>CM060905.1:86247605-86872605 GCA_030737815.1 Allium fistulosum
CAAAAAACATTTCACTTTCAAAATATAAAGCTTGTTTGGTAATTTTTGATATATATCCGAAACAAAAAACATATATTCTTGTGGATTTTTTGAAGTTCTGTGAACAATTTTTTGGTTATATTTTGAAATATTTGAAATTTGATTATTTTCCTATTTTTACTAATGACCTTTTATGAAGTTTTATTATTTTATAATATTCTGAAAAGTTTCAATTTTCTGTTTTATTTTTGGAGGAAATTAGGGTTTTATGAAAATTTTAATCCTTTTTGGTAAAAACCATTCGATAAAATTTTAACAAAGATTTCTAGAAATATTTTATACTTTAAGAGTTAATGAGAAGAATATAATTTCTTGGAAAAATATGGTATTTAAAGAAAGTTATCAAAAGAATAACTATATATATTTGAAATTTTAATTTGAAAGAGCTTTGGCACGTATGATGCATGTGTGTATAGAAAACAAACATAAATAATAATTATAAATATAACAAAATTCTTTGAAAATCTTTGTCTTTATTAATAGTAGTAATAAAATAATTGGAAAAGTTTGGGGTATGCTCAAGAAGTAATTATGTAATTTGTTATAAATATCTGACTTCATAATCAATCTTAAGGCGTTTGATTTCTATTATATACTTTGTTATACAGTGATATAAATAATTAAGTAATTAGTTTAAATTATATTAAATAGAAAATATTTAAATAATATATTATGTGATAATAGTTACAAATAGCTGTGATCATGCGAAAATCATCACAATATATAATAATTATTGTTTTAATTATTTTTGGTTAAGATGTTTCGAGAAAGTATATCGATACATCGATTGAAATCAAAGTACGTAATACTCTTCAAATGTTGGACAATGTTTTACTTATGACTGCTTGGGGCAACAAAGGGTTACGTACTCGTAGTTATTTGATAACTATGAAATGACATGTCCAAGAGTTTCGTGTTGGTTAATAACAACTAGGTCAAACAGGAAATCTCAAAGTGTCGATATTACACAATTCTCTCGACTTGAGAATATTGTGAAACTTCTATATTGATACTCCACTTTGATTATACTTAAAACATTGTATGGTGACCATCGAGCAACTATAGTTCGGTCAGAGTATAAACGTAGAAAGTGAAGTGTCATTTAATAGAGAATTTATCTCCTCGGTGTTATGAGGTTAGTATCACGGTCAACTATAGTCAACTTAAAGTCAAAATCTCTGATCAGGGTAGTTTAGTTAATAATAAATGTTATTATTCAACCAATGACTTATTTTTGGAATAACCGACTTGGATACGGATAATATTAGAATATTGACCAAAACCAAATTCCATACATCCTAAAGCTATATATTGTTAGCGAAGAGAAAGTATGTAAATAATCGTTACTAAAAGGCACCACTTAAATTGTAATAGATTTGACCAATGAGACATATAAGTGACGAATTTTATCAAACTGTCACTCTACTAGTAAAGATGACATGTGAATGCCAACATTTGAATTGTTCAAATATTAATCGCTAACTGGGGTTGCACCTTTAAGTCACACAACAGTACCTATTCAGTATTTGAAACACCATCCATTTTAATTGGTTTATAGTCATTATGAATTAATTTAATAAAACAATATTTATGTAATATTAATTCTTGTTATAATTCTTGACTGGGGTGTATTTAGTAAATAAAGCAGCCTTTAGAAATGTTCTGGGTGCTATTAGTAATTAACTAGGTGTGTATAAAAAAATTATATATGTGTGTATCGATATACGATATTAGTATACATTTAAATTTGATTTAGATAGAATTAATTACAAAAGGGTCCGAGTATTTTATTAGTCCATGATGGAACCAATTTAGGCCAACCAAAAAAGGGGTAAAAGAAGGGAGAGTGATGTGGACATGGATTTCGAAATAGTAGAAGAGAAATGTGGAGATTTGGCCTCCCAGTTCTTCTTATAAATACAAATCTAAGATCTACTTCTAGTTTTGACTTTTTGCCTCATTCCTCCATATTTTGGCCAAATATACCTACTCCCCAACCAGTCATTTGCTAACCTCATTTGTCCCAAATACAAGGAATTATAGTAATATCCCATGGTGATGCATCGTGCTAGCAATAGTGGTGTAGATCCAGAAGCCGATAGATCAAGATGTGAATATAAGACATCTATATCTTAGGTAAACTCTATATTTACAATATGCACGTTATTTGTTTGCAATCAGAGCAATTTTATATATGTTTTATTGCCTCCCTTTAATTATAAATGCATTAGATCTAATTAAACAACAATTTTACACAAAACAATTTATATAATACGAAGTTTGAAATCAAAATATGTACGTAAACCTTATAATTCGGCCATATGTATACGCACACTATAATTTTCTAAGAATTACAAATAATTTTTAATGATTATTTATCAATTTGAAAACCTGAAATTCAATTGAAATCATATTTAAAATACATATGTTTGTATATCTTTATTAATAGTTGTAATACGTTTGGTGTCACTCATTTTTTGTGCCAGCGTGAACTATCAAAAATGTTCCTCCAGAGATATTATCAAAATCTCACTATCACTTAAAAATATGATTTAAGAAATAAACTTATTTTACCAATTCAAAATTCCCCTCTACAAATATTACCAAATCATAATTTCACTTAAAAATAGGATCTAACAAATAAACTTTCTTCACCAATTTAAAACGCCCCCTACAAATACTACCAAGTCAAATCATATCACTTGAAATTAGGATCTAGCAAATAAATTTTCTTTAGAAATTCATTCTTTATTAAATAAAAATTGAAATAAAAATTGAAACAAACAAAAAATTAGATATTTTCTTCATTAATTCAAAACGCCCCCTATAAATACTACCAAATCAAATCATATCACTTGAAAATAGGGTCTAGCAAATAATTTTTTTTTACAAATTCATTCTTTATTAATTAATAATAAAAATAAAAATTGAAAGAAATAAAACCAGATATCGCAACTTAGAAATAAAAACTAAAACTAGCTACACATTATTCAATATAAAAATATGATTATACATATATAATTTGTAGAAAAATAATTCACGCGCGAAGCGCGTGACGTAACGCTCGTGTTTAATAATAGTTGTGATATTTTTATTGTCACACTTTTTTGGTGTCAACGTGAACTGCCAAAAATGCTTATCTATATACATTACCAAATCTTAATATCATTCAAAAATAGGATCTAATAAATAAACTTCCTTAATACTAATTCAAAATGCAACATCTACAAATATTACCAAATCTTAATATCTTTTAAAAGTAGAATCTAACAAATAAACTTTATTTACAAATTCGTTTTTTATTAAATAATAATAGAAATAAAAATTAAAACTAACAGAAAATTAAGTGTTACAACTTAAAATAATAATTAAAATTAACTACACATTATTTCAACATAAAAATATGGCTAAATATTTGTGCAAACCATTTTCTCTTGAATGTGTTAACATATTCAATTTATAGGAATACAATTCACGTGCAAAGCACGTGCCATCATCTCGAGCGAAGCGCATGTCGTCACACTCCCATATTTATATATTAAACCATTTAAAAAAAATTGATATATATATATATATAATCTAGATGAAAATTATTTTAATTATATATATATATTATTAATTGATACAATGTTTATCTTATTATGTATATTCACACACACATTATTATAATTAGCTTTCAGATTTAAAAATCATATTATATCTTAATGCTAGAATAATGTTTTAAACATATATAATTTTAAAATGTTTATTTTATAATATATATATATATATGTATGTATATATATATAATTTATACATATTAACACAGTGTAGTGTATTTTAAGTAAAATAAATAAATATATATTTTCAGCAATAATAATTATTTTAATGAATATACAAATTTGAGTGTCAGAATATTTTACTAAGTCTTAACTAGATATTTTAAATACAAATTTTGATTTTATAATTTATCGACGCAATCAAAATTAGATTAGATATTTTATATCTTATTATATATAAATAATTTTGAAATTTATATTTACATTTATTATATATATATATTAAATAATGTTTTGAGACAATTAACACATATGTAAATAACTAGTGTGTACATAATGGATATAAATCCCAATATATACTTATGCATACATTAACCATGTACACCTTACTATGCATATTATACTTACATGTGCACATGAGTGTATATATCAATATGCTCAGAACATATAAATATTGAACTAATTAAAATACATCAGTTAATTAAATCATGAAAATAAAATAAAATATGATTTTATTTAAATTAACTTAATTAGATCTAATTGTTAGAACCTCCGTTCAATGTTTTAATGACAACAACTATACAATCATATATATTATATACATCTTATCAAGATAGCATGTATATACTACAAGAAGACATCATGCTCGAAGATATTGGGACTTGAAGACAAACAAAGATCGATCGACCATACTATAATTAGTAAGGTTATTCTATGGTAAAAGAGTCTTAGATAAAATGTTGTAAGATCTCCTTGAGTATATATGCACATACGATCACACACGATTTCGTATACACTGAGCATAAAGTGAAAAACTGTATTTAACATTCAAGGAAAAATAACAAACGTCTATGAAAATCCTTAGGAAATTATTTCCTGAAGCCACAGACGTTTGAGGTATATCTGAAAAACTGCACAATTCTGAATAGACACTTTTGTTGAATAAACAAAAATTGGCTCTTCTTCGAAAGGTTGCACCCATCAAAATTAATAGACCTTATCTAATAGTAACAACTCTTCATCTGCATTTCTTTAAATCTACAAATACTACCATGATTGAGATTTAGAGATTAACTGAATTGAATTAATTAAAAATATTCTCTCTTGATTTCTTATTACTCTCTTGTGTATACAATTGCTTAAATTCTCTCAATCTATCATAACCAAAATATAATTTTGGTTAAACCACTTCCTATAACTCAAAGCATTCACATTCACATACTCAAAGAAGATCATAGGAAGATTTGTACTATCAGTCAAAATCCATGTTATTTGGAACACAAGATTGTCAAAGATATACTTTTGTATTAGTCTGTTCCTCCGAACGAAGCGAGGGTTAGTTGGTTAAAGGAAATACCGAAGGGGAGCTTCGGGACTGGACGTACGATGGGAGGTCCGAACCAGTATAAATTATCTGGTATGCTCACTTTTATTATTTACCTTATTTATATTCAGTTTTTATTCTCTGCTTAATATAGTTAGTAATATACGCTCTTACACGTATATATATAAGTTCCATTGCTTAAAAAGATCCTATAGACTTTCATTTGGTATCAGAGCAAGGTCATTTCAATCTACAGTACGTAATTGAAAAATCATTAAAATGGCAAGCACATTTCAAGAAGGTCAATCAACTGCTCATCCTCCACTATTTACTGGTTCTAATTATGCTTATTGGTCAACACATATGCGAATTTTTATGGAAGCTAATAGCTTAAAAATATTGCTAGCAACTCAAAACAAATATGAAGCACCTAACACCGATATTAGCACCTGGACTAATGCACAAAATGCAGAGGCACCTAACAATGCCAAAGCTATGAATGTATTGTTTTGCTCACTTGACAAAAATGAGTTTTCATGTGTCGGCTCTACAAGACTCCATATGATATATGGCATACTTTACAAGTCGCACATGAAGGCACGAATAAAGTCAAGCAAACTAAATTTCGATTTTACAAACCAATTCTCATCTTTCAAAATGGAAACAAGTGAATCAATTATTGATATGGGGCATTTCACCAGAAGGACAAACTTTGTAGTCCAATTAGTTTCTAGGACACACATTCAAAGAAATTACTTTCAAGGCCAAAGTCAACAGAATAATTACTTTCAAGGACAAAGTCAGCAGTCCAATTACTTTCAAGGACATAATTTCATAGGCTTTTAGGCCTCAGAAACTAATTATTTTACGTTTTGTCCTTGAAAGTAATTATTTCAGTTGTGTGTCCTAGAAACTAATTCCACTTGCTAAAGAGGCCCTTGTGGCTAATTTCCCCTTATTGATATGTATGCAAAATTTCAAAACATTCAACACGATCTCATGACACTTGGAGTCAAATTCACAGATTTTGATTTAGTCACGCGAATTTTAAACTCTTTGACAAATGAATGGGAATGAAAAGTTTTATCCATCGAAGAAGCTAATGATCTTTCTCAACTTAAAGTCAAAGAGCTAATAAGAAATTTGATGTCGTACGAAGCTAACTTGTAGGCTAGAAAGGATCAAAATCATGAAAATAAAAACATAACACTCCAAACAAGTAACTAAGATTCAGACTTAGACGAAGAGGAGACTGTCTTTATTGCCAAGAACTACAATAAATTCAAGAAGTTCAAGAAGATGACCAAATTTCAAAATGGCGACAAACCAAACTCCTCAAATCAAACATCGATTAAATGCTATGAATGTGAAAATTTTGGCCACATGAAGAAGGATTGTCCCCAGTTCAATAATGATAAAAAGAAAAGCAAATTCGATAAATTTAAGAAAAAGAAAAGAGATTTTCAAGTAACGTAGGATGATTCGGGTTCATCTTCTTCTTCAAATCGTAATACTAAAAGCGACTCGGAACAAGCAAATGTCTATTTTACGGCTAACACTGATGAGATACGTCCTAAACTTACTTATGATGAAATAATGGAAATAGTCATTGAATTAGATGATAAATATAGAGAATCAAAAAAATTAAATATGGAATATGTAGGAAAGTTAACTTGATCGGAAGTAGAAATCGAATTATTAAATGATGAAAAAATTATCCTAGAAGAAGAATTAGAAATTGTTCAAAAAATATGCAACATTATTATCTCAAAATGACAAATTATTAAATGATTTAGAAAATTATAAGTTAGAAAAAGTTAATCTAGAAAAATAAAAAATAGAATTACAAGCAAATTTAAATTTTAGAAATATTGAAATTTGTGACCTTAAAAGTAAATTAGATAAAATAACAAATAATGTGACAAAATTCAATAAAGGAATAGAAAATTTGATTACAATATCTAAACCATCTGGAAATTGAAATGGATTATATTTTAAAAACAAACAAAAGTCAAAGAAATATAGCATATTATACACAAAATTCATATACACAAAATCGACCGTGTTATCTACTATTTTATTTTTGCTGCATTTACATTGTCTACAACTGTTGGCCATCTTTAATCCTATGCATAGCGACTAACAAGTGGTATATACTTCCCCATTTCTGAAACCCCAGCCTCCATAAACTTCATATTTAGAAATCAATGGCTCCAAAGAAGATGATCATTTCTAAAAAGCAAAAACAAGGACAATCTTCCTCCTCTTCTAAATCCCTTGTTACCCAATCTCACATAAATCAATGGCTTCGAAACAATCCCACTGTCATCAATCAATTTCAGGTGCTTTCCAAGAAGAAAATTCATGTTGGTCCCTTCTATCACCTTGGAAACGTAATAAAATACGATTTTCAAGGATTAACAATGGATGCCGGTTGCCGCGATCTCATTAGTTATGATGAAAATAAGGTAATTATCGATCCTCTCGCTATCTATCTTTTCTGTTCCAACTTGTGTAGTGCGGAAATATGGAATTTGGAAAATGAAGAAGGATGGTTGTGGTCAAGTGTTTATGGTAAAGAAATAAAAATTGATGTATATACAGTTGGTCGTATACTAGAATGTTCTCATGAGGGAATCAATTTATCAGAAATACCGGACCATAATCTTTTGCCCCCAAGATGAAGTTACCCGTCAAATTTGGGAAGATAGGATGCCCCAATGGAAATCAATTTACCTACGACCACGTGCTAGACTACTTAATAGAATGATAATCAACACAACGTTTAGGTAGCCATGAATAAGTTTATCCCAATGACCATCGAGTTTTATATGCAATATTTTGACGTCTCCCGGTAAATTGGGCAAAATTTATTCATGACCAAATTAAAGGTTTTCGGACTCGGCATCGTCGAACAATCGTTTATGCTCTGTACATAATGCGTATCTTGTAAGATCTTTGCGTTTCTTTGTACTTGTTACTAAGAAATTCCAACAAAAGATAGCGGTCCAAGATATTTATTCTTGATGCAACTTCCCAAAAACCCACCTCATATCATCCCCTTCGACCAATGGACTATTCAACAACAACAAGAAGTAAATCATGATCCACAGCCCACTCCTTCTCCTTAGCATACTTATTCACCTCATTCTTCTCAACAACCTGCCTCCCTCAGTCATGCTATCGAATATTATTTGGATTTGGAAATTCAAGAAGCTCGCATTGAACTGATGCAAAATGAATCACTTCGTAATTTAGTGCTTAAAAATCAAAAAACTAATCATGGTCAACCAAAGGGCTTTAAACAAAAACATGACTGGTTTGGAACGTTCTTTTTCTACAAGGATGACTAAAATGGAAAAGACTTTAGAAAAGGTTGTTTCCACTTTTGAAAAAGTTGTGAGAAAGGTCTGTGGCAGATCGTCCTCTCACTTATCATCTTTGCCATCACCAACACTACCTCCTCGAGCATAGTCACCAGTTTATCGGCCTCATACTTCTCCTGAAGGATCTTCTCACGACAGAGGAAAGACTCCTATGCAAGAACAACCTGAGGAGGAAGAAGATAGTGATGATATGTATGTGTTTGATACTCCGCAATTTCAACATCAATCATACAAGGCGTTCCAAAGGCTCTCCATTTAAGAAGATGAGGAGTATAAAGATCAAACCAACTGGCCAGGATCATACGACCAAGATCCTTCGTCTTATTGGGAATACTATGAAAATTATGGAAGCCTTTTTTACTCTTCTAACCAGTACAACTAGCATCTCTTTTAGTTATTTTTTAGCATTTATATTTATGTTTGTTTATTTAACTTTTTAACTGCTGCAACATTAATTTAGTCTCTAGCTATTTCTGCTTGGACCTACTTATTTACTTTTAATTGTTCATGATCTTATCTATAACATGCTATTATCTAAATATTCTATATCCTCTCTTCTATTTTGATAATGACAAAGGGGAAGAAATTTGTGCATATACATAAGGGGAGACAAAATTTACTTTATGTGAACATTCTCTATTTGATTTGATTGTATAGTTATCTAAATCAAAAGGGGGAGAATGTTAGAACCTCCTTTTAATGTTTCAATGACAATAACTATACAATCATATATATTATATACATCCTATCAAGATAACAGGTATATACTACAAGAAGACATCATGCTCGAAGATATTGGGACTCGAAGGCAAACAAAGATCTATCGACCATATTATAATTAGTAAGGTTATTCTACTGTAAAAGAGTCTTAGAGAAAATTTATAAGATTTCCTTAAGTATCACATACGATCATACACGATTTCATATACACTGAACATTAAGTGAAAAACTATATTTAACATTCACTGACGTCTGAGGAAAAATTACAGATGTGTGTGACAATCGTCTGAAAATTATTTCCTGAAGTCACAGACATCTGAGGTATTACCACAAACGTCTGTCATCTGAAAAACTGCACAATTCTGAATAGACACTTCTGTTGAATAAACAAAAATTGACACTTCTTCGAAAGGTTGCAGCCATTAAAATTAATAGACCTTATCTAATAGTAACAACTCTTCATATGCATTTCTTTAAATCTACAAATACTACCATGATTGAGATTTAGAGATTAACTGAATTGAATTAGTTAAAACTAATCTCTCTTGATTTTTTATTACTCTCATGTGCATACAATTTCTTACATACTCTCAATCTTTCATAACCAAAATATAATTTTGGTTAAACCACTTCCTATAACTCAAAGCATTCACATTCACATACTCAAAGGAGATCATAGGAATATTTGTACTATCAGTAAAAATCCATGTTATTTGAAACACAAGATTGTCAGAGATATACTTTTATAATATGGGGCATTTCACCAGAAGGACAAACTTGTAGTCCAATTAGTTTCTAGGACACACATTCAAAAAAATTACTTTCAATGCCAAAATCAGCAAAATAATTACTTTCAAGGAAAAAGTCAGCAGTCCAATTACTTTCAAGGACATAATTTCGTAGGTTTTTAGGCCCTAAAAACTAATTATTTTACGTTTTGTCCTTAAAAATAATTATTTCAGTTGTGTGTCCTAGAAGTTAATTCCACTTGCTAAAGAGGCCCTTGTGGCTAATTTCCACTTTATAATAGCCTATTCCTCCGGGCGAAGCGAGGGTTATTTGGTTAAAGGAAATACCGAAGGGGAGCTTCGGGACTAGACGTAGGACGGTAGGTCCGAACCAGTATAAAATATCTAGTGTGCTTGCTTTTATTATTTACCTTATTTATATTCAATTATTATTCTCTGCTTAATATAGTTAGTAATATACACTCTTACACGTATATATATAAGTTGCATTACTTAAAAAGATCCTATAGACTTTCACTAATACAACCATTAGACTTCATAGGCTCACTTTATGCAACTAGATCTAGTACAAACATTAAATATTATTAATTGATTTCTTTTATTTTGAAGTAATGGGCTAAGGGAGCCCTGCCCATTTATATTACTATGAATTAGATACAAAATTTACAAAGCCCAAAAACTCAAAGGCTATCCAACCCAGAGAAGTAAAAAAGCCAGTCAGAGACATTAAAATAAAACAAGAATAAAACAAAAAACAGGCTCGATAATCAACTTAAGTCAAGTAGACCTATGCGTAAAATCTTTCATTAGTTTCCTATGTATTAGGTTATAAAGTTCTATAGCTGATTTCTTGCAAGAGCCAAAAGCTCTCTTATTCCTCTCGGTCTAAATGTAGCTAATGAAATGCTTTCGAATTTTCAGGAGGATACTTGTTCTTGGCGTTTTCCATCTACTACCTATAAATATATTGTACCATTCCTTCCTGTTGTCCAAAGATGGACGGTGGAAATTTCCATTGGCTAACAGTCTAGCTTATATCTGATGTTCATATATATTTATTTAAAAAATGAGTGTTAAATTAAATCCCATTATTGCATAGCAGGCAAGTTCAATCGTCAATTATTCTTTTTTCTGCTAGTTTGCCTTTAGTTCGTAATGCATCCACCATTACCTTCCATAGAAGGTAATTTTCCTTTTCAGGGCTACCTATGTTCCAAATACGTTCAGACCAGGGAAAGACCAATGCTTCATTCAGATTGGTGAGCGAACTATATACTATAGATATTGAATGAGGTTTACCTATGGATGTCCATAGTACTACTAATTTGAAGGTTGACAAGGTATTTATTGAAATTATGCTCCATAATTCTTTCAGTTGTTGCGAGCTGCTATACGGAACATTAACCCCATTTTGTGAAGTGTAATCAGCAGCAAGTGATGCATTCGCGATCCCTGTCAGATGCTTTAAGTTGCTATCCGGTAGATTTCCTAATATGATTCCATTTTCTCCCATGTTGAATGCCAGAAAGGAAGAGAGGTGTTGACAAGTGGGTTGCATTGGATAAGTAGTAGGAAAATGTTTATAAGCTTGCGTATATTTCTCTTACTTCAGCTGGAGTTTGGGTAAATGTCCGTTATTCAGAAGTTATTTGATTTAATGAGGTTCTTCTGCACCTAGTTGCCCATAGGTTGGTGCTCGGGGTCAGCAGTTTGTTAAAATAAAGGGAGATGGCTGCCTTGTTCCACTGCTTAAAATTAATAACACTCAATCCTTTAGCTCTTTTTGGCATCTGAACTTTGTGGAAAGCAACTAGTATCATTTTATTTGAAAAAGGGTCATCATGCCAAAGAAACTTGTTTAGTGCACTCAAGATCATATTGATTGGCTTTGCTTGCAATATGTAATGCATGGTCTAGTAAGATGCCATGGCTGTTGTAATGGACTGAACTATGACCAGCCATGCTAGATTGAGTCAACATAGAGTTGGACCATGATAATAGTTTATGAGTTATCTTTTCGGATAACAGAAGGCAGTTTGCTTTTGTGATCTTGGATGTGATTAGTGGCATACTTAAATATATCGCATTTCTCAACATTTCAAGGATTCCAGAGTGATTAGTTAGGTCATTTCTCTCGGCATCCGAAATGCTAGCTGTTATAATATATGATTTTTTCATATTAATCTGTAGCCCAATCGGCTTAAAGAAATTTTGAAGAATGTTTTGGATGGCCTGGATGGTTTCTTTAGTGGGTTTTGCGAAGATAACAAGATCGTCTGCAAATAGAAGGTTAGTGATTAGTGGATTCTTGCGATTAATTAGGGTGTAGTTGTAGGTTGTTGCCGCAGACTTCTTTTAGCAAAAGAGCGTTGAGTAACTCCATTACTATGATTAATAGATAGGTCGAGATTGGATCTCCCTATCTTATCCCTTGAGTCGCTTTATGCAGGCTACCATGTTTAGCGATTGAATAGTTCGGGGAAGATATATAAGAGTAGATCCAAGCTAGAAATGGTTTTTGGAAATTCATCCTTGACATGGTGGCAATAATTGAGCTCCAAGCCATTGTATTAAAGGCCTTCCTAATGTCTAACTTGAGCATGCATTAGGGTAAGATTGTCGATCTATCATAGCCTTTAAGAAGTTCATGGGTCAATAATATATTGTCGCAAATAGAGCGTTTATGGATGAAGGTCATTTGGTTACTAGAAATTAGAGTGGGAAGGATGTTTTGCAATCTAGTAGCAATAATCTAAAATATACAGTTGAATAAAACATTGTCGCACGAAATCGTGAAAAAATTAGCAACTGATACAGGGTAATTGTAACACCTCTAATTTTATTGCACGTAAATTAAATATTAATTATTATGGGATAATTAAATAAGAAGTTGTAAATGTGAAATTTGCTATATTAATTAACTTAAGCGGCCTTAATAAATATAATGACAGAAAATGGTTAAGGAAACAAGGTTCAATAAGCATAAGTACATAAGGGGACTACACTCTCCCCACCCCCATATTCATTTTTATTTTCATTCTCTAAAATAAAGAATAGAAACCAAGGTCGAGAAGCTAAATAAGGCAAATTTCATCATTTCAACAATGCTTAAAAGGTGGATAACATTACCATATAATTTGTTTGATGTATATTGATTTGGGTCTAAGTGTAAATATGAATATTATTGAATGTCCATCCTGCATGTTGAATGTATTATCATGTATATGATTGAATGGTTGTTATTTAGGAATTTCAAAAAAATTCCTAAAGGGTTTTTATGTAAAAAACAAGTTTTTTATCTCCAAATAAGCTAAAATATTGATATGATGTTCGAATTATTATTTTAGAGAAAGATTTTAAATTTTATAATTTTTGGAATTTATATAGATTTATTTTGAATTTTCTAAGAAAAATGGTTAATTTTGGAATTTAATTATTTAAAATATAAAGAATAATTATTTTAGTCTAAAATTTTAATAAGATGTTAAGGAAGTAAATATTGATTTTTGGGAATTTTTCATAAGCATTTTCGGTTTAATATAAATTGTTTTGTGCAAATTGGACTTGTTTGCAAAATATGATAATAATATAAAGGGGGAATTAATTTAAAGGACAAAAATTTGTATATTTTTAGCCTCAAGGACACGACCTCAATATTTTAACCACAAGGACAAGCATTCTCCTAAAAATTATTCATAAGGACAAACATTCTTCCAAAATTATTCATAAGGACAAATGTTATCCCGCCTTTTGGCAAGGCCGTGACACCAAAAAGTTAACTGGAAAACTAAAGACAGTTCGTCGTAAAAGCTCGTTATACACTGTTTTACCATGGATATCAATGAATTTTGTCCGAGTCCGGATCGAGCCAAAATTGGTAGGACATGAAAAGCTAAGCCATGAGAGTCAACGTTTCAAATCTCAAGTCAATCCGAGTCCGTATGTTCAAGTTATGATCAACGCAAGTTAGAAGAATCTATGTTCGAATCCATCAGTGTAGCCATCATTCGAATCCATTCATCCCTGCCTTACTTCGAATCCATCGATATCGTCTTCTTCGTATCCATCGGCAGGGTTCATGTTCGAATCCATCCAAGACATCACTAGTTCGAATCCATCAAGTTACTCCTGTACGAAACCATGGCATTCGAATCGATCGAAAGGTAAATAGCCTCGCCTCCATCAGGTTCGCATCCATCAAACTTAAGGTCCTTCGAATCCATTCAGATGGTCAAGATTTGTATCCATCACTCAGATCCATGAAGACATCCTACTTTGTATCCATCAACATATTCCTCTTCGAATCCATTCTGCAACCTTCTATTCGTATCGATCAACTGGAGACCATTGGGATCGATACGAAGAAAGCTATGCAGCGACTACATATACACAGATACGTTTGTATCCACCCTGTTGAAGCAAATTCGAATCGATCAATGGTGACATACCCCGGTTGATTCGAACGAACGCTGGTCCAATCGATTCGAAGGAAGCGCGTCTTCGAATCGATCACCTCGAATCCACCAAGTCCACACAGCTAAAACCAAGGATTAGACCCAGTAAACTCGGAGAAAAAGGGGGATTGACCCGAAGCACACGCACCACGTCACCATCTTCACGTGCAGAAGCATGGATTCGACCCTATGGATTCGAATGCATCGATTCGAACGAATCCATTATACGAAGAACACAACCTTGAATCGATCATAACTAGAGATCTACAAGTCCAAATGCTATGAAATTTTCACAGGAGCTTGCGTATGCATAGAAGAATGTCCACGCCAAGTTTCAGCTCAATTGGACACTTTCTTGATCGATTCGAACCAAGGGTCGAATCGATCCCAAAGTGGGCCCAGATCTCCAGATTTCGGCCAGGTGGGCCCCCTCACGTACCAGAACTGGTCTCCCCTCAATTTAGGAAAAATATCAGCCTCCTACACCTATAAATAAAGCCTCTGGTCATTCAGAAAAGGGGTCAGACAATTTGGAGAACTAAAGAGCGCCCAGAGTCTGCTAGATTTACTCAGAATCACCACTGCTTCCTTAGATTCAGATTGTAATCATATAATCAGTTGTACTACATCAGAAGAAATTGTAATCATCAAGAGAATATCAATAAAATCATCAACTTCAAAGTGGACGTAGGCAAGATCGCCGAACCACTATAAATCTCGTGTTTATGTTCATTATTTTTTGAATTGTGATACTCTGTTTGCTTAGATTTGAGATTTGTGTGTGAGTATTGTTGATTTATATTCATACACTGGTGCTTTCACAACATTCGGGGTTTGTGACCAATTTTGGCACAAACACTTTGGTGCTTTCACTGAGAACTGAACTCAGGAGTTCTATCATTTGAAAGTCGAATCAGAAGGCTAAGAAATTCAGATCTGAATCATCATGACAAGACAAACAAGTAGGAGGCAGAGACCAGAACAAAGTCAGCATGAAGGGAGTCAAGAGGCTTCCTCAGGAGCAAACCAAGCATCGATCTTCATCGCCAGGGATGAGATGGAGACAATGATGAAGAGACAGGAGGAGATGATCCAGAATTTGCTTCAACAAATTGGACAACTTGGAGCGCAAAATCAAGGAACAACCAGAATCCAGAACGGAGCAGGACCATCTGGCGCAGCACCGGAGCTTGGGGGCATACACTTAGGACATGTTGATCCGAACCTGGGAAGAGAGACAAGGACATCCGAGCAACCTGGCGGCAATAGAGGGATGAACGCTCAGCCAGGGGGGCAGACACCCGAAAGCTCACACGGACTCGGGGGGCAGATCGAAGGTAGCGAACGAGGACTACAGCTTGGAGACAATGATAGATTGGCAGAGATGGTCAGGCGAGCCATGAGAGGCGGATTAGTAAACAGAGATCTTGAAGACGTGAACAGGAGTCCCTTTTCTCCTGCAATTAGGTTGGCTAGGAACCCACCAGAATTCAAACTGCCAACAGTGGAAAGATATGATGGAAGGGCGGACCCTACGGTCCATCTAACGAGGTATATAAGGCACATGGAAGTGTTGGGGGCATCACAGGAAGTCATGGCCCGGTGCTTTCCACTGTATTTGACAGACATAGCAGCTTTATGGTTCAGACAGCTAGAGAGCGGCTCCATTGGGACATGGGCCGATTTGATTGAGAAATTTATGAGGCAATTCAGGGTTCACATTTCAAGACCCAAGAATGTGATGAGTTTGGCAACGCTAAAGCAGAAAGCTGGAGAGTCTTTGAGGAATTTCCTGACGCGATTCAATGCGGCAGCAGCATCGGTGTATCGGCCAGATCCATCCATGGTTATGATGGCAGCTGTGTCCGGAATAGCTGACGGCACAGAGTTCAAAAATTCATTAACTAAGGATCCGCCTATGGATCTAGGGGAATTCTATCACGAGGCAGAAAATTTTTTGCGATTGGAAGACGCTAATGCTGAAAGAGAAGAAGGAGAGGGAATAGAAGTTTATGCACTTAAAGACAAAAAGCCTCTCGAAAATGATTCAGGCAAGGATAAAGGAAAACGAAAGGCTGAGGATAGTGGTGACGGGCCAAAGCGACTGCGGAGAGAGCCACGATTCACCACCTACTCAGAACTGAATGAGAGTTTGGAGCGAATCTACCGAGATACACGATAGCAAGTTCCCTACCGAAGGCCAATACGAAGGGACCCCACTGTTGACGAAAGAAAATCAGACAGATATTGCTTATTCCACGAACTAAATGGTCATAACACTAACGACTGTAGACATCTGAAGGATGAGGTGGAAGGGCACATCAGGAACGGTATGCTACATCAGTATGTGAGGAGGCGAGCTCCAGCGGTGGAGCCAGAGCGACCACCGTCTACATCAGCCAGGGGTGCCCCCGAGCCAGGACATCGTATGATTATCAATTAGTTGAAATAATGATGGACAAGTTGTAAACCTCTCACCAACACGGGTAAGTCATTTACACATGTGCGAGATCACGAACGGTCCATAGGCATGCTGTGAATGACTACTAACCCTATCGTTGTGGGAGTTTACACTTTGACATCCTTGCTTTGCTTTTGTTTCATCTTGATTTGAATATTTGAACTTGACTTTGTTTAACATTTCTGCTAAAGACTTATTTTCAATGAAAAAATGCTACTTGTGATTTCATAACGGCTAAGCCACTTACACATGTACGGGATCACGAACGGTCCCTAGGCATGCTCTGAGATGGCGATAAACCGTTGCAAGAAACAATCCAGGAATTCACCCGAACGTGAAACCTGGTATTGATGATACTAAGTCCCTCCCCGGGCACACTCAATTCGCCTCGAACGGCACCCGACCACGAACGGTCACAATTCGCCTCGAACGGTATCCGACCGCGAGCGGTCACAATTCGATCACGAACGATCACACTCTGCCTCGTACGGCACTCGACCATGAACGGTCATAATCCATCATAATTCGTCTAGAACGACATCCGACTTCGAACAGTCACAATCCGTCTAGAACGATATCCGACTTCGAACAGTCGTAATCTGTCTAGAATGACATTCGATCACGAACGATCACATTTTTGCCTCGTACGGCACACGATCACGAACGATCATATTCTTCTTTCCACGACACCCGATCGCGAACGGTCACAACTCGCCTCGAACGGCACCCCTCACCTAAAATGGCTTGATCACGAACGGTCATCATTTGGGGCCGTAAAGAAATGCTAGATCGCGAACGGTCGCATTCCACCTCAAAATGGCTAGATCGCGAACGGTCATCATTTAAGGTCAGATAAAACTATCAATGTCTTTGCAGGTCATCAACAGGATATGAACATCCAGCTAATGGCATTACAAAACACACCTTCCTATCGCAAGGCATGTTTTGGGGGGCAAATGTTATCCCGCCTTTTGGCAAGGCCGTGACACCAAAAAGTTGACTGGAAAACTAAAGACAGTTCGTCGTAAAAGCTCGTTATACACTGTTTTACCATGGATATCAATGAATTTTGTCCGAGTCCGGATCGAGCCAAAATTGGTAGGACATGAAAAGCTAAGCCATGAGAGTCAACGTTTCAAATCTCAAGTCAATCCGAGTCCGTATGTTCAAGTTATGATCAACGCAAGTTAGAAGAATCTATGTTCGAATCCATCAGTGTAGCCATCATTCGAATCCATTCATCCCTGCCTTACTTCGAATCCATCGATATCGTCTTCTTCGTATCCATCGGTAGGGTTCATGTTCGAATCCATCCAAGACATCGCTAGTTCGAATCCATCAAGTTACCCCTGTACGAAACCATGGCATTCGAATCGATCGAAAGGTAAATAGCCTCGCCTCCATCAGGTTCGTATCCATCAAACTTAAGGTCCTCCGAATCCATTCAGATGGTCAAGATTCGTATCCATCACTCAGATCCATGAAGACATCCTACTTTGTATCCATCAACATATTCCTCTTCGAATCCATTCTGCAACCTTCTATTCGTATCGAACAACTGGAGACCATTGGGATCGATACGAAGAAAGCTATGCAGCGACTACATATACACAGATACGTTTGTATCCACCCTGTTGAAGCAAATTCGAATCGATCAATGGTGACATACCCTGGTTGATTCGAACGAACGCTGGTCCAATCGATTCGAAGGAAGCGCGTCTTCGAATCGATCACCTCGAATCCACCAAGTCCACACAGCTAAAACCAAGGATTAGACCCAGTAAACTCGGAGAAAAAGGGGGATTGACCCGAAGCACACACACCACGTCACCATCTTCACGTGCAGAAGCATGGATTCGACCCTATGGATTCGAATGCATCGATTCGAACGAATCCATTATACGAAGAACACAACCTTGAATCGATCATAACTAGAGATCTACAAGTCCAAATGCTATGAAATTTTCATAGGAGCTTGCGTATGCATAGAAGAATGTCCACGCCAAGTTTCAGCTCAATTGGACACTTTCTTGATCGATTCGAACCAAGGGTTGAATCGATCCCAAAGTGGGCCCAGATCTCCAGATTTCGGCCAGGTGGGCCCCCTCACGTACCAGAACTGGTCTCCCCTCAATTTAGGAAAAATATCAGCCTCCTACACCTATAAATAGAGCCTCTGGTCATTCAGAAAAGGGGTCAGACAATTTGGAGAACTAAAGAGCGCCCAAAGTCTGCTAGATTTACTCAGAATCACCACTACTTCCTTAGATTCAGATTGTAATCATATAATCAGTTGTATTACATCAGAAGAAATTGTAATCATCAAGAGAACATCAATAAAATCATCAACTTCAAAGTGGACGTAGGCAAGATCGCCGAACCACTATAAATCTCGTGTTTATGTTCATTATTTTCTGAATTGTGATACTCTGTTTGCTTAGATTTGAGATTTGTGTGTGAGTATTGTTGATTTATATTCATACACTGGTGCTTTCACAACATTCGGGGTTTGTGACCAATTTTGGCACAAACAACAAACATTCTTTCAAAATTGCTACCGAACTAAAAACTGATAGCTAAAAACTGCTACCGATAACTACAAACTAATACCTAAAAACTGTTATCAATAACTTAAAGCTGATACCTAAAGAAAGTTGTCCTTCAGGTTAAAATACTGAAGGTTTGTCCTTGAGGCTAAAACGCTGAGAAATTTTGTCCTTGACAATAATTTCCTGTAATATAAATTTGAGGAAAATTTTATTTTTGGGAAAATGAAAATAGATTTTCCACTTTGATTTCTGAAAGAATTTTAAAACGATTAATATTGACCATTGAGATTTTGACAAATAATATGGGTTTAGTGAAAAGTTTCTGTTTTTAAAGGAAAATTTTCGATTTTGGAAAATATTACACATATACCATTATAAGCCTACGAAAGCCCTCATTTTTATGCACGAGAGCTATTGTCCATGATAGCTCTAATTTGATTAGCTTTGAAAGCTTTTGTTTAACATACGAAAGCAATTGTCCACGATGGCTATGATTTAAAGCTTAGTTTTACTCACGATAGCTAAGTTTTACCGGCCTTCAAATGTTTTTCTTTTGCTCATGAAAGCTCTATTTCCATTAGCCCATGAAGGCTATATTTTTTATTACTCATGAGAATATTATTTTCAACCAATCACGATAGCGCCTATCGTATTAACTCACGATGACTATGTTTTATTAAGATAAAAGGCTATGTTTTAGTTAAAGCACGAAGGCTAAGTTTTATTGCTTTGATTTCATTATTTTAATTACCCACGATGAGTACCCATCGTGATAAGTCACAAAAGCTTTGTTTTATGAAAAGGGAACGAGGACTATGTTTTTAATAAGTTATGAAGACTGTGTTTTCCTCAATGAAAGCTATGATTTTAATAAGGCACGATGGCCATGATATGACATGATGGCATTATTTTGTAAAGACATAAATGCTATGGGTTTCAAAGGCACTAAAGCTTTGTTTTTATCAGATACGCTACATTTTTAGTGATGAAAGCTAAATTTTAATATAGAACAATGGCTATATTTCAAGGCAAGATAGCCTACATTTTTAATCCACGAAAACCTCAAACTTAATAAGACATGATAGCCTATGTTTTGAAAAGAAGGATAGCTGTTTTATAACCTTTTGTCTGTGTTTAACTCTAGGTTGGGATAAAGTTTGTTTAAAGAAAAACAGACGAATTTTCAGGGTTTACAAAGGAAAGAAAGGATAAAATAATTAATTTTTGTATATAAATTGGCTATCATATTGAACATATATTAGAATGATGACATGTTATATATTTATTTAGAACGTTGATCGGTTATTATTACATATATTGAATTGTTGACATGCTCACTTATATGTTATCTGTATAACCCTACATTTTAACCTTGGGAATTTAGGAACTAATGACCAGTTAGGGTTGTCCATTAGTGGGTATGGTCATACTTAAACTCTTGAGTGAGTAAAATTGCATCCAGGAAATCTTGAAGATCAAATTGTGTTAGAATGCCCAAACTGATCAAAAGACCTAACTCGTTGACATCTTTAAAACCAATTTTAAGATTTAAGGGCGGAGATTGGTGTAGGATCGCTCCCTATGCTCCAATCATTAGCCCCTGATTCGTTAGGTCGGTTAGCTCACCTATGTTTTTCGTCTGTAGTTTTTAGGAGACCGTTGTTATCTTCTCCTGTCGATCAAGGAAATCGTTGATATTTCTTCTGATTATATTAGAAGACTGTCGAATTATTTGGTAAACCTTGGCCCGAGTCATCCGATAGTTTTTAGTTAGCCTGAGAAAACTAATATAGGTTTATAGTGACCTTGGGAAAACTATGTCGTTTAATAAATCTTGTATGGGATTGGGTAGTTTTGGGAATGTGTAACCCTTAATTTTTAGAATGACGGACTATTTTTCTTAACCCATGCATGCATGATATGATATGTTAATATGATTATGTGCTAATCATTTTGGATGCATGATATGTTATAGATAGCATATTTATTGATAGGGTATCTGCTTTACAGTGTGGTCTCACTAAGTTCTCAAATTTTTGGTTGGAGATTGAATAATGTTATTCACACCAGTCTTTTTGTCTGACCCGAAGTTTTTGATTTCCCCCTAAACTCTTGGGTACCTAATTTGGCATTAGGTAGGGTAAGAGTTAGGCTTTTTCGGGTTTTAGTGAATAAGCTTCCGTAGATGTGCAGGAGGAAAGCTACTATATAGAAGATTATATTTCATTATGCAGTAGTTTAACATCTTTTGATTTTTTAAATGTATGTAATGATGGGAACTACAACCTTCTAAGTAGTTAAAACTCTGATCATCTAAGGAGGCATCATCATATGTCGCTCTTGGAACTATATGTAATTATATATTTTACCTAAACGTTGTATTCATGGGTCATGGGAATGAAATGTAATGAATTTGCAAATTAATGAATGAAAATGTTTGTTAAAAATTTGTAAGTTCTAGTGCTATTGGTGTTAATGATTCAATAACGGATCTCATTTTATCATTGGAAAATAATGCTAATGATGAGTACAACATTAATAGTATCTAATTATGGGCCTTAGAATGGGGGATGTTACAACTTGGTATCCAAGCATAGGTTTACATAAAATTTAATAAGAATTTGAAAGAACATAACCTAAATGAACATAGAAATAAAAATTGGAGTATGGGATAGTGATATTATAATGTACTTGTTACTTTTATATGTATATATAAGTATATATATATCTATCTATACTCTTCCCTCTGTCTTAGACCATTCTTCTATATCTGATGAATACTCATATGCGCATTTCAAGAAATCGATACTAGAAGTGGAAGACTAAACTTGGGAGGCGAAAGCATTACAAGCAACGGAAATGTTTGGGCCAATGCTAAGAACATTAATCAAGCCACCAATGCGAATGTAAACGCTAACGCTGATGTGGGTGCTGGAACCGCACCAGTTGATATGGGGACTATGTATCAGTTCATTGTCAATATGAAGCGAGCTAGAGCATCATATGGATTAACCAAAGGTGACGTTCGTAATGCAGGAGCTATTGTACCAGAAATGGCTGCCCATAATAAATATGCTGCATTAAGCTGATATTATACAAGCTTGTGAGGAAAGCCATTCTTGAGAATGGAGAATGCCATTGAAGTGAAGGATTGGCTTCTTTAGTGTGAAAGAATTTTCACCGATCTGGGATTGAACGATGCTCAAAAAAGGAGATTAGCATCGAGGCAATTGCAAGGAGTTGCTTTCTACTGGTGGAATAGTGTTACCATGGGAGTTCCAGAGGAGGAGCTTACTTGGAATGGCATTAGAGAGAGGTTTGAAGAGAAGTTTCTATCTAAAGCAGCTAAGGAAACTTTGTTCAGGAAGTTCTCAAAGTTAGAGCTGGGTGATATGACTGTGTTGGAGTATATTATGAAGTTTGATGAGCTGTTAAGACATGGACAAGCTATCATAAATACCCAACTTAAGAAGAACAAGAAGTTCATAAGATGGTTGAAGCCGGAGATTGCTAGGGCAACAATGCCACACTTTAGATATATATTTAATGTTGTTGTAGATATGGATTTGAGAAATGAAGATTTAAGCATTTTTTTTTGGAGAATACGGGTTTCCAAGACAAGAAGAGGAAGTTCTTTGGCAAGAAGGGAGCTCAGAAGAAAGAGGTTCCAAAAAAGGGAAAACTAAAATGACTTGTTATAAGTGTGATAAGAAGGGGCACTTTGCAAACAGTGTCGTTCTGGTGAAAGCAAGAAAGTTGTTGATAAGAAGAACGTGAGGTGTTATAACTGCAACAAGATGGCGACATTTCAAGAATGAGTGTCCTAAGCCAAAGCTCGAAAAGGAAAGGTTTTTGCTTTAGAAACTACAGCTTCTAGACCGATTGTAGAAGAGAAGGGAAAGGCTATGTCAGAAGGTATGCTTGTTATTCATAGCATTCATGTTAGTGTGTTGTTCAATACTGAAGCATCACATTCTTTTGTCTCTAGATGTCTGGTAGATAAGTTAAACCTTGAACTGACATACCTTATTACCTCTCTAAGTGTTGTGAATATGATAGGCCGCTATTAATGACATTTTTATATATTCAAAGAGTGAACAAGACCATGAAGTTCATCTGAGAATAGTGCTAAACACGTTAAGGCAGCATCATATAAAAGCAAAGTTTTCAAATGTCATTTCTAGAAAAGGAAAGTGAAGTTTCTTGGGCATGTAGTATCAGAGAATGGATTGTCTGTAGACCCATTGAAGATTGAAGTTGTGAATAATTGGAAAAGTCCCGAGACCGTTACCGAGATTAGAGGTTTCTTAGGGATATCTGGCTACAACCAGAGATTTATTAAAGATTTCTCTCGTATAGCAGCACCAATGACTAAACTAACAAGAAAGGACGTAAACTTTGTTTGGACTGGTAAATGTGAAGAAGCATCTATTGGCCAATGCACCCGTTTTAATTATTCTAGATGGGAATCATGATTTGGTAGTGTTTACCGATGCATGAAGATCGGGGTTAGGAGCTGTGTTGATACAAAGAGGCAGAGTTACTACATTTGTTTCTCGACAACTTCGATCGTATGAACTTTTATATAGTAGCAACCTGGAAATTCAAACACTTCATCTTCGGATATCAAAACGTTTTGAAACATAATTAAGTGTTATAATTATGGTTTTATAATCTTGTTAGATATCATTTAATTAATGAATAATGATAAGTAACTTTTTTTTGAAATTTGTTTATAAAAGCATATTCTTCGAAGAAAAATCGATAATTAGATCGGAAATCAGTTTATCGATAAACAGCTTTTTGATCGATATAAGTTGTTCAAATTATTTTGCACTTGTCTAATGATCAAATGAACACATTACCAACTAATTAACACACAATCTTCTTTATAAAGTAGTGGAAAGTTCTAGAAGCTTCCAAGAGGATAAGAGATATTATCATGTAAGGATATAAGAGAAATTTGCCTAAAGGATAAGTGATGTAAAGGAGAAGCGATGAGAGGTGAGCCTTCCATGGCATGGTTGGGGGCATGAGAGAAAGGATAAGGAGCAAAATTCTTGAGCCTATATAAGGAGATACATACCCTTGTTAAATAATCATAAATTCACAAAGCGAAACCAAGCTATTTTCATGTCTTCCTCTTCATAGTTTCCTAAAGCAAAATATTTGCAAAACTCACCCAAATCAACTCAAACTTAGAGTAGAGCTTTGGGACAACATCACAACACCTTCTACCTAGTTTATTTTGGAAGAAGCAAAGCCACACTCACCCCAACCCCATAGGCCAAAAGTAGTTGGAGGAAGGAGAAGGCAAAAGCAAGAGAAAGAGGGTGGAAGAACGGAAGGGAAGGTGGTTGCAAGATTGAGGTTGGACTTCGGTTGCTTGATCTTGGTTTTTTGTTGGGTTGAAGGTGAGATAACTCACCACTTTGATTGAAAATATAACCCATATTTATTTGTGTTTGATTGTGTTTAAGTGGTTTGAATTGATGTTGACATTTGTTGAAACTTTAGCTTTGATTCTTGCTTTGAAAGACATATGTATGGACTTAAACAGACTTGAACTGACTTGAACGAACTTGAATGAACTTGTACGACATGTGGCATAGCCTTGAAACAAAGCTCATAGATTGTAGATGGACTCTGGTTTAGGTTGGACTTGGATTTGAAAGTGCATTTATAGCGATAGTCGCGATGCATGCACTTTGGAATTACCTTATTTTTGGCAATTTCTATGAAACTTTGTTAAGAGATCCTTAGGGATTTCTTGCCATATTTGTAATGTTTTATATATAAGTTTGTTTCCGTAAAAAGTATGGATAGTAAAAGTTAAGAAAAGCGATCAAAACTTCATTTGTGCAAACTGCCCCGTTTAGACTTGATTTTTGAACTTTAAAGGTTTGAAAAGATATTTAAATTTAAATATCTTGTTTCTTTATTTTTACAAATGTTTTCTAACTATTATTAGAGTATTTTAAAAGTGGTTTGGGATTTTTATGAATTTTTAAGGGTTAGTTGTGAATTTTTTAAAAATAGGTTTTTATAAAGAAAACTCGTTTTCCCAAGTTTTAAAGATTTTATAAACTTGTCATTTTAAATTAATATTTTGGATAAATGTTTTAAAACCTATTATAAGTAATTTTAAGTATTTTAAAAATATAAACAATATTTTCAAAAAGGGGTAAGACTTGCTTAGTGGCTAAATGGTTTTATTATGTGATTACTTGTTGAAAGGTAATCAACTATGCTTAACACTAAAAGACAAGTGAGGAAGACTTCTCTATTTATGAGAGTTAAGATTGATGTTCGAGTAGGGACGAAGCAATAGTACTATAACACCCCTAATTTTACTAACATTATTCAGGAGATTTAATCAGATAAATTAAATAGAATAATGTAGAGGCTAGAGTGACAAGGGAATTGAGACTTGAAAACTAATTAGGGTCATGGCTTAACTAAATGGATTTATAAGATGGCTCATAAGTGAATTCATAAGAATGGTTTATAAGATGAAAACTAAATTAAGCAAGGCAAGGGCAATATGGGAAATTGTCGTATACCATAACCCCATAACCCCTAAACCCTTACCTCATTTCTACGTTCACAAAACAAAAAAATATAAACAAAAGGAGATTAAGGTCGGCCATAACCCTAGGGGAAAAGGAGATCAAAATCAATTAGAAGCTAAGAATTCAAGCAAGGAAGAATTAAGCAAGAACAAATCTCAAGTTCCTTATCCAAACAAGGTGAATAATACTCTAAACCATCTCATATATGTTTATTGAACATTTTAAATTTCGAGTTTAAGATTTAAAACCGTTTGGATGGATAGAATGATGATATGCTTTGATTATATGCCATGTTTTGATTTAAACAAGGATTTTATGTAAAAGTATAATTCGATTTTTAGGCTAAAATTGTATTAGATGGGTTTCAAATGCCATGATGGTTGAATATGTTATGTAAAACATTATTTTGGAGATGAGTTTGAATTTTCATAATATTCCAAGCTATGGATAATTTATTTTGAATTATGTGGAAGAAATAGACAAGTTTGGGTTTAAATTATTTAAGGCAATTATATAAGGATTTCGGGTCAGAAATTTTCATATGTTAGAAAACATATTAAAGGCGAATTATGATGATTTTTGAGGATTCTTTTTAGGTATTTTAATATGGATATTAAATTATTTAAGATGGAGGGCTTAAATGTTTAAATGTTTTATGGAAGGGAATGACTTACTAGTTAAAATAATTCCAATTATAAACTATTGAATTCGGCGGCCTTTTTAGAAAAATGATTTTTAATAAAGAAATGGCAACCAATATTATTTTGACAAATTGGCAAGTTAGTTGAAAAGAAGTTACTTTGTAAGGCAAAAAAATTAGCTTTGACATAATTTACCACTTCTCCACTTCCAACTGCTACCTTTCGTCAACATACTTCTGCTAATAAACCATTCGAAACCAATGCACATGGTATCAAGCCATTGATACGTAGTGGATTGGAGAAAGACGGAGAGAACTGTGTCGAAAGAAAGCTTTCGAAGGGGTTGAAGTTACTTTTAAATAGCTTTCGAAGGGGTTGAAGTTACTTTTAAATAGCTTTCGAAGGGGTTGAAGTTACTTTTAAATAGCTTTTGAATGGATTGCCACTTGCCTTTCGAATGAGTTGATGCATATTTAGTTTTAAAAAGGGACCTTTCGAATGGGTAGTTTGAACCTATTCGAAACCTAGCTGCCACATTCATGCCTTTCGAATTAGTTAAAGGCTGCTTTCTTTATAAATTTAAGTCAATGCTTTCGAAAGGGAAGCTTTCGCCCTTGTAAAATTTGAAACTGCCTTTCCTATGCTTTCGAAAGGGTTCTTGTAGCCACTTTTATCAATGCTTTCAACAAGGTGGTTTCGAAGCTATCCATTATGGTTTCGAAGCTATCCTCTTCCCTAAATTCTTTTACTTAAAAGCAATGCTTTCGAAAGGGTTACTTTCGCTTTTGTTTTCTTTGACCCAGAAGTTATATTTAATGTTAAATCCAATGATTTCAAAAGAGATACTTTCAAATGGTTTCGAAACTATGCGTTCATAAATTTTACTTAAACTAAGTACTTTCGAAAGGTAAGCTTTAAGTGTTTCGAAAGGTAACCTTTAAGTGTTTCGAAAAGTATATCTTTAATGGTTTCGAATGGTAGGTATCAATGCTTTCGAAAGAAATGTTTTGAGTGTTTCGAAAGGTATATCTTTAATGGTTTCGAAAGGAATGTTCTAAGTATTTTGAAAGGAAGGTTTGAATACTTTCGAAAGGTATGTTTTAATGATTTTGAAAGAGAAGGCCTAAGGTTTCAAAAGCCTTAGTGTTCAAACAAGAAACCCCATCTCAATTTTTAAAAGTAAATCCATGGCAATATGAAAGAGCTTTGAAATGGCATTTAACTTTGGAAATTTTTGAAGAAGCTTTGCTTGCTAAAGATAGTGGGTTAAGGGTATTAACCATGTTTCATTTGGAAATTGATTACAAGGAAATTAAACCATAGATTTTACTACTATTATGTCATGACCAGTTATCATGTATGCTTCTTCTGTAGACATATTCACTTTATATTGACCCATAACTGCATTTTGGGGTGTTAAGGGCAGAATAACCAACTAGGTTGACCTAGTAGTAATATGTATTGAGTTAACTCCTGTGTGAGTAGAATTGCATCCAGGAGGTCCGGTAGACCAGAATATAGGATTCCCAAAGACAAATCAAAGGATTATTGGTTAGACAAGTTCTTACTAAGCCCATGAAAACTATGTATGGAAATAGTTATTAGCAGGGGCCAATAGGTTCTAAGTGATCCTATAAAAACTATATCTGGATTAAGTTATTGAAAGAGATCAATAGGTTCATAATGATCCCATGAAAACTATGACATGGGAGAAGTTATTGGAGAATCCAGTAGGTTCATAGTAAGCCCATAAAAACTATGGTTAGAGAAAGTTATTGGTAGATACCAATAGGTTCGTGGAGATCCCATGAAAACTGCGATTGGATAATAGTATTGGTAGGGAACAATAGGTTCATAGCGATCCCATGAAAACTATGAAAGTGGATAGGACTTCCATAAAGAATTAACAGGTTGTTAGTCAGCCCATGAAAACTAATAGGTTAATAGTGACACTAGAAACTATAACTTCAGACAAATAGTCAGGTAAATAGGGATGGGTAATCCAGAGCATATTGCATGTTTGCATATCATCATAATACTTTTATTATGTTATGTTTTAACCATTGTGGATGTAGGTGCATAGTATATGGTTATTATAAATTGGGTTAATATACTAGTGAGGGGAAAACTCGTTCCGCTAAGCGGTGTGGTCTCGCTAGATGTCTATTTGGTTCGAGATGGTAGGTTATTATTCATACTAGAGTTTTTGTCTGACTCAAAGTTTATGTTTTCTCCTTAAACTCTCGGGTGCTCAATTGATTTTGAGTAGTTTGAGAGTTAAGGTTTTCAGGTTCTCCTTTAGACGAATAAGCTTACGGAGATGTGCAGGAGGCAAGCTAGCTATTAGGAGTTCTTTCTGTTTGATTCCGCTGTGTTTTGAATGTAATGGAAAAGTTGTTTAATTGCCTATATTTAGACTCTGATCAACCAAGGGGGCATCTTCATATGTCGTTCTTGGCGTATTTTGTAATAATTATATTTCTCTGAATGTGTTTACGAATTGGGTGTGTAATAAATTTGAAATGTGATTTGAAGTGGAATGAGAAATTTATTTTATGAATTTTTTTTCATATCCATGTGTTTCTGTTATATCAATGTATCTAACATTACCGATTTGATCACCGAGAATTAATAACTATAGATGACTGCAGCATCCATAGCAGTTAGTTTTGGGCCGCCAAGTGGGGGATGTTACACCTACCGACTTCCTTCCTGACCGAGGAATAGTTAAGTTGTAATGTTCGAAACGTGTTAATCTTGTTGGTTTCTCACTTGTTTATGGAAATTATTAATATTATACTTAACACTAAAGGTCGACAAGTAGACTTGTCTATCTGTGAGAGTCAAGAATGAAATGACCAGGTAAGGCTTTGATATGCAACCAGTGCTCTAACTTACCTGGCTTCACTCTTGATCTAAGGATAGTATAAGTTGAAATAACGAACACATTTTGTATATACGAACATTGATTTGTATAAGCGAACGTTTTAACTGGATAGTCGATTAGTCGACTATTGATCTTGACCAATTATAACTTAAGAAGTAATCAAAAAGCTTTGTGATTTCATACCAATGAGATCCCCCGAGGAGGAGTATTGTTACAAAACATCTCTAGCTTTCAGTTACTTTTAAAAGAACCAGAATTGAGTTAATGGCAAATTCATCGATTGGTTTTGAAGAGTTTTGGGATTGGTAAGTGTTTTATTTACCGAACAACACTTAAAAACTAGTATACGGGTTCTATGTTTTCGAAGCAGTTGCAAATGGAGAATCTATGTAGAGATTCGAGATCTGTTCTAGGTGCTTGAATTCATGTGGTGATTCATGATCTGTTCGAGATCTGAGAATCCATTTGGGGATTCGTGTTCTGTTCGGATGATGAAGACTCGTGTGAAAGATGTCGGTCGTAACCTCGACATTAGAAATGGCTAAAGACGGAGTAGGCTGCACAACCTAGGATTTAGCTGACCTGCATCAAGGTATTACCAATTCCATATCTAGATATACTTACCGATTGTTGGCTGGCGGGAGTTAATGATATTTGGTTCCACGTGGTTCATGTTTGTATTCAGACATGTGCCGCTTGTGTTTACCTTATGGTATATTTTATCTAGAAATATACTACACTCAAAAAGTGTTTTCCAATCCTTGTGCATGGGGATCTACATCAGTTTACTGGAGGCGTCTCCTTGGAAAATCCAATATGCAAACATACCATACCAGTTTTGAATGTAATCTAAATATGTTGTTGTATGACCAATGTAAGCATCACAGCTATTTGATATGATTTATATTCTATAGTCTAAACATTATCTATTAAACTTAATGAATGGTTGGTTTGTTTGAAGGGAAAACCGTTACAGGGATCCGTATAGTCTCAACAATTGCTGTTACATGTTGCATATATTTCGGGTTTTCTCATACCAGAGTTATGTCTGACACTTGGTTTTTGTTTTCCCTAAATTCCTTGCATACTCTTTCGAGTAGGTAGATTATAGCAAGTTTTATCTTAGACATTTCAGAGTTCAAAAGACGAGCTGAAGGCTTTCATTATCTATATATTTCTATTTCTATTGTTCCGTATTATCTATGTATATATCAGCATTGTGAGGACATGCAGTTATAACTATCCAGGTTGATAATAGTACTTAGGTTTTGTAATTCTAAAATTCCTATATTCAAAGTAACCCTTTGTACTGTTCTTTTGATATTATATATTATCGCTGTGAGATTCTGATGTTATGTTCTTCCTTTCCTGTTCTATTCTTTTTAATTTTTCGTTAACTTTCTATCGTTCTGACACTTGGGTGTTCGGCACATGAATACCGTGGATGTATTTAGTGTCTACATTTGAGGGTCTAAAAGTTGGGTCGTTATATATATCCTACATATGATTTGTAGTAGGTAGCGGCTTTGCACTGAAAGTGTGGAGGCACTTCCTATTGGGAGAACAATTCAAGTTGTTTACAGATCATAAACCCTCGAAATATTTATTCTTTCAGAAAGAGTTGAATATGAGACAACAAAGATGGTTGGATTTTTTAGCAGCGTATGACTTTGGGATAAAGTATAAGCCAGGTAAAGAAAATAAAGTGATGGACGCACTTAGTAGAAAACAATAGAGTGTGGTGTTAGCGATGTTATCTGAATAGAACGATTTAACGCATTGGCTTCATTTGGAGTTGGGATGAGTTCAATGGCCAGTTCTAATTGGAGTACCATAATAATTTGTTGTTCAGAAGTTTGATTGGTACTGGTAGAATGAATAGAAGAAAATTAAAAATGATGATCCAATATTAGTCGAGCAGATAAAGAGACTCAAGGTGGGTAATAAGATTGATGATTTGAAAGATTTTGTACTTGACCAAAGTGGTTGGTTGAGAAAGAAGGGATCGTTATGTGTTTCGAATGTAGATAATCTGAGAAAGGAAGTTCTTAGAAAATGTCATCGATTAAAGTTTACTGTTTATATCGGAGGTACGAAGATGTACCAAGATATGAATAGGAGTTTCTTTTTGGAAGTAATGAAATGAGATTTAGGCTCATGGGTGAAGCAATGTATGAATTTCCAACAATAAAAGCCAAGCATCACAAGCCAAGTGGATTACTTCAACCTTTGTAAGTGCAAAAATGGAAATGAGACTCTGTTTCTATGGAATTTATTGGTTGGTTTCCAAGGTCGAATAGAGGAAACAAAAGCATTTGGGTCGTGATTGATAGACTGACCAAGAGTGCACACTTTGTCCCTGTTAAGTCGACAAGAACGGCACCTAGTTTGGTGAAGTTGTTCATGAAGGATATAGTGAGACTTCATGGCATACCGAGTAGCATTATAAGTGATATAAGTCCTTTGTTTAGTAATGAGTTCTGAAAGAGCTTGCAAAATGAATTGCGTACAAAGCTGAAGATGAGTACCGCTTACCATCTGCAAAACCGATAGGCAGATGGAAAGAGTCGATAAAATACTCGAAGATTTATTATGAGCTTGTGTACTGGAGTTTGGAGAGTCATGGGAAAACCATTTGCACTTTGTCCAGTTTTCTTATAATAATAGTTATCAGACAAGTATAGGAATGAGACCTTTCAAAGCACTTTATGGAAGGTCAAGAAAATCACCTGCATGTTGGTTGGGGACAAGTGATAGACCGATACTTAATCCAGATTTGGTAAAAGAAGCGACTAAAAATACCGAGTTAATCCGAGTAAGGATGAAGGAATCACAATCAAAGTAGAAAATTTACACAAACAGGAGTCGTAAGGACTAGGAATTCTAAGTTGGAGATTTTATTTTTGTGAAAGTATCACCGATGAAGCATGTTGTATAATTTGGGAAGACGGGAAAGTTAACACCTAAATATGTTGGTCCACTTCCTATCATTGAGAGAAATCGGGAAACTCGCGTATGGTATCGAGTTACCGAGATATGGAAAAACCCAAATGTTTTAGTAAAATTTTCACTTAGATCTTAAGTTCGAATTCAGTATTATGAAAAAACAATGAAGATGTGATTGCATATGAATTTAAAAAGATTTTAGATGAAATAATTTGAACCATTTAGACGTAGATAGATGTTGTACATAAGTATTCATATAGATAATTTAGTTTGACTTTTATTAAAAGTATTTAAGTTGATCTTTATAATTTAGTGTAATGGATAAAAAATGTTTATATATCATATATATACTAGGAATACGTGTCTAATTGGTAGTGACTGCCTTTCAATTGATAAAGGACCAACAACCGATAACAATAATTAAATCATCAAGTTCTCCTCAAATCCACTATTTTTTTTACTTGTCTTTGTGTTTTTGAAAGTTAATAAATACAAAATCTCGCTTGTTATTGCAAAGGGCCTTCTGATTATGGGTTCGTTAATTCAATTGTCTTACCACAACCAATATCAGCAATTTCCATCCATATGTAATTCCACTGTAGTTGTTATGTAATAGATATAGAAGTTTTTCATAAAGCATCTCCAGTAGTTTGCGGATTACATCTTATAATTATGTAATTTCTAAATTGAACTACTGGCCATGGCTCTAGCTCGGTACGAAAGTACATATAAACAAATGCCTAATTGGCTTTAATTATAACATATGTTATTTGTTTAAAATTTTAAATTTATACTATTTTTATTTATATCTTATTTATTATAAGATACATCTTCAACTTCACTTTTTATGAATTCGCAAATTTGTGTTATTGTATAAAATAGCAAAAACAAGCAAATAAACATATACAATCGATTACAATAAATAATATTATGGATTGTAATAATATTTGTTTATCTCAATTTTTTTACTATTTTACACCATAACACAAATTTTAAACATTAAAAATGAAATTGAGTATGTATATTATAATAAATAAGATATAAATAAAAACCAGCAAAATATTATGTTTGTAAATCTTCAAATGATGTCTGCGGGTGCGGCGTAGTGGAAAGGAGGCTTGGGTTCTGATAAAAAGACCCAGGTTCGATTCCTACCATGCACTTCCCTATCCTATATAAATTTACCGGTGGGAATGGGGGCTTGGATCAGCGGACGGCTTTACTATACCCTCCTCAGGAGTTTACCGGCCTGTAGGGTTCTCCTGGGTTTAAAAAAAAGATCTTCAAATGACAAGATAACATGTATAAAGGTTATGATGTCAATAACTTAAAATTGTAGAAATTGCAATTGCTTGTCAAAATTTTATAATAAACAAAGAGAAATGGATGACTACACCACAAAATGATTTTGTTGGTAGAAAGACATTTTCCAGTAATATGGTTTTGTTGGACAATTTTAATCTTTCAATCATAGGTAATAAGATTTCAATCTAAGATGGTCAATTAAGTATATTAAAATTTAAAACCTTACTCATGTTATGGATAACAACTTAATACCATGAAAAATGATCTCTTGATATTTAAATTAGGCATTGTGAGATCATTCTTAATTCATGTGTATGGTTTACCTTGAGAATATAACATGCTGGTTTAAGGTACACTTCCCACGTGCAACAAGTAAATAAACATATAGTTTCTTTAAGATTTGATACCATATTGAATAATCGTTTTTTGTAATAAAGCAAGTTGGTTTTCTTATAACTTCCATTAACTTAGCATTTTGGATTAGATACACATTCAAACATATACCTAAAGAGAGTTAATTGATCGTTGTTTACTAACTAAACTGCTGTTACAACAAGATACACTACAAGGAAAACAGCATTTTCCAACGGCTGAAAACCGTCGGCGGCCGTCGAAAAATAAGACGTCGGGACGCAGTGTTTCCGACGGCTTCCGACACAGGGCGCTGAACATTTTTCCGACAGCCTCCGACGATTCTGACGGATTCCGACACTTGTCGGAAGCCGTCAGAAACCGTTGGAAAAGGTGGCCTATAGGCTATCGGAAGCCGTCGGAAAACTGTTACCCGAAAGCCGTCGGAAATCTGCTGTATTTTTTTTTGATTCCTGCTGCAATATAGCCTTCCATCCACATTTCCCATCCAAACACTATTACACCAATACTGCAGAATCCAGTATACAATATTCCAACCAAATATCAAAACCCAAACTACACAAAATTCATCAAACACACAAATACATCAAATTACATCAAAATAAAATACATAATATACATAACCATTCCAACATTCACAACAACCCCAACAACAAGTGTTCTACCATGTCATACATACACAACATAACACAAAATCATCAACATCCACATCATCATACAACCACATAACCAAGTGTATCAAACATAATCATACAAAAATCAACAACTACCTCCACCGTCTACCAAATCATACAAAACTGAAAAAAACATACCTGAAAAAGCAAGCAATCAATCACTCTCCTCCAGATCCAGAGCCAGCAGAGGAAGGGAAGCGGCCACCATACTGCTGCATGTACTCGGCGATATGCTGGTCTAGCAACTGTGTGGTCTGTATGGTTTGTCGGCGGTTCTGCTCCTCCAGTTGGGCCACTCTAGCCCGCAAATCTTCGATCTCTGCTAGATCGATCTGAGCTTTAGTCTGCCGACCCCGTCTCTGACTGCTGGCCTGCAATAAATATTTAATTTAGCTGTGTGATCTCTGTAAGTGTATTTGCAGGTATGTGAATGATTAGCTGTGTGATAATGTTATTTAATTTAGTTTATGCATGTTTATGTAAGTATAGACTGAATGAGGCTGACAATTTAATAATCCATTATTGCAACTTATTAAATCTAATTTAGCTTATGTATTAATATTCGATCTCGTGTTTTATAAATGCTTATACTATATAAACTGCGAATTTTAACTATAATTCTAAACACACAATCATATGGCCTATTGATGGGCCATAGTGACATTACGGTAATAACTGTCCTAATGAAAGTCAAATGACTTAAAACTAGTAAATTAAACATTTATTAGGAGAGGCGTAGGGTTTTGGGTACAAGATGCTTGTATAAATCCCTACGATTTAATTAATTATGACTTAAATATCAAATTAGCAGTAAAATAAATTATTTACCACTTGATTTCCAAATCCGTATCGTCTGCCATGCTCCGATGGATCCATAACGGGCTCAAAAATAGCATCCTCCTCATCAGTCGTCAGCTGATCTCGACCTGTATCATCAAGGAGTTTCTGGCGCTGCTCCATAAACTTTTCCTGCATTAACAAATTAATAACATCATATCTTATTTCATTATAGTTTAACAAGCATAACAATTACTAATACTGCATAAAATGAAATATGCTTACATGGCTCCTGCTGGATTTATCGTCGTGCCATGTATACGAAACAGTCCCATCCGGATTTACATGCTCGACAACATGCGTATGAGTGAACACGTCCATATAGCCCACGGAACCATGCACCTCAGCTTCCTGAAGTTGATTTTTACATACAATTATTATACATTTAAAATTATAGAGCATAAACTATTTACAATTATCATTCAGTAATTTCGTATTATCCGGAAAATTCTTTACTGAGATCTCCGTTCGGATGTTCACGTTCATAAACACTGTATATAAACAAATTATTACATTAGGTTATACATGCGCATGCATTGTAGAAAAGAATAAAACACAAATTATTATTTCATATTACCTAACAAACGGTGCAACTCGGCACAATTTAGAAGAATATAAGTGTGTGCTACATGAAGATCTCTATCGTCTAGCCATATTTCTACACATTTTCTAGAAGGCCGACCATGTTGTCTAAAAATAGATAACATTGCTTGAGAGGACTCTTGTTCGTCGCCTTTTTCATTACGAGGAACACTTTCAAATGAAATATTCACATGGTCACTGAAATAGTGAGAGAGAAAGAACGAAGCTTCTTCTTCGATGTAAGATTTACATATCGAACCTTCAACTCGTGCTTTTTGCCTCACTTTTTTCTTCAGATGATTCAAATATCTATGCAAAATTAATTTATATTAACTCCATCTTTAAAATGCAATTAAATTACGTGATAACATATTACATACCTCTCAAATGGATACATCCGTCCATATTGGACAGGACCTCGAAGTTGTGCTTCAGATGGGAGATGAACAGGTAAATGTTCCATTACATTAAAAAAACCTGGCGGAAATATTTTCTCTAATTTGCAAAGCAATATAGGAATATCCACTTCAAGTTTACGTAAACGTTGCACTTTTAAAGTAGTCGAACAAAGCTCTTTGTAAAACATACTAAGCTTCGTTACTACCTTCCAAACTTTTAACGGCAGTAGTTCTTTGAACATAACGGGAAATAAATTTTCCATCATTATGTGACAGTCGTGACTTTTCATTCCGCTCAATCTACCATTTTTAAAGTCAACACATCTACGAAGATTTGATAATATCCCATCAGGAAATCTTAACCCTTCCACCCATTTTAACACATCTTTAACTTGATTATTATCTAATTCGTAACATGCTTTGGGTTTTTTGCTGTCATTTGGTTTCATATGAAGCTCAGGACGTTTGCATAATTCTTCTATATCACGTCTTGATTTCAAATCATCCTTTGTCTTCCCTTTCACATTCAAAATTGTGTTAAAAACATTATCAAATACATTTTTCTCATTGTGCATCACATCTATATTATGACGAAGCAAAAGATGTTTCCAATACGGCAACTCCCAAAAAATAGTTTGTTTGCACCAGTTATGAACAACTGATTTGCCTTCAATTTCTGTTTGCTCTCCAGTTTCATATATCTTTGGATAGTCCCTAACATTGCATAGGCTAGACGACCGGCAGTACTCCATCCTGAAAGCATTGCATAGGCAAGAAAATCACTTATAGTCCACAATAAAGAAGCAAACATACGAAAATTTTTCTTCTTGGACACATCGTATGTTTCTACTCCTTCATTCCACAGTATTTTTAACTCCTCAATCAATGGTTGTAAATATACATCGATTCCTTGTGCCGGATCGTCGGGGCTAGGAACGACAACAGTAAGAAACATATATTGCGTTTTCATACACATCCATGGAGGTAAATTATACGGTGTAACGATAATGGGCCAGGATGAATATTTAGAACCAAATTGAGAAAATGGGGAAAACCCGTCCGTACATAATCTTAATCTAACATTTCAACTCTCCGCTGCAAAATTTGGATACGTTTTATCGAAATGCTTCCATGCTTCTCCATTGGCCGGATGTGTCAACGTACCCTCTTCCTCCGTTCTCACACTATGCCATCTCATATTAGATGCAGTTACAGAAGATGCATATAATCTTTGAAGCCTTGGAGTTATGGGTAAGTAATGCATACGCTTGTACGGAACTTCCTTCCCCTTTTTTTCTTGGCTTGTATCTCTCATGATTACAAATTTTACAATTTCTAAGGTTTGCGTCTTCTTTCCAAAACAACATGCAGCCTTTTAAACATGTATCTATTTTCTGATAAGGTAAACCAAAAGCCGACATAAGTTTTTTAACTTCATAGTGATTTTCACACATTAGATTATCGGGTGGCATATGTCTTTTTGCAGCTTCAACAACAGCCGTAAACCCAGCTTCAGTGATGTTGTATTTTGACTTCATCGTAATGTATTCTGCGATTACCGACAGCTGAGTGCCGCTTTTACAACCATCCCAAATAGGTTTCTTAGCAGCATCTAGTAAATCATAAATTTTTTTGTTTCAATATTTGGTTCTTCAACATTTCCATCATCGTCGTCAACTTCAACCATAGGAAACATTGATCGTGCTGCATCTTCGACCATATTTTCTATACGGGTCGTCGTAACTATTTCGTTAACGACACTTTCAGACTCTATAGAAGTATTTGCTACAACTTCTCCATGCCGATCCCAAACATAATACTCGGGTACGAAAACGTTTTGGCACAAATAAACTTTCACAATATCTGGTAACAAATACTTCAAATGTGTACACCTACTACACGGACAACGAATTTCTGGATCGTTTTCGTTATTACTTAAAGCGAATTCAACAAATACGTTTATACCATTATAAAAATCTTCTTTTATTGAGCCCCTCAGTCCTTTTCTTTGGTACATCCATCTCCTCCGATCAACAAAATAATCAATCATTTTTCCTATTTGAGAAAATGAGAAGTTCAAAATTTAATATTTATTTTCAAGAATACAAATTCGAAAAAGAATATTTTCATAGTCGTATAATATTTGAATTTAAAGAACTACTTCACAAATTTAAAAATATTTTCAAATAGGGCACATTTTATTTTTTAACGTACCGATACAAAAAATTGTACAAAAATATTTTTTTTCCATGGTCAGGCATCCTACTTCCCATTACAAACACAGTAAGCATTTACATTTCGTATATTACTGTGAGAAATGCGGATTAAGGATCTTAAGGCTAGAATTAACACTAGAGGGGGGGGTGAATAGTGTTTAAAGAAATTTGTTAATCTTTTTGAGTTTATCTTACTTTGTTAACAATGTATATACTAATCAGACATAGATATGAACACAGAATCAAACACAGATGCAAATATAAAGTAAAAGCAGTAAAGGAAAAGAACACACCGGATTTTATACTGGTTCGGAGTTACCCTACATCCAGTCCCGCAACACAAGTACGGATTTCCTTTCAAAATCACTTCAACAATTACAACCCTCGGTTTCAAGGCTACGAGGTACACCCTCCAGAATAACAATCCTCTGGGTAAAGATACTTGATTTCCGGGGCAACAAGTTCACCCAATTGATTTCCAGGGCTACAATCACACCTTCTCTCGCTCGATTGATTACAAAAAGTCTATAACTCAGATTAGCACTTGGATCTTGTAGAGATAGTGGAGAGAATCAAAACTATAAATTATCTAGTTAGATTCGATATTGATTTTGGCAGAGTAATGGTGTAATTTGTAAATAAGAAAGTGGAGAAGAAGAAGAGAAGTTAAATCAGAGAAAAGTGATTAAAAATTCGTTGAAACTGACCCCTATTTATAGAAGAACAACAGTCATGTCCATTCGTGAAGAGTTATGGCGAATAGACACTTCTTTTGAAATTTAAATTTTGAACTCAACTGTCACCATGTCGACATGGTGCCTATGGGCATGTCGACATCCCACAGCCTTTTTGATGTTTTGAATTTCTTTGAAAATAACATTTATCTTATATAAAAACTATTTTAAACTTTATAAATATACTTGACTTAAGTTGAAATTCATAAGTAAATATAAAGAACAATATATACATATTATTTAACTATAATTTAAATCAAAGTATAAATAATTTAAAAGTTAAATATATTATTTGAAAAGATAGTTTAAAATCAGGAGTAATTTGACTTTGAAATTAAAGATATTTTTGAGGCTAAAATTACTTAAAATCAGGATAGAGAGTTTTGAATCTTTTAGAAGGAAAGTTTTGAAATCATTTTGAAAACAAGATAATTTTGTAAAATCATTTTGAAATAAAAGTAAGTGGATACAAAAAGATGTTCCACTAGATTTTTCGTAGGTTTCATCCTACTTAGGGTTCCATTCCTTTAACGGGCTCGAAGTGGATTCCATTCCACGAATAAATTGGATATTAAGATGCCAGTGCCTTTCTATGAGTTTTAATAATATTCCTAACTATATAACTTATCTTGGAATCTTGAACTCTTGATAATCTTGATACTCATGAGTCTTCTATCTCTATATCTTGAATCTCTATACTATACAGTCTTCATTCTTGATACCTGCATGGTTAGATCCTGCATATACATATATATCTAAACTTGTAATGTTAGTATTTATATTTTTATAATCTATTCTAAGGTTGTTGTCATCAAAACCATCATCTCATGGACTAACAATTACTTCATCTCAAACGATTCAACAAAATTTCGGCAGCATTTCCCTTTTGTTCCCTGCATTGTACACAATGCGTGTACGCAGGAAACAAAATAGAAAAGTTAGGCCGAAATTTTATGAACCGTTTGAGACGAAGTAGTATACAAAATGTAAATGCTTACTGTGTTCATAACTTGTCCAATACAGGGACAAATCCAACAAACATTGTACCAGATGAATATAAATGGTCGTTTTTCGAAAAAAACGACTATTTATACAACGATCATGTACAACACTCGTCAGACGGGGCCAAAAACTCTCTAAGGGACATTTGTCAATTAGATGTGCGCATTTTACGAAAAAATACAGTTTTACTAACTGTTCACATTTACAAAAATATATTTTAATTTAACACATTTATTCGATGTATTACATCAACTTAAGGCTCGTTCGACGCATTTTTTGTTGTTGCATAAGTCAATACGTGCACAATATAATATTCCTAGCTCGTGCATTCATTTTATCTTATTCCAACTAACACAATACAATGATAGCAGCGCTACACACATATACAATCGTAGAATCAAGGCATACACAACCATTTACATATACACGAACAACCACAAATTACATGTTTTTCACAATTTCAAGATGAAATAGGAATACCATAGAATGCTGGAAACTATTATAACACTATTGGAAACAATTTCAATCACAAATTAGCCCTAATTTAACAACTTATGCAAATCTAGATTTAGGGTAAAAATTAGATTTTTGGCGAAATAAGAGATTATACCTGAGCTAGAGAGCAATAGACGTTGATTACGCAACCGGGGAGGATTCGAAAGCTCGAAATTGATGATTGGAAGCTTGGGGAAGAGATTTGGGGATTTTGGGTTAAAAAATTTCGTATGAAAATGAGGAAGAAGAAGGCTCGGCTAAGCCCTCTAATTCGCGATTTTCCGACGGCCGCCGACGGCCCGTCGAAAGCCGTCGGAAAATGGCCGTCGGAAGCCGTCGCCCCCCCTCCCCCCTCGCTATTTAGCCATTTTCTAGTAGTGTAATATTGTAAACTTTCGTAACTTCTTTATTTTGCAAAAAAAAAATGCAAAGCCCCAATCGGTTCAAACTTATTGAAACGGAATCGTTGAATGCATCAAATTTATACAACATTATGGTTATTGAAAATTTCACATAGAAACAATATGAAATTAAAGAAAATGTTGATTGGGTCATTTCAAATTTTAAATTATACCAATAAAATCACTACGGAATTGTTACTAAAACCATTTCAAACTCATATTTCAACTACTTCCCTTATAAAGTTAAAACATATTATTAATATTTAATTCATGATTGAGAAATAATATATCCTAACTACAAAGAGAAAGTAAAAGGAATATTAACTCCTCAAAGTGATTCCCACAACGACGACTTATGTATATTAAGAAAACAGTGATTCCCACAATGATGACTTATGTATATTAAGAAAACCGAATTTGTAAGGAATTAAAGCCATCAGTAATTTTCACCTGTTTTAATTTTTTTTTTTGAATTACCTAGGTAAACAATTTCGTTTGTAAACTCTAGAAAAATATGTGTTAGTCAAACACATACTACGAATACTTGTTACAAGATCGTTAGTTTCAAAAATAGAACTCATGGCCCTTGGTCTTGCGGTTGGACCATTAATCAACTGTACCAACCTGTTCGCATCTATTTATCTTTTATAAATTACATGCTATTATATATATATATATATATCTTATATATAAAGCACATACCTTGGTCAACGGATCAAAGTGAAGCCTTTTTGGCATTTCCGAAAATAACCTTTTTGCGAAAACTTCATGGACAATTTGATAATGCTATTTCCGTAATTTAACAAAAGAATAGTGGTAGCCGTAATATAATCCCACGTTCTCATCCATTTACCATAAGCATAAACCCCACTGCATCTTCTTCTAATCGACCTATCAGGAGGAAACTCGATTTTTTCTTCTGACTCAATCTTGACGATGCAAGCCAGGTTACTTCGCTCTAATCAAGGATCTCGACTACAAGTTTGTATGAATTTTGGTCTATTTTCTTTCCACTTTGAATTCTCCTTTTTTTTCTCCGCACTTTCTCTGTTCATTGATTACATTTTATTTCTGCCTGATTGTTTAGCAGTTTAACTACATTAGATTATTTGATTTTATTGCATTAATTTTAAGTTTTATTGCTTTGATTGCTGGGTTTGATTCTGAAAGGGGAATTGATTTTCAATGTCTACAATGTCATAACTTATTGTAAATTTATTATATATAATAAAAGCTGTTTAAAGAAGATTTATATATGAAAAATAAAGTTCAATTTCTATTGTGGTTTAAAGTTTTTCTCCTTGCTAATCTTTTAGGAACCTTGGTTTGATAACCTCTTAAAGGAGCTTAGGCTCAAGATTATTTTGCCCAGTAAAGCTATAATATTTGAAAGAGTAGTTAAGTTTTTTTGTAATGCAGTGGAGATTTTTTGCAAATAGGAACATGACAATCATAATCATTTACTTTCTAGACCTTATCTACTGTTAATGCTAACAAACTCTACCACTAGACCTTTTGGCATGAGTGTTTTACAGTTTCATCGAAGGGCGTTGTCATTTATGCCCTAATTCAAAGCGATGATTTATTTATTTTCATGAAATAAATGAATTTGAAGGTACTGTGCCATGTCAATTTTTTGTAGTTAATTATCATAGTGAACGAGTATGAAAATTATCTTATTCATTATCTCAAACTTGCATTTTCTTACTTCAGTTATCATTTATCTATTTGATTTTGTATAACAGCCTAGAAAAGTGTGTTGTCTAATGTATTCTTTTTCATTTTCAATCTTTAACACAGGGAGTTGTTGGGGACAAAGTGGATAGGAGTTGGAGAGGAAGTTAAGGCATAGGTATATACTTGACAAAGGAAAAGATGATAGAGGAGATTTTCAAGTTAATTGTGAGGTAATGTTTTGTCAGTCTATCCTTTTTGAATTATTTTTCTATGTAGTATCAATGTACATTTTTCGTACTATATTCTAATTGGTTGAAATAGTGAATGATTGATGATATAACAAAGATTTAAACACTCACAACTTTTGTATGTCATGTGTTCTCATCATGAATTATTAGATATAGGCAATTCGTATTAATAGCTCTAGCTATTCGTATTATCAGCTTTACACATGATTAGTTGGTCATATATTTACATATAAAAATGTATACATGCTTCCACCTAATTTGTTTTGATTAGTAATAAGCATGCATTTTGTTTCTCATCCTCTCAATATATTAAATTAAAAGGTTTAGTTGTTTGTATAAATTAAATATATTGTCCTATTTACTATTTTAGTAATTAGTGGTTGTCTATTTATATGATGTACAGGATATTTGGACACACACTTCATATATACAAAGATAACACTCGGGCCTTATTTATATTCACCAACTTGCACATCTGAAACACACACCACACAAGCATACAAACACACTTAATATCACACATAAACACACACATACCCATGCATCTACACAGTCAAAAACATCTTGCTCACTCATATAAAACACTCCCTTACAAAAAGAACAGTGCACCTATATATTACTAGAAGAGTGATGAGGCCAATAGTTTAGTTTTATTAACAGTCACGTAAAAAGTGTGTCCCCTAATAGTGCATGCTAAATGTATAAAATAAATGAAAGGTACTAAGATACAAAATATTTTATTTAGGGTACATGCTAAAAATATAGGCTAACTAAAATGTACAAAAGTACTCTTCAACACGTACATAATACCACACCGATACGCACGCATATCCACTCTTTCATGCACATAGGTTCTCATGCATACTTTTTTATTTTTATTTTATTTTTTTTTATGCCTGGACTCAAGTAACTTGATTATTTCCTTCTAAATTACTCCAAGAGAAAACTATACTTGCTTACTACAAAACGGAGACTAGAAAACAGAACTAAAAAAATTAATAAAACAATAAGACATGCACTACACATGCAAGCACCCAGGAAAATGCTTGAAGGAGCACACAAGAAGCAAAGCCACTGAGCAAAAATAATGTAACAGCGACCATAGGCCAAGTATTCCCCGCATAGCACAAATAAAACAAGAAGATGTACATACGGTGTTAACTCATAATTCCGCTGACCTAACACTCACAATTATGTTTCGTAAATACATACTAATAGATACCATGAGAAGAAAGACTAAACTATAAACAACAGTGCACGCTCATGTTTGTAGTGAAAAAAAGTAAATAACTCTAAAATAGAAGTCTTTAACTTATAATTAGTTCATAAAAGTAAGTATTTAAGAAAAATAGAAACGCTTATACTCTAAAACATATTGGATAAAGCATGTTAGCATAAATATCTTAATTTTATAAATGCTAACTGCTTTTATGGCTTAATCCAAATGGTGTTATTATGTTTGGTAATAAATAAAAGTTGCTAACATATTTAATCAACTCTGTGTGTGTGTTGGATGCTCTGTTGAGTTCAAGTGTGCACCTGTAGCCTTAGTTTTAGGCTTGCATTTTCAATGAATGTAGCCTGTTTTGTACTCATACTATTACCTATAGCCTTAGTTTTAGTTTCAAAACAAAAATAATAAAACAATCACACTTGCACTACACATGCAAAGCACCCAGGCAAATGCCTGAAGAAGCACACAAGAAGCAAAGCCACTGAGCAAAAATAATGTAACAACGACCATAGGCCAAGTATTCGCCGCATAGTACAAATAAAACAAGAAGATGTACATACGGTGTTAACTCATAATCCCTCTGATCTAACACTCACAGTTATATTTCGTAAATACATACTAATAGATACCATGAGAAGAAAGACTAAACTATAAACAACAGTGCACGCTCATGTTTGCGGTAAAAAAGTAATTAACTCTAATAAGAAGTCTTTTACTTATAATTAGTTCATAAAAGTAAGTATTTAATAAAAACAGAAATGCTTATACTCTAAAACATATTAAAGCATGTTAGCATAAATATCTTAATTTTATAGATGCTAACTGATTTTATGGCTTAATCCAAATGGTGTTATTATGTTTGGTAATAAATAAAAGTTGCTAACATATTTAATCAACTGTGTGTGTGTGTGTTGGATGCTCTGTTGGGTTCAAGTGTGCACCTGTAGCCTTAGTTTTAGGCTTGAATTTTCAATGAATGTAGCCTATTTTGTACTCATACTATTACCTGTAGCCTTAGTTTTAGTTTCAAAACAAAAATAATAAAACAATCACACTTGCACTACACATGCAAGCACCCAGGCAAATGCCCGAAGGAGCACGCAAGAAGCAAAGCCACCGAGCCAAAATAATGTAACAGCAACCATAGGCCAAGTATTCCCCGCATAGCAAAAATAAAACAAGAATATGTACTGTTTGCACAAAAAATGGACAAACACCTCAAAGTTGTATGATTTAGTAGATCTTATGTTGTTCTTAGCGATTTGAGTGATTTATGCAAATATATGAAAAGCAGGGGCTAAACTGTAAAAAGACATGCAAATTTATAGTGGTTCAGCCAGAATGTGCCTACGTCCACTTTATATGTTATTTCTCTTTTCTTGTTTTGATTACAAGTACAAAGCTTTAATACAAGTTAAAGAAAGTTGTTTGAAAGTTCTCTCCGTGCTTGAGCTCTCAAACTTGTCCCCCATTGTTGTACCCCTGCCCCTCTATTTATAGAGTGAGGCTGGGGGTAGGGGTCTTGGATGTGTATAGTTGCTGGTGGGCCTGGGCTGATGTGATCTGGCCTGGCACATTTTGGTCCGGTTGCACTTGGTCCGGTGATGGTTGGGTTGTAGTCTTGGTCCGGTAATACTTGGTCCGGTGGTAGGTGGACTGGTGGTTGATCCGGCAAGGCATGGAAGAGGAGTTGGACCGGCAATGGGTGGAGTGTATGTTGGTTCGGCAGGAGGTGGTTCGGTAGGGGTTGGTCCGGCACCTTTGGTCTAAGAAGCTGGTTCGGTGGTAGGGAGGGAGATGGTTGGTTCGGCGAAGCCTGGAGATGGTTGGTTCGGCGAAGCCTGAGATGGTTGGTTCGGCGAAGCCTGGAGATGGTTGGTTCGGCGAAGCCTGGAGATGGTTGGTTCGGCGAAGCCTGAGATGGTTGGTTTGGCGAAGCCTGGACCGGTGGTGAGAATACAACCAACATTTGCCCCCCAAAGTGGGGTATATGCTGGCTTATGGCCTGCTTTGTTTCCTTCCATTCGATCGCTGAGCGCCGATCCAACTGGTCCGGCATCCTATAGTTGCCTATAAGTAGGGGCTGTAGACGTGCATTATTCCCTTCCAACCCAAGACAACCGAACCAGTCATTCATACCGAATCGAATCAGGTGATACATCCCTCTCTCGCCGAATGGCCCCTTTAGACAACCGAACGAATCCGGGTATTTCGAGTGCCGAATGAACTATCGTCCTTGGATTACCGGATGAGTTCGTGGATCCTGAGTGTCGAACCATCATCCTCATTTGGATCGCCGAATGAACCCCGAGACTCTAAATACCGAATGAATATTCTCATTTGGATCACCGAATGTAACCCATACGAGGAATGCCGAATGAACCTTCGCATTTGTCCCACCGAATGAACCTTTGCATTTGTCTCACCGAATGAACCTTTGCATTTGCTTGTTTACATCCTCCGTTCTAACAGTACGCTTTTTATGTTGCAGATAAATGTCTCGAAAAGCAGAAACTCGATCAGACAAAAAGAAGTCCCAGGGTGAAGGAGAATCTTCCTCAGTGCCCCCTGTTCAGCCAGGTCCGGAACGCCATGGATCTACCCCGAGATCACTAGTGGACGGGTACGGCCCTCAGGAGCTTCTGAACTCCCCGCCCGATTGCTTTCCCAGCTCCCTTAAGGAAGAGCAGCTTGATGTCATCTCCCGCTCTTTCGGAATTGATAGGGCGCACTTGCTATTGCCAGGGAGAGAAGTTATGCCGTACGATCCTCCTGAAGGGTACTTCGCCTATAGCAGATACCACTGTATGTGTGGTGCCATTCCTCCTCTTAACGCTTGGATAGCCAGCTTCTTCACATATCTAAAGGTGGCCCCATTCCAGCTTCAACCCAACTCCTATGCTATATTGGTGAGCCTCTTCGTCATTTTCCAGAGGAAGTATGGTCGTGCTCCTTCCAACCGGGAGATCCGGTATCTATATAATCTGAGGGGCTATAAGAAGGGGTCCCCATACATTAGCTTGGAGTCAGCCGTGACCTTCAAGCCAGTCTTGGATCTGTATTCTAAATTCAGCATGTTCAAGAAGGAGCGGTTCTTTGTCAGGGACGACTCCGTCTCAATTCGGCGCTTTACTTCTGGATGTAAGTTGATGCTTTTACTTATAATTTCCACTCCGATTGCGATGCTTCTTCTCATACTTTCTCATTTTTGCTAGCGACAGGTGGCTTTGCGATTGTGGAGACTGACCGCCTGGTTCAGACGGCGGCTGAGATAGAAGCTATTCTCGGGAAATATAGATCATCTGCCTTCCTGATCAGAAATGCGACCCTTCTGGAGTATAACTTAATCCTTCCACAGCAGTCAGTAGTCAAGCTGAGGGAAATGGCGGAGGAGAGGGCGGCTGTTCAGACTAATGGAGGTGTTACGGTAGAGAGTAGCAAGAGGAAACCTTTCACAAAACCTCCAGCCGTCGGAGGTAAGAAACTCAAGAAATCGGACGGTCCCTCCCCTAGCAATTGTCCACTTACCCAGGAGGAGGAAGACATAGAGGAGGAAAGAGGTGAGGGTGGAGATGGTCGGGAAGGTGATAAAGGTGGCGATGGCATCGGGGCCTTGCTTCCTGGGCAGGCGGGCGAGATTCAGGAGTGGACGGATGATGCGTTCCACCAGGCTTTCGAGGGGCTGGACGAAGATCCGGCTTTGGTAGAGAAAACCGGGACAGCGGACAAGGCCGGGACCGGTGCAAGCGAGTCTTCTCAGACCATTCCAGCCAAGGTGGCTCCGACGACTCAAGGTGAACTCTTGACTCCTGCATGCTTCATTAATGATAGGGACTTAGGAATATTTTATGATCCGCTCCCGTCCTGGAATGAAATCCAGGACTTATTGCAGTATCCTACTTCTCCCCAGGGTTTGTATAACAGACGTGCTTTCTTTCTTCTTTTAACTTATAATTTACCGCGTTTCTTGAATCATATAGTGACGTAAGCTTGTGACACTTGTTTTTCATATCAGGAGCAGGCAAGACATCCAAGGCCTCAGACCTTCGGCACAGGCTTGAGCAATATAAGCTTTCCAAAACTTCTGTCAAGCCGAAGCCTTCGACCCACCGCTCCGGGGATGTAGTCGGCTACCGTCCTCTTCTCGGGTTATCGAAGAGGGTATTCAGCAGAGAAAGAGGAGTCATCCTTTATCCGAACCTTCGCCCGGTCCTCAGCTCCCGACTCAGCCTCTTCATGATATCACGGAGGAGGACAACGAGTTTGCACCCTCTCCGCACCCGTCCGGAAACCCTTCCATTACTCATATCGATCGTCCTGACTTGGCTCGTAATCCATTTGCGGGTCATCCTGATCTGGATCCAAGTTCCCACGACATTACCTTTGACGAGGTTACTAGTGAGCACCTTCTTCCCCGCAATCCCATGGTACGGGTGCTTGATGAAGCTAAGTCCTTAGATCTTGATCTACTTACCACTTGGATAGTTACCATGGGAGACGAGGCCAAGGCTAATATTGATCGGGTGGCGGAGGAGACTAGGAAGCTGATGGGGCATCACGCCCGGCTGGTTAAGGCTAGAGAGGAGATTGGGAGTGCCAACATCCGACTAAGATTGGTGGTTTCGGACCAGGCCAAACAGCTCGCTGATCAGGCCATTCAGATTTCTCAGCATGAGGCTGCCTCCGGGCGGTTGAGGAAGGCTATGGAGGAGGCTAGTAAGGCGGAACTGCGGAAGATGGAGGCTGCCTGCAAGGAGCAGATAAATATGGCCATCTCGACAGTGGATGAGGTTCGGAGGGCAGATCTTGAGCGGGTAGAGGAGCTGTCGAGGAAGCTTGAAGCCGCAGAGCTTGCTCAGGTTAGGCTGAAGGAGGAGATGGAGGCGATGCGGAAATCCCTTCAGGCTGACTGCTCGAGATACCGTTTGGAGAGAGAAGCTGCTGTTGGAAGGTTGTCGGCTTCCGAGGCCCGGATGAGGGAGTTTGAGGAGAATGAGGGGATGATGGATGAAATGCTTCAGGACATGTACTTTCGAACTTGGAAGCAGGGCAACCTATCCTGGATGGATGATTATCCTACATGGCTAAGATCTATCTTCGGGCTTTGAAGGAGGCAAAGGCCGATGCGGATAAAGATGGTGGCGTGGCCTTCAGCATGGATGCGGTCACTGCTCAGTTTGCCAAGGAGGAGAAGGTGGCGGTGAAGGAAGGTATGCGGTTGCTTGCTGCTGAGGAGGTAGGCGTGCAGGTAGAGGATGACGATCAGGATAGTCAGGAAGCAGGCGCTGGTAAGTCTCCCTTTTTAGTTTCTCCATCAACTTGGTTGCTTATTGCTAATGAATCCTTTCTCTGACTGGACAGGGGGTCAACAGGACAAGGATAAAGCTCCACTGCAGCCGGCCCCTTGATTATACCTGGAAAAACTCTTTTTGTGGATTTGACAGGGTTGTATATGTTAGTCGAAAAAATGGTAAAGTAGCCTTTAGGTTGTAATATTCTACCACTTGTAATAAATAGTTTTATTTTTGACGTGTAATTCTTTAACTTAAGCTGATTTTGTCGTCTTTTGAATGTTTGCTGTTATTTTGGCATGTCGTATGAGAAATATAGCTATGTATATTCTTGTAATTAAATTGTGTTTGATGTCGGGTTCTGGTTTAAGACATAATTTCATGACTTGCAATGTTAGTGTGTGGTGTGAATAAATTATAGTCATGTATTTGTACATAAAGGAAGAAAATACCGCCCTTCATGTTCTGTTTGTAGATGGCAGTTTTGAATATCATGGAAAGCAGTTGAATGCCCTGCCATCCGATTGTGAATCCCTGCATCCATTGGCGAGTATCTCCTACTCTGTATCCTGTACTTTATGGATTGTTATAGAGGATAGGAGGAAAGCTTTTTAAGTAAAATTGAAATATGTGAAATAGTAAAACTTCCAATCACGGAAGGCATTCGATGTGCTTAAGTTCGTGGCAAACGGGTTTTGTAGTCACTTTCCCTAGCTGTGGGTCTTGGAGACATTTGTCACCCATCTTACGCCTCCGCGGGGAGTTAATTCTTTTTTACCACAGCCGCACCTAAGACACATCGGAGCCGAGATCGCGCACAGTAACTACCCGGGCCATTATGGCCCGTAATCGTGGGTATTATTCGATTTACTGTGGCCGGCTAGCGTGGGTGCCGATCGTCAACTGTGAACTGCCCCTGGCTGGCCACACCTTATGTTGGGGCTTATAGTCGGTTCACAGTTGCCGGCGAGCCTAACGCCGTAATGAGCTGCCTCGGCTATAGTCGGCCTTCTCGGTGGCTTATAATCAGCTCATTACAGTTGGCTTTAAGGGCCGTCGCGAGCAATGAGTTAACCCACAGCAGAGGGATGCTGGAGCAAAAGTGTCTCATTGGCGAGGGCATAGATTCGCATAGTACCTATTAGGTTTTGCCTAGGCGAAGTTGCGTCGTGGAGTGCTTTGAGTGGAAATGCTATACGCATAGGATTTTGTTCAACAGAAAAGGATAAAGTTAACAAGTAGCCAAGATATAAAGGAACAAGTTAAAAAAGAGACAAAGTTTTTTAAAGTGGTTCGGCATGAAAAGGCCTACGTCCACTGATTCTCTTTGTTAATTCACTTCATATGGGCAATACAAGTTAAGAAAAGTATCAACGGAGGTGTTGGATGTTCCATGCCCTCTGGAACACCTCTCCGTCCACTGTTGACAAAATATAGGCTCCGTTGTGGAGATCTTTATGAATTACATATGGTCCATCCCAGATTGGGTCTAGTGCTCCGGGGCGAGGGAAGATTCGCTTGAGGACAAGATCCCCTTCTTGTAAGGTACGATGCTTGACTTTGGAGTTGTATTGCGCTACCACTTTCTGCTTGTGGGCTGCTATTTTAAGGACTGCATCATTTCTTCTTTCCTCAACTAGATCCAAAGACATGTGGAGGAGCTCTTCATTCTCTTCCGGGTTATAGTGGATCCTACGGTGGGAAGGCACAATGGTTTCAACTGGGAGCATAGCCTCCGATCCATATGCCAAAGAGAAAGGAGTGTGCCCCGTTGATGTTCTGAAAGATGTGCGGTAGGCCCACAGTGCCGTAGGGAGTTCATCCACCCAAGCGCCCTTTGACTTTTCGAGCTTCTTTTTTATCAGAGTTTTCAGAATTTTGTTGACTGCTTCGACTTGTCCGTTTGCCTGGGGATATGCTACGGATGAGAAGCTTTTATGAATTCCGTGTTCTTGGCACCAGTTGGCGAATTCCTCGCTGTCAAACTGAAGTCCATTGTCTGATATGATTTTGAGTGGGACTCCGTACCTGCATAGAACATTTTTGATTAAGAAGTTAATAACTTTTGCTGAAGATACTTTATTCAGAGGTTCCGCTTCCACCCATTTGGTGAAATAATCAACTGCCACTATAGCATATTAGTCCCCGCCTCGGCCCATCGGTAGCTCGCCGATTAAGTCAATTCCCCATATTGCGAAGGGCCAAGGGCTGGTCATTTGAGTAATCTCGGTTGTTGGTAGCCGTGGAATCTTAGCAAATTTTTGGCATCTGTCACACTTCTTGACGTAATCTAAGGCGTCCTTGCTTAAGGTGGGCCAGAAATATCCGTATCGGAGTATCTTTTTTGCTAATGTTTGCCCTCCGGTGTGATCTCCGCAGCTCCCCTGATGGATGTTGGATAAGATTTCCTTGGCTTCTCTCCCGGCGACACACCTTAATAACGGGTTAGAGAATCCGCGCCGATAGAGGATGTCTTCTTGTATTGTGTAGCGGGATGCTTTCCTCAAGATTTTCTTGACTTCGTTACGCCCGTTGGGTAGAGTGCCACTTTGTAGGTAGTCTCGGATGGGAGTCATCCAAGTTGCTTCTTCGGTTGCAGCTATCAGATTTACTTGCTCAAAACTTGGGGCCAGTTGCTTTGAGATGGTTACTGCCCCGAAGATGGTGATGTCTCTCACACTTGCTTGCTTTGCTAATTCGTCGGCCTCTCGGTTCTCCTCCCGAGGGATGTGTTTGACTAAGTAGTGGTCCAATCGGCTGAGAAGTAACTTGGTCTTCTTTAGATATGCTATGAGTCGTTCTTCTCGAGCTTGGAATTCTCCTAGTATTTGATTAACAATAAGTTGAGAATCGCTGTGAAGACATAAAGAATTGGCCCCGATTTCTATGGCGATTTCTAGTCCAGCTATCACTGCTTCATATTCCGCATCGTTGTTGGTGGCAGCGAACTCCAACCTTATAGCATAGTGCAGTTTGTTTCCCCTGGAGGTGATTATTACCACACCTGCCCCCGAGCCTTGTTCGTTTGATGCACCATCCACAAAGAGATTCCACTTGATATCTTCTGTTATTTCCAATTGCTCCTGATCTTCGTTGGTAGTGAACTCTGCAATGAAATCAGCCATGGCCTGTCCCTTGATGGCGGTGCGAGGGTGATAAGTGATATCATACTGACTCAGTTCAATGCACCATTTAAGTAATTGCCCAGAAGTGTCGGGACGATGGAGTACCTGCCTCAGCGGTTGATCGGTCAGAACTTTGATGGAATGGGACTGGAAGTAGTGACGCAACTTCCGTGATGTGATTAGTAAACAGTATGCTAACTTCTCAAGTTTAGGATATCTGACTTCTGCCCCAGTAAACCTTTTGCTGACGAAGTAAACTGGTCGTTGCGTGCGGTTGTCTTCCCTTACCAAGGCAGCGCTTAGAGCGTGAGATGACACAGCAAGGTATAGGTATAATTCTTCGCCTTCGCTTGGAGTCGAGAGTACCGGTGGTTTCTAGAGGTGTTCGATTAGGTTAAGGAAAGCAGTTAAGCATTCGTCCGTCCATTCGAACTTTCCTTTATCTTTCTTTAGAGCTTCGAAAAAGGGGACGCACTTGTCCGTTGCCTTGGAGATGAATCGGCTTAGGGCGGCCACTTTTCCATTTAGGCTTTGCATTTCCTTTCGGGTGGAAGGTATCTTGATATCCCTTAGCGCTCGGACTTGTTCAGGGTTTGCTTCAATCCCTCGGGCATGGACGATGAACCCTAAGAATTTTCCCGATGATACTCCGAAGGAGCACTTTAGTGGATTCAACTTCATTCCATACTGTCGAAGTACCTGGAACATTTCGCCTAGGTGGCCTACGTGATCTTTGGCTTTCCGTGATTTCACCAGCATGTCGTCCACATATACTTCCATAGTTTGTCCTATTAGCCCCGCAAACATCTTGTTGACGAGGCGCTGGTAGGTGGCTCCTGCATTTTTAAGTCCGAAAGGCATTACCTTATAGCAGTACAAACCCCGGTCGGTGATGAAACTAGTGTGGTCTTGGTCGGGAGCATGCATAGGAATTTGGTTATATCCTGAGTATGCGTCCATAAAAGATAGGAGCTCGTGCCCGGCTGTGCTGTCTACAAGTTGGTCGATTCTGGGAAGTGGGAAGCAATCCTTTGGGCAGGCGTCGTTTAGGTTGGAGAAGTCGATGCAGGTCCGCCACTTCCTATTAGCCTTCTTTACCAGTACCAGGTTGGCGATCCATTCCGGGTAAACAGCTTCTCGTATGAAGTCATTGGCGAGTAGATTCTTTACTTCTTCATCGAGGGCTGCTGATCGCTCTGCCCCCATACTTCTCTTTTTTTATTTTACAGGCGCCTTGGTAGGATCAATGTTCAATACGTGGCATGCTGTGTCGGGGGAGATTCCGGTCATGTCAGCGTGTGACCAAGCGAATACATCCAGGTTGTGGCGGAGAAAATCGATGAGTTGTTCCTTCAATTCGGCTTTTAGTTGGGACCCAATTTTCAATAGTCTACTTGAGTCGTGCTTGTCTACAGATATAAACTCCATAGCCTCTGCAGGCTCGGCGGTGGCCTCCTCCTCTTTGTCCGTAGGGTCTAATTCATTGAAAGGGTCGCTGGTATATCGAAGAGGAGGGGCTTTCTTTAGTTGCTATGCTTCCAGACTTTTTGTGCAGAGGGCAATCTCTACACCCTTCCCTTTATCTTTCCTGTGGTTGTTGCGAAGTTCAGTCACATAGCAGTCTCGAGCAACGTCCTGGTCTCCTTCTACTTCCCCTACTCCATTGTCCGTTGGAAATTTCATCTTTAGGCACCATGGGGCTAGGACAATTTGGAAATCAGACAAAGCTGGCCTTCCTAAGAAGGCGTTGTAGGCCGAACGGTTTTCTATTAGCACAAATGTCTGTTTCCGTACAACGGAGCGGGGATGGCTTCCAATCTCAACAAAGAGGTCCAGTTGTCCGAGAGGCATCTTCGCATCTCCAGTGAAACCGTGTAGTGGTTTATCGCAGGGAGATACATCCTTCATTGATAGCTTCATTTTGTCGAATGCGTGTTTGAACAGGATGTTTACTGAGCTTCCAGTATCTACCAGGATTCGGTAAACTTCGGCGGGACCGAGTCGGGCAGAGATAACCATGGGATCTATGTGAGGGTATTGCCTTCCTTCTAGGTCACGCTTACCGAATGTGATGTCATCACTTTCTTTCCGCTTCGGGTGGCGTTCTTCTATAACCGAATTGACATAGTCTTTATTGTCTCTAAGCGACTTTCCGTACCTTTCCATCTCTTTCCAGCTTCTGTCTGCGATGTGTGGCCCTCCTGAGATGGTATGGACCACTATCTTTTCTTGACTAGAGCTGCTAGCGTTGCGGTTTCCTCTGTCGGCCCCTGGTGAGGGTAGCCTTGGGTCTTCATTGGCAGGAGCTGGGGTCCTGTCCTGACCTTTTACATAACGTTCCAGTTTCTTTCTTCTGATGTGTTCCTCAATCAGATCTCGGAGATGATGGCATTCGTTGGTATCATGCCCGTGAGATTCGTGGAAGCGGTAGAACTTTCTAGACTTTTGTGCGTTATCTGATTCCTTCTTGTATGGTGGGCGTTTGTATCTAACTTCGCCTTGGGTGGCAAGGAAGATATTTTCGACGGTCTCGTTCAAAGGAGTGTAAGTGTCGAATCTAGGTCCTGGCCGATATAGGCGCTTTTCTCCCTTCTTGCCCCCAGCATTGTCTCTGGAATCATTTCTTCGAACGTCCCTTGCCACAGCAGGGGCGTTGCCATGGGTTGTCTTATTTTGCTGTTCTGACTGCCCCTCAACTGCAGCATCCTCAAGCCTCATGTATTTCCCGGCTTCATGGAAGAAATCGGGTAAAGTAGCTGGTTTTTCTTTTGTCAACCTTCTAGCAAATTTAGTGTCCGGATGCACACCACTGCAGAGGGCCATTAGGATAAGCTTCTCATCGGCGTCTTGGACTGCGGCTGCTGCGGCGTTGAATCTGGTTAGGTATTGCTGCAACTTTTCTCCAGGTTTCTGTTTGACGCTGGATAAGGAATAAGCGTCCTTAGGTTGCTCCACATGAATGCGGAACTGACTAATAAATTTTTCTTTCAACATTTCCCACGAGCTGATGGATCCCTGGGGTAGATGACAGAACCAGGAGGTAGAAAGATCTGCTAAGAAGAGCGGAAAGCATTTGCACAGTACTCCCTCTGTTGCTCCACTCATGAGCATATGCTGCGTGTACCTCTGTAAGTGTACAACGGGATCGGAGGTTCCTTTGTAGGGTTCCATTGTTGGCATCTTCCATTCTCGGGGGGTGATAGCAATTTTGATATTGCGGGCGAAAGGGCTGGTTACCTTAGCGCCTATCCCTCGATCTCTTTGCTCCCGTTGGACACACTCTCTGAATAAGCGTGCCATCCTTTCATCAGAACTTGGAGCAGATAGAAATGAGTTTGGTTCTGTTCTGTGGGATTGATTCCGTCCAGATGACCTGTAGGGATGGTATCGTCTATCATTCCTCATATTTTCCAGTGGCTGCCTTTGATCTTCTGGGAGCATGCTCGGGTCAGCTACAGTTGGCCCTTGCCTCGATCTCCCCCTGTTGGGTTCTGATCTAAGCACTTCCTCGGGTCCAACTTCGGGCTGGACTCTAGCTCGGCCCCGTTCACTGGCGTTTCTGTGGTTAGGCAGCATGACAGGCTCAGCTACAGTTGACCTTCGCCCGGTACCTCCCCCGTTGGGTTCAGTACCAAACGTTTCCTCAGGCCTAACTTCGGGCTGTGCCCGGTCTCGGCTCCTACCATGGCTACTTCTGCCGTTAGCTCCTTCGAAGAAGGAAGATCTTTGTTGTCTCTGAGATCCTCCAGACTGGGACTCACCCCATGATTCAGTGTTGCGGTTGGATTCTTCAGCGTCCCTTAAGCGTGACATGAGATGGTCCACCAAGGCTTCCTGCTGGGACGTGAAGCGATTAGTTACTTCAACCACAACTCTGTCCAAATCTGCCCTAGTAATTGCTGCAGGCTGTTCTGTGGCAGGAGTGGTTGGGTTAGCCTGTCCTTCATTTGTTACTGCTGCTGGAGGAGGACGATTTACTTGATCCGTGACAGCTGGATCTGGAAGACTGCTGGATGCGATGTTTTTTCCTTTGTTAACATCTTTTCTCTGTTTGGGAGGCATGTTTTCCAAGTGGCGAACAATGCTGTTAGGAAAACTGCTAAGTGGATGAAGCTGAAGCTTCGAGCTTCTAGCTCTCAATGAAAGCACCAAAAATGTTTGCACAAAAAATGGACAAACACCTCAAAGTTGTATGATTTAGTAGATCTTATGTTGTTCTTAGCGATTTGAGTGATTTATGCAAATATATGAAAAGCAGGGGCTAAACTGTAAAAAGACACGCAAATTTATAGTGGTTCATCCAGAATGTGCCTACGTCCACTTTATATGTTATTTCTCTTTTCTTGTTTTGATTACAAGTACAAAGCTTTAATACAAGTTAAAGAAAGTTGTTTGAAAGTTCTCTCTGTGCTTGAGCTCTCAAACTTGTCCCCCATTGTTGTACCCCTGCCCCTCTATTTATAGAGTGAGGCTGGGGGTAGGGGTCTTGGATGTGTATAGTTGCTAGTGGGCCTGGGCTGATGTGATCTGGCCTGGCACATTTTGGTCCGGTTGCACTTGGTCCGGTGATGGTTGGGTTGTAGTCTTGGTCCGGTAATACTTGGTCCGGTGGTAGGTGGACTGGTGGTTGATCCGGCAAGGCATGGAAGAGGAGTTGGACCGGCAATGGGTGAAGTGTATGTTGGTTCGGCAGGAGGTGGTTCGGTAGGGGTTGATCCGGCACCTTTGGTCTAAGAAGCTGGTTCGGTGGCAGGGAGGGAGATGGTTGGTTCGGCGAAGCCTGGAGATGGTTGGTTCGGCGAAGCCTGAGATGGTTGGTTCGGCGAAGCCTGAGATGGTTGGTTCGGCGAAGCCTGGAGATGGTTGGTTCGGCGAAGCCTGGAGATGGTTGGTTCGGCGAAGCCTGAGATGGTTGGTTCGGCGAAGCCTGGACCGGTGGTGAGAATTCAACCAACATGTACATACGGTGTTAACTCATAATCCCGTTGACCTAACACTCACAATTATATTTCGTAAATACATACTAATAGATACCATGAGAATAAAGACTAAACTATAAACAACAGTGCACACTCATGTTTGCAGTAAAAGAAAGTAAATAACTCTAAAATAGAAGTCTTTTACTTATAATTAGTTCATAAAAGTAAATTTTTAAGAAAAATAGAAACGCTTATACTCTTAAACATATTGGATAAAGCATGTAAGCATAAATATCTTAATTTTATAGATGCTAACTGCTTTTATGGCTTAATCCAAATGGTGTTATTATGTTTGGTAATAAATAAAAGTTGCTAACATATTTAATCAACTTTGTGTGTGTGTGTGTTTGTGTTGGATGCTCTGTTGGGTTCAAGTGTGCACCAATAGCCTTGGTTTTAGGCTTGCATTTTCATTGAATGCAGCCTGTTTTGTACTCATACTATTACCTGTAGCCTTAGTTTTACTTTCAAATATCATATACATTAGTGTATTCAAGTATTAGGCTTGCATATTAAACATTCACGTGGGTATACATTCATGTGTGTATATTTTAATTTAAGCTACATATTTCAACAGAACTAAAGTTCACCAACGTAAGAGTAATTTAACTATGAGAATTGAATTGACATTATTATCATTATCATACCGTTTACTATGTTAAATTTTATTATTTTAATGTACTAATAGATGCCTTAAAAAATATAAAGTTTGTAATATCATTTTCTGGGAACTGTAATGGCAAAGCTTATTTTCCTTTATGCTGCTCTGACTAAACTGACCTGTATATAATAATTCCAACAAATTTTAGAATGCAATGCAGTTATAGAAGCTTATAAGCTGCAAATTTACCATTAAAATATCTGGAACTTTGGTATTTAGATTCAAGGTCTATAAACATAAATATATGTTGAGAATGTTGCCTCTCTATGTTCATGGTCCAATAGTTTATTTTAAGATTTACAATGTAGTGTGGTAGCATTTACAACCTTATGGATACTTATTATAATGGATATTGGTACTTATTTTATTGTTAGAAAGATGTATACGTGAAAAAATATTTAAACATACATAATTGTTGACTACTGTAATTGGTTTTCCATTTAACGTGAACAAAACTTAAACATTCCTTGCAGAATTTACATACTATATGCATGATTTTGGTGTATATGCTATAGTAATTAGAAGGTAACTCATTTTTCCTCGAATGTCCAACTAATGCTCCATAGCTTTTATTTTCAATTTAATAGAAAGTGTAACCATTGTTAAAAAATATTGTTATTTGCACGCTTGAAGCACACACCATTGTTACAAATAGTTTTCCTTCTGCTACGTGAAACGCATCCTTAAAACATAATGATGCTTCATTTATAGTTCTATCAGGTTCCTAAACTCAGGTTTGGTTTGAATTATCACCTAATATACAACAAACCCAATGAGCTTAAAATTTCCTTATTGAACTTTTGGTTTCTTTATAGTTTAACAGAATCATCATAAGGAACATAAGTAGAGACAGGGACTAAACCTTGCAATGAATTCGAAATAGAAGAACCAGAGAAGATTCGGAAAATTAGAGAAAAATCAGAGAAGTTGCCATAGCAGGAAACAGAAGCAAAAATGGCCACTCCAGTAAATTGGAAGGTGGGGGGCAAGGCAAAATTTTTCTATTTGTAAGCAGTAAGAGGGCAAAGATGATAATTGCGTGTAGGTTTCGTTGTGGATTTTCCACCTGATGTAGTTCAGAGTCTTAGTTGTTTGGTCCGTTAGTCGGATGTGATAATACTATTTCTATCTGTTAGTAAGTTTGTTAGTTGTTCGGATAGGTGATGGTTTACAGTTATGTTACTTTTTCCATTTGTTTCATGATTATGTAAAATCTTGCATGTTTTTCAATGTGGATAATAACATTGAGGTCTCATTATTATATTTATTATACTTTTCGTTTTTCCTATTTCATGCTATGTTCATTGTAGTATAGAAGACAAATGGTGCATTATCCACTGAACGTACATAATTTCAGGCACCTTACCTGAGTTTCAATAGATATCATTTCACTTTCTATGTCTTGAGTTTAGGTAAACATAGTTTCAGACAGATGACTTTTAGAACCATACATTTTCTACCCAAAGTATGTTTAGTTGTTTTTAAAATATACTATAATATAAAAATTATTGCAACAAAGTGTGCTCAACCTATACGGTTAAGGAACATAAATTCAAGTTTTGGTTATAGGAAAATCTATTAACTGTCCAGTTACGTCGCTGATAAAATGAATTAGCTTTCCTAATTTTACTCTATATTCAGAATGTTTATAATGTTGTTTTCTTAACAATCAAATATACTGCATATCAACCTGACTATCATTGATCTCACAACATCTTCAATTGCTGGACTCCCTTAACCTCAAAAATGTATCAAATGCTAAAGTTGCATACTAACCTGCCAACTGCAGTAAGAAAACTAGAAGCAAAATTGTTCAGTGGCAAACCGCTGTAGGCCGATAAAACTATTCAACCTTATAAACATTGGAAAAAATTTCAAATTTGGATGAGTAAACTATGTTAATTTACTAAAGCAAAAAAGAACCATTAATATGAATATGAGACTAATCAGATTCCCAACAGTCCGTGTATATATAATCTGAAGATAAATATTTGTTACTATCAATCATTTAATGCTGAAATTTTGGGTATTAGCTAAAACCAAAGTTAGGTAAACTCAATGAAGCTTTTAGTATTAACACCAAGATAATAAGATATATAAATGAAATTGATCCCAATATACTATTATCTATTTTATTAAATACTAGTTCTTACGCATTTGTTACAAGCTGCTTCTATTGATATCAACCTTAAAAAGGTATTGTGAAAAATTATTACATAAATTTAAGTCTTACAAATTTTTATAACGATATTAATGTACAGCAAAATTCGAAATCTCTACACTAGCATTAAGTGGTTTTATACTTCAACGAGTATTGAGGGTTTATGAGAAAAGCAGTATCACAGGAAATGCGATGTTAACGGTGGAAAATAAAATTTCTATATATATTAATACGGTTTTAAAATAGAGATGATGCAAGATTTTTAAGTTCTAAACTATTGTAAGTGCTAATTTTAATATTTGTTTATTTCTCTAGATATTGATATAATAGTTGATCACTTTCTTTACCCGTTCAATTATTTCCTAAAATAACTTAGTTTCATTCATGTTTTGATAAATGGTTGATTTGTGCATGTACTCACATAAAAAAAATACAACATTATGTACACATCAAAGTCATTTTGTAAGATATAATTTTTTTTACAAACAGTGTTTTATAATATCAATTCCTCCCGAGCACATGCCAAAGTACTCGTATATATATGTGTGTGTGTGTGTGTGTGTGTGTCTACACACACACACATGTTAACTTTCCAGTTTACAATTTTCTTCTATGTAACTTGGATGTTTGTTTTAGGAACTAATATAGTTGACATATTTAAATCAATGCATAATAGCGGAGGATGGCAGTAAGCTACACATTCCATTAACAAGTTGTGTAACGAAAAACTCGGCCAAAATTGCAATAATTTAACCAATATTCTTTAAGCAACGGAAGATAATAGTATCTGCTATATCATGAGCGAATTTATAGTGTGAAAAGAAATGCATATGCATTTTTGTTTGGATAACATGTACGTCTACATGTATAAAACATCTTCAAGTGGTCGGATTTATCATCAATTGTTGATGAATGTATTCGTTTTGTAAGGTCATCAATAGTCTTTACCTAAAGATAAAACATCAAACAAATTATGCGCTACGGAAAGTCTTAAAAAAAACAGGAAAATAGGCAAAATGACAAACTAAAAAAAATGTAGGTTGAAGGACAACTAGTTTGCTTTTTAGGATGAAGGACAATGCTAGTTATAACTAGCTTTTTGTATAGTGTAAAACTAAATATAATGCTATATATAACTAGCATTTTGTATAATATAAAAGTTGAATATAATGCTATAGCTGTTGAATAAATCTATAGCTGTTTGATGAAAACACTTTACATATTTAGATTTTAATCGCATCCAATGTACCTTTGATATTATGGCAATAACCATAATACTTAAGGTTCCATACAACCATAGCAGAAATAATGAAAACATAGCTAATCTTTATCACTTTATTAAATACCACAAATAAAGAAGCAAACATTAAATGGTAGACTTGCCTACGAGCGAAAACATGTATGAAGGTCAGTATACATTTGATGAGCAAAATAATTTATCCTCTAAGATCAAGTGGTGCTTAATGATTCACTGGTTCCATTCTGGATCCTAACAATTAACAAACAAAAAGTGTATTAATATTAACAACAAATAGTTTATGGCATCCATATTATCAGAACAAGCATAAGTTTTAATTAGCTCATGCTATAAAAATAGAAGGCAGATGTAAAATGTCTATGTTAACAAATATCATAGATATAAAAAGGCTTGAAAATCAATCTTTTATAGATCATGAAATGGACATTTAACAATGCTTACCAAAGGGTATTAGTCCAATATGCAGAACTATTTTATTAATAGCCGGAATAGAAGCGCAATCTTTTGTCCGACCGCAAAATTCCAAAAATACTGTTTATATTCAAGCTCATAAAAAAGTTAAACAAAATTAAGATAAAAAGGTAACCCTAAAATAATAGTAAAAATATAAACCTTTGTTCATTTCAATAAATATATTTATTAAATAAACTAAACCTAATCAATAGTATCTATGTTCATTTCAGTAAAATGCCTTTACAACTTTGACCGAATCTTTGAAGCTAATCTTTATTAGTTAACTAGACCTAATCAATAGTTGCTTTCTTATGTCTTTTTAGTAAAATGCCTTTACAACTTTGATCAAATCTTTGGAGCTAAGAAGAGATTCAAACTTCTATCCTTAAATATAGAATTCTAGAAAATGCTACAACCCTATGAATATCTTATGAAATTTTCTTTTCTTCTTCACTCTGCCATTCACAATCGGTCCAACTTTCTCCACCACTTCATCACTTCTAGTGTTCTCTGTTAGAAATTCTTTACTGTTCGATCTTTCATGATTAATGATGAACAATTCAAGTAATAGCCCAAGGATCACCAATACCGAATATTTCACAAACAAAACTTAATATGATTTTTTTGTTTGTTTAAGATGACGTACCTTGATTAACAACGGAAGATGTAATGGTTTTCATCTTCTTCTTCTGACTTCTAATAATTACTCTTCTTCTCAGAATTCGGTTTCTCTCTCTAACCCTATTTATTTATGTGTTTCTTGATGGAGAAGAATACATCTGTCTTCTGGGAGAGAGAGGACCCAATCCTTTATATAACATTTAACTCTAAATCTGGTACGTCCATCATATACCAATTCAACGCTTAAGATTAATCACAGACCTGATGTTCTAATTATCGAATGGTCTATTTATGGCTTAATTAATCGGGTCACATTAAGATTAGAAACTGCATAACGTTAAAGGTAAATGAACGGTCTATTTATGGCTTAATTACTCGGGTCACATTAAGATTAGAAACTGCATAACGTTAAAGGTAAATGAAACGTTCTATTTATGACCTAATTAATAGGGTCACATTAAGATTAGAAACTGCATAACATTAAAAGTAAATGAAACGTTCTATTTATGACCTAATTAATAGGGTCACATTAAGATTAGAAATTACATAACGTTAAAAGTAAATGAAACGATTGCAGTTTCTAATAGCAGATTTCTAACATTCTCCGCTCTTCATTGTTATTCGCTGCTGCTCGCCACAATTGACCTCCAAGGTCATAGTTCTTTCAAAACTTTAGCTCAGCCTAGATCCATTTTCTTTTAATATTAATTTTCTATGTCTGATCTTCTTTGCAATGTTATGGTGTCTCGCATTGTATGTGGGTAATAAACGCACATTAGAAAAAGAATAGTCGTACCGTGAAAAATAATAGAGATGAAGTTGTATATATATGAGTTTGATCTCGTAACAACAAAAAATTTCTTTTGTTAAAAAGTGTTGATCAAACTCTATTTTGCCCCCAACATAGGGATGTGCGAACATGATTTCAACTTGGTATCAGAGTCGATGGTAACGTCTATGATAATGGATATTGCACAAGATTTATGTAAATCGTGTGGTTAGTAGTACATACTTAAGTTGTCAGACTCAATGTGAAGCTTGACCACGGTATGTAAGGTTTGGTAAAATGACACATGAACAAAGTCTCGATATGGTGCAAGCATCGTGTTGGCGAATTAGAAGACGCATGGACAAGCCAAAGTGAAAATTTGGTGGGGTGTCTCGCATTGTATACGGGTAATGGACGCACATTGGAAAAAAAATAGTCTCACATCGTGAAAAATAAGAAAGATAAAGTGGTATACATATGAGTTTGGTGGCATGTAACAATTAAAAAAAAAATTGTTAAAAGATGTTGACCATACTCTATGTTGTCCCCACAGAAAGGATATGCGGACAGATCTTGGAATTTCAACATGCGATATATTATTCTCTTTTTAATATGTATTGGTTAGTAAAATCCTTATAGGTAAAAATAAGCTATTTTAATTTCACATAATATTGTTGCAGTGTCACTTTTATTAAGCAAAACCACGTTTGATAATGTAACTTCTCAGTTACTTTCGTACCAGCCACCATAGTGAATCTAAAAGTATTTCCTAAATCTATAAAGGCAAGAATGAAGGAAACAGTATTAATTTTAGTTCCTTCTGAATAAGTTAGCATGTATACAAGTTATTTCAAATCAGCAACTGTTGCTAGCAAAGAAGTTCTAAATGCTTACGTATGGAAGTGCCTATCATATCTATTTGTTTTCAACAGAAACGAGAATATGTTTAACTGACTGCGCTTTAGTATGTTAGAAGATAACTTAATTTGCATGTGCAAATTATTTACATAAATACCATACGCACACTCCACGGCCAAGTTCATAAAACAACAAAGGCTTACATTTTCATCTCATTAGAGGTCATAAACAACTACTGAATGGACGCATATTCAAGCAGTCATATATAGAACTCAAGCATCAGTAGCACCATAACTAAATGATAAGTCAGAAATATGGTAATAATTCTATCTCCTTTATACAAGAAACACCCAATCATTTTATCCAAGGACGATGACACAGAACTATAACCCAACACAGAACTTTTTTTTTGTAAGCTTACCCCACGTAAATTGTTCTTGAAGAAAGGTTTATGCTACTAAGGAACCTCGATCTAAAAAATGGATTATGTAACGGTACGTTGACTTATATGTCATAAACTTCATAGAAACATCATAGATGCAAAGATTGTCGTCGGTGATTTGGGTGAAACTTGGATTTTCTTAACAAGAATACCTACAAAGCCATATGAAGATACCCGTTTACGTAAATAGTTCCCTATAAGATTAAGTTCTACTTTAACCATTAACAAAGCTCAATGGCAAACAATTCCATTCGTGAAAATTTACTTACTACTAACATTTTAAACAATTTTTATGTTTGGTTTTGTTTATTAAATAATGTAAGCTTGTAAAATACAACGTTCATCAATAAAATAAACCTTCATTTTATTGATTATTTTATATTTAAAAATTCACCTTCATGGATGGCATTTGTATGTAAATTTGCATTTGCAAATCATTTATTTTTCTACTATATATTCTTGAATTTTCGGAGCATGTGTCGTTTGTACTGTTCATATGCACGTGCGTAATTCATATCCACAAGCGTGGGGCGCCAAATGGAACTCGTGATAAGAATGCACTAATGAAAGTTACTGATCATTAACCTGTATCTGATGACAAAGCAATCTGATACGACTACAACACAAACTGATGCCACTAATAAATTTATGGGTCAAATTAATAGAAATATTGTTGTACCAAGCTATAGAAAAGAACAATCATACCTGCTGCAATATTGCCGGAAAAAAAAACAAAGACAATAAAGAAAAGAATTACAGATCATTCTCATCAGCCATTCTTCTGTTTATTGTCTACGCTTTCTTCTTAGAATAATACTACATATATTGTCGTTCTTTTCTATAGCTTGACTGAACAATATTTCTCTCAGCTGCATTGTAACCGTATCAACAGAGAATTTAAGTTCCTCTATAACAACTTTCATCAATGAAAGCTCATAACAGAGTTTACACATGAATGAAAGCAAATCAACTTTTCTACGAATCCATTCTCTTACCAAATAGAATATTTCTTACTCAGCGCTAGTGTGTAACAACTCCACCTTGATTAATATGATATTGAGTGACAGATATTCGAACTCCGTCAAGGATGATCAGAGTGCAGCCATCAGTTCATCAGAGAAAGCTACTACCCAAAGCAGCAGGCTGAAGGAGTCGGAGACAGGCGGTGATCAGGCCTGAGGAAGAAGAAGATACTGTGGTATCACTCGTGCATGTGTGCACGTGCACAGAGAACTGCAGTGATAATTTTTGCAATTTAGTTGGACTATGTCAATTCTTGTGTTAGTTGTATTAACTGGAGATGAGTTGGCAAATTATAGCCGTTATGTATGACCATTGAGGCATTCATGTAAAATCAAAAGCAGATGAATAAAGATATATTTCATTTTCATTTTCTCAGTTACAATTTCTTTTTCTGTTCTCTGTTACAATTGCTTCTCTCTGCTACAATTCTTACATCCATACAATCTTTTTCTTGCCTCTAAACTTAAACTATGGTCTTCATTCTTCTGTCTTTTCTTTTCTAACTTCATTTTCCTTCCTGTTGAATCCACTTTTCCTTTTCCCCTTACTGACATCTCTATCTTCCATATCCATCTTCTCCATTCTTTACCTCTGAAAGCTCCTGTTAATTTCTGCCATCATCCTGCTACCTACCTTTCTGCAACCCCATTATCATCATGTCTGAATCACCACAACCTGGGCGTAACACATTGGTATTAGAGCCTATGGCTGGGCTAACCTCTGACAACCAGTCCACTTCCAATAGCAATCATATTTTGAAAATTGACATGTTTATCCAAGAACAAGAAGAGGCATGGAAGAGACAAGAAGATATCAATAATCGAAATTCTCTTGCCTTAAGGAAATTAGAAGTTACAGCGCAAATCTTGGAGACTGGCAATCGGAAACTGGATCAAACCACGCAAACTTTGGATCAAACAACAAGGGAAATTTGCACCAAGTTTGAAGGTATGCATAATGTTCTTTCTGCCTTAGCACAAGACATCCAACAGTTAAAGCTTCAGTCTGCTACCCATCACCATCCAAATACAACTGCCAATATACATGGAGTTCTTGCCTCTAATCCTCATCAACTTCCATCATCTCAACAAAATTCAAGAAATACTTCATCTTCTCCATTGATAAACCCCACCAATCACCCAGTAATGACAAACTTTCCTGCATCCCATTCTCACCCACCAGGCAATCAAGAAATCCATTCTTGGAATAAAATTCGCCATTTCCGAATCTTAAGCTTGACTTCCCTATATACACAGGAGATGAGATGGTGTATGAATGGCTTAATCAGGTAGAGCAATTCTTCCGATTTCACCAAACAGAAGATTCCTTTTGGGTAGAAATATCATCTTTTTATCTTAAAAAAGATGCTCTCAAGTGGTATAACTGGTATACTAGAAATATTTCAAACCATGAGAACTGGGCAACCTTCAAAGAAGAAATTCTGGTCAGATTCAACCCTGAAGAAATGGAGCGGCCTTATGATACTTTGGCCAAATTAAAACAACAGACTACTGTCTCGGCCTACCTGTCAAGATTTGAAGGTCTACAAGCCACTTTGGAGACATTGCCACCAAGATTCTTACTAGATAGGTTCATTGGAGGTCTCAAGGAGGACATCAAGTATGATGTGCTGACTTCTCGACCAGTAGATTTTAGAGAAGCAGTCTCTTTAGCAAAGATGTTTGAGAGCGTACAGACTCAAGCCAGGAAAGGAAGCAAAATCAACAAGTCATATCCCCCTCCAAAGAATAACAACCAACGTGTTCCTTACTCCAAGAATTTAAATTCTAATCCAAAACCGAAGGATTGGGGTACTACCAATTTAGAACGCTTAGCAAAAAGTAAAGGCCTAACCCCAAATCAATTGATTGAAATGAGAAGGCAAAACATATGTTACGGCTGTAAGGAAAAATGGCATAAAGACCACAAATGTAAAAGTCCCCAAGTACATGTACTGGAAGGAGTAATGTCATTTGATGACTCTGATGAAACTGCAGAATGCAATAATGAAAGTGATAATGATGACAGCTATGAGGAAAATGAAGAAGAATCCCATGCTATAACTTTACAAGCCATGTGTGGTATTCCTGCTCTCTCAACTATCAAAGTACAAGGTACTGTAAAAGGGAAACCAGTCCAAATTCTCATTGACTCTGGGTCCACGCACAGTTTCATTGACAAAGGTTTAGTTCAAAAACTGAAACTTAAGGTGGATGAATCAAGAAATTATGAAGTTATGGTGGCTAATGGAGAGAAGCTTCAAGGGTCTGGTATATGTTACAATGTTCTGCTAAGTTGTCAAGGGTGTAAAATGCCAGTCGATCTTTTGATACTGCCATTAGAAGGATGTCAAATTGTGTTGGGTGCTCAATGGATGAAGAAGTTAGGGGAGATTACATTGAATCTTGACAAATTAGTGGTCAAATTTACTTATGGCAATAAGACATATACTTGGCAGGAATTCAACAGCAAGATGTTAAGTTAGTTGATCAGAAAACTTTGGGAAAAGAGCATGCACATGGTCAGATTACTATGATGATATATTCAATAGACACTAATCAAACAAAAGAAACTCAAAATTTCCAGCAAGAGCTACCTGAAGAGATTCAAATTTTGCTATAGCAGAACCCTGAAGTAACCTCACCTATCACTCCCCTTCCTCCTCAAAGGAAACATGATTATAAGATACCTTTAAAACCAGGAGCCAACCAGTCTGTCTGAAGCCATATAGACATGCTCACCACATAAAGAATGAGTTAGAGAAAATCATCAAGGAATTACTGGAAAATGGCATCATAAGGCACAGCAACAGTTCATACTCTTCCCCTGTAGTAATGGTTCGGAAAAAAGATGGCACTTGGAGGCTATGCATTGACTACCGAAGCCTGAACTCTCTCACTATCAAAGATAAGTTTCCCATTCCTTTAATTAATGATTTATTTGATGAGTTGCATGGATCAAAATACTTCACTAAACTAGACCTTAAATCAGGTTATCATCAAATTAGAATGAATAAGGATAATATACATAAAACAGCTTTTAAAACTCATGATGGACACTATGAATATGTAGTAATGCCTTTTGGGTTAGTTAATGCACCATTAACTTTTCAATCACTTATGAACGACATTTTTAGGCCTTACTTAAGAAAATTCATACTGGTTTTCTTTGATGATATACTAATATACAGCCAGACCATGTCTGAGCATATACAACATATTAGTTTGGCATTTCAGGTACTGAAGAAGAATCATCTGGTAATTAAATTATCCAAATGCAGTTTTGCAAAAAAATCACTTGAGTATTTAGGCCACATTATTTCAGAACAAGGGGTGGCTGTTGATCCTAACAAAGTCAATGCAGTGATAGATTGTCCTCTACCAAAAAACATAAAAGCTTTAAGGGGATTTCTGGGTTTAACTGGATATTATAGAAAATTTATTAAAGGGTATGGACTCATTGCAAAGCCACTGACAGATATGTTAAAGAAGAACTCCTTTGTTTGGACTACTGAAGCCAAAGATGCTTTTGACCAACTCAAGAAATGTTTGTCTAATCCTCATGTCCTTGCAATGCTAGATTTTTCACAGCCATTCATTTTAGAATGTGATGCCAGTGGAATTGGAGTGGGAGCAGTACTACAGCAAAACAAAAGACCAATAGCTTATTTAAGTAAGGCATTGCATGGTCGAAATTTAGCCTTATCCACCTATGAAAAGGAGCTAATGGCTATCATTATTGCTACAAAGAAATGGTCCCAATACCTAGTGGGAAGACAATTTATTATAAAAACAGATCACCAGAGCCTTAAATATTTATTGTCACAAAGGCTTCACAATGGTGTACAAAACAAATGGCTCACAAAACTTCATGGATTTGATTATATAGTTGAATATGAAAGTGGGAAGGAAAATATAGTGGCTGATGCTTTATCTAGAAAGGAGGACATGCAAGTCCAAGCAGTAATTATGGTACAGACACCATGGTTGGAGGAATTAAAAAGCACATTATCAAACTCGGCATGGTACCAGCAACAGATAATCAAAGTACAGAATGGGCAGCTACAAGAAGGCAAGTACAAGCTAGTGGATAACCTAATCTTCTACAAGGGAAAATTTTTAATTGATCATCACTTGACAGCACTGCTACACAGTCTTATTACTGAACACCATTCTACTCCTCTAGGGGGCCACTCAGGAATCAAGGGTACTTTAAAAAGATTGAGGCAAGTATTTCATTGGAAAAATCTAAAAAGAACTGTTGAATACTTCGTAAAGTCTTGTGATGTTTGTCAAAGAAATAAAGGGGAAAATGTACATTTACCTGGTCTCCTACATCGCCTACCTATTCCAGAACAAGTATGGCAAGACATTTCCATGGATTTTATAACATGTCTTCCAAAAAGCCACAAGTACACGGTGATTTTTGTAGTAGTAGATAGGTTAAGCAAATATGCTCATTTCTTTTCTCTCTGCCATCCTTACACAGCGAAAGAAGTGGCTAAGGTATTTTTTAATGGGGTATTCAAATTACATGGCCTACCAAAATCAATAGTAAGTGACAGGGATGCTATGTTTACTAGCAACTTCTGGCAGGAGCTTTTTAAGTTACAAGGCTGCAAGTTGAAAATGAGTTCTTCTTACCACCCACAGAGTGATGGGCAAACAGAGATTGTAAACAAAATTCTTGAGGGGTATTTGCGATGTTTCGTATGTCATAGGCCGCATGGGTGGAGCGAATGGCTGTCTCTAGCCGAGTTCTGGTATAACACAACCTGGAAATCCTCCACCAATATGACCCCCTTCAAGGTAGTATATGGGACAAGTCCCCCAAATTTGCTCACTTATGTTCCTAATACGGCCAAGGTAGAGCAAGTCGAAGAATTGTTATTTAGTAGAGACATCACCTTAGAATTTTTAAAGGATAGCTTGAAGTTGGCACAAGATAGGATGAAAAAATATGCAGATTTAAAAAGGACTGACAGGGAGTTTCAAGTTGATGACTGGGTCTTCTTAAAGCTACAGCCTTATAGGCAAATAACTGTTAGAAATCAAAGGACACACAAGCTATCTCCTAAGTATTATGGACCTTATCAAATAGAACAAAGAATTGGAACAGTAGCCTACAAGTTGAAGCTGCATGCTCATGTCAAAATTCATCCCATATTTCATGTTTCTCAACTAAAAAAAAGATTGGAAATGGATTAATAATTCAAGAGGATGCTCCTAGTTTCGAAGAAGAAATAGTAATGCAGCCAGAAAGAATCCTAGATAGAAGAGTAGTGCCTCGGAACAATGAAGCAGTAGTACAAATTTTGATAAAGTGGAAGGGCAAGCCGGAAGAAGAAGCAACTTGGGAGGATTATTGGTCGATTATTAGACGTTTCCCCACTTTAGACCTTGAGACAAGGTTGATTTTTGAAGAGGAAGGGAGATGTAACAACTCCACCTTGATTAATATGATATTGAGTGACAGATATTCGAACTCCGGCAAGGATGATCAGAGTGCAGCCATCAGTTCATCAGAGAAAGCTACTACCCAAAGCAGCAGGCTGAAGGAGTCGGAGACAGGCGGTGATCAGGCCTGAGGAAGAAGAAGATACTGTGGTATCACTCGTGCATGTGTGCACGTGCACAAAGAACTGCAGTGATAATTTCTGCAATTTAGTTGGACTATGTCAATTCTTGTGTTAGTTGTATTAACTGGAGATGAGTTGGCAAATTATAGCCGTTATGTATGACCTTATATATTGAGGCATTCATGTAAAATCAAAAGCAGATGAATAAAGATATATTTCATTTTCATTTTCTCAGTTACAATTTCTTTTTCTGTTCTCTGTTACAATTGCTTCTCTCTGCTACAATTCTTACATCCATACAGTCTTTTTCTTGCCTCTAAACTTAAACTATGGTCTTCATTCTTCTGTCTTTTCTTTTCTAACTTCATTTTCCTTCCTGTTGAATCCACTTTTCCTTTTCCCCTTACTGACATCTCTATCTTCCATATCCATCTTCTCCATTCTTTACCTCTGAAAGCTCCTGTTAATTTCTGCCATCATCCTACTACCTACCTTTCTGCAACCCCATTATCATTATGTCTGAATCACCACAACCTGGGCGTAACATGGTGTTTTCCAAAAAAAAAAAAAAATCTAGGGTAAACATTAGAAGCTTCTTTACATTAAATAAGTTTTGAACTTCCAAAGAAAAGTTGGATATTCATATACCAAATAACAAAATTCTTAATAAGATTTAAGAAATACCCAACATACAAACAAAACAATCGGAAACGCAAAGTGTATATCTGCAACAATCAGCGTTCTAATAATACAGCCTATTTACAGGAGCACAACGTTTACAACGACAATGAGATAGTAATCATAAAATTACAGTACTAAACAGATCTAAATACAACAAAAGGATAGGTAAAAAGGGTCGATGTGCGTCAGAGTCATGGAAGTGGACAACAGTGCGCGATTGTAATATCAGAAGATATTCTCACGCTTCTTTTCTCGTAATAATCCTCATCATTTGCAATCGACCCGTTGAATTGAAAAATGAATAAAATACTCAAAACGACAAAGATAATCTGCAATTTTTTAAATTAGAATTGACGTTATTTTAGGAGCGATAATCCAGATGCCGCAGGTGGCTGATAGTAAAATAAAACATTGAAATGAATTAAAGAATCGAAGTTGTAATGAGAAGTGATATGGCGGCGCTTTGATTGAAGGATGAGGGATTTTATAAGTGGAAGAAGAATTAGGGCTATGTTCTAGTGAGGCTTATTTCTGGGCCTGAAACTACTAGCGAATAAACTGAATTGAATGATAGTCCATGATGACCACAACCGCTGCACTTCTAAGCAGTAGCGTGTATTAGGATGTGTTCGCGACAAATTGGGTTAGAGGGTATATTGTTCACTTACAACTTTTTTTATTGAAGATTGATTAGAGATCGGGTAGGATGTAAAAAATATCAAGTAATTTGAATACAGTTAATTACTTTATAATAGTTAAATAATAATTTTTAATTATCAATTAATTATTATTAATTGATAATTAATTACATTAATATTTTAGAATTAATAATGCAAATTCAAATTCAATATCAACTTCAAATTCTAATACAAACTTACTACTAACCATTGAACATAAATTAAAAATACAAATACAAATAACACAAATTCAACGGCGCTCTCGTAATATCTTTAATTCTGTTTTGATCCACTCGCGCGCTGTATCATTTGGGTCCAACGATGACAATTCTCTTTGAAAATGCTCGATGAGAGACAATTTTATTATCTCTATAATGATATATTGACACATCAATCATTGTCACAGCCATTGTGTTAGTTTGAAGTTCCTAACCTACCTCAGTTTTGTTGCACAATTTCTCTCGCTTTGTGAATTCTTTGTGGTTAGTGTTTTGCTTGTTTTTTGCAGGCGCCGCATCTAGCACCTGAGTCGCTATCTGGAACGAGTTAAATTTATTAGCAATTTTCTGATAAATTTTCATTTTTTTTTCCGAGTTGTGAAGAATTCTTCAACATAAATTTTTGCGAACAACGTGGACAAACCGGAATTTCAGGATAAATATTGTTTTTTGCTAAAAGAAGCAATTTAAGAAGATTCGTTAAAATAAAGGGGTGTGGCCTTGAAAACATAGAGGTAGGGTGATTATAAGGAATTTATGGACGTAAAAATTTACATTTGATTTATCTAAGATACATCGGATGTAAATTTTACGTCCACAATTTTCTCTCCGATTTCAAGCCGTGAAATGCACCCTGGAAAAACGCCGACGTAAAACTTACGTCCTAAACTTTGCTTCCGCTGATCTTTCCTCTAACCGCTTGTCCATGCACGCACTATTAATTGATACTTCACATTGCTCTGTTTCCTTTGATGTCTAATTATCACTTACTTTTGTCCGATGTTTATAATTCGGTTTATTACATTAGAAATATAAAAAAATTGAAAATTTTAAAAAACTTCCAAAATTTTATTTTCTTTCAAAATATATAGCTTGTTTTGGTAATTTTTGATTTATTTTCAAAAAAAAAATTACATGTTCTTGTGGTTTTTTGAAATTTTGTAACATTTTTTTGGTTATATTTCGATGAATGTGAAATTTGGTTATTTTCCTATTTGTACTAGTGACCTTTTATGAAGTTTAATTATTTTACAATATTCTAAAAAGTTGTAATTTTCTGTTTTATTTTTTGGAGAAAAATTAAGATTTTAAGAAAATTTTAATCTTTTTTGGTAAAAACCATTCGATAAAATTTTAACAAAGATTTCGAGAAATATTTTATACTTTAAGACTTACTATTGCCTTAGCTTTTTGAGAAGAGTAGAATTTTCTGGAAAAAATATGGTTTTTAAAATTTTTTATTAAAAGAATAACTATGAATATTTGAAATTTTAATTTGGAAGAGCTTTGGCACGTATGATGCATGTGTGTATAGAAAACAAACATAAATAACAATTATAAATATAACAAAATTCTTTGAAAATCTTTATCTTTATTAATAGTTGTAATAAAATAGTTGAAAGAGTTAGAGACATGCTCAAGTGGTATGTAATTTGTTACATATATCTGACTTCGTAATCAAATAGCATATTGTTTAAATTATTTATGTTCAAGATGTTTCGAGAAAAGATATCGATACATCCACTGAAATCAAAGTATATAGCGGTCTTCAAATGTTGGACGGTATTTTACTCATGATTACTTGGGACAACAAAGGGTTACGTACTCGTAGTTATTTGATAACTACGGAATGACAGGTTTAGCAGTTTCCTATTGGTTAATAATAACTATGTCAAACAGGAAATTTCAAAGTGACGATATTACACAATTCTCTCGACTTGCGAATATTGTGAAACTTGTATATTGATACTCCACTTTGATTATACTTAATTTGCATGGCAATCATCGAGCTACTATAGTTCGGTTTGAGTAGAAACATGGAAAGTAAAGTGCTATTCAATAGAGAATTTATCTCCTCAGTGTTATGATATTAGTATCACGGTCAACTATAGTCAACTCAAAGTCAAAACCTCTGATCAGAGTAGTTTAGTTAATAATAAATGCTATTATTGAATCAAGGACTTGTTTTTGGAATAACCGAGTTGAATACGAATAATATTAGAATATTGACAGGAACCAAATTCCATGCATCCTAAAGTCATATAGTGTTGGCAAAGAGAATGTATTGAAATAATTGCTACTAAAAGGTATAGCTTAAATTGTAATAGATTTTACCGATGCGACATATAAGCAATGAATTTTGTCAAACTGTCACACCACCAGCAAATGTGACATGTGAATCTCTATATTTGAATTGTTCAAATATTAATCGCTGACTGGGGTCGCACCTATAAGTTGCATAACTATATCTATTTAGTCTCTAAAATACCACCCAATTTAATTGGTTGTTAGTCGTTACGAATTATTTTAATAAATTAATATTTATAAAATATTAATTCTTATTATCATTCTTGATTGGGGTGTATTTAGTAAATGAGGTAGCCTTTAGAAATGTTATGGGCACTATTAGTAATTAACTAAGTGTGTATATAAAAGTTATATATGTGCGTGTATCGATATACAATATTGGTATATATTTAAATTAAGATTAATTACAAAAGGGTCCGAGTATTTAATTGGTCCATTATGGGACCAGCATAGGCTGGCCAAAGAAGGCGTAAAAGAAGGGAGAGTGATGTGGATATGGGTTTCGAAATAGTAGAAGAGAAATGTGGAGATTTGGTCTCTCGGTTCTTCTTATAAATACAAATCCAAGCCACTATTTTTAGTTTTGATATTTTGCCGTATTCCTCTATATTTTGGCCATATATACATACTCCCCAACCAGCCATTTGCTAATTTCATTTGTCCTAAATACAAGGAGTTACAGTAATATCCAGTGGTGATGCATAAATTGCTAGCAACGGTGATGTAGAACGAGAAGACAATAGATCAAGAAGTGAATATAAGGCATCTATCTCTTTGGTAGACTCTATATTTACAATTTGTAAGTTATTTATTTATAATTAAAACGATTTTACATATGTGTTAATGTCTTCCTTTAACCATAAACGTATTAGATCTAATTAAACAACAATTTTACATAAAACAATTTATATAATACGAAGTTCGAAATCAAAATATGTATGGAAACCTTATAATTCGGCCTTATACATACACATGCTATAATTTTCGAAGAATTATAAATAATCTTTAATGGTTATTTATTAATTTAAAAACCTAAAATTCAATTAAAATCATATTTAAAATACATATGTATGTAGGGAAAGACCTATGCTTCATTCAGACTGGCGAGGGAACTATATACTAAAGATATTGAATGAGATTTAGCTATGGATGTCCATAGTACTACCAATTCGGAGGTTGGCAAGGTCTTTGTTGAAATTGTGCTCCATAATTCTTTCAGCTGTTGCGAGCTGCTGTATGGCAAACTAATTAACCCCATTATGTGAAGTGTAATCAACAGCAAATGCTGCATTTGAGATCCCTATTAGATGCTTTAAGTTGCTATCCAGTGGATTACTTAATATGATTCCATTTTTCGACCATGGTGAATGCCAGAAAGGAAGAGAGGTGTTGACAAGTGGGTTACATTGGATAAGTGGTAGGAAAATATATCTAAGCTTATTATATTTCTCTTACTCCAGCTGGAGTTTGGGGGTATTTCCATTGTTCAGAAGTTATTTGTTTTAATGAGGTTCTTTGTTGGAATTCCTTTTAGATGGTGAATGAGATATATCCCACATCATCAAAAATATGCCCGGTTATATTTTTGGTAAATAAAAGTGAACAGTTTTACTGTTTGAATATGAATAGATGTGATGAAGAGACGCGACGTTTTAAACAGCAACGGTTCTGGAGCGTTGCAACTGAACGGACGCGACTGTTGCAAACAGCAACAGTTCTGGAGCGTTGCAACTGAACGGACGCGACTGTTGCAAACAACAACAGTTATGGAGCATTGCAAATGAAAGGAAGTGACTGTTGCGAACAGTAACGCTTTTTTGACGTTGCAAATGAAGAGGTGTGACTTTTCTCAACGGATGCAGCCGTTGGGAATTCGGCTATAAATAAGGAGGAAACCTGATCACTTTCCTCACTCATTTTTCAAACCGAATTATCTCTTCTATCTCTTCATCTCTTAAATCATATTCAGTCCTATCACACAGAAGATCATACACATCACAATCTCGTGCAGATTACGTCTGTTGTATCTTGGGAGAATTTTGAAATAAAATTCTTAAGGAAATCGTTACGACGAGCCTCAGACAAAATCGGGTTAGAACTTTTATTCTACATTCTACCCTTTAATTTTGTTATACTATTTATTCAAAATAGTATAACGTTGTTGTTGTAATTTATTTACAACATTCATATTGTTATTATAATTAATACAGAATTCCAGTGTAGTGGAAATCTGAGTTATAAACTTGTGCGACGAGTTTATATTTGATTATTCTCTATTTCGGTATACTAGACAAACAACATCTTAAGAATTTTACTGTTTTCTTACTAAAACAGAGATGGCAACAGTAGAATTTTCAAAGACTACTACTCACAACAGACCTGAACCGTTCAAGGGAGATGGTGACGATTTTTTAACATGGCAAAATCAGATGTTATTTTACCTCACCACACTCGGTCTGCAACGGTATCTCGAGGAGGAGGAACCGATTTCTTCACCAGGCAAGGAAGCAGATGTTGCTACATGGAAACATTCTGATTTCCTATGCAGAAACTATATTCTGAATTGTCTCGACAAGGTGCTATACAAAGTATATCAACCTCTAAAGACAGCAAAAGCACTCTGGAATGCACTTGCCACGAAGTATAAGACGCAGAATATCAGTCTTAAGAAATTCATTGTAGACAAATTCATGGACTACAAGATGGTCGACTCCAAACAGGTGACTGCTCAACTACATGAACTACAAATCATTATTCATGAACTCGAAGCGGAAGGTCATAAGGTTGGAGAATCGTTTTTGGTTGAAGCCATCACGGGAAAACTGCCACCATCGTGGAGAGATTAACGCAATTATCTAAAACATAAAAAGAAGGAAATCTCTTTACAGGATCTCATAGTCCGATTGAAAATTGAGGCAGATAACCGTGGAATTACAAAACAAAGCGAGGAGGCATTTGTGGCTGAAGATTCAAAGACCAAAAACAAAAAGAATAATTTCCAGAAGAAAAGGAAAGCTCCAGACAACAAACCAAAAGACAACAAACGAACCAAAAAGTTTAATGGTGAATGTTGGGTCTGTGGAAAGGTTGGACATGCCGCTAGAGTTTGCAGACTCAAAAAAGACCGCAACAAAGAGGCAAATTTAGTAGACAACATGGAAGTGGATGAGTCCAACTTCTCGGCAGTTGTATCTGAATGCAATATGGTTCAGAATCCTAACCAATGGTGGGTAGACACAGGCGCTACTCGTCATGTCTGCTCTGACAAAACCATGTTCTCTACATACAAGAAATTCGATCATGAAGAGAAACTCTATATGGGTAATTCTGCAGTATCTATGATCGAAGGTAGTGGCACAGTAATCCTCAAGTTTACTTCAGGAAAAACTGTCAAGTTGAATGACGTGCTCCACGTTCCAGACATACGCAAGAATCTCATCTCTGGTGCAGTACTATCAAAGAAAGGATTCAGAATGGTGTTCGAGTCAGGCAAAATGGTTCTGTCCAAAGCTGGAATGTATATCGGAAGGGGATATTTATGTGATGGCCTATTTAAGGCAAATGTAGCCGTTATCGGTAGGGATGGCAATGGGGCGGGTCTAGGGTCCAAACCCGGTTGACCCGCCCCTGTTTTGGCCCGCCCAGACCCGCCCCATTGGGTCATCGGGGCGGGTAGACCCGTGATCCGTTCTTGATAGCTCCGGGTCTAGGGTCGAGTCGGGGCTTGGCTGACCCGCCCCAACCCGACCCGCACTTCTAAGATCTCATGAAATCACTTTAGTATTATAACGATGATTTGTTAATCTTTATATATATATATATATATCTGTGTATGTTTGATTATGACATGGATATTATAATGTTACAATCAATAAGCTATAAAAAGTTTATAGTATTAAGCTGCATCATTGATATTTATAAAATAACATATGCATATTTTTTTGAATTATTTTGTACACCACATTTTTATTATCTTCCTTTATAATTGTAAACACATTGTTATTTGTATTTAAAGTATCATTTAGTGACAACAAATATAAATACATGTACATTAGCACACAATTTTGAATCAATATAAAAACCTTCACCGGGTCTCGGGGCGGGGCGGGTCTACCCTGACCCGTACGGGTCTCGGGTTGGGGCAAAATTTTGGACCCGCACCGGGTCTACGGGGCGGGGTCTAAAAACCCCGGGGCAGGCCTGGGGCACAAGAAACCCGCCCCAACCCGCCCCATTGCCATTCCTAGTTATCGGCAATAAAACTATGTATTCTGATTGTGCTATTAATAAAATTGAAGTTTCTTACTTGCTTGAGCACGAAATTTTACTATGGCATGATAGATTAGGACACATAAATTTCCGAAAAATGAAAATATTATCAAACTTGGGATTAATTCCAAAATTCCAAGTAGATAAGAACTACAAATGTGAGACATGTGTAGAAGCAAAAATGGTTAAAAAACCATTTCAATCTGTTGATAGAAGCACCGAACCACTAGGTTTGGTTCATACAGATTTATGTGATTTTAAATCATTACCTACAAGAGGTGGGAAAAAGTACTTTATCACGTTTATTGATGATTATACGCGATATTGCTATGTATATCTTTTGAATAGTAAAGATGAAGCAATTACATCATTTATAAAGTACAAAGCTGAGGTAGAAAATCAGTTAAATAAAAAGATCAAGATATTGAGATCTGATCGAGGTGAAGAATATGAATCACCATTTGAACAGTTCTGTGCCGAAAATGGTATAATTCATCAAACAACAGCTCCATATTCACCACAACAAAATAGTGTAGCCGAGAGGAAGAACAGAACGTTAAAAGACATGATTACCGCCATGCTTTTAACTTCTGGTCTACCGACGAACTTGTGGGGGGAAGCCTTAAATATGTCTAATCACATATTAAACAAAGTCCCTCATAATAAAACAGGAATAATTCCATATGAGATATGGAAAGGACACAAACCAAGTTTTAAATACCTCAAAGTGTGGGGGTGCTTGGCAAAAGTTCCAGTTCCGCCTCCCAAGAAAGTCAAACTTGGACCAAAAACAGTAGATTGTTACTATTTAGGGCCAGCCCAAAATAGTAGTGCCTATAGATTTTTGGTATTCAAGTCTGATATAACTGATATTCATGTAAATACAATCATGGAATCTAGAGATGCCTCATTCTTTGAAGACGTGTTTCCGCACAAAAGGAATGAAGGGAATAATGTCCCTAAAAGGACAAGAGAAGAATCAAGCAATTCACATGAAGATGAAACTCATCATGAGATCGAGGAAGTTGAACCAAGAAGAAGCGTAAGGGCTAGGACTTCCAAAACATTTGCTTCGGATTTTTTCACATATGTGTTAGAACATGAAGCTCAAACGTACAAGGAAGCAATGTCATCTTCTGAATCTTCATGTTGGAAAGAAGCAATCCAAAGTGAGATTGATTCAATTCTAAGTAATAAAACTTGGGAAATTGTTGATATTCCACCAGGAATAAAACCTATTGGCTGCAAATGGATTTTCAAGAAGAAAATGAAAGCAGATGGCTCTATCGATAAGTATAAAGCCAGATTAGTAGCCAAAGGATATCGTCAAAAAGAAGGAGTAGACTTCTTTGATACATATTCGCCAGTAACACGAATAACCTCTATAAGAATACTAATAGCAATTGCATCAATTTATGGTCTAGAAATTCATCAAATGGATGTAAAGACGGCATTCTTAAATGGAGATCTCGATGAGGAGATCTACATGGAGCAACCTGAAGGCTTTGTTTCCAAAAGAAATGAAAACAAAGTCTGTAGATTAGTAAAATCATTATACGGACTAAAACAAGCTCCAAAACAATGGCACGTAAAATTTGATAGTGTCATGATGAGAAATGGTTTTCGTATAAATGAATGCGATAAGTGTGTTTATTATAAACAAATTGGACAATCATATGTGATGATTTGTTTATATGTAGACGATATGTTAATATTTGGTCCAACTACTCAGGTAATAGAGACCATAAAGAAGATGTTAACTAGCAATTTCGATATGAAAGATTTAGGAGTTGCAGACGTTATTTTGGGAATCAAAATAATAAGAACTCCTTATGGAATTGAATTGTCTCAGTCACACTATGTAGACAAAGTGATTGAAAAATTCCAAGACTATGGAATTAAAGGAGTGAGAACACCTTTTAATCCATCAGAAGTACTACATAAAAACACTAATGAGAGTGTAATGCAACTGGAATACTCTCGTGTAATAGGATGTCTCATGTATCTCATGAATTGCACAAGACCAGATATAGCTTATGCAGTAAGTCGACTGAGCAGGTATACAAGCAATTCAGGAAAGGAACACTGGAAAGCACTAATGAGAGTGCTTGGATATTTAAAAAATACCACAAATTATTCCTTACATTATGGAAAATATCATGTCGTCTTAGAAGGATATAGTGATGCAAACTGGATTGCAGATTCAGAGGAATCAAAATCGACAAGTGGTTATGTCTTTACCCTAGCAGGGGCAGCATTGCATAGAAATCTACTAAACAAACATGCATAGCTCGATCCACTATGGAATTAGAGTTCATCGCTTTAGATAAAGCAGGCGAAGAAGCAGAATGGCTTCGTCACTTTTTAGAAGATATTCCATTTTGGCCTAAACCTGTACCGGCCATATGCATACACTGTGATAACCAAGCTGCGCTAAGCAGAGCGCACAACTTTGTGTATAATGGAAAGTCACGACATATTCGTCGACGCCATAACACAGTTAGGCAATTACTCTCAAATGGAACTATTTCCATAGATTATGTGAGAACAAATGATAACCTAGCGGATCCATTTACTAAAGGTTTATCAAGAGAGAAAATTGACTGTGCATCGAGGGGAATGGGTTTAAAAGCCTAAACCAAAAAGAGTTATCTTATACGGAAACCTATCCTAGCGACTGGAGATCCCACGGACTAGGATCAATAGGCAAACCAGTTCTGAATAACTCAAGACGTAATGCATTTGCGTGGACATAGTCCAACTCCATTCCTATGGTGCACAATATAAATGCATGCCTACAGAAGTATTTAAAGGTTAAAACTATGTTTTTTAATGATGACCATATCTTGGAAATAACAAGTGGGGTATATGTAGGATACTCTTAATGGTTGCGATCACCTATGTTAGTGTGAGCTGGGTCGGCTCTATGAGAATATTAAAAGGCTTTTATTCTCTAAAAACACTCGCAGAACCAAAAAATTGTTCAGGACCAAAATGAACACAACCAAGAGATTGGATGTGAAGGGAAATAATGCTTTGTAAAGCTTATTGTCTGGTTATACAATAACGGCTGACGGTTCAAGATGAAATAATTCACCGATTAGCCAAGTATATCCGATAAGTTTTAACTAGGGAAAGTTCAAAGTGAAATATCTACTTATCCTCGATATAGCATTATTTTCATATGAACTGTGTGATATTACACTTTGTGTGGAGGAGAGATATATCATCATTCATGTGGGGGATTGTTGGAATTCCTTTTAGATGGTGAATGAGATATATCCCACATCACCAAAAATATGCCCGGTTATATTTTTGGTAAATAAAAGTGAATAGTTTTACTATTTGAATATGAATAGATGTGATGAAGAGACGCGACGTTTTAAACAGCAACGGTTCTGGAGCGTTGCAACTGAACGGACGCGACTGTTGCAAACAGCAACAGTTCTGGAGCGTTGCAACTGAACGGACGCGACTGTTGCAAACAGCAACAGTTCTGGAGCGTTGCAAATGAAAGGAAGTGACTGTTGTGAACAGTAACGCTTTTTTGACGTTGCAAATGAAGAGGTGTGACTTTTCTCAACGGATGCAGCCGTTGGGAATTCGGCTATAAATAAGGAGGAAACCTGATCACTTTCCTCACTCATTTTTCAAACCGAATTATCTCTTCTATCTCTTCATCTCTTAAATCATATTCAGTCCTATCACACAGAAGATCATACACATCACAATCTCGTGCAGATTACGTCTGTTGTATCTTGGGAGAATTTTGAAATAAAATTCTTAAGGAAATCGTTACGACGAGCCTCAGACAAAATCGGGTTAGAACTTTTATTCTACATTCTACCCTTTAATTTTGTTATACTATTTATTCAAAATAGTATAACGCTGTTGTTGTAATTTATTTACAACATTCATATTGTTATTATAATTAATACATAATTCTAGTGTAGTGGAAATCTGAGTTATAAACTTGTGCGACGAGTTTATATTTGATTATTCTCTGTTTTGGTATACTAGACAAACAACATTCTACACCTAGTTTGCCCATAGGTTGGTGCTTGGGGTTAGTAGTTTGTCAAAATAAAGGGAGCTAGCTGCCTTGTTCCACTGCTTCAAATTAATAACACTCAATCCCAGAGCTCTTTTTGGCATTTGAACTTTATGGAAAGCAACTGGTATCATTTTATTCGAAAAAGGGACACAATGCCAAAAAAACTTGTTTAGTGCACTCAAGATCATATTGATTAGCTTTGCTAGCAATATGTAATGCCTGGTCCAGTAAGATGTCATGGTTGTTGCTGTGACGCCCCACCTTTATACCCACGCTAACCAAGAACACTACGGTGTAGTGCTGTCAATTAGCACGGAGGATAAGGCTGTTGAGGAGCGACCATCCGTGTAACTTCTTTGTGCGAGCACCGATATGTCAGATAGAATAGAATGCATATCTTTTAAGGAGGAAATCCGACATACCGATACAAACACAAAGCTATCACACAGTGGCTATATATGATCTTCGGAAACAAATATAGAAATAAACGTAACACAAATCAGTCACAGACAATTCATATCACAAAGGCGGAAATAGATATGAATATAACACATGAAAGTGTACATCAGAGTAGTGGTCAAATAAGATCCACAATAACGCAAATGAATAGATACAAGTGCAAGATAATAGAATATGTATACATCAAGGAGTCTAATCTCAAATGTATATAAACAAAAACTACTAAACTAGAGTAGTTAGCCAAAAGTCAGAAGATGGCTCCAGATAAGAAGTCATGAGGAAGCACCTGTAAATCTCAGTCTGACCCGAGTATTATTTAAGAAGAAAATAATAAACGGATCAGTCTAGCTATAAATATCAGATAAAGTGATATAGAATAAGAGGTATGACAAAAACGTATCATAACCATAATACTATACTGTGATAAGTACGTAATTGAAAATCAACAAGAGATTAATCAATATCACAAGAATCTTCTCAAAGATTAAAAAGAATGTCATATTCTCTATTTAATTCACCAAGCCACAATAAATGACATACATATCAATGCCCATCGTAAGTGCTGGTGAAACATAAATTCCAGAAATCAATATCCAGAAATCAAATAATCCGAAGCAACGACGTCGTACAGCGTAACGTCCGATGATCCAGAGACAAAATAAATAGGAACAACGACGTCGTACAGCGTAACGTCCGATGAACCAAAGCACAAATAAAAGGAACAACGATGTCGTACAGCGTAACATCCGATGAACCAAAGCATAGGAAGATGGAACAACGACGTCGTACAGCGTAACGTCCGATGAACCAAATCACAATAAAAAGAAAAGGAACAACGATGTCGTACAGCGTAACATCCGATGAACCAACACATAGTAAAATGGAACAACGACGTCGTACAGCGTAATGTCCGATGAACCAAATCACCATAAATAGAAAAGGAACAATGATGTCGTACAGCGTAACATCCGATGAACCAAATCACGATAAAACGGAACAACGACGTCGTACAGCGTAACGTCCGATGAACCAAAGCACAAATAAAAGGAACAACGATGTCGTACAGCGTAACATCCGATGAACCAAAGCATAGGAAAATGGAACAACGACGTCGTACAGCGTAACGTCCGATGAACCAAATCACAATAAAAAGAAAAGGAACAACGATGTCGTACAGCGTAACATCCGATGAACCAACACGTAGTAAAATGGAACAACGACGTCGTACAGCGTAACGTCCGATGAACCAAATCACCATAAATAGAAAAGGAACAACGACGTCGTACAGCGTAACATCCGATGGACCGAATCAAAGAGACATCGCACATTGCTAGTCTAAATCACAAGAATGATCGTCATGATCATAAGGAAGTGTCGATTACACTAAGCTAGTAAATATAAGAGTTTAGCTTCATGTCCCATAACCACTTGCTTAACTCAAATATTTACGAACAGATTGTAGATCTGCACTAGGAAATTGTCACAAGAGTTTCAATCGAACAAGTCCATCAATTAACCGACGAAGTAAACGCAAGCGTTTCATACCACTTGTTTTGCTAAGCCGTTTAATTATATTTTCTCATACGAATGAGGTAAAGGTTTGTATATACTAATAGATTGGAAAACAGTTTTATAAACGAGTTTGATATTGAAAATCGAGTTGAAATCGTTTTAATGAAAGAGTTTTGATATTTAATACTAGTATAGGAAACCTTTATATTTTGAAGTGACAAATCATAGAAGTGATTGTAGAAACAATCAATCATAAAAATTCACGTTCGAAGACGTGAGTAAAGTTCAAAGAAATCAATTCCCAAAACCATCAAAGTAAGAAGTTCTGTTAAATGGCCCACGGCGGGGTGCGGGGCAGCGCCCCGTCAAAACGGTACGACTTAGTGAAGACAAGCGACCTAAGTTTAAAAAGGTGGGCGACTTAACAAAATGGCCGATAATAAATGATCACAACAAAAAGGAAACCAACACAAATCGACTAAAGTTGGAAATTCAAGCACAATAGGGAAATAGGCAAAAGACTGCAGATTCAGACGTCTGGAATAATTGGTTCAGACGTCTGAATCTGGAAAATTAAATATTTTCCAGAACACAGATTCAGACGTCTGAACGAAATATTTCAGACGTCTGAAATAGGCAACTTAAGCCTATTTTCTTTCTGTTTGAAATCGAGCCAATTCAGACGTCTGGAGCCAAAGATTCAGACGTCTGAATCTGGGAATAAAAATCTTCCCAATATAGTATTCAGACGTCTGAATCTAACGTTTCAGACGTCTGAAACTGGGGTTCAGGGCATTCCCTGAACCTAGACCAAAAATGGCCAAATGAATACCGGAAGCGATCGATCGAGCGACAACGACTAAGGATTTACGCCAAGCGACAACCCAGCCTTAACGGCTCTTCGACACGCCTCAAATACCAATGTCCAAATATCCATAAAAGGATTTTCATAGATTTTGATTTCAAAACACAAAAAATTGAAATATACACCAAATCAATCCAAACCAAAATCAATTGCACAAGAATAAGTGTTAGGAATTCATACCTAACAATCGAAGATAATTAAAGACTAAGATGTGAGATAAAAATCTCACCTTTGAACCCAAACGAATGAAGAAGATGCTATGGAGCAACGGCAAGAGCAATTACTCTTCAATTCCAACTCAACAAGCTTGAATTCAAAGCTTAAAAAGAAGAACATTCCCAAAGTTAGGTTTAGGAATTTCTGAAATAAAAGAGAGAATGTGTTGGGGAAGAAGGAGATGAAGCTTACCAATGGGTTCTCTTTGAATTTGGAGTTAGAACAAGAATTTGCAAATGGAACTAGGGTTTTGTAATTTCTAATTCCTCTTCCTCTCCACCATTTTCAGTTTTCTTGAGGAAATGAAATGAAATGGGAGTGAATGGATGAAGAGTTAGAGAGCTAGGGGGTTAAGTGGGGTTAAGGGCTGAACCCAAACCCAAGTCCAAAGTGAAAGGTAGCAAAAATTCCACTAACTCCAAACATATCGAAGCTTATACTTAAAAAGATCGCAAACGACATTTTGAACTCAATGGAGGTGGTCTCGAGTCCTAATTCGACTGTTTGCAAAAAGTAGCTTTTCGGACCAAAATCCGACGAACGACGAAATATTTAAATAAAATATTTAAATATAAAATCGATAAATATGCGGGTTGTTACAGTTGCAATGGATTGAACTATGACCAACCATGCCAGACTGAGACAACATAGAGTTGGGTCATGATAATAGTTTATGTGTTATCTTTTCGAATAATGGAAGGCAGTTTGCTTTTGTGATCTTGGATGTGATTAGTGGGATACTTAAATATGTAGCATTTCTCAGCATTTCAAGAATTCCAGAGTGATTAGTTAGGTCATTTCTCTCGGCGTCTGAAATGCCAGCTATTATAATATGTTATTTTTGCAAATTAATCTATATCCCAATCGACATATAATTTTTTTGAAGAATGTTTAGGACAGCCCAAATGTTTTATTTATTGGGTTTTGTGAAGATAACAAGATCGTCTACAAATAGGAGGTTAGTGGTTAGTGGATTCTTGCAATTAGGGTGTAGCTGTAGATTTTGTTGCGGACTTCTTTTAGAAGAAAAGCGTTGAGTAACCAATTACTATAATGAATATATAGGCCGAGATTGGATTTCCTTATTTTATCCCTTCAGTTGCTTTATGCAGGCTGTCATGTTTGGCGATTAAATAGTGTGGGGAAGATATATAAGAGGAGATCCAAGCTAGAAATGGATTTTGGAAATTCATCCTTGACTTGGTGGGCTCCAAGCTATTGTATCGAAGGCCTTGCTAATTTCCAACTTGAGCATGCATGCAAGTGGGATTTTTGATCTATTGTATCCTTTAAGAAGTTCCTAGGTCAATAATATGCTATCACTAATGGAGCGTATGACGACCGCCCCATACCACCGGAACCAATTGTACATAAATAGTGCGCTCTCCATGCCCGGCTGATATAGAACGATCATCAGAATTGAAATAAACCAATACAGCATATAACATGTCGTATATCTCACATTGCATGGACAAAATATAATATCACTTATACAACAGAAGAGATGGTAATAACTGTTAATACCTTAGGTATTGGTTTTGATGATAACAAGTATATGACATTATATAAAATATATATACTAATGTTTTATCAAGATATATATAGTATATAGTGCAGGGTATTAGATATATATTGATTAAGAAGACTTTACAGTATCAAGATGTTGATATCAAGAGTAAATTCAAGTTGCTGATATAGAGTTTCAAGAGTTCAAGAATGAAGACACATGAGTATTGAAGAGTTCAAAATTTCAAGATATTCTAGATAAGTTATAGAGTCATAGAATTTATGTTAAAACCTTGATAGCACTTTCCTGATCTCTCTTACCTACTCTAATTTTGTTCTAAATTATTTTTCAAATATTATATTTTTAAAATAATCTTTTCAAAATATTTCCAAAATGATTTTCAAATCTCTTATACTTATAAAGATATTATTTTAGTGTTTTAAGTTTATTCATATTGAATTATTGGTTATACTTTAATAATTTATAACTATATTGATTTTATATATATTATTTAAATTATACTAAATATTCCTCTTAAATCTTTCAAAATTATTTTATAAAGTTTTAATCTGATTAAAATATGCATAAACTATATTTAAATATTTGTACAAAGTTTCAAAATATTTTATAAAACTTAATGTTTTCAAAGCAATTTTTATTAAGTAATTTTTCAAAATACAAAGGGAAATGTCGACATATCCCCTGCAAGTATGTCGACATACTATCCGTATTTTTCAAGATTCAAATTTGAATGAAAGTGTCTTTTTGTCGTAGCTCTTCGCGAATGGACATGCCCGTTGTTTCCCTATATATACTAGTCTTCCAAACAAATTTTCATTAACTACTTTCTTATTTTTCTCTCCTCTTCTCGTTGTCTTGATTTCTAGAGCAATTTCTATCAAAACTCTACCGAAATTCAACCAGAATCAAGTTCAATCATTACTAGTTTGATTCTCTTTCATATACTCTCTGATTTCTCTTATCCCTCTCAAGATCAAGTGTTATTCAAGAGTTATAGGATCAATTGAAATCAAGATCTGAGTTTGTAAACTCTATCAAATCATACTCTTATACTCTGTGGTGTGCTTGGTATCTCTGAAATCCAAGTAAGTGTGATTGTAGCCTGATTAAATCAATTGGGTGCACTTAGTAGCCCGTAAATCTAGTGGGTGTGCTTGTGGCTCAGAAATCAAGTGGCTCTATCCAGAGGTTGGGATTCTGGAGGGTGTGTCTCGTAGCCTTGAAATCGGGATTGTATTTGCATTTACTAGTTGAAAAGAAATCTGTACAAGGAATTGTGCGGGACAGATTGTAGGGTAACTCCAAACCAGTATGAAATCCTGGTGTATTCTTTCCTTTTTTTACTTTTACTGCATTTAATTTCATCTGTACTTTGATTCTATGATTGTTTCTGTGATTGTTAATTCCATCATTTCACGTAAAATCTTAAAGAATTTGAATAATACTCACATAATCAATTAGACATTATTCATCCCCTCCTCTAGTGTTAATTTAGCCTTAAGATCTCTATTCCGCTGACTCACATTTGGTATTAGAGCATTGGTTTTCGAAGTATTCATCATTTGATTTTTGAAAACGTTTAAATGGCTACCAACACTAGTAATAATACTGTTAGTAACACGATTAATACACCTGTTAGTAACTCATTTGTCGAAGGACAATCCACTGCTAGTCCACTTTTTAATGGTAGTAATTACATATATTGGTCATGTAGAATGAAAATTTATTTATAGTCAATTGGTTTAGACACTTGGAGTATCACACAAACCGAGTGCACTGAACCTGAGACTAATTTTGCACAATGGATTAATGACCAAAAAGCAGTTGCACAAAGTTACTCTAAGGCAATGAATGTATTATTTTGTTTACTAGATAGAAATGAATTTAATATAGTATCTATATGTAAGTCTGCAATTGAAATTTAGAGAACTTTGCAAGTTACACATGAAGGGAAAAGTAAGGTCCAATAGACCAAAATTTCCATGTTAGCAAACCAGTTTCAATTATTCAAAATGAGTCCAAATGAGTCCATATCTGATATGTGTAGTAGATTCCAAGATATAGTACACTCACTTATTGCACTGGGTAAAAGTATTTCTAAAAAGGATCAAGTTAGAAAAATCTGCAATTCACTTACTCCTGAATGAGATCAAAAGACTCTTGCAATCGAAGAGGCTAATGACATTAGCACTCTAAACATTGAAGAGTTAATTGGCAATTTAATGTCTTTTGAAGCACAAATGCATGGCAAGAGAGAAAGCAAAGCAATAGTGAAGAAATCTATAACTTTTAATGCAATGATGGATAATCTAAATTCAGACAGCGGTGAAGATGAAGAAATTGCTTTCATTACAAGGAATTTTAAAAAAATTCTAAAATATAAGAAGATGAACAATTTCAAAAGAAATGACAACAAAAAATCCAGGAAGCGGAAGCGGAAACGGAAATGACATTAGATGTTATAACTGCAATGATCCTGGTCATTTAAAACGAGACTGTCCATATCCCGATAAACTGAAAAATGCACCAAACACCGATTCATCCATAAAACGAAGAAGAGCCTATACTGCAACATTAGATGATTCAGATACATCCTCAAGTGATAGTGAATCAGATACAGAAATTACTAACATGTGCTTCACAGCAATACATAATTCATAACAAAATGGTGAAGTGGATAAGAAAAAGGTACGCATTTAATATATCAAAAGTTTTTATTAATTTCTTGAATGAATATGTCTTTTCTTTTGGTCGGTTTATTGGTTGTTGGGAATATCCTATAGATTAATGATAATATTGATTGAATATTTTATGACTATATTTTAAATATTTTAAATAAATATTTTAATAATATAATAGTAATATCAAATTTTAAAATATTTTTTAAAATATTTTTTCTGAAAATGGAATACTTATAAATAGGTCTATATAATAAAATAGGAAATAGTTCAACAAAAATCATTTTTGAAAAATTCGACCTATATGCTGACATACCCCACCAGCATATGTCGACATATGCAGGTAGAATTTCAAATTCAAATTCAAATTTTAAATTTTCCTCCACCTTCACACCAACTCCTATATTCTGAAAAGTTGCCTTTTGACCATAGAACATGTCCTTTGATTCTCTATTTACTTACTCTATCTTTATCCATTCATTTATCACTTTCATTTTCAAATTCAAAATCATAAACTCCCTTATCTCTTCAAAATATTCTTCAATGGCATCCTCAAGCAATACTAAGGCAACCATGTGGCTTTCTAAGAAAATAAAAGAATATATTTTCAATGATCAAGAATCCATTCAAGCCTATATAGAGTATTTATCTTTCGGAAAAGTCTTTTCCGAAAGATTTGCTATTTTTGAAGATTTTCCTACTTATGATCTTTTCAATCTTTGTTTACAAAATGAAATTCTATGTTTAAGTGATGCTTCTCAAAATGATTTTGTTTTTTATCAAAATTAGTAAAGATGTTTTATGCAAATTTAAAAGGAATGTTTTACGATGGTAGGGAAAGAGAAATTTGGAGTAGTGTCAAAGGGATACATATTGTTTTAAATTGTGAACTTTTGGGTCACATTCTTAAATGCAAATATAGTGGAATGGACCTTTCATCTTTTCAAATTGATTTTCAAAATCGTGAAGTAATTCATGATATTTTCAAAAGCGATGATGATTTTGAATTCAAAAATAAAAACTTGCGTCCAAAAGCAAGAATTTTAAGCCTTCTTTTGCAATAAAGTATTACTCCTAGAATGGATAATTATAATAACCCGACTCAAAAAGTTTTCAAAGATCTTTTTGCAATTTATGGTCGATACAACATAAATTGGTCTCAAGTCATTTTGGATGAACTTTTTTCTAAGAATCTTTCTAAACAATAAAACACACTATTTCAAGGTGTGTATCTTACTCGTGTTTTCAATTATTTTGGTGTTGACTTTAAAGGAAGGGAAACAATTCTTAGAATTTTTTTTGACAAGGCCAACATTTCACTTATGCATATTTCACCCTTTTTTGAGCCTTATGAAACGCTTGCGGAAAAGGAACAAAGGTTGGCTTGGGAAGAAGAGCATGAAATAAGAGAAGAGGAGGAAGAGGAAGAGGAAAAGGAAGGAGATGAAATGGAAGTCTGTAGGATCGATTTCACCCTAGAGGGGGAGGGGTGAATAGGTTGATACTAATAATTATAAAAATTTAATGCGGAAGTATAATAAATAATCGCAGCACTGATAATAGCAGAATAATAACAACACAGATAATAGCAGAATATAAAAAGCAGAAATAGAACAACACAGATTTAGCCAGCTTCGGCAAAACCCTGCCTACGTGCTGCCCCCAAAGTTTCTACTAGAAATTAAGTAGTCAGACGCTTACACACGTAAACTCGCAACACCCGCTATCGACTAACCTAACTCTACGCTCAAAACCCTGCCACAACTCAGCCACTGAGTTGCGAATTCTCGAACTACACCACCGTAGTTCGTCCCTTAGTCACACGACTAGTAAATTACAAAAGTTTAAAAGGAAATACAAAGTAAAAAACAATTTTAAAACACAAAGCCCCTAATTAAAAATAAAAGCCCAAAAAAATGTAAACCGGACCAAAGAAAATTAAAATGAATCCCTTTTCTTTTTATCCTCTTGTATATTTCTTCGACACGATCCTTTTGAAAAAAAAATTGCAGCTTTCTTTTTGCTCGTTCATTCCGATTTAGGGCTTTGTGATAATCTGAAGTCGCCGCTTGAATATTGGTCGATTACAGTGGCTATTGCTTTGATTTGCTTCGATAATCAACTCACTATCTCTGATTTTCTTTCGGCTACTTCAATTTGTCGAGATTGAACGATGTTTTGAATTGGTACGTTTATCCCCTTTCGATTTATATTGTACTCGACTTGATTCGAGTTCTAGATTGATGCTTTGCTCTTTGATATTTCTTGAACTCGAATGCCTCCTTAATGCCGATGATGATTGGGTTTAAATAGGGTTTAATTCCCTTAATTTCTGTTCGAATTGATTCATTTGAATTCGTCAATTTATATGCTTGGCCGTTGATTATTACTTGAATGCTTGTGATTGTTCCTGACCGGTTCTATTTTAGATAATTCTTTGCTTGATTATCACGGCTTCGATTTTGGTTTGTTCGATTTTTTCTTGGTCATCATGGCTTTGAATTTTTGCTTTGGAATTTTATTCCGTTCTTTTCTCTGTTTATCGTTCGAATATATTCTTTGCTGGAAAAAACGAATTCTTTAAACTGCTTTGACTCATGACTTGATTATTTTGAAATTTCTGACTTTGATAAAAATGGAGTTCGACTTGATCATTGACGTATATTACTGGTTCCTTTTGCAGTTGAACATCTTGTAGTTTGCTGGTCTTCATGTAGCTTGTCTGCACTTGATTGCTGTCACTGTTCAGTTGCTTGTATTGACTGGTTCGATAATTTATTGCTGCATTTCATATATATGTTTCTTTAAACTTTGTACTGTCCTGGTATGGTGCACTGCCCATATGTGTTCATTTGTATGCCTATGCACTTGGTTGATTGCACAGTCCACTTTGCTTATGCTAATTCAACCTACTACTGTTTCATCGATATATATATATATATATTTATATATGCATGACTGGTTTTCCTGTACACTTTGTTGTTGAGCCTGATCTCTATGTTGATGTTCATGCAAAAAGTATTGCATTCATGTTCTTGTGCACTTATGGTCTGCACTTGTATTTGCATGCTTGAAGTCTTGATCGATTGAGTTGAACCTTCATGCTTCATATAGTTTGCTTGAAGTTGCCTCTGGTCATTTTCTTGCATCTGAACACTCGAGCTGTTTGCATTTTTGTGAGCTAGTCATTTCCACTTGTATACATACATTTATGTATATATGTTGTTGTGATCATTTTCCGTGTATACTTGGTGCCTGGATTTATTTCATGCCTCATTGTTTTCACCTCTGTTGCATTTGTGTCCCGTCCACCACTTTTTGTTTGTGCATATATACCTTGTTGCTGTGTACTTGAAGTCTGGTTGGACTGTCTAGCCTCTGTTGTTGCTGACTTCATGTGATGCTTTGAGTATAGCCTCGGTTCTATTATGCTGTCATGATTATTTGACCTGGACTACATGTTCTTGTGCCTTTGAAATCTGCTTGTTTGAATTTGCTTTCATGTTGCCGGGCAAGAAAATAAAAGAGTTCCATATGAGGTCATTATTGTTTATGCCTCTTGTGTTTAAAAATAGTTTGTAGTTATGTTTTGGCACTGGTTTGAGTCATGTGTACTATTCATTTGCCTTTTGAGTTGACCCATTTAAATGTCGAGGCTGTGTTGCTTGAGAACTTTGTACTCGACAATTTTGTGATGTTATTTGTATCGCACCTGAGTTGAATCTAGCCTTGGCTCGGGTTTGACCTTGTGCTCACCTGTCCCTGCAGTTTTATCAAGTGTATATCGGTATGCACTGCCTTATGGCATATACAGTGATACACTGTGCATATCACGCGTTGTTCGTGTATGATGAATTCAAAATAAATGATGACGAACAACCCAAATAACTGAGGCAAATAATATTTTCAAAAACACATTTTATTTTATACTGCAAAAATATTTCTTTTTCAATTTTACTGCGTCAGTGTGTATTTTGCAGATAACTCAGAGGTTGGATTCAAGCTGGAATAGAGTTGAAGATAAATACGAGTGAATGAGTGAAATGTAGTGAGGTGCAAATATATATTGAAAGATTGTATTATAATTTGAAATAGTATTGTAATGGAAATTTGTGTATATATACAGTGAGAGCTCAAATTTGTACTATTCAAAATTGTAATAAAATATTTGTTTGAATAAAATATCTGTTTGAATTTAAATTCCGTGTTATTTATTTTATTCAGCAAATATTTATTTAATTATGTGAAAATAAAACAGTACATTAACAAATACATTTAAATGAATATATATATATATGCTTATTATCATCAAACAAAAATCATATACTTGCATATTCAACAAAGTCGAGGAGGAAGATCAAGAAGAGGAGGAGGATACTTCTTTGGAAAGTATCAATATGCCACAAAATCAATTCAACAAAGATCTTCTCAAAAATCAAGAGAAGGTCGTCCATAACTAAAGGAAGTCAAAGAAATTTCTTCAATTTCCAACAAAATGGATAAATTCTTTGTAAAGATCATCTACAAGCTTAGTGGTTCTTCGTCATCTTCATCTGTATCTTTCTAGTTGTTTAAACTACCCTGTATTTGGATTCTATTGTTTTAGTTTATGTTGAATCTTATGTATCTTTTCATTTTTTGTGTCCTATGTAATCTCTATCAAAGTATTAACGAAAATTTATTTCCTTGCTGTTATACATTGTTTATCATCTTTGAAAAACATAAAAGTATAATAGTATAAGCTAAATACATTAGAATATCAAAACAAAGTTGTTTTGAAAATTTCTACATATATGTCGACATACCCTAGGTATGCATGTCGCCATACAACATTAACTTATCAAAAAATTTAATTTTGAAAATTTAATAGACAACAAATGTCTATTCATTTCCAGTGAATTTCCACCCCTTCAAATATCTATTGAGACCATAGAATCATTATTTTTTAATATCTTTCTTCTTCCTTTGCTTTCCTGAACTCTAAAACCAAAATAATTGCTTCTTTTATCCAAAAACTAACGGAAAATGTCGAACAAACTCTTGAATCATTTAAGAACATTCTTACTTCCATCCTAAGAAACCAGAGGCACTTAGAATTAAGTCAAATGCAGATGATCAAGGAGCAAGAAAGGCATTTCGACACGATTCGATGGATGATTTCTGCCTTGAACAAAGAAGGACCAACTACCAATCCATAGTGTACCATCAACAAATACGATGAAGATTGGGATGCTATCAAACCAGATCCAATCTTTGGCGCTGATGGATGGGTTGAAGTTCCATAAAATATCTAGTTTAAATAAGTTTGATCGTATATAAATAGTAATACTTGGTTTGGTTCAGATTTGATTGGCTTTAATTTGTGTGGATTTGTTTGAATGCTATGTGACATAAACTTTGTTTGATTGGATGAATATTTGGATTGATTATTTCATTTTACATATCACTTGTTGTTTGTATATAATCTTTCTCATCATCATTATGTATAATTCTTATACATATTTATTAGTATTTTATTTAGGGGGAGTTAGAGTTAGAACTAGAGTAAAAGTTAGTGTTAGAGTTGTATCTTTAGATGGTTATTTTTGTTGATGACAAAGGGGGAGAAATATATAAAATCTAGGCATAGATTAAAGGAGAGTTTTGTAACTCACGGAGAGTTATATTATATTTTATATACAGAGTTGTCATCATTAAAAAGGGGAAGATTGTTAGTACCTTAGGTATTAGTTTTGATGATAACAACTATAGGACATTATATAAAATATAGATGATAAAGTTTTATCAAGTTATATAAAGTATATAGTGCAGGATATTAGACATGTATTGATTAAGAAGACCGTACAGTATCAAAATGCTGATATATCAAGATGTTGATATCAAGAGTAAATTCAAGATGCTGATATAGAGTTTCAAGAGTTCAAGAATGAAGATTCATGAATATTAAAGGGTTTAAAATTTCAAGGTATTCCAAATAAGTTATAAAGTCGTATAATTTATGTTAAAACCTTGATAGCACTTCTCTGATCTCTCTTACCTTCTCTAATCTTGTTTTAAATTGGTTTTCAAATATTCTATTTTTAAAATAATATTTTCAAAATATTTCCAAAATGATTTTAAAATCTCTTATACTTATAAAGATATTATTTTAATGTTTCTAAGTTTAATATATATTTAATTATTGGTCATACTTTAATAATTTATAACTATATTAATTATATATATATTATTTACATTATATTAAATATTCCTATTAAATCTTTCAAAATTATTTTATAAAGTTTTAATATGATTATAAAGTATGTTTAAATGTTTGTACAAAGTTTCAAAATATTTTACAAGACTTAATATTTTCAAAACAATTTTTATTAAGTAATTTTTCAAATACGAATGGATATGTCAACATATCCTCTACAAGTTTGTTGACATACTAGTTGTACTTTTCAAAATTCAAATTTGAATGGAAGTGTCTTTTCATCATATTTTTCAAACTACTTTCTTATTTTTTTCTCCTTTTCTCATTCTCTTGATTTCTAAAGCAATTTCTATCGGAACTCTACCAAAATTCAACCAGAATCAAATTTAATCATAAATAGTTTGATTCTCTTTCATATACTCTTTGATTTCTCTCATCTCTCTCAAGATCAACTGCTATTCAAGAGTTATAGGATCAATTATAATCAAGATAGAAGACTTGAGTCTGTAAACTCTATCAAATCATACTCTTATACTCTATGGTGTGCTTGGTATCCCTAAAATCCTGTAGGTGTGATTGTAGCCTGATTAAATTAATTAGGTGTGATTAGTAGCCCATAAATCTAGTGGGGTGTGCTTCTGGCTCAGAAATTAAGTGGCTCTAACCAGAGGCCGGGATTCTAGAGAGCGTGTCTCATAGCCTTGAAATCGAGATTGTATTTGCATTTACTAGTTGAAAAGAAATCCGTACAAGGAATTGTGCGGGACTAGATGTAGGGTAACTCCAAACCAGTATAAAATCCTGATGTTTTCTTTCCTTTTTACTTTTATCTGTACTTTGATTTTGCGATTGTTAATTCCATCATTTCAAGTAAAATCTTCAAGAATTTGAATAATATTTACATAATCATTTAAACACTACTCACCCTCCCTTCTAGTGTTAATTTAGCCTTAGGAACCTTATTCCCTTGACTCACAATAACAATATGAATAGACCATCATCATCAGAGTATAATATCCACAGAGTTATACATCAATAGTGGAGTTTGTACAACGGAAACAAACTCAACAACTGTCTCAAATGCAAATGGTAAGAAGTCACTACTAAGACTCCCCAGTGTTGCACAATGTAATAAGCGTAGACTCCATTTATGTATATTATATGAGATAGCTCCATCCAGCTCGTCCTTTGAACAACCACCACGTCACCTAGACCTGTTATATAGTATACTCATTTAAGAGTATACAAGATAATAAGAGGTAAAGCATAAAACCTTGGGTTAGACAACAGTATGGTGTGAGAGGTAAGTGAGACTGAAAATACTAAACAGGTAACTATAGTAAGGAACAAGAGTACAAGAACCATATTTGACCTGTCCCTGCAACCAAAGAGTTAGCATACAACGCTATAACATGCTACACTATAATATCATGAAGATATACCACAAACCAAATAAAGGATATCGGTCTTCTAGGTATTCTTATCTCTAATACCTACTTCTCCTGATACCTACGAGTGATAGCCTACTAAAGAGAGCAACCAAAGCAACCATAGCATCCATCAAACAATCCTAACTATCACTCCATATGCTATGAATATATGATAACTTGTATGACTGCGAAGCCAGGGCCAAATGGAAATCCTGGTTCTCTATTGTACTCTCATATCCCGCAAACCAAAGTTGGATATGTGTCTCGCAGCCCAAAATTGGACACTAACCCAAAGCTAGGGTTCCAAGGTATATTGGTCCCTTCATTGACCCATGGGCGTCCTAACGTATAATACCCTTGCTTTGAGTACGACTGAAAACTCTCCGAGTCATCAACAATTCCTTATCACATGCATCCGAGCCCATCTTTGCTCTGTTTGGATATCGAACCCTTCTTGCTCAATCCAGTTTCCATAATTCTCGAGGAACCCTTACATATTTCTCAATCATACGGGCCACTCCTTTACGAGCCGCCATCTTTGTAACCTACTCCCAACATAAGCCAACATCCGAAGATCATATTTTTTCATTATGTTGTTATATCGTCATCCAACCTGATACGATCAAGCCAACATCTCCATCATGATCTATAGGACCTCTACTTCACCTCCTAGAAGTTTCATCCTATTTGTACCTAAGCCTAGAAGTCGGTACCGACCTCTCTACTTAGCCAATATATGGCTAAGATTTCTTCCACTCCTTCCTTGCTTCCAGTACTCCATGCCTAAATGCTTTAACTCTGACTTCTCTGCACAAATCAAGTCGTCATAAAACAAATCCTCCCTTCAAAATACCCCACTTCATATTCTAGAAACAAGTCGTCGTACCCTCCAACACTTAGCCAGTCACTGATCCATCACCTTAGGCAACCTCTATTAGCAACACCCTTGCTCTCCCCAAAGTCTCCACCACCATGGACCAAATAGCACATGTCGGTGCCGACCTCTTAACTCGATGCCAACTTGTGTAGATAATGAATTAGAACTTGCGCCTTGAACCATGAGCTCTTACAAAACTCCAGAGTCTCCCCTTCAAATTTTGTCCAATTCTGACCAACATTGCCTCCGATTTGCTCTATTCTCCGACCTAACTTTATTACAATCACAACAATAGAAAACAACATCAAATCACATAATCCAATATAGAATAATAAGAAATTTCATCCAACCAAACATGCGATCCATCAAAATAAGACAAACATGTCAATTTCTAACATAGATCTACATATAACAAGAATATATGAGCATAAGCAAGGGTGATTTCTAGTCAATCAAGATCATATACATAGCTTAACATGTAATTAAAGTCAGAAAATGTTTTATGGGCAAAAATCGATTTAAACATGTTAAATCCTTTGATTCTACTACATAAACATCATAGTATAGTGAGAAGGTATAAACCACTCACCAGTTACCCAATTCAACCAATATGGATTTAGATCCAATCGGACAGCAATGAAAAGCACTTCAAATCAAGCAAATCGATAATATCTATCTTCTAATTGACGATCTAATCACTAATTAACAATCTAGTTTGATTAAGGGAGAAATTTGGGTAAATTAGGATGGATTTTAGGCTAATTAGGGTTTAGACCTGATTTGGAATGAGAGGGAAAAGTTTTAACTTGACTCTTCAGCCCTTTATTTATTATATTCTCTATTGGACTAATGGGCCAACCAATGGGTTTCACCAATTACACACTAATTCTAACAAGCGGTTTTCAAAAATTAAAACATGCACAACTCCCTAACCGTAAGTCCGTTTTTCTATTATGACCACTCTACAAAGTGGGAAACCATCATTCTGAAGCAATGGAACCATTTGAGACCCTAATTTCACTCTTATCAAAAGTTATAGCCCAAACAAGATTTTTAGGATCAAAATGATCACATAGAAATTCGAAAAAAATAATAGGTGTGTAAAATGGCTCTTAGAGTCGTATCCCAAAATTATAGTATCATACGACCTCATACGAATAAAATAAAAATATTTTACGATCCTCCGATGCATAATATATGGGTCGTTACATTCTACCCCTCCTTTAGGAATTTCGCCCCCAAAATACCCAAACAAGCCAAAGCATAAGCAACCATGACCATCCTGCATGCCTACCAATCATAGCAATCATGACCATCCCGCATGCCTACCAATCATAAGCAACCATCACACATATCAAACAAGCAGTCATGCAACCAATAGTATAATGAACTTACCCTAGCATGTGGAATACTAACCTATCAAATATACAATGGTGAAAGTAGATATGATAAAGGATGGGACTTACTACTCAAAGAGCTCCGGATACCTAGTCCGCACGCTCTCCTCTGTCTCCTATGTACACCTCCGCTCCATTGTACCTTAACTAGTTTTACCGTCTTTCTCCCATGTTGTTTCGTATCGCTCCCAACAATACGAAGCAGCCTATGAGATATAGAAACTTATAGTTCTACCTCAATAGTTTCTAGATGATCCGGTGTAATCATCATGCCTGAGTCGTGCAAAAACTTCTGTAGATAAGAAATATAAAAAATGTTGCTTACGCCTTCCATCTTCTGAGGTAAGTTAAACCCATATGCCAGCTTCTCGATTCTCTCAACTATCAAAAAACAATGTATGAATCTCGGTGCCAACTTTCACTTTCTACCGAATCGAACTACATTCTTTAGAGGAGAAACATTTACAAATACCATATCTTCGACAAAAAACTCTAAATCTCTTCATCTCTTATCAGCATAGCTTTTCTATCGATCCTGAGCAGCTTTCATTCATTGCCGAATGATCTTAATCTTCTTCGAAGTGTCTCTAATCATATCAGTGACGACCCAAATTTTGGAAGGTTTAAATCGACAATAATCCACACATGTCCGACTTAAACAATCCGGAACATAGATAATCAATGGGGTTAATTAAGAAAAATAAGAAAAGAAGAAGAAAACAAACACAGAATCTCGCAGTAGAACGATAAAATATAATAATCAAATAAATAATTCATGAAGCTGTTTACCATACATTTGATAATAATTTATACAACATTTATCAGAGTTATATATACAATAGGGATAAATATAATAATGCAGTAGACAATATGATGCAGGAATAATAATAGTAATAATATACAAAATCTTTGACTTCGTCCTCCAGAAAATGATCTTCAATGCGCTGAAAAACTCAGGGCTGACCCGAGCGTAATGAAAAGACAAAACACTCGAGTCAGGACTAAAATATTCTTATGTGAGTCAAATCGATATCACATGTAACATGAGTGTCGTGGCATCAGAGATGTTTATCGGTTTTACATCTCCTATCCAGTGTATAACGTGCGTGCAATAACTTAAGAGATGTTACGGGATTTCCATCTTTTAAGGATCCGTCAAAATATTTATATGTATTAGAATACGCTATATATATAATGTCTAATCAGTAAAATAAATATCAAAATAGCATTAAGGCTTTACATTGATCTCCCTTAACGCGTTTTTAAGCACTGTCGTACAGTTTGCATACAAAACACCAGTAAACCGTCGGTGGATAGGGGTGCGCTGTAACCAAGGTTTTAAATCTCCCCGAGATCAGCCGAGATGAAAATCCGAGATATTAGCCAAAATCCGAGATTTGGCAGCTTGGTTAGTTATAAGTCTTTTAAATATCGCCCGAGACAGCCGAGATATTTGCCCGAGATATTGGCCAAAATCCGAGATTTGAAACCTTGGCTGTAACGACCCGTATTTTTACGGATCGAAAGATTGTAAAACAGTTGTCATTATGTCGTAGTGTTGTTAAGTCATTCAGAGCTTAGGTCGTGTGATAGTTAGGTCGTGTAGTAGCTTAGGTCGTACAGTAGCTTGGGACGACTTAAGAGATTGGAATGACCTAAGGAGTAGACAACTTAGGGGTTTAGACGACCTATAAGAAAGTAGACGACTTAAGGAAGTAGACGACTTAAGGAGTCGGCGACTTAAGGGTTAGTGGCATAAGAGTAGCAACCTAGGAGACTGGGCGAGCTAACGACTTAAGGAGGATAGGTCGGCAACGACCTAAGGAAGTTGGTGGTAGCAGTTAGCGACCTAGGGGTTGAGTGAGTTAACGACCTAAGGAAGTTAAGTCGTGGACGAGTTAAGGTGTTAGGTTGTTGAGTTGCTATGGCGTGTTTAGTTAGGTCGTAGACGACCTATGTTAGTATGCTGGGTGTAGTTAGGTTGTTAAACGACCTAAGAGTGTTAGGTCGTGAGTTGTTAATTCGCGTGAGGACTTATTTTGTTAAGTCGCTAAGCCGCATCTTTGGTTAAGTCGTAGGTTGGAAGATTTGTTAAGTCGTAGGATGTGTTGAGTCGTTAAGTCGTAGGTTGGAAGATTTGTTAAGTCGTAGGATGTGTTGAGTCGTTAAGTCGTAGGTTGGAAGATTTGTTAAGTCGTAGGATGTGTTGAGTCGTTAAGTCGTAGGTCGTGGGGATAGTTAAGTCGTGGACGACTTAAGGAGCGGACGACCTAAGAATTCAGCCTATAAATACATGTTTTTGCCTCACTTTTTGGGGATCTGGATTTTGAAGCGACGAAGTCCTGCCATTTTGAGAGCTCGAGTGCTGCACTTCTTCACTTCTTTTCTCCACTCTAATCTTGTGATTCCTTCCATCCAAATCGAAGATCAAATCGAAGATCCAAGAGCTTAGATTGAAGATCTTCATCCATCGAAGAGAGATTTCATCGTTTGAAGCGGAATTTTGGAGAATCGAGCTAGATCCTTCGCTGTCCAGATCTGAAGTGTGTTGCTTTTGAGTTGTTTAGGAGATTCGGTGAGTGGTGGTTATCTCTCACACGGATCCAAAGGAGTATATCGGATTGGTGGCTTGATTATGTGTTAAAATAGTGATTTCCATGCATTTTCATAAACTTAAGTATAGATCTATTGTTCATGATGATTTGACATCCATTTTACTACATGTTAACCTATGCAAGTTCATTCATCAAGTTGTAGAGATATTGCTCATGATTCATGCTTGTTAGATTTAGACTCTTTATTTACAAGATTGCCATTATTGTTATAATTGTTTATTAGATCATGTTTGAATGCTTGATTACTTGGATTAATGTTTGACTTGATTGATTGTTGTAAATTAGTTAATTGATGATTTGATTTGGACAAGTTGGTTGAAGATGATTCAAAAGCTAAGGGAAAGGCTCTTAAATAAGGAAAGCTGCTCGTGGCATATGATGTGGATGATAAAGCTCATATGGATAGATTTGATGATGATGTTGAGATGAGGCTTTGCTATGATGAGATGAAGCGAGGCATGATGTGAGATAGCCTTGGTTTAATCCAGACGGGATCATTCCAAGCATGTTGGTAACTCGGTGAAACGGTTCGAGTTTGAGGATAATGGTTGGCTCGAGAGGCACTTGAGCTAGTATGAGAATAGTCGTCGAGGAGGATGACTAGAAGGCTGAGATTTCATCGTTGTTGAAGGTTCTAGCATGCTCAAAGCAAGAGTACGCTGGGCAGATTCGATAGTCCCAAAAGACTACAGTTGGTAGTCGAGTACTCTAGGCAGATTCGATAGTCCTAGGCACGGGCTGCGACGACGTGCGGAGTTCTGTCTAGAACCGGGGTTACCATTGGCCCTTGACGGACAGTTGAAAGAATGTGCCGGTCATTCAATTAATGGTGGTATCGAAGCAATGAGGATTATGTTTTTAATAAGTCACGAAGACTATGTTTTACTCAATGAAAGCAAAGATTTTAATAAGGCACAATGTCCATGATATGACACGATGGCATTATTTTGTAAAGGCACGAAGGCTATGGTTTTCAAAGGCGTTATGACAATTTTTTTTATTATTCACACTATATTTTTAGCGATGAAAGCTAAGTTTTAATATAGAACGATGGTTATATTTTATAGCGTGATAACCTATATTTTTAATCCATGAAAACCTCAAATTTGGTAGGGCATAATAGCCTATGTTTTGAAAAGAAGGATAGTTGTTTTATAACCCTTAGACTATATTTTACTCTAGGTTGGGATAAATTTTGTTTTGAGCAAAACGGACGAATTTTTAGGGTTTACAAAATAAAGAAAGGATATCTTAACCTAGTTTAAAAGAGTTATTTATGAAGGAACTATTACTTCAAATAATTAATTTTTGTGTATAAAATGGCTATCATATTGAACATATATTAGAATGATTGTTGATGTGTTATATATTCATTTAGAATGTTGATCAATTACTATTGCATATCTTGAATTTTTGACATGCTAACTTATATGTTATCTGTATTGCCCTACATTTTAACCTTGGAAATTTGAAAACCGATGACCAGTTAGGGTTGTTCCATTAGTGGGCATGGTCATACTTAAACTCCTGAGTGGGTAAAATTGCATCCAAAAAATCATGAAGATCAATTTGTGTTAGGATGTCCGAACTGATCAAAAGACCTGACTCGTTGACATCTTTAAAACTAGATTTAAGATCTAAGGGCGAAGACCGGTGTAGGGTCACTCCCTTTGCTCATATCGTTATCCCCTGATTGGTCAAGTCGGTTAGCCCACCTATGTTTTTCTCCTACCATTTTTAAGAGATCGTTGTTATCTTCTTTTGCCTATCCATAAAACTGTTGATATTTCTTCTGACTATATTTGAAGACCATTGAATTATCTGGTAAATCTTGGCCTGAGTCGCCCGATAGTTTTTAGCTAGCCTAAGAAAACTAATATAGGTTTATAGTGACCATGGGAAAACTATGTTGTTTAATGAACCTTATATAGGATTGGGTAGTTTTGGGAATGCGTAACCCTTAGCCTTGAGAATGACAGACTATTCATTTTAACCCATGCATGCATGATATGATATGTTAGTATGATTATTTGCTAATCATTTTTGATGCATGATATGTTATGGATGGCATATTGATTGATAGGGTATCAGCTCTGTGACGTGGTCTCACTAAGTTTCTAAATTTTTGGTTGGAGATGGAATAATATTATGCACACCAGACTTTTTATCTGATCCAAAGTTTTTGATTTCCCCCTAAACTCATGGGTACTCAATTTGGCATTGAGTAGATTGAGAATTTGGCTTTTTCAGGTTTAAGTGAATAAGCTTCTGGAGATGTGCAGGAGGTAAGGTGCTATATAGAAGATTATATTTTTGTTATGCAGTAGTTTAACTTTGAATGTACGTAACGACAGGTACTACAATCGTCTAACTAGTTAAAACTCTAATTTTCCAATGGGGCATCATCACATGTTGCTCTTAGAACTATATGTGATTATATATTTTATTTGAACGATGTATTCATGGATTATAGAAATGAAATGTAATGAATTTGCAAATTAATGAATGAAAATATTTTGTTAAAGTTTGTAAATTCTAGTGCTCTCGGTGTTAATGATTTAATAATAGATCTCATTTTGTCATTGGGAAATAATGCCAATGATGAGTATAGCATCAGTAGTATCTAACTCCGAGCCTAAAAATAGGAGATGTTACAACTCTGTTCCAAGCATAGGTTTACATAAAATTTAATAAGATTTTGAAAGAACATAACGTAAATTAATGTAGAAAGAAAAATTGGTGTATGAGATAGCGATATTATAATGTACTTGTTATTTGTTATATGTATATATACGTATGTATATCTATCTACACTCTTCCCTTTGCCTTAGACTATTCTTCTATATCCGATGAAGACCCATATCTGGTTTCGAGAAATGGATACTAGAAGTAGAAAACAAAACTTGGGAGGTGAAAGTACCACAAGCAATGGAGATGTTCAAGCCAATGCTAGGAACATTAACCAAACCACCAATGCGAATGCAAATGCCAACGCTAATGTAGGTGCTGGAGCCGCACCAGTTGATATAAGAACTATGTAATAGTTCGTTGTCAATATGATGCAAGCTAAAGCAGTAGCTGGATTAACTAGAGGTCACGTTGGTAATGCAGGAGCTAGCATACCATAAGTGGCTGCTCGTAATGAATATGCCGCGTTAAACTAAGATTATACTATCTTATGAGGAAAGCCATTCTTGGGAATGGAGAATGCCATTGAAATGGAGGATTGGCTTCTTTAGTGTGAAAGATTTTTACTAATCTGTGGTTGAACGATGATAAAAAAGGAGATTAGCATCGAGGCATTCATAAGGAGTTGCTTTATACTGGTGGAATAGTATTACCATTGGAGTTCCAAAAGAGGAGCTTACTTGGGATGGCTTTAGAGAGAGGTTTGAAGAGAAGTTCCTATCTGAAGCAGCTAAGTCGACTTTGTTCAGGAAGTTCTCGAAGTTTGACCAAGGTGATATGACCATATTGGAGTATATTATAAAGTTTTTTGAGCTATCAAGACATAGATAAGCTATCATAAATACCCATCTTAAGAACAACGAGAAGTTCATAAGACGGTTGAGGCTGGAGATTGTTAGGGCAACAATGTTACACCTTAGATATCCATTTAATGTTGTTGTAGGTATAGCTCCGAGGAATGATAATATAAGAAAAGGTCTGTAGAGCTACGGGTTTCCAAGGAAACAAGAGGAAGTTCTTGGGCAAGAAGGGAGCTTAGAGGAAAGGGGTTCCAAAAAAGGGAAAAGCTAAAGTGACTTGTTATAAGTGTGATAAGAAGGGACACTTTGCAAATGAGCATCGTTCTGGTGAAAGCAAGAAAGTTGTTGATAAGAGAACCATGAGGTGCTATAATTGCAACAAGATGGGGCATTTCAAGAATGGTTGTCCTGAACCAGCCAAAGCTCAAAAAGGAAAGGTTTTTGCTTTGGAACCTATAGCTTCTGGACCGACTGCAGAAGAGAAGGGAAAGGCTATGTTAGCACACTTTTTACTCATAGCATTCCTATTAGTGTGTTATTCAATACTGGAGCATCATATTCTTTTGAATCTAGATGTCTGGTAAATAAGTTAAACCTTGAACCTATATACCTTATTACCACTTTTAGGGTTACGAATTTGATAGGCGGCTGTGCAACTCTTGGATTGAGATGTAACAATGTAGAGTTTGAATTGCTTGATCATTTATTTGCCTGTAATTTGTACATGTTTCATTTTTTAGGTTTTGGGATAATCTTGGGTATGGATTGGTTGAGTCGATATGACACTGAGATATTTTGTCGAGATCGAGTAATATATTTAAAGCACCCTAATTCCCATGATCAAATTATATACTCATTATAAGAATTGAGTTTCGACGTCTATGCAATGTTGGGTGCAATGGAAGGTATAAAGGATGAACTAAATTAGGATTTTATTATAAGAGAGTATGCCGATGTTTTTGAGCCTGTTACGGGACTACCATCGAAACATGCCAGAGTTAAGAATTGAGTTTCGACGTCTATGCAATGTTGGGTGTAATGGAAGGTATAAAGGATGAACTAAATCGGGGTTTTATTGTAAGAGAGTATGCCGATGTTTTGGAGCATGTTACGGGACTACCATCGAAACATGCCATAGAGTTTTGAATAGATCTTGTACTTGGAGGTGAACCTGTAAGTTGACCACCTAGAAAAATGACACATACCGAGATGAAGGAGTTGAAGGTGCAACTAGTGGACTTAGAAGGAAAGAATTTTATTAGACCAAAAAATTTGCCTTAGGGAGCTACAACGGTGTTTGTGAAGAAACCAGATGGGTCATTAAGGATGTGTACTGATTATAGAAAGCTGAATTAGAAGACCATAAATAATCGGTATCCTTTGCCTTGGATTGTCGATTTATTCGAATTAAGTGGGGCCAAGGTGTTTTCGTGGTATTGCTTAGCAATGGATTTTCACTAATTGAGAGTGGTGGAGGATAGTATACCATTAACTATGTTTTGAATGAGATACGGTTTGTATTAGTGGTTATTCATGACTTTTGGACTAACCAATGCACATGCTTCTTTGTGGACTTGATGAATCTGATCTTCCGAGAGCATTTGAATAGATCCATATTGGTGTTTATTGATGACATTTTGATATATTCAAAGAGTGAATAAGGCCATGAAGTTCATCTCATAATAATGCTACATATACTGAGGCAGCATCAACCAAAAGAAAAGTTCTCAAAATGTCATTTCTAGAAAAGGGAAGTGAAGTTTCTTAGGCATGTAGTGTCAGAGAATGGATTGTTTGTAGATCCATTGAAGATTGAAGCTGTGAATAATTGGAAAAGACCTAAGACCATTACTAAGATTAGAAGTTTCATGGGGTTATCTGGCTACCACCAGAGGTTTATTAAAGATTTCTCTCGTATAGCAGCACCGATGACTAAACTAACAAGAAAGGACGTAAAGTTTGTTTAGACTGATAAATGTGAAGAAGCGTTTCGGAAGCTAAAGCATTTATTTGCCAATGCGCCCGTGCTGGTGATTCCAGATGAGAATCAAGATTTGGTGATGTATACCGATGCATATTGATCGGGTTTAGGAGCTGTATTTATATAGAGAGGCGGACTTACTACCATTGCTTCTTAACAAATTCGACCACATGAAGTTAGATAGCCTACACATGATTTGGAGTGGGCAGCGGTGATCTTTACACTGAAAATGTGGAGGCACTTCCTGTTAGGAGAACAATTCAAGTTGTTTACGGATTATAAATCCTTAAAGTATTTATTCTCTCAGAAAGAGTTGAATATGAGACAAGAAAGATGGTTGGATTTTTTAGCAACGTATGACTTTGGGATAGAGTATACGCCAGGAAAAGGAAATAAAGTGGACACACTTAGTAGCAAACATCAAAGTGTGGTGTTAGAAATATTATCTGAATAGAATTATTTAGAAGCATTGGCTTCATATGGAGTTGGGATGAGGTCGACGTCTGGATTTAGTTGGAGTGCCACAATAATTTTTTGTCCAGAAGTTCAACTGGCATTGATCGAAAGAATAGAAAAGGCAAAAGTATGATCCAATATTATCCGATCACATAAAGAGATTTGAGGTAGGTAATGAGATTTATTTGAAGGATTTTGTACTTAACCAAAGAGGATGGTTGAGAAAGAAGGAACGGTTCTGTGTTCTGATTGTATATAATAAGAGAAAGGAAGTTCCTAGAAAATGTCATCGATTGAAGTTTACTATTCATCCCAGAGGTATAAAGATGTATGAATAGAAGTTTTTTCTTGGAAGTAATGAAAAGAGATGTAGGCTCATGGATGAAGCAATATATGAATTTCCAAAAGTAAAAGTGGAGCATCAAAAGCTAAGTGGATTATTTCAACCTTTGGAAGTTCCCCTGTGGAAATGGGATTCTATCTCTATGGAATTTATTGATGGGTTGTCAAGGTCGAATAGAGAAAACGAAAGCATTTGGGTCGTGATTGATAGACCGACCAAGAGTGCACACTTTATCCCTGTTAAGTCGACAAGAATGGCATCTAGTTTGGTTAAGTTCTTCATTAAAAATGTAGTAAGACTTCATGGAACACCGAGTAGCATATAAGCGATAGAGTTCCTTTATTTACCAATGAGTTTTGGAAGAGCTTGCAGAATGAATTGGATACCAAGATGAAGATGAGTATCGCTTACCATCCTCAGACTGATGAGAAAACGGAAGAGTCGACAAAGTACTCGAAGATTTATTAAGAGCCTGTGCACTAAACTTTAGAGGATCATGGGAAGACCATTTGCACTCAGCCAAGTTTTCTTATAATAACAGTTATCAGACTAGTATAGGAATGTCACCTTTCGAAGCACTTTTGAAAGTCTATGCAAATCACATGCATGTTGTTTGGAGACTGCTGATAGACCAATACTTGATTTAGATTTGGTAAAGTGACTGAAAATATTGAGTTAATCCGAGTAAGGATGAAGGAAGCTCAATCAAGGCAAAAAGTTACACAGACAAGAGCCGTAAGGACTAAGAATTCTAAGTGAAAGATTATATTTTTGTGAAAGTATCTCCGATAAAGGTGTTGTACAATTTGGGAAAACGGGAAAGTTAGCATCTAGATATGCTGGTCAATTTCCTATCACTAAGAGAAATTGGAAACTTACATCTCGTATCGGGTTACCGAGCAATTTGGCAGGAGTTCATAATGTTTTTCACATATCTCATCTAAGGAAGTACTTGCATGATCCATACACTACTATAGAGCCAACGGTTTTGAAAGATTTAGTAGTAGAGCCTGATATGACTATCATTAGGTGACCTTTTCGTATAGTCGATCGGGATACAAACCAATTAAGGAATAAGACAGTCAAGTTAGTGAAGGTCCAATGGAGCTCCGATGGACAAGATTGTACATGGGAGGCGGAAGATAAGATTAGAGAGGTGTATCCCGATCTATTTTGATTACATGATCTATATTATTGTATAGACTTTTGACTAGTAGGTATGACTAGTATTGTTGCTTTTATGTGCTTGTGACACATGTTTGTATGATTGATGTGCTTGTTATTGTTTCCTTATTTCAATTTTGAGGACGATACTTAAGGGGAGCCTATAACACCCCTGATTTTATCACATAAATTAAATATTTAATTATTGTGGGATAATTAACTGATAAGTTGTAAATGTGGTATTTGCTATATTAATTAACTTAAGTGGCCTTAATAAATATAACTAAAGAAAATGGTAAAGAAAACAAGGTTTAATAAGCATAAGTATAGAAGGAGAAAAAGAGGAAGAGAAAATGTATACTACACTCTCCCCTCCTCCACATTTATTTTCATTCTCAAAAGCAAAGAATAGATACCATGGCCGACTACCATTATTAAGGAAGAAGAAGGAAAACTAAAGAGAAGCTAACTAAGGCGAATACCATCATTTCAACAAGGATTAAAAGATGAATAATATTACCATCTCATTTGTTTGATGTATGTTGATTTGAGTCTAAGTGTAAATCCGAATTTTACTGAATGTTTATCTTGCATGTTAAATGTATAATCATATATATGATTCAATGGTTGTTATTTAGGAATTTTAAAAAATTTCCTGAAGGGTTTTTATGTTAAAAAACAAAGTTTTTGATCTCTAAATGAGCTAAATTTATGATATTATGCTTGAATTATTATTTTGGATAAGGATTTTAGATTTCATAATTTTTGGAATTTATATAAATTTATTTCGAATTTTCTAGGGAAAAAAATGTTAAATTTTGAAAATTTAATCATTTAAAATATGAAAAGTACTTATTTTGGTCCGAAATTTTAATAGGATGGTAAGGAAATAAATATTGATTTTTGGGAAATTTTGTGAATTTTTCGTAAGCGTTTACAATTAATATAAATTGTTTCGTGCAAATTGGACTTGTTTCCAAAATACGATAATAATATGAATTCGAGGAAAAATTTATTTTGTGAAAATGAGAGTAAATTTTCCACTTTGATCTATGAAAGAATTCTAAAATGATGAATATTGGTCAATGAGATTTTGACAAATAATATGGGTATGGTGAAAAGTTTATGTTCTTAAAAGAAAATTTTCAATTTTGGAAAATATTACACAAATGTCATTATAAACCCATGAAAGCCCTCATTTTTTTGCACAAGACCTATTTTCCACGGTAGCTTTAATTTAATTAGCCTTTGAAAGCTTTTATTTGACACACGTAAGCTATTGCCCACGATAGCTATGATTTAAAACTTTGTTTTACCCACTACAGCCAAGTTTTACTAGCCTTCGAATGTTTTGCTTTTACAACAAAAGCTCTATTTCAATTAGCCCACGAAGGCTATATTTTTGATTACTCATGAGAATATTATTATCAACCACTCATGACAATGCCTATTGTGTTAACCTATGATGACTATGTTTTATTAAGATAAAAAGTTATGTTTTTGTTAAAGCATGAAGGCTAAATTTTATTGCTTTGATTTCATTGTTTCAATTACTCATAACGACTACCCATCGTGATAAGTCACGAAAGCTTTATTTTATAAATAGAGCAAGAGGGCCGCATTTTTAGTCAGTCACGAAGATTATGTTTTCCTCAATGGAAGCTATGATTTTAATAACACACGGTGGTCATGATATGACATGACGTCATTTTTTTTTGAAGGCACAATGGCAATGGTTTTCAAAGGCACTATGACTATGTTTTTATTAGTCATGATGACTATATTTTGAGCAATGAAAGCAAAATTTTAATATGGCATGATGGCTATATTTTAAGGCATGATAGATTAGATTTTTAATCCACGAAAACCTCAAATTTAATAAGGCACGATAGCTTATGTTTTGAAAAGAAAGATTGCTATTTTATAACCTTAGAATGTATTTAACTCTAGGTTGGGATAAATTTTGTTTAAAGAAAAAAGGATGAGTTTTTGGAGTTTATAAAGGAAAGAAATGATATCTGAACCTATTTTAAAAGAGTTATTTATGAAGGAAATATTACTTTAAATAAGAAATTTTTGTGTATAAATTGGATATCATATTGAATATATATTAGAACGATTATTGATGTGTTATATGTTTATTTAGAATGTTGATCGGTTATTATTGCATATATTGAATTGTTGACATGCTCACTTATATTTTATCTATATTACTATACATATTAACCTTGGGAATTGGGAAATTATGGCCAATTAGATCTGTTCCATTAGTGGGCATGGTCAGACTTAAATTCCTGAGTGATTAGAATTGCATCTAGGAAATCATAAAGATCTAATTGTGTTAGGATGCCTGAACTAATCAAAATACATGACTCATTAACATCTTTAAACCGGATTTAAGATTTAAGGGTGAAGAATGATGTAGGGTCGCTTCCTATGCTCCAATCATTAGCCCTCGGTTGGTCAGGCACATAGATTCCATTGCGTAGGGTGCCGAAGGACATACGAAATTTGGGTTATGCAAAGTGATGAACTCATAGTAGTTAGCTCACTTATGTTTTTCTTCTACCATTTTTTGAAGACCGTTGCCGTCGAAGACCATTGATATTTCTTCCAGTTGTATTAGAAGATCGTTAAATTATCTGATAAATCTTGGCCTGAGTCGGCCGTTAGGTTTTTAGTTAGCATGAGAAAACTAATATAGATTCATAGTGATCCTAAGAAAACTATGCCATTGAACGAACCATATATGGGATGGGTAGTTTTGGGAATGTGTAACCCTTAACCTTAAGAATGAAAAACTATTCATTTTTACCCATGCATGCATGATATGATATGCTATTATGATTATATGTTAATCATTTTGGATGTAGGATATGTTATGGATTACATATTGATTGATAGGGTATTAGTGAGGGGAAACCCCTTCTGCTCTGCGGTATGGTCTCACTAAGTATCCAAATTTTTTGTTAGAGATAGAATAATATTATTCACACCAGATTTTTGGTCCGATCCGAAGTTTCTGATTTCTCTCTAAACCCTCAGGTACTCAATTTAGCATTGGGTAGGCTGAGATTAGGATTTTTTTAGGTTTAGACAAATAAACTTCCAGAGACATGCAGGAAGCAAGCTACTATATATAAGATTATATTTTAGCTATGCAGTAGTTTAATTGCTTTTGATTTGTTGAAGGTATATATCGATGGGTACTGTAACTCTCATAATTGCAATGTTATGGTATTATTTAATGAATGTATATTTATCTTATTGCGAAATAATCAATTTCATGCTATGAAGACCTCTTTGTCGCTCTTACTTTAATATGCACTAGTATGCCCTATTCATGCTATGTGTGGTGTTATATGGACATATATTAATACAACCCATTATTCTATGCTTATGTGAATTCCATATATTACTATACTTTAGGAATCATTCAAATGTCATATATATGATTAAACTTTAGGATATGTTCATCTCATTTATTAAATAAGTTCATAAATGATGGAAATGCAAAGTAATATGAATCAAAAATTTTACCCCCTTATGCAATGATGTTATTTATGACGTGGGATGTTTATGTTGTTGTTATTAATGTATATTGTCATTGGATGTTCATTTGTATACTCATGATGCCTCACTATTTTATATTTATATAATTATGTGTTTAAGAAATTATGTGATGTTTTATCCTATTATGTCTATTTTGATGATAAATGATACGATGATGCATATTTGATGTTCTATGTAAGATAAGTGCTAAAAACTCCATAAATACATTGGGATGTAATAGACATTTCGGAGATAATGTCATTAGTGAGCCCGATATGAATAAATGTAACAGTATTGTGATCGGTACAAAGTGAGTTACTAGACAGGCTAGTATGCATCCTAGCAGGATGGATTCATGGTCGCTCCTTGAATCGTAGTGATCTGGTCCACCGCCATGTTGTTCTAAATGATCTATTGCACAGACATACCATGGGGCAAGCGCTGTGCGATGAGGGTAATGATGAGATGGAGACGAGGCTATATTCTGCATGATGAGGTAAGCCTTGACAATGACGAGAGATGATGGTGCAACTAATAGATCATGTGAGGGAATCCATAACTTTTGGTCGAGTGATATACAGATGAAACAAGCTACAATATCCTGGCATCGAGGCAGAGTCTTATAAAGTGAGTATGATTAGGATTCACTAGTGATATACATACCTCATATACTCATATTTAAATAATGTGTTTAATAATGATAAAGATTACAACTCATAAATGTGTATATGATGTGATTCGATGGTTAATTAGAGTTGCATCTACGAGTCGTATGATTTAGAGCCGTGATACGTATGTTAAAACCTGTATGTGCGATGAGATATGGGTTGGGTATTAGATTAGCCAGTGTGTGACATCTTTTGAGAGTAAAAACATATCATTTATACCTAACACGTTCTGTATTATGTATTGAGCATAGTTACAATGGCAGCTAGTTTCCAGCTTGACTCGAGGTTTGTTGCGTATTTTAAAACATCATATGAGACTTAGGTTGTTTTTAAGATCATGATATGTGCTTGTATGTATTATGTGGGCTATGATTTAGTGATGGAGCTGATGATGATGGAGGACATCTATTTCTTTTGTTGTTATACATTCCATATGACATGAGACTTGTATTTGTACCATAATGATGAAGCACTTAGCCTGTTTAGCGATGTATTTGATATAAGATGTACGATCACTACACCACAAAAGGCTTTTAACAGCGTTTGATAAACGCTGTAATATGATACAACAGCGTTATTACAAACGCTGTATAACGACATGCTGTCGTATATACATAACTTACAACAGCTTTTCTATAAACGCTGTTGAAACATCTCTATGACAGCGTTTATTACGAGCTGTCAATAATCTTTTTACAGCGTTTTCAAACATGCTGTATTATGTTTCAACAGCGTTTATAATTTAGTTGTCGAAGATGTTCAAATTCTACTTTAACTGTTTACAACAGCTTTTTCTAAACGCTGTTATTGAATCATCAACAATTTCGACAGCATGTTAAAAACGCTGTGATTGAATCATCAACTATTTCGACAGCATGTAATAAACGCTGTTATTGACAGTTTCAAGATAATTACAGCACGAATTAAACGCTGTTGTTTCTTCATTGACAGCATTAATTAAACGCTGTCTTCTATTTATATAACAGCTTTAATATTCCACTCTATTTTTGAATATTCCAAAACTATATTTTAAGCATATTCAAGCAACTAGTATATATAACAGGTTCTAATAACTATTAATTGGTTACATAAACTAGTTAAGAGAATATTAATAAACAAAAGACATCCATAAACCAAGTTTCAATAATATCCATAAACAAAAATAACAAAGTAAACCAAGTTGCCACAAATTCTGTTAAACAAAGACACGTTATATGTTAAGTATCGGAGAAGTGATCTTCAAAGCTGCTTGACCAGTGCTTTGGAGTACAGGTAGAGCGACATCTGCTGCCGGTTTTAGGGTATCATAAACTACTTTGATCACTTGCTGGTTCAGACCTAAAGTTTTCGAGGCACCATCTCCCACCAAGTCTATTATGTCTTCCACCTATAACATTTACTCTTTGATTTCAAACTGATACATATATTTATTATCATGTTCTGATGTTTTGATCTGTTTTGTTTTTACTTGCAATGAGTACTATCGAATATTACTTCCATTCACATTTTTTCCCTCAGATCTCCCTTCATTTGAGTGTGTACATGAATACATTATGTTAAGACTTCTTATCACATATAAAGAGGAGGAATTATGTTTACATTGAAAAGATATTCTAAACATGTTCTTATAAAAACAAAAAAGAAGAGAAACAGCAGCAGATCAAAAGGAAAATACTGACAGTAGAAATACGATAATTAATTGGTTTAAAAGTTGATCAAAAATTTCAAGACAGATTAAACTTGGTAAACACCTTGCATATGCACATAAAAACCAGGAAGGGAACAAGAGTTGACCTTTGTAGATAAAAAACGAACAAAGACGTGAAGAGGTTCCAGATCAGTTTTGTTACTTCTTATATACAGCAGTCATTTTCATCATTGACTTGTGCAAATTAAACAAAAGTTAAAAAAAACAAAAGGAAAAAAAGCAACGAGGTAAATTGTCTTGTACTTCTAATATCTTTTCCTACGACAATTCGCTGTGGAAACAAGAAAAATAAGAACCACTGCATATAATTTCATGGCTATAACTGAACCATGATGAAAAAATGAACTTGTAACAAGAAATGAACTTAATAGTTATGCTATATATGTACTTATTATACTTGAGATAAATATCTAACCATTTGGATGTGATTTGTATGCAGGCATCAATTTCATGGCTATGGTTCAAAATATAGTCAGATGGACACATGCAGTTATTTATTTACGTAAGTCTTATGCAAAGCTACATCATTATTGTTTGCTTTTATGTTCTGCTATCAACAAACGATGAACACATGGGTGACGTGAAGAGAGAAGTAAAAACAAAGATGGTAACATGTTTTCTAAGCAAATAGTAAGAAGATGAATTAGTAATAAATTCTAATCAAATGAGAATTGAAGGGTCGGAAAAGATTGTATACCAATTTGGTATTAATACTTTATATAGGAAAATCAAAAAATAAATAATAAAAAGACCCTTGTTGGAAGTGCAATGGAGAGGAAATTTTTAAGCTAGAATTCAATTTCAATTTAACAGCACAGGGAAAAATGAATTGATAATCAAATTATATTTTGTCCAACAAATGAATCAAGCATACCTAATAGTGGAAATGATGCCAACAAAATCCAAGCAATCAGATGCCAGTAAGATACATCCATCTAATATGATTCTGAACTGTAAAAAAAGAAGAAGAAAAAAGAAAAAGAAAAAAAAGGCAAACACAACTTAACAACCAAAAATAATCAACTGGATTGTTCTTTATACTTAAAATTGCAATTTATAAGAGTGAGCATGAAAAACCTGATGGGGATTACAGTCAACTGGATTGTTCTTTAAACTTTAGCTTGCACTGAGTATTCACGATTTCTTCGTATGTGCATTGTCCATAATATGTTATTGAAGGCTTGGATGTTCTCGCTTACAACCTGTTATTGAAAACCTGTCAAATATATGTTGTAAAATATCGGCTTATCATTTTAACATTTTTTATAAATACAATCAACCGACGATGCAAGAATAAACACAAGAGCTCAGAGTACTCAGTTACTCAGTTATATTGTAACATATATTTGTCGGTGCTATAGTTTTAAATATCATCAAAGAACAGAATGATATGGAGATACAGAGTGTTTGATAAAGCAATGAACATTTTTTACATTCTTTGTAAGTTGGAATGACCAGGGTAGACGATCCTTGAGAAACATGTTGCAGAGGTCCGTGGTGATTCTATAACACTATGTTTGACAATTATACTAGTACATTCTTTGAGTGTTTTTCTTCTTGATGAAGTGCTTTGACAATGGTACCTGAACAGTAACAGAAGCACAATCTATAAGCAAAATAAGTGATGATGTGCCACTGGTAGAGTGACCACATGAGAACTTATATACTGATTGCTTTACAAACAATATAACCGATGAGTCAACTTCTGGTACGAACCCCATCTCAACCAAACCAAACAACGCAACAGTTGCATCATTTACCTTTCCAACCTCACACAATCCAGTCAACAGCTTATTTGATGCTGCAAAGTGAGGCATGAACCCTCTCCCAAGCATCAAACCTAACCGTTCACTGTAGGCAGAGAGACGCTATACAAGCAAGGCAGATTTAAAAGTTCCAAGAGAGATGTGGCTTGGGAATATAGCATTCAATATTACTTTCAAATGAAACAGCAATTCAAAGTCCAGATGTAATACTTACCTGCCACACGATCAGAAAGTCAATTATTGCCAGTCGTTAGTAAAAGTCGCCATTATTTGAATTGCACTGTACTTTCTAAACGTACAAAGGAGAATCATCTAAGTATATATATAGATAACAAACAAATATCAGCAATCGCCATTATTTAAGAAAAGTCGAATTTAAAACTTGGTAGCAAATATATAATGCCAGCGAGAAACGTAAAAATAATGTAAAAGACAAACATACTGCATACAACCAATCAAAATGACACTTGTAGGTTACTGAAGATTAAAGTCAGACTTTCCAGCCAACATCTGAGAAAATTTTATTCAAACAATGTGATGTTTACTTGATTGAATGTAAGTAGTACGAAAGTATTAATCTATTCTATATTTTATAAAATTGGATGCAGACTTATACTGGATTTTTTTTCCTTCTATTTTCACCCATAATTTTTTCCAGGTATTCCACACTATTCGGCTGCCCCTTTTTCCCTGATTATCATTTTAGAAGACATATTGCTAACTGATTGCAAATGGTTTTCCTTACCATTTGATTCTATAAATTTCATTTAACAAATTTATACTTGCAATATATCATAATCCATGGTTTGATATATAGATTCTTATTGTAGATCAAACCATGCTAAAATCACAATATGCTTCTAGCTAATCATTTACTAGACATATGATAATTTGGCATTGTACTTGATAACTTTAATTTGCCAAAATGATTAGAAATGGCCTCAAGGGACTGTTGCTTCCATTTATATATATATATACATACTTTGGCACTCCAGCTCAAACCATTGCAAAATTAAATTGGGCATAGCATTTCCTGTTTATGTAAATTATTACAACTATGGTACTGAGTTGCTTAGACACACAGATCCTACAAATCTACGATCCTAAATGTTATTATGATCAGTTCATGTTTATGTGTTTTTACCATTTAATGTGCATCATCCTTCACTTTTTTTATTTCGAACAAAAAATAACATTGCCGATTTGTAAATTAGCAACTCGTTTGCATGCAGTTAACATTTAATTTTACTCTTTTTTCTGGAAGGAAGGACTTGTATGCCATGTTTTTCATCATTATCATATTTGCAGTTTTTGCAGCCATGATATATATAGCATGTGTGTGTGTGTGTGTTTTTGATATTTATTTATCAGTTCAACTGGATGTATGAGAGGAGGAAAGGACAATGCTTGACCATTGAACAATGTAGCATAGTAAGATAGAGCTTGTCAAATAAGTCCTTGTTGGTCATACACATAGGTGCCCTCTGAATCCAGTAAAGCATGGAGTCTGTTTTTATGTTTTCTCATATATTGCACGTGTGAAGTGTTATACACACAAACATACATACATATGTACGTATACATATATATAGGAAATGAATCTACAACAACCAATTAAGCAATAGGGGAGACAGACACATGCATTAGCTTTACATATGAATAAAGACATACCTATTCTGAAAAGGGAAAACAACACGCTGAAACCTCAGTGCTCAAGTGAAAGACAGAAAACTACGACTTCAGAAATTGTCCTAGAGTCTTTTACTGAACCATTATAATAGGGTGAGCGTTCATGTTGCAAAGATCAAGCTAATGCTCTGGATTTCCTTAACAAAGACCTGCCAACAGAAATTAGAAGGTAAAAAATATATTACTGCCAATCATCAAATCGAAATTAGAAGGTAAAAATCAAATATCAAAACACCAAAATAAAAAATATCAGCATTTGTGTGATAAATAAAAGGATTGTTTGATTGATAGTGATGATAGAGGATTATTTGATTGGGAGTGGTGAATGGTACTAAATTAAAAGCATAACCTACTGTAACAAATAAACTAAAAAATGAAATCAATATTTGCTTTGTATAAAGCAATTTTTCATATCATTTAATCAAAAGTGATGAGTGATGCTCACATAATTCAAATCAGAATGACTTATATTTTACAATACATAGCAATATAGCATATTCGGATAGTTTTGAGGTTTCGAATTATTTATAGCAGAATGATATTGTAATTAACCAAATGATTAGTAGTCTACTCACCCAAGCCTAAAGCATGATGAGCACTATTATGTCAAAAAGCAGGAGATGAGCATATTATGTCAAAAACCAGGAACTGGAGTAGGCTATGTATCAGTGTATTTATCCTGAATCCAGATTCTCTGTAAAACCTGAAATTGCAAAAACACTCAAAATTAGGGATTTTGAATATAGTTTGCATTGGTACATGAACTTGCAGGGGAAAATCGAACATGGGATTAGGTCAATCCAAATGAGGTTAAAATTTATAAAATAAGTTGAAGGAGGATAAGAAGAACAGTAAATAAAACAATGGAACAATACGTGAATCAAAGTAAATAACAAAAAATTAAGTAAGCAAAGAGTACAAATATTTAAAATATGTGAATGTCAAGTGCCTTTAGATTTATGATCATTATCATGTCTAACTTGTTTTTGTGAAATTACAGCGTAAATTATCCATTTTGTTAGTAGCTTTCTTATTTTTAGCCAAACAAACCAAAGATGGCTGTTAGGTGTTGAGGAGTTTGATCACTTCACTCATCTTGAAATCATTGTTAGCTCCTCGTATATTCCATACAAATAAACTCATTTACCTTTTGTTGAGCTCCTAATATATCTTTTAGGGGGAGCTTTTGTTTTGTTTTTGTCTTGTTTTTCTTGCTTTTTTGATTGAATTTCTGCACTATATTCAGGATATCTTCTATGTAGGTTGACACGTTTTGCTGATTTGTTTCAAGTTCTTATATGATACTATCAACTATTTGTGCTGCAACATTACCCATAATTAATAACATCATTTGAAAAGGTTTCAAAAGCAGATACAAAATTTTGGGAACTATCAGTTTCGTTTAAGCTTCTATAGTAGCTATAAATCCAGTCTCTGTTTTTCTAAGGTTTATAGAAATTATATAGGATTTGTGATCTTTGTGATGTGCTGATCAGTAGATTCAGTTTCATTTAAATTGCCAGATGTAAATTTTATTTTTTGTTTCCTCAGGTACATAACATCTTCATGCTCTACTTGCTTTTCTTGTGCATTTAGATCTATGGTCATTATTATGTTTAAGTTATGCATAATATGTAAAATATTTAAAATGCATTTGATAGTCGATTACAAAGAATTGTTTCAGCTTTCAACAAAAAATAATAATATGATGGCAACAAATTCTATGATTTTGTCTTAGCAACAACACAGAAAATAGTTTCAAAATATAAAGAAAATGATCACAAATAGCAATATAGGCTCTTAATTGTACCTGCCACAACAAAATAGTGCACAAAGGAACTATGCAATCAGTTGCCTCGACCAACTCCTCCACTTGCTGATCTGGATCTGGTATTTTTCTCTTCTTCTGATAATTTGTGATACTGTATAACTCATAAAATAGATTTGCTGCTAGCCTGCTATGTGATAACTTACTCTTAGTTGATAGTTGATGTTGTAAGTTAATCAGAATTTGTGATAGTTCAAGTAAAGTAAGTTAACTAATTTTAATTTATATAAGAATTTGAGAACTTTAAAGTAAATAAGTTATTTTTTTAAAACTGATTATACTAATTTTATGCTGATTTTAATTTTTTTAAACTATTGTTCTTTTTTAAATTGTGTCAAGGACAGACCTTTGGCTTTAAAGTAAATGCATATTTTTCTTTTATTATTTATTGGTTTTATAATCTGTATTAAATCAAGGTACTGTTAATATGTTCATTTTTATGTAGACAATATACCAGATACCTGGTACGTTAATCAAGCCATTAATTCTTGACCAAGTTGACGCGATTCACTGATTGTCCGTTTGGTTTATTAGTATCTTTATATCCAAAGGAATTTAATATGTCCATATACATCCCAACAAACGTATATAGACGACTTTCAACTTAAGGAACAATGCATAATCTTGTTCTACTGTAAGTTTTTTCCATCAAAATAAAATCCAAATGGATATTTAATGAAGATCTTTTTTTTATCATACAGATGGACACTTGCAAACAGCAAGAGCATGTGGCTATTAATTGTATCCAGGTAATACAGTCGGTACATGCACGTGCAAGTGATAGCTTAAAGGTTCAGAACAAAATGGAATTGCTTGTGACTGATAGTGAGACTAAACAAATTCTGTATGCAGACAAGTTTGAGGAATGCGGAGGTCTAATCCTAAAGATTGGCAACAAACATACTGTGGTATTTCTAATATGTCGCATATTCTTTCAGTCCTGCAAAGCAAATTCTTCAAGTATATTAGCATAGTTTAATATAACTCAGTAACCAACTAAACGATCAGGAATCCCCTTAAATCTTGATAAGACCTTTAAAATTTTATAGTGCGTCAACTGATAATATTACTTTCACCAATAAAATTTGTTTCAATGTCAAAGTCATGTAACCACACAATTCTACAAATATCATATTCATGTTTTTTTTCAAGTCCAATGTTTTGTGCTTTCAATTGGTTGAACTTTTAGGAAGCATTGTGCAAAATGATTACTTTATAACTGACAAATATATCAAAAAAATGAATCACATATTATGTAGAAATCATTTTGATAACTGAATTAGATAACTGAAAATAATTTACTATCTATTTCCAAAAATACTTAATAGAATACCGAAGACAATTTACTCAAATAATACTTCCAATCTTAAATAAAAATCATTTGGAAATTTACTATCTATTTCCAAAAATACTTCGCTTTCAATAAAATTTTCTATTTTAATTTATTCCCCTTTCGATTAGTTTATAATGTGATCTCATCACAACAACAGTCGACCAAAAATATGTGATCTTATCGCAATTAAAATCAATCAAAGACGTGCAATAAAATTTCATCTAAATCAATCCACACCATTAAAATTTATCATCAAACAATCGACAACAACCTTTAAAAATGAGATCTATATAGTGGCGAGTTATCAAAATATAACTCGTCCAAACAATGCAAGTAAACGTAATGTCACCCGATTCAGTTTATATCATATCAATCCATTCACACAATATTCAATTTATAGCAAATAAAAATGGATTTTATACTAGCACATAGTTGTGAGTAAATAAATTTACTCACCTCAAATGATGCTCAAGCCTGAAATCAGCGACTATCCTTAGCTTAGCGCAAATGTTTCCATCGCCAATCACTGGAATGCCAGCCCTTCCATCACGAGCCTACCAATCAGTTCAAGCTCCAACACCCTCAGAAAACTAGCCCTATTTGCAGCCATCACCAAATCGCTAGTCACCTCCAGCCACACGCCCAGTATAATCGCGCACACCTTCTCTCACGCTGCTCCAGTCAAAGATCTTCATCGTCATCCCCATCGCGACTAAGCTCCAAGCGATGTGATTGGCTGACTTAATGAATGATTTCTCTCCGATACAAGCATAGCCAAGCATCCACGACTTCGTGAGCAACGGTCATGATAGAGAGGAGTAGTTTTAAAGAATTTGTTGAGCAGAGAAAATTAAGATTTGGAGAGGAGTCATTTAAAAATTTTTGCAGAGAGGAAGCGATTAAGATTTGAAGGCATTGGTGATTTAGGGTTGCTTATTTTTGGCAGAAGAGGGAAATTAATTATACGCGGCAATGAAATTTTCAGAGGGAACGACATTTCGCAATTTTCTGAAAAAAATCTCAGCGTTTTCCTACGTTGTCTTCAGATTTTCCTACCTATAAAAGGTTGCACAACAGCAATCAACGTATAAACGCTGTTCTCCATTGCCGTTAAAAGCAATTTTTCTTGTAGTGGATATGAGATACTATGTTTTATTTTTAGTTATGATATGTATATTTATATCTGTTATCTTTTATTTTCGTCCGACTCTGTTATTTTGGGTTATTTCTCATATATGTCTATACTGTATTATTCAGTCCTTAGGAACTCATGTGCATAGCTTTGTGTTGAGACGAGATACATATTATTTAAGATGTATTTAGGTATGATAACATATTCATGTTGGCCTAAGGGGATGTATACAAGAGATCACTCCTACCGTGTACTTTACTTCGTGTTATCAAATAGTTATTAATTTCTGGTAGCATGGGCACTAGGCCAAGGCACCAAAGGGTTATTGTCTCATTAAAACCGATACTTTAACTAAAACTAAACAATACTCCTATGATTCATCCCTAGTCATATGTCTAAAGTTAGTATTGATTTAAATCTAATATATTTTTAACTCAACAGACTTTGAAAAAAAAAAGTTATACTACAATAAATTTGTGTCAGAAACAAAATGAATTTATCAACGTATATGTTAAGTGCCGATATATGCCAAACTTTTTATTATTGCTAAGACCATATTTAGAAGGCATTATCCATTCATCAACACATATTACATATATTTTAAACAAATTTCAAATGCGAAGCATGGGTCGGTACTAGTTTAATCAAAATAATCAAGGTTTTGTTTGTCGTATTGGTTATTCTAATTTAACAAAAATATGGACAAATATATATAGTTATAAATGATTTTGGAATACCAAATTCAAGATTAGAAATGTTAAAGTACAAATCTATTGTCTAATTTGTCAACTATATTGTTAATTAAAGTAGCTTTTAAGTATAAATTTTTTGAATGTCATCAAAATTCCAAATATTGTTTGAACAAACAATTTTATTTATACGACGTAACTATATTTTCTAAAATAAGAGTGTACTTATTACAACGTAAGCTAAACAGTACAAAAGCCAACATAAAGTAAACATTTGTCATAATTTTGAAATAAATAAAAATTTGAGAATAAATATTTATAAACACTAAGAATAGAAAATCATTAGAAAAAAATAGAAAAAATAATAAATATGTAAACAAAATTCATAATCATATTCATACCTATGATCTTAATATTATATTAAGCTTTCCAACGAAAATAAAGGTTAAATCTCACCATAATCCGAAACCAAACTTGAAACATCATGCATATATAGAATAAAGGCATTTCTGAATGTTTGGGGATTGATCAAAAAATTGAGTAATGGTTTTCTTATGACTTTCATTGTATGGAATTTTTGATTAAATTCATATTTGTATTAAAAATATAAAAATTTATAATCTATATATATATATATATATCCTAAAGAGAGTTAATTGATCACTGTTTAATAACTAAGATGTTTTTATAGTAATATAATATTGCAAATTTGTGACAGTATTTTGTTATTTTTACAAAAAAGATTATAAAAATTGCAAAGCTGCAATAGATTCAAAATTATTAAAAAGGAATCATTGGAAATATAAAATTCATAGAACATTAAGGTACTCGAAAGTATTCATATACAAACGGTATAAAAAAAAGATGATTTAGTTATTTCAAATTTTATTTTTATAATAATAAAATCATTAAGGAATTGTTGCTTCATAGTTAAAATATAATACTAATTCATATATGGTAAACTTTTATAGATCATATGCTGATAATATTCGTATATGCACTAACTTCTCATTTTACATTTTTTTATGAAACTTAAATGTTTGTTCCAAGCACTAACAAACTTGATATATTTAATTCAATGCATAATAACAAACGATCGTAGAAGCTACACAATCTAGGAATGAGTTATATAATGAAAAAAAATACAGTAAAATTCCCTATACTTTAACCACTGCTAAGCCAAAAATTAGGCCTAACTTATGCATTCGAGTCAGACTAGTATGAAGATGCTTAGGCAAGAGACATAACTCTTGGGAAAGTATGCTAATGATCAAAAATCAAGTAGACTAATATGCAATTAGAAAATGTTAAAGTCCTAAAAGTCACGATTTGGATTTGAGCTAAATGTTCGTTAAAGTACTAAATCAAGTTTTCATTAATCTTGATTACAAAAATGAAAATGAAGATTAGGAATTTTCCCATTCTTAGGTGGGTTACATGCCTATTTACAAGAAAATTGCACCATTAGGTTTATGACATATGGTGAGTGTCGAACTTAGACAACTGAGATGCTTCTAACATGACATGCCGTCGAAGCGACATGTAGCACTATTTGCTTTCAACTTTTCATGCTGATGCGGTATAGCTAGACCAACTTGGAACTGCCACGTGGACATTCATTACAATTTTAAGAGAAATTTTTAGAGATGTGATAACTTCATTTCTTGTTTTATGATAGCTCTATTTCCTCTTGTTTTACGTTAGCTTCATTACCTTGTCTTACAATAGCCTCATTTCTAGTATTACGATAGCACTCTTTCCTCTTATTTTACGATAGCCCTTTCTTCTTGCTTTACGATAGCTCTATTTCTTTATCTTATGATGGCTCTTTCATTCTATTTTACGACATATTTAATTCCTCTTCTTTTATAATAGCTATATTTCCTCTTGTTTTACAGTAGCTTCATTTCCTTGTTCTATGGTAGCTCTTTTTCTTGTTTTACGATAACTCTATTTCCTCTAGATTTACGATAGCCTCTCTCCTTGATTCACTACAATTTCATCCTTTAATTTATGATAGCCTCTTTCCTTGATTTACGATGGTCTCTTTACTTGATTCACAATAGCTTATTCCTTTTATTTACGATTGCTTTTCCTCTTGATTTACGATAGTCTCTTTCCTCGATTCAAGATAGCTTCTTTACTTGATTTACGATAACCTCTTTTCTTCATTGAACATGGTTTCCCTATTTTTGAAATAATTTTTTTGGGTGTTATAACCATTATTCTATAAACAACAAAAGTTTGGTGCTATTTGTTATATCATAAGCTGATTTACAATATGAAAAGAAATGCAGATATGTTTTTATTTGGCTCACCTATACATCTAATTGTCTGATACAACTTCCAACGATCGGATTTTTCATGAACTGTCGATGGACATGTTCATTTTGTAAGGTTTCAAAAACAACAGCATACACTAATTTAGCTTACCCATCAAGGAATGTTATAACTGATGGTATTAACTTGAAATAAAACATCAAACAAAATATAGGCTATAGTAAATCTTTAAAAAAGTAACTCGTGGAGTGTTTGGCTTCAAATTAAATGCATATTTTGAATTTTGCATTTTCGAAATGTACTTTACAAACATGAGAAAGGAAAATGGATAGAAATCATAGTCATTACAAAAGGTGATACTATTTACACCACTTAAACACTTTGTAACGACCACCGTATACCTTAGGTATAAAACGGTTGTCAAAGAAAAGAAAAGAAGTAAAGAAGATGAAATAAAAGTGAAGAGAATGGAAAAGAAGAAAAGGAAGCATCAAATTACCACATAACCTGTCGAATATCTCACATCGCATCAGATAATATATAATAGTCAACACGGGTATAAAACAATAGAGGCAGTAATAACAATGTGAACTAATCATCAAATATAAAATCCCCAGAGTTATACAATACAGTAACATAGTTTATAAAACTGGAAAATAAACTCAACTGATGCACTGTCTCATATAATAGTAAGTTAAACACTGTTAAGGCTCCATAGTGTCACATAGCGGAAATACAATAACAAATTAAAATACAAATATGAGTATACATCACCTCCCGCTAGTCCATCTGTAGAACTTCATACGTCATCCAGGCCTGTTCTCAAATCTACTCATTTAAGAGTACCCGAGATAATAAGGAGCAAAGCAAAAAACCCAGGTCAGACAACAGTCTACTGTGAGCGATAAACAATCTTAATATACTATAAAAGTCGATATAGTATATGGAACAATAGGTACACAAATCATACATAACATAGGCCTGCAACCAAAGAGTCAGCGCATAACCTAGATAATATGCTACTCTCATAAAAAGGGTACACCATACTCAGTATCTGCCGAGGTGCCTAGGTATTTCCATCTACAATACCTACTCCATACTAAGTAAATTATCCAGGTATCTAGGTATCTCCATCCACACTACCTACTCCACACTAAGTCAAGTTGGGGTGTCTAGGTATCCCTACCACAATACCTACCTCATGTGACATCCCTAGGGTGACAAATGGCAAGTGAAGCAACCATAACGAACATAAAATCCTTCAAACAATACTAACTGTCACCCAGTGTGCTCTTATATGATAACTCATATGACCCTCATAATGTCATGGACTAGTGGGTCCTTCGTCGTACTCCCGTATCTCACAGCCCAAAGTTGGATATGTGTCTCGTAGCTTAAAGCTGGACACTAGACCTAAAGCTATAAGTCCAGGGTATACGGATCCCATCATGATCCATGGGCGTCCCCACTATACAATACCCATGCTTCAAGTACAACATAAAACATTTCGAGTCATCAGTGATCCCTTAGCACATGTACATCCATTTGAGCCCTACTAGCTCTATATAATTTCTACTATCTCGGAACTTACCATGTTTTGGCACTCCAAGACTCCTATTACGAGCCTCTTCGGTACCTACTCCTTACATGAGTCACAAACCGAAGGTTGCAGAGTGTCTAATCTCTGGCATCTGCTACCCCCATGAGCCATAAACCGAAGATACAAGGCTATTCCTCATGCTGTACATCAGCATCCCCCATAATGCGATCGAGCCAATATCTCTAGCATGATCTACAGAGTCCTGGACTATCTACCCGAAACCTACTCCCAACACGAGCCACATCCGAAGTACCAACTCTCATGTCAAAGCACCACATCATCGCCTCGTCATCTAAATCGCTCGCCCGTAGAGCAATCACATCAGGACTCTAAGTCGGTCGCACAAATAAAATATCACATCTTGCACCACAAAATCTCATCAAGGACAAAGCAAAAGATCGGCCAAATCGCCAACCAACAATATTGATGGACATTGACCAGTCTATCATAATCAATACCAACCACCTTGGTCTTTTACTTAACCAAACGGATAAATACAAATCAAACGGAAATTTCCAACATCCAACTAAAGTCCAAAGCCTCATCCTCTACCTCAGATATGTCAGCACGTATCCTAACTCCCCTCTACAACTTATCTCATTCGTTAGGTTTTCGCGTATGCAAAGCCCCAACGTATAAGATATTCCCCTAAAACCTGATCACTGCTAATCGACGTTTTTAACTAAATAACCGAACAAGCCAAACAACCAAACATACATCCAACAACCATACATCCATCCGAAACAACATACATATGAAATTTATAATCCATTTATATCAACTAATGTAGGAAATCGTATTAATAATAACTCGAATCTAATAATTGCCTAAGTATGTCACATCGAAGGAAAATATGTAATATTCTTTATGAATCATTTTAAAATTATTTTATTTTCTTTTATAAAAATCTAGCAGATCTATAAGTATAAGAAAATAACATTATAAACCAAAAATGCTTCCGAGTGTCAATCTAATACTATACAACCAATCATAGTATGGTGAGAGACAATATCACCTCCATAAAATCTGTCCAATCTAGCATCAAAAAGTGTACTTTCCCATCAAAGTGCAATGCAAGAAATCGCATCCGAAACGGACCTCATATACAAAAGATATGGCCAAAATAAGAATCAAGATTAATTAAATCATTAATTAACTAATTAACAAATTAATTACCTAATTACTTAATCTATCATCTTCTCAACTCAACAGATATAGGCTATGCACAAACCCATATCATCATGTACATACTTCCCGATTTCTCCACCTACGAGCAATGATTCCTCGATCCAACTTCGCCAATAGAATTCTCTTCGAGATTTTTTCACCTCAGACACCAAGAAGTAAGACTCGATCGACCTATGGAAGATCGACTTGGAAGCCGCATGCGATTCCTCATATGGATGCTTTTTGCAAACAAAGATTGGCCAAGCTTAAATTTTGCGAGGAGATTCATTTCGATGGGAGAAATACAATGGTAATCTCTTATTCGCATATCGTTGCCCAAATCTCCAACGATCTCAAACCCTAGCCATGGCCTCGACATCGACATTCACCAAATCATGATCGCACACTAGATGCATACCACCATCTCGTAGCTCTCATCGATACGAGCTTATTGGATCAAGTTTCATGATTTTTAGTGGAGCAAATGTTAAGATTCTAATTTTTGAATGAACTTGTAAGGAGCGGCCATGATTTTCTTTCTTAGGTATGAACGGTAAATAGGAAATGAGAATTTGGAGGGAAGGATTCAATTTGGGATTTATATAATAATATTATAATGTTCCATTTATTCAAATTCTCATATAAATGGTCGCACATTTCGTGTCTGTTCGATCACATGATGCGTCCGATCTCCACGAAACTCTTATACATACATCTCCTCATTTTTTTAGATCCAACAGTACAAATCTCATCACCATCTGAGGCTACGCCCCGGGATACTGATTTCTCATATTTTGAAATCGTTTCGGCCATCGGATCGTTCGATCTTCAAATATAGCGATTCTTATACTCATTTTAATTTGCAATGTCAATTTGAACAATGGAAGAGGGCTCGGGTCCTGATACGGTCATATGCAAAAAATCACAATTTTGGGCCTTCATTTAATTAACGATTAAATATTTAAATCAATTATTTAAATATCTGATTCATTAAAAATATAGGTTGTTACATTCTCCCCTCCTTAAAAAGATTTCATCCTCGAAATCACAAAGTAAAGAGAACGTCTCCTAACCTATAAGCAATCAGATTCTAGAAAATCTGGTAGAACCTCCTTTGCTCGACAAGGTCCAAGAAAATCCCAATACAAAAAAGATGTGTATACATCTCATATCGTTAAATATACTAGATCATATATTGTAATCGTCTCAAATAAGTATGTTGTATCAAACCATAACTATCCCGCATGCCTAACAACCATACAAACATTGGCTATCATCTCAAATGCTAACAATCCAATCAAACATGCATAAATGAGATCTATCATCAAATAGAAACATCCATGCTTATCCTAGCATGCGAAATTCTAAACTATCTAGTATAAACATCAAATATGATACCTAATATGAAAGATGATGATTAAAATAAAAAATCTTCAAGTGAAGAGCTCCGCGCAGTCCTCATGCTCTTCTCGGTCTCGCATATCCTATCACCTTCACTTTCATTTCACTGAACCTCTATTACTCCACCGCCCACCTCCTAACCTATTTTGTGTCATGTTTATCGGTACGAATGAGCCTATGAGGTCTCGAAGCTCTCGGTTCGGTTTTGATATCATATACTCGATTCGATGCCAAATTTCCAAACGCCTCTTGTAAGTTCTCTTAAAACCCACTATCGACCAACAGGTTTCAGCCACTTACAATGCTCTTGGCACAAAATGGAATCACACTATCCATCCTACATATAACTCAACAAATATGGATGTCGTTCTACTAGACTTAAGGAATACAGATATAATTATTCACCAACCAATGGACTGTGACTCAAATGCTATCACACTATCCTCGATCATTAGCAATCCATCAATGCAGTCTATAAATATATATTCCCATTACTCGAGAACAAACAAACTCTTATCCCTATGAAACCAACACCCTCGGTCGGGTCCGCACTGCATCACCTCTACAGACATTACTTACTCTTCTAATTTAGCCATGATCTCCACTAGTCTAGCCTAATGCCTCTGACAAGTACTAATTTGCTTAATCAAAGTAGATCTGGTGGTCAAACTAGCCATCACACTTGGCCATAGCTCATTGAGTTCTGAAGTCATAACCAGTGATAAGCTCGAGCGATGCACACTCTAGGAATATTGCTTCCAAACTGGTATGTCTTCTACTCAAAACACCAACAACTACATTTTCCGTACGGACATATAAGAAATGTCAAAGTCATAGGAGGCTAAGAACTATAACCATCGCTACAGGCAAAGGTCAAGATCCTTCTCGGAGAAGTGATACTCCAGTGATACGAAATCACTGAATAACTAAATCTCTCTCCTAATAGAAAGTGCCCCCAAATTCATAAAGCGAACTCTATCGCCTCCAACTCTAAATCGAGTCGGATACTTACCTTCAAGTAGTTTCAGCTGTCAAACAACATGCAATAACCTTACCTTTCGGTATGAATATCACACCCACTTTAGTACCACATACATATGTGTACTATCACCTCCTCATTCCCACTCGGAATGAGTAACATCGATGCACTCGTTAACCTCTTTAGCGGACTTACTAACACGTGTCAACACCTCGTGTCCTAAATAAAAGTCTAATCCTCTCTCATCAAATAGGTTAACGATGCTGCCACCTTGGGTCTATTCAAATTCTAGACTATCATAACAACCGGATCTATAGCAATGTCCTACTCTAAAACAACATTACCCAATATCTCACTTCTCTCCTCCAGAAACTATACTACCAAAATATCATCATCAATCGGTGTCTTGTCGATACTTACAACACAATCATCAATCGTGCCTTATGCCCCTCTTTCATCTATGAGTATACAAAAGTATCATCAAGGAACACAAGCAAAACTCACTCAAGTGACCTCACAAAACATGGTCCATGAGATCAACAAGGCATGCTGACACATTGGTTAGCTCAAACGACATAACCAACCAAAAATCAAGGTAGCGTACGAAACGTTATAATCAGCACACTCTCTCTAAATACTCTTAGTTGGTGAAACCATCGCAAGGTCTAACTAAGAGAATATCCTCATGATATGGAGCTGATCGAACAAGCCATCAATAAACGGGAGTAAAAACTTGTTAGCCATCTCATCCAGCTCACGACAACCAACAAACAACTCCAAAGAGCCATCTGCCCTACTGACGAACACTATAGGTGCATCCTATCTAAATATACTCCCACGAATGAACCATCACCTCAACAGGTCATCTGCTTGCACCTTTAGTTTACTAAGCTCTTTGGACATCATATGCCTTAAAGACATAACTGCTAGTCAACCTCCTCTGACCAGATCGATATGGAACTCTATCCCCATACAGTGGTAATTCAGACACCTCATAGAATATGTCCAGAAAATCTCTAGCTACAGGCAAAAATGAAAAATCATTATGTGGAATATTGAAAGAATATAGAAAGCTAACCATCCTCATCCTCTATAGGTAGCCAATCATTGTTGTTCACCCCTCCACAACCCCAATCGTCATTAATGGCCTCTCACAATCCACCACTATTCTGTATCCCCTTCAACCAATCCATTCCCAAACCATAATACCAACCCAACTAAACAACAAACAAATCAATAGCAAACAACAACAAACATCCATGACTCAATAAGGTAAAGTCTCAACAAACCATGTGTAGGCTGGTTGAGCCCCTAACTAGGTCCGTCTTAATCAAAGGTCGGTAATTGTCTCGAGTTTTAATCCTAATATCTCCATCAAATCTAGATATGAAAAAATATGAAACCTCAAAATCAAATAAAACATGTATGGAAATGCCATAAGAGAAAAGCATATCTCATATGGTGATGCCATTTCCCTTCTCTTTCGACGATGGAGCACTTGACAAAATTGGAATGGCAATCAATACATATGCTTCAACGGTCTATCCCTACTCAGCTGGTTCGGGATAACCCCTCAACACTGGGTATAGACTTCTTATCTTAAAGCCTCCTCGATCATCTTCTCAAAGAACTCGTCAATATGACCAATCAATCGCTTCCTAAGATGATCACTCTACCCAATGGTAAATTTTCTTCAAGGCAAACGATGAAGTAATCCCAAGTAAAGCGATCCTTGGGAATCGAAGCTATAGAAACACTCCACTAGTTCATTGTTCATCCCTGGAGTCATCTAGAGTTTAACTTCTACCTCATGGTATAATCTAACTCCAAGTCATTGAAGTTCCTCTCGCAAGTAACCATCCAAACTTGCCTTTCAATAGCCGACCCCGTTCCAAAGAACGATCTACCTCCTAGACTCTCATAGTTTATACATAGCTCGACAAAGTCGACTCTAACCATTTTCACTTGAGCACTATAACCATCCAAAACAATTTAGGCATTCCACGAAATGATTCGCACCATCTCTACGAACATGTCCTATCAATCAGGGTCAGTGATCCCGATCCTGCCCAATCCTCAACTCTGGAAATAGAGTCAATAGCAGTATTTCTCGCATGCTAGACCATTCCTACTCTATAATAAGGATGATCAGTCTCTCATAAAGAAAACTACATCAATAGTGCTCGTGTGCGCAACTCAACTATATACTATATTATTACTATATAGTTTTAAAAACCAAAATATATAACAAATATGAACTCCCTCGTATATACATACACTCTAGATAAAGTCTAAGGCGATAACTCCTAACCTATCTCTACTGGATTGTGGTATCAACCAATGTTAATCATGGAACCTCACTCTAATACCAAATGCAACGACCGCCCTACACCTTAGGTATAGAACGGTTGTCAAAGGGAAGAAAAGAAGTGAAGAGAAGGAAATAGAAGAGAAGAGAATGGAAAAGAAGAAAAGGGAAGCTTCAAATAACTATATAACTTGTCGAATATCTCACATCGCATCAGATAAAATATAATATTCAACATAGGTATAAAACAGTAGAGACAGTAATAACAATGTGAACTAATCATCAGAATATAAGATCCATGGAGTTATACAATATAGTAATGGAGTTTATACGACTGGAAAATAAACTCAACTGATACACTGTCTCATATAATAGTAAGTTAAACACTGTCAAGGCTCCATAATGTCACATAGTGGAAATACAATAACAAACGCAAATATAAATATGAGTATACATCACCTCCTGCTAGTCCATCTGCAGAACTCCATATGTCATCCACACCTGCTCTCTGATCTACTCATTTAAGAGTACCAGATATAATAAGAAGCAAAGCATAAAACCTCGGGTTAGACAACTATATTGTGTGAGCGATAAACAATCTTAAAATACTATAAAAGTCGATATAGTATATGGAACATGGGTACACAAATCATACCCGACATGTCCCTGCAACCAAAGAGTCAGCACATAACATAGATAATATGCTACTCTACAACATCATAAAATGGGTACACCATATTCAGTATCTATCAAGGTGCCTAGGTATCTCCAACTACAATACATACTCCATACTAAGTAAACTGTCCAGGTGTCTAGGTATCTCCATCCACAATACCTACTCTATACTAAGTCAATTCAGGGTATTTAGGTATCCCTACCATAATACCTACCTCATGTGACATCCCGAGGGTGATAGGTGGCTAGTGAAGCAACCATAACAAACATAACATCCATCAAACAATACTAACTATCACCCAGTGTGCTCTAGATATATGATAACTTGTATGACACCCATAATGTTAGAGACTAGTGGAAAGTTCTGATACTCCATCATACTCTCGTATCTTGCAGCCCTAAGCTGGATACTATCTCTTTGCCCAAAGCCACAGGTTTATGGTATATGGATCCCATTATAATCTATAGGCGCCCCACTATACAATACCCCTGCTTCGAGTACAATAGAAAACACTCCGAGAATCATTAACGATCCCTTAGCACATGCACATCCATCCAAGCCTACTAGCTCAATATAATTTCCACTATCTCGGAACCCACCATGTTCCTACACTCCATGACTCCCAATAGGAGCCCTTTCGGTATCTACTCCCTACACGAGTTACAAACCAAAGGTTATGGAGTGTCTAATCTCCGACACTTGCTACCCCCATGAGCCACATACCAAAGATACAAGGCTTTTCCTCATGTTGTACATCACCATCCCCCATGATGCGCACGAGCCAATATCTCCAGCGTGATCTACGAAGTCCTGAACTATCTATCTTGAAACCTACTCCCAACGTCAGCCACATCCGAAGTACCAACTCTCATGTCGAAGCACCACATCATCACCTCATCATCTAAATCGCTCGCCTATAGAGCAATCACATCAAGACTCTAAGTCGGTCATACGAATAAACTATCAAATCGTGCACCATAAAATCTCTTCAATGTCCAAGCCAAAGATTAGCCAAATTGCCAGTCAATAATAGTGATGGACAATGATCACTCTACTATGGCCAATACCAACCACCTTGGTCCTGTACCTAACCAAATAGATAAGTACAAATGAAACGGAAACATGCGACATCCATACTGAAGTCTAAAGCCTCATCCTCTACCTTGAATCCGTCGGCACGTATCCTAACTCTCCTCTACAACTTATCTTGTTCATTAGGTTTCCGCATGTGCAAAACCCCAATGTACAAGATATTCCTTTAAAACCCGATCATCGCTAATCGACGTTTTCAACCAAAACAACCAAACAAGCAAAACAACCAAACATACATCCAATAACCATACATCCATCCAAAACTTTGTACATATAAAATATATAATCCATCCATATCAACCGATGTGGTAAATCGTATCAATAATTGGTCAAATCTAATAATTCTCTAACTATGGTACGTCGATGGAAAATATGTGACATTCTTTATAACTCATTTTAAAATGATTCTATTTTCTTCTATAAAAATCTAGATGATCTATAAATATAGAAAAATCGTATTTTAAAACCAAAAATCGCTCTCGAGCTTCAATCTAATACTATAAAACCAATCATAGTATGATGAGAGATAATATCACTCACCTTCATAAAATCTGTCCAAACTAGAGGCAAAAGGTAGATTTTTCTCCATCATGAGTACAACGCAAGAAACTGCATACAAAATTGACCTCGTATGCAAAAGATATGACCAAAATAAGAATCGAGATTAAATAAATCATTAATTAACTGAGTAATGAATTAATTGCCTAATTACTTACTTAATCTATCTTCTTCTCCACTCAACAGATATAGGTCGTGTATAAACCCATATCATCGTGTACATACATCCTGATTTCTCCACCTACAAGCAATGATTCCTCGATCCGTCTTTGCCAATAGAATTCTCTTCGCGATCTCTTCACCTCGGACACCAAAAAGGAAGACTCGATCGACCTAGAAGCTGCATGCAATTCCTTATATGGGAAATTTTTGCAAACAAGGATCGACCATGCTCAAATTTTTGCAAGAAGATGCACTTCGATAGGAGAAACACAACCAATTCGCATATCACCGTCCAAATCTCCAACGATCTCAGACCCTAGCCATAGCCTCGACATCGACATTTGCCAAATCATGATCACACACTAGGTCCATACCACCATCTTGAAGTTCTCATCGATACGAGCTTATTGGATCAAGTTTCATGATTTTTAGTGGAGCGAATGTTGAAAATTTGATTTTTGAATGAACTTGTGAGGAGCGACCATGATTTTCTTTCTCTTACATGAATAATAAATGAGAAATTAGATTTGGAGGGAAGGATTCAATTTGGGGTTTATATAATAATATTATAATATTTCATTAATTTAAATTCTCAAATAAATGGTCGCACGTTTCGAGTTCGTATGATCACACGACGCGTCCGATCACCACAAAACTCATCTACGTACATTACCTCATTTTTTGGATCCAATGTACAAATCTCATCACCATCTGAGACTGCGTCTCGGGGTGCTAATTTCACTTATTTTGAGATCGTTCCGGCCATCGGATCATTCGATCTTCAATTATAGTGATCTTTATACTCATTTTAATTTGCAATATCAATCTGAACTCAATGGAATTGGTCTCAAGTCCTGATTCGGCCGTATGTGAAAAATCACATTTTTGGGCCTTCATTAATTAACGATTAAATATTTCAATCAATTATTTAAATATTTGATCGTTAAAAATATGGGTTGTTATACACTTTTAAATCCTCTTTTAAGTTTAAGGTGGGTGTCTAAAGTAATTTTTATGATTTAATTTTATTAAATGTTTAAGTGGCGTTAGTAAGTGTTTAAGTGGATGTAAATAGTAATGCCTTTAAAATAAAGAGGAGGAAATTAGGGAAGAAATAATTTATGATATTATCCAAAAAGCAGAAAAAAGTAAAAGTTGCTTTTCATTGTATATGTTAAAACCATTTTCCTAATTGACCGTTTTCCACCTATTCTCATCTTTTATGTATTTTTACACACACTGTTGAAAACATAAAACCCATTTTCAAACCATATGGCTTATATTTTATTAAACGTGATAGTACAAATCTTACGTAGTATATGACATACTACATGTTAATATATGTTCAGTATTTCGAATCACCTACATAGGATTCGAACATGTGACTTCATAGACCTAAGTCATAGTGCTTAACCACTGGGACAATGGTGATGAATAATGACGAACATTATGTAGTTTTAATATTAAAACGATAATACTACGTCGTTTTAATTCACTTTTGCAATAAAATAGCTAAGTGTTTGCTGTTTATTTATTTATGAGTTTCCTAAATTCTTGATTCTGTGACTAGTTCTTCTTCTATATATGAAGGCTTTTAGTTCATGTTAAAATAAGTGAAATTGAATGGCTATTTATAATGGTAACTTTTATTTTTCAATTAACACAAAGCAAGTGGGGCCCAATTAAATTTAAAATTTAAAATAATCTAACCTATAAAAACATAGGTGTTAAAAATATGACTCAAATCTATCGGCGTATAGAAGAAAAAGAAAACAAATCAATTAATTTAATTAATTGATTGGTCAAATACACAATAAGAGGAAACTAAATATGTGCATGTTTACAAGGAGATAGATATCTACATTAAATCAAAGGCAAATTAAATCTTGGAACAAATGGAAATATTTCAAAATTTGTACGAAGTTGATTGTCTGCTTTCCTAATTAATTACATTTTTTTCAAGATTCAACTTCATTCTTCTCCTATTTAAAGAGGTTCAAAGCTATTGGAAAAGCATCTCATTTTTCTCAAATAATAGTTCCTCTTAAATATTTTTCTGTATATTTGTAATAGAGATAAGATTTCTCTGCTTTAAGAAATCTCAACCATTTTGTAATCTCTTCTCTCTAAATTGGTGACGTAATAAAGTTGTTGGGTCTCCGTGGACGTAGGATATAAATCCGAACCACGTTAAATCTTCTGTATCTTTTATTTATGTTATTTGATCTTGTGTGATAGTATAATTGATATTGAATTTGCACTGGTGTTCAATCGACAAACTAGATCCTGGTTAATCGCTTTTGAATGTTAGTGATAAATGCTTTCCCATATTTTTCACTTCAGTTTCATATCGGAGCTAGCGTTTTTGTTCCATTTGGGCATTAATGGAAAATTCTAGAAAATCTATTGGTAGATCTGGTGTTAATTATGGTGTTACACGTTTTGATGGAAAAGAGAGATTTTGGAACTTGAAAGATGAAAATTGAGGCAGTGTTGAAGAAGGAGAAGACTAATAAAATTGTTTATGCGCCTGAGAAACTGATGGACACTGAGGCGTATGTTTTGGAATAGATGGAAAATGAAGCTCTTATAATAATCCAGTTGAATCTTTCAAATGAAGTTCTTAGAGAGTTTTCTCAAAAGAAGACGACAAAGGAATTATATGATGCATTATCTAATGTATATAAAGACAAATCTCTTATAAATCAAATTATTCTTTTGCAATAGCTCTATTCGTTTAAGATTAAGCCTAGAGTTAATTTTATAGAGCACGTTAATGCTCTTACTACCTTGGTTATGAACCTTAAGACAATAAACATTAAGATTAAAGATGGAGCTCAAGCAGTGATCCTTTTGTGTTCTTTGCCGAAGGAGTATACTACTTTTGTTAACTCCACGATACACGGTCACAGTAAGATTAATCTGTCAGATGTTAAAGCTGTCTTCATAATGAGATGTTAAGAGATAGATTGTCAAGAACTGATACAGACAGTGACTCAGAGGGCTTATCTATTCAGAGAGGTAGAAGTTAAGTCAAGTCAAAGTATGGTGGAGGTCGAAATAAGTCAAAATCTCAGTCTAGGAGGCCTAATCAATTGACTTGCAATTATCGTAGGAAACTAGGGCACTTTGTAGATCAATGCCCCAAGCTTGAAGGACGAAGAAAAGACCCAAAACAAGCTTCAGTGTCTACTGCAGTGACATTGGATACAAAGAGTGATACCGATGTGTTTACAGCTTCTGACTCTTTTGGAAAAAGCAACTTATGGCTTATTGATTTTGGCACATCCTATCATATGACACCTGATAGGAACTGTTTCTCTATATATTACGAGATTGATAGGGGAGAGGTTCTAATAGGCAATGATGCTTCTTGTTATATGATTGGTGTTGGTAGTGTAAAGGTCAGAATATTTGATGGTGTTGTTCATAAGATTACTGATGTTAGAGATGTACATGATTTGAGGAGGAGCTTGATTTATGTTGGGGCTTTGAGTAGGTTTGGGTTGAAGATTGTAGTTGAGGGAGAGAAAATGAAAATATTGAAGGTTTCCATGATTGTTATGAAAGGCGCGAGGGCATGAAATCTTTATTTATTGAAGGGCGCTACTATAGTTGATGAATCAACTTCCGTTACTTCGGCTAATTCAGATTCTTCTAGATTGTGGCATTTACAAATGGGCTATATTTATGAGCGAGGTTTGGATGAGTTGAGAAAGTGAGGTTTGATTGATGGTGTTCATCATTCAAAGCTTGGCTATTGTGAGGAGTATGTTTTGGTAAGCAGACAAAGATTCTTTTGTTACTGGAGAGCATAAGGCGAAGGCTATTTTAGAATATGTTCATAAAGATGTTTGGGGGCCCTCCATTTGCCCATCTTTGGGTGGAGCAGGTATTTCGTTTCATTTATAAACGATTTCTCTCGTAAAGTATTGGTATACTTTCTACAGTATAAGAGTGAAACCTTTGACGGGTTTCGAAAGTGAAAATTTATTGTTAAGAAGCGGTAAGGGAAGAAGTTGAAAGTTTTCCGTTCTGATAATGGCGGTGAATTTGTATCACAAGATTTCATCGATTTTTGTGAGTATGAAGGCATTAAGAGGCATTATTCCACACCTTCCGAACCTCAGTCTAATGGGGTTGCTGAAAGAATGAATCTGACATTGTTGGAGAGAACTCGTTGCCTCAGATTGACTGCTTTGAAGAAGGGATTTTGGGCTGAAGCTTTGTCTATGACGGCTTTCCTTATCAACTGCATATCTTCTACTACCTTAGACATGAAGATCCCTGAAGAAGTATGGAAAAGAGAGCCCGTTGGCAAATCATTTCTCAGAGTGTTCAGATGCCCAGCTTATGTGCACGAGAACAAAGGAAAGTTGGAACCTAGAGCTCGCAAGTGTATTTTTCTAGGTGATAGAAGATGAGTGAAGGGATATAGGATGTTGTGTACTATCAGCAAGAAGATTATTATCAGCAGCTATGTGACTTTTAATGAGAAGGCTATGTTGAAGGTGGAGCCTTCCTCATCCGATGACGGTATGATGACAGATTCAAAATACAAAACGGAAGGCAAGTCAACTTCAGATTCTTTCCATAGAGATACAGATGGTATCCGATGGCACCGTGTTTGATAAGGATAGTACATATGTTAGTTTAGAGGATCAGACTCAAGGTGGAGCTTGTTCAGAGACTAGGACTGTTAGACAAAGGCAGAAGCCTAGGTGGCTTGATGATGTTGTTGGATTGAACATCAAAGACATTGACTTTGATGACATGACAACATATGCATTGAATGTTATCCATCATGAGCCCAGAGATTACAGAGACACTATTGCATCAGTTGATAATTCCAGTTGATTAGTTGCTATGGAAGAGGAGATTGAATCTTCGTAGAAAAATCACACTTGGGATTTAGTGCCACTTCTCCCAGACAAGAGGGCAATTGGATGTAAGTGGAACTATAGAGAGAAAGATGGCGGCAATGGTGATTTCAGATGCAAAGCAAGGTTAGTAACAAAGAGGTATGTTCAGAAGAAAAAAGCAGAGTATCATGATATCTTTGCTCCAGTTGCTAGGCATACATCCATTCATATTCTTTTAGCATTAGTTGCTCATTATGATACGTAACTTGAGCAATTAAATGTCGAAACCATATTCTTACATGGTGATCTAGATGAGGAGATTTATATGAGGCAACCAGAGGGGTTATAGTGGGTGTTATGAGTTGATATATGTCTAACCCAAGCAAAGAAATTTGCAAGCAGTGAAGTGGATACTCAGATATCTTCGTGGCACTTAATCAGTTGGCTTGTTGTATGGTGGAGTAGATGGCGACATCCCACTTAGAGGTTACTGTGATTCAGATTATGCAGGGGATAGAGATGGATGGAAGTCAGTGTCGGGCTATGTTTATACACTTGGCATAGGCTTGATTTCATGGAGATCAAAGCTGTAGTCTTTAGTAGCTTTGTTGACTACCGAGGCCGAGTTGATATCGATTGTGGAAACGACTAAGGAGAGATTATATTTACTTTAGTTATTGGATGATCTTTCTATGGTGCAACGGACAATAGAGCTATTTTAGATAGTCAGAGTGCAATTCATCTTGCAAAGAATCAAGCTTATAGCTCTCGTACGAAGCACATTAATGTCAGAGGCTTCTTCCTTATGCTTAAGGAAGTACGAAGCAAGATCATGTTGTCGAAGGTGAGTACTATAAATAATCCTTCAAATTTGATTACTAAGTCACTTCCCAAGGACAAGTTTGAGCATTGCTCAAACTTGATTAGCTTAGTCCCAGCTACTTAGCGCCATGGAGCGCTAACCCAACAACTCATAGATGATGATTGAATTCGTTTGAGAGAAATTTGAATATTTTGAGTTAAGGTGGAGTGTTGAAAATATGACTCAAATCTATCGGCACATAAAAGAAAAAAGAAAATAAATCAATTAATTTAATTGATTGATTGGTCAAATATACAATAAAAGGAGACTAGATATGTGCATCTTTTCATAGAAGAAGATAGATATCTACATTAAATCAAAGGCAAATCAAATCTTGAAAAAATGGAAATGTTTCAAAATTTGTACGAAATTGATTGTCCGCTTTCCTAATTGATTTCATTTCTTCCCAAGATTCAGTTTCATTCTTCTCCTATTTAGAGAAGCCTTAAACTATTGGAAAAGCATATCATTTTTTTCAAACAATAGTTCCTCTTAAATATTCTTCAATAGATTTGTAATAGGGATAAGATTTCTTTGCTTTAAGAAATCTCTACCATTTTATAATCTCTCCTCTCTAAATTGGTGAAGTAATACACTTGTTGGATCTCCGTGGACGTAGAATAAAATTCGAACCATGTTAAATCTTCTACTTCTTTCCTTTCTGTTACTTGATCTTGTGCGATAGCGTAATTGATATTGAATTTGCATTGGTGTTCAATTAACAAAACTAGATCCTGGTTAATCACTTTCGCATTAGTGATAAATCCTTCCCCATATTTTTCACTACACATAGGTACATGTCTTAGTTGCAATTCATCGACTGAGCTTAGAACTGTTTAGTTTGGCAGAATTCTATTTTAGCATTTTTGTTTTCTTAAATGTCCTAATTTCCTTATTAAATTCTTTAGGTGCTTAATTTTTGTCTTCTGAAAAGTTATAAACCCAAAAAACATTTTGAATTATAAATCGTTCACTACTTATACCCTTTTTCACCATTGGCCCATACCTTTGTTTTCCAGCTATTTAAGACAAATTAGGAATAACTCAATCTTAGTTGAATTTTGTCCATGACAACTACTTCCGTTTATCCCTTTAGAACTGGTTGTTGTGCAAGGCCACCTAATAAAAAAAAATTACCATTAATTTTGAAAAGTTGTCAGAGAAGAATTCATCAAACATGGAAAAAAGAGTAGTTAATAACAACTTGAAATGCTCTTATTATGTGTAGGTTTTTCAAAACAAATTTTAATAATAAGTCTCTAAATTGAGCAAATTTAGACAATCAAGAAAACAAATACCAGAAAATGATCTACTATAGCATATGTTCTTTTACTCTAACAAGTTGAACCAAATTCGTGTACTACAAAAAGTGGAACAAAAAAGAAAGATCAACACTATTTGGAAAATTTTCTTCCGATTAATCAATGGAAGGTTATTTAAGACAAATGTTTTTGTTTATAGTTTCATATATATATATATATATATATATATATTGACCACTGAGTTGCTTTTGATATGAAATTATGGATGCAAACATTTTAATTTGCAAATTATGTAACTAGCAAACATGCAATATGATTTTCCCGTTAAAATTCAATGACAAAATGAAATGTACAAAAATTATGGTGTCACGAACTTAACATTTTAAAACTTGTAACTTCTTGTCAAAATTCTACGATAAACAAAGAGGAATGGATTAGCATGCCACAAAGTGATTTTATTGGTAGAAAGACATTTTTCACTAATATTGTTTTATTGGACCACATTTTAACCTTTCAACTATGATTGCAATCTGAGCTGGGAACCAGGATGTCAATTGAATCTCTTCTGAAATCCAAAATCTGAAAACTTAGGCATGCTATGGAAAAAAAATTAGTAACATGAAAAACTGTCCAATTTTCTCCCAACACCAATTTCTTCAAATTTCTCTATAAATTTACAACTCCATCAAGGCTTATTTGTAACATCCCGTATTTGGAGGCCAAAAGCAAAGCGCTATGGATGCTGCAGTCATCCACAGTATTAACTTCTGGTGACGAAATACGGCAATGTTAATGGTATCCATAATATCAGAAGCACTTGAATATGAACAAAATCACAGATTTCTAAATACAATAATTTTAGTGATTATATTTCAAATAAATCATATCCAAGTTACAAAAATCCCAAACGTAATCCCAGGCATTGATCAAATATAATTTACAATAATACGCCAAGAGCGACATATGAAGATGCCCCCTTGGATGATCAAAGCAATATAGACATAATTGTCTTAATACATAGCGGAAATAATTTTAAAACAGAATCCCTAAATTAGCTATCTGTCAGCCACCTGCTCGTTTTTGGATGCTTTATTTTCCAAAATCTGCTAAAACCTGAAAACCTAAACCCTCAGCCTACTCAAATCAAATTTTGAGCACCCGAGAGTTTAAGGGGAAATAAAAACTTTGAGTCAGACTTAAAGCCTGGTATGAATAATTCTATTACATCTCAGTTTGTTGATAACTAGTGAGACCACGCCGCTTAGCGGAACGGGTTTCCTCTCACTAATATCTCTTTTCAAAACATATATTTTGCAAATCCTTTCATGCAACCAAACTGGTTAATCCACTGATTATAATAATAATATAGCAATATCCACTATGCTAAACAGGAAATAAAATAGACTATTTGTCTAAAATTTAAACTATCTGTTCTAAATTCTGAACTATCTGCTCTTTTCTGGACTATATGTCCTAAAATTGGTTATACCAAAATAGCAATTTCTTTTATGCTAGATATTGAGCTATCTGCCCAAAACAGGTAAAAAAGGGTGGACTAACTGTCCTTAAAAATTTAGCAAGGTCCGTTATGCTAATAAATGAACTATCTGTTCATATCAGAGCTGACTGCTCTTTCTGGACTAACTGTCCTGGACTAACTATCCTCTGGGCTAACTGCCCTCAAAATGGACCGACTGTCCGAATTTAAAATGAGCTGATTGCCCGAATTTTCTTTTGGGTTAACTATCCGTCAAAATATCTGAGCTAACTGCTCTTTAAATTTTCCTTGAAACCTTTTCAAAATGATTTAATCCTTCAAATCATATATATACAAGGAAAATACATCTTTTGCTTTACTCTAAGCTACTTTTTCCACATTATATATATATATATATACACTTTACTCAAAATAATGTTGATGATGTTCAATAAGGATTGTCTATCCTTTAAAATAAATTAAAGTCCTTTATAACTTAGAACACTTAGGCTATATGCCTAATTCATATATTCGAAACCTTTGTTTAAAACCTTCAAATAACCTTTCGAAAACATAGAAGGTAACTCCTTCAAAATCATTCATAAAACCCTTCGAAAGTATTGAAGGTAACTCCTTTATATCCTTTAATAGACCTTTTAAAATCAGTGAAGGTAACTCCTTCCGAACCTTTTAAAAGCTTTCTTTTCATAAGCTTTAAAACATATGACACCCGCCTTTAAATCCTTTAAACCTTAGCCTTTCGAAAACATAGCTAAACTATACCTTTCGGAATCAATGTACCTCAAAACCTTTCGAAGATATTGGGTTCAATTTAAAACAGGTGGAAAACCTTTCGAAACCAATCAAAGTTAACTACTTTGAAACCTTTAAAATGTTTCGACTTAAAACATTTGGATTATGCGAAGGGATCAGAAAAACATTGGAGTAGAAGCAACTGCTTCGAAACCTTCATAAAACCTTTCGAAATCAAACCTTTCAAAACAAAAACCTTTCGAAATCAAACCTTTTTGGAATCGAAACCTTTTGAAATCATTCGTAAACAATAAAGTGTTAGTACTGGAACCAACCCTTCGAAATCCATGAAGAGGTACGGCATGTTTTAAAAAACAAAAGATAACCTTTGACTCCATCTGTGTCGAAAGGTTAGGAAGCGGCAAATATGCTTCCGACCTGGCCGAAAGCTATACCTTTCGACTTTGCCGAAAGGTTTCAATTAAAACAAGAAAGCAAACCAATCGAAACCTTTTCCTTTGAAACCTTTTGACAATTTCGAAGGCTTTTTTTCGAAAGCTAGCAGGTGTATTTTTCTTTAAAACCAAAACAAAATTTCATCTTTTCCGAAAGCTATAACCCTTCGTCCCCAACCTTTTGACTTCCTCCAATTCACTACGTACCAGTTTCCTGATACCAAGTGCATTGGTATTTGATCTAATCAGAAGGTTTGATACCCTTCGACCTTGTTAGAAGGTCTGGAAAAATGACGGAAGCTCTTGTCGAAAGAGTTGAAATAGTGAAAATACTGTTTGAAATAGTTCTTTTGTACCTCCACCTGCCTTGTTTGTCTAAATCTGATTGGTTGCCAGAATTTTATATTCGAAAATTGCTGCCGATCTTCCATATTTGGAAATTTAAATAATTTTAAAAAAAAAACCATTTCTCCTATATAATTATATAAAACATTTAAGTCTCATACCTTAAATAATTTTATATAATCATCAAAACACCTTGAAAAATTCTAGAAAAATTCCAGTATATGTTCTCTTCGACATATAAACATTTCGAATCCAAACAATAATTATTTTACCCGTAAATAATTTTTATAATCCAAATTAACCTTTTCTGCTTTAGAAAATTATAACAAATCCACGAAAATTCAGAAAATTATGAAAATTGAAACCCATCTCTAAAATAACTTTTTAGATCATCATAAAAATTCGCAAGGCTAACGGATGTCATTTAATAGAGTTTTCATCTTAAAACATGTCATAAAATCTATATGAACATACATAAATCATCAACATGTATACATAATCTTTTATCATTCAAAAACATGGCAAACATTTGCAAAATCATTCGGAATCAACCTTAAAACCGAAACCAAAATATTTTGAGATGTAAACGTTATTCACCTTTGCTTTAATGATTAAGGAGCTTGAGATTTGAATGAGTTTGATTTGAATTTGCTTTCCTTAAGCTTTTCTTTTGTTTCCTCTTCTTTTTGCTTCATTAATGGTGGCCGACCAAGCTTTTAATTTTTGAAAATGAGAATGAACGTGTGTTTGGAATACACGGCCTAAGGAAGACAATATAGGAATGACTTATTTCCCATAATACCCCTCCTCTAATTCATTTTAACCATTTATTAAGTTTATTAGTTTAAAAAGGCACGGCTACCTTAATTAAATCGAATCTCAATCCCCTTATCAACACAATATTTTATTTAGTTTATCTAACTAAATCTCCTAAATAATGTTATAAAAAATCTGGGGTGTTACAGACTCCCTCCTTAAAGAATTTCGTCCTCGAAATTACAATAAGGCTCAAAGCAAATAAGAAGGTAAACATACCATCAAAACAAGTCAGGATAAGTATCTCTAATCCTGCTCTCAACCTCCCAAGTACAGTCTATGTCATCGTCACTCCACTGGACTTTGACTAATCTGACCATCCTGGTTCTAAGCCTCTTCTCATCTCTTGCAACAATGCGAACTGGCTTCCTCACTATGGTCAAGTCTGGTTCTACCACTAAATCATCTAGCACTATCGGTGCAATAGCAGTCTCCGTGTCTCTAACACACTTTCTTAGATGAGAAATATGAAAAAATCCATGGACACCTGCCAAACTGCTCGGTAACTCAAGTCTATACGCGAGCTTCCCGATCCTCTCAAGAATAGGAAAGGGTCCTATGAACCTAGGAGATAACTTCCCCGACTTTCCAAATCTAAGTACACCCTTTATCAGTGATACTTTGACGAAAACCTGGTCTCCAACCGAGAACTCCAAATCTTTCCGTCTCTTATTTGCATAACTTTTCTGCCTAGACCGAGACTCCTTCATCCTATCTTGAACGACCTTAATATTTTCTCCAGCTTCTCTAACCAAGTCTGGACCAAGAATCAACCTATCCCGGTCTCCAACCAACAAACGAGAGATTTGCATGACCTTTCATACAAAGCTTCAAGCGGTGCCATCCCAATACTAGTATGATAACTGTTATTATACGAAAACTCGACTAGATGCAGATGGTCCTCCCATGATCCCCCAATGTCTAGAACACAAGCTCTCAACATATCTTCCAAGATCTTGTTTACTCTTTCTGTTTGCCCATCTGTCTGTGGATGGTAAGCGGTGCTCATCATAAGCTTGGTTCCTAAAACTTCCTGCAGACTCTTCCAAAACTCGCTAGTGAACAAGGAATCTCTATCACTAACTATGCTGCTAGGAACTCCATGCAGTTTAATCACATTCTTCATGAACAACCTTGCTAAAACAGGTGCCGTCCTGGTTCACTTAACTGGAATGAAATGGGCACTCTTGGTCAATCTGTCCACTGTAACCCATATACTTTCATTTCCCATGTTCGACCTTGGCAACCCGTCTATAAAGTCCATAGAAATAGAATCCCACTTCCACACTGGAATATCTAATGGCTGAAGCAAACCACTCGGTTTCAGGTGTTCGGCCTTTGCCTGCTTTACACACAAACCAATATCCCGCTTCATTCCTTTCCAGAAGAAACTCCTCTTCATATCCTGATACATCTTGGTACCTACGGGATGTATAGTGAACTTCGAACGATGGCATTCATCTAAGACTTCCTTTCTTATGTTTCCTACACTTGGAACACATAATCTTCCTTTCTTTCTCAACCACCCATTCTGGTCAAGACTGAAATCTTTCAAGTCATCGCTCTTGGTTCCTTCTTTTAGCTTACTGATCCGTTCAGCTAACACTGGATCCCCTATCTACTTAGAAGCAATCCGTTCGATCAAAACTAGTCGAACTTCTAAACAAGACAATACAACTGTATCACCACTAGACCCTGCCTTGTATCTCCACTGCACTCTGCAATCTGCTAATGCTTCTAAAGCTTTCCACTCAGCCATCATTGCTAACACTACATTCTGATGTTTCCTACTAAGTGCATCTGCAACACGGTTGCCTTTCCCTGGTGTGTACTCAATCCCAAAACCATAAGTGGCTATGAACTCTAACCATCTATGATGTCTCATGTTCAGCTCCTTCTGAGAGAACAAATACTTCAGCGACTTATAGTCTGTAAATAGCTCAAACCTTTCTCCCAAAATGTAATGTCTCCACACCTTCAAAGCAAAAATCACACCAGCTAACTCTAATCATTCGTTGGATATTTGACCTCATGCGGTTTAAGCTATCTAGAAGCATAGGCAATCACTTTACCTCTCTGCATCAGCACAGCTCCTAATCCTGTTCCACATGTATCAGTATAAACTACCAAGTCCTGATTCCCCTCTGAACTACCAACACAGGTGCATGGGTCAATAAGTGTTTCAAACTCTGGAATGCTTCCTCACACTTATTGGCCCATACAAACTTCACATCCTTCCTCGTTAGCCTGGTCATCGGTGCTGCTATCCGCGAGAAATCCTTAATGAATCTCCGATAATAACCAGCCAACCCAAGGAAACTCTTAATCTCGGTTACTGTCTTAGGTCTCTTCCAACTATTCACTACCTCGATCTTAGTCCGATATACTAATAACCCTTCCTCTGAGATGACATGACCAAGAAACTTCACCTTCTTCTTCCAGAAGTGACACTTCGAAAACTTCGCTTTCAGCTGATGCTGCCTCAGTGTCTCAAGCACTACTCTAAGATGAGCTTCATGCTCTCTTTCATCCTTAAATTAAATCAAGATATCATCTATGAAAACCAGCATGAATCTATCCAAGTGCTCGGAAAATCCGGTTCATCAAATCCACAAAGAAAGCTGGAGCATTTGTCAGTCCGAACGACATAACTAACCATTCGTACGATCTATATCTGGTCCTGAATGCTATCAAAGATATACTATCATTTGCTACTCTGAGATGATGGAAACTCGTTTCCAAATCCAACTGAGAAAATACCTTTGCTCCACTTAGCTGGCCGAACAAATCATCAATTCTGGGCAATGGATATCGATTCTTTATCGTCCTCTCATTCAACTTACGATAATCAATACATAGCCTCAACAATCCGTCCGGCTTCTTAGCGAACACTGCCGCTGCACCCCACAATGAACTGCTCGCCTTGACAAAACTCTTTCCCTCTAAATTCACCAACCACCTTCAACTCCCTCATTTCTGAAGGGGTCATTCTGCTTGGCGGTCTACTCACCGGTTTTGCTCCCGGAACCAAATCTATCCGAAACTCAATGGCCCGTTTTGGCAGCAATCCAACTACAGGCTCAAACACATTTGCGAATTTTCTAACCATGAAAACTCGACTCAACTCATCATCTGAATCCAATGCACCCAACAAAGCAAACACTGCACCGCTAGAACCTCCTACGATGAAAGCAATCTGATCACTACTATTCGGGTGACTGAGAAATATCTTCCTACCTTGGAAAAATATCTTAGCATCGTACTCACTTAACCGATCCATACCTAGGATGATCCCAAACCCCACAAAATCAAACACATGCAGACTACACACGAAAGTATGACCTAACAGGTCAAACTCAAACTGGTCACACCTCAACCCTAGAGTTGCATACCCTCCTATTGGATTCGCAACCCGTAAGGAAGTAACTAAATATGTGGGTTCAAGGTTAAGCTTATCTATCAAAAATCTAGATAAAAGAATGCAATGCACTAGTATCAAATAAAACGCTAACAGGCATACCATGAATCTGAAGCGTTCCCCCAAGAACCGACTTCCCCTTCACCTGGGCTGTTGGCTTGGAAGCGGCAGGCTCCAATGCAAACACCTTGCCCTTACCATCTCTAATGGGCTCCTTGCACTGGTTTTTTAATGGCTTATCTAGTCACAGTTGAAACACCTAACATTCTTCCCCTTAGCCATATCCTTCGCTTTCCCTGAGTGACACTCATTAGCAAAGTGCCCTTTCTTGTCGCATTTATAGCAGACAACTTCAAACTCCGCTTTCTTGGCTGCTCCACCCTTCTGAGCACCCTTCTTGGGTAAGAACTTCCTCTTCTGGCTCTACCCAACCTGGACCACTTTTGCCTTGCTCTTCTCCAAAGACTTCTTCCTGCCTCAAATCCATCTCTATAACAATATCAAAAGGATCTCTAAGATGAGACAAAGTAGCACTAGCCAACTCCGGCTTCAATCCTCTTATAAACTTCTCATTCCATTTCAACACGGTATCTACAGAAGCATACCCATACCGGGCCAACTCTTCGAACTTCATAGCACACTCAGCAATAGACATTTCTCCCTGCACCAGCTTAGCAAACTACCTAATCAAAGCTGACTGTGCCATTACTGACATTAACCTCTCCTGGAAAATCCTCTTGAAATCCTCCCAGGTTACTGTCTCCTCATCAACTGTTGTTAATACACTATTCCACCAGAACAATGTAGTCCCTTGAAGCTGCCTGGACGCCAACCTCCTCTTCTACTCGTCATTGAGCCCTAAATCTGCAAAACTCCATTCACAGTGCAACAACCAATTCTCCACTTCAATGGCATCCTCCGTCCCCATAAATGGCTTCCCTCCTAGCTTCACATAATCATCGCTCATATTAGCGAAATGATTATCTACCAGAACTTCGGAAACCCCTGCTCCTGCGGCATTTCCTCCTAGCACTTCGGCAGCAACTCCTGCCTGCATCATATTCCTGAAAAACTGATACATGGCTCCCATTCCGACCTGCGGGACTTCAGCACCAACATTCTCTGCCTGATCTTGGCCTCTCCCTGCATTAGGTTCGGCATTCCTTTTGGTGCTTCCCCCTTCTTGGTTAACCCTGCTTCTTCTACCATCTATATCTGTATTCAAACCTCATGAGATATAGAAAGATAACCTGATCAAAGATAGATGAATGAAGATAAAGCGCATACTTATATATAGCAAATACAAGTACGTTACTATAGCGTTAACCCTACCCCAAATCTTACTCCAATTTCCTGTGTTTTTTTTTTCAAAACCAATTTTTAGTTAAATTTTTCATAAACCTATACTCTGATACCAAGTTGTAACATCCCGTATCTGGAGGCCAAAAGTAAAGCGCTATGGATGCTACAGTCATCCACGGTATTAACTTCTGGTGACGAAATACGGCAGTGTTAATGGTATCCATAATATCAGAAGCACTTGAATATGAACAAAATCACATATTTCCAAAAACAATAATTTTAGCGATTATATTTTAAATAAATCATATCCAAGTTACAAAAATCCCAAACGTAATCCCAGGCATTGATCAAATATAATTTACAATAATACGCCAAGAGCGATATATGAAGATGCCCCCTTGGATGATCAAAGCAATATAGACATAATCGTTTTAATACACAGCGGAAATAATTTTAAAAAGAAATCCCTAAATTAGCTATCCATCAACCACCTGCTCGTCTTTGGATGCTTTATTCGCCAAAATCTACTAAAACCTGAAAACCTAAACCCTCAGCCTACTCAAATCAAATTTTGAGCACCCGAGAGTTTAAGGGGAAACAAAAACTTCGAGTCAGACTTAAAGCCTGGTATGAATAATTCTGTTACATCTCGGTTTATTGATAACAAGTGAGACCACGCCGCTTAGCGGAACGGGTTTCCTCTCACTAATATCTCTTTTCAAAACATATATTTTGCAAATCCTTTCATGCAACCAAACTGGTTAATCAACTGATTATAATAATAATATAGCAATATCCATTATGCAAAACAGGAAATAAAATAGACTATCTGTCTAAAATTTAAACTATATGTTCTAAATTCTGAACTATCTGCTCTTTTCTGGACTATCTGTCCTAAAACTGGTTATACCAAAATAGCAATTTCTTTTATGCTAGATAATGGGCTATCTGCCCAAAACAGGTAAAAAGGGGTGGACTAACTATCCATAAAAATTTAGCAAGGTCCGTTATGCTAATAAATGAACTATCTGTTCATATCAGAGCTGACTGATCTTTCTGGACTAACTGTCCTCTGGGCTGACTGCCCTCAAAGTGGACCGACTGTCCGAATTTAAAATGAGCTGACTGCGCGAATTTTCTTTTGGGTTAACTATCCTTCAAAATATGTAAGCTAACTACTCTACAATATCTGAGCTAACTGCTCTTTAAATTTTCCTTGAAACCTTTTCAAAATGATTTAATCCATCAAATCATATATATACAAGGAAAATACATCTTTTGCTTTACTCTAAGCTACTTTTGCCATGTTATATATATACTTTACTCAAAATAATGTTGATGATGTTCAATAAGGATTGTCTATCCTTTAAAATAATTAAAGTCCTTTATAACTTAAAACACTTAGGCTATCTGCCAAATTCTTATATTCGAAACCTTTGTTTAAAACCTTCAAACAACCTTTCGAAAGAAGGTAACTCCTTCAAAATCATTCATAAAACCCTTTGAAAGTATTGAAGGTAACTCCTTCATATCCTTTAATAGACCTTTCGAAATCATTGAAGGTAACTCCTTCCGAACCTTTTAAAAGCTTTCTTTTCATAAGCTTTAAAACATATGACACCCGCCTTTATATCCTTTAAACCTTAGCCTTTCGAAAACATAGCTAAACTATACCTTTCGGAATCAATGTACCTCAAAACCTTTCGAAGACATTGAGTTCAATTTAAAACAGGTGGAAAACCTTTTGAAACCAATCAAAGTTAACTACTTTGAAAACCTTTAAAATGTTTCGACTTAAAACATTTGGATTATGCGAAGGGATTAGAAAAACATTGGAGTAAAAAGCAACTGCTTCGAAACCTTTATGAAACCTTTTGAAATCAAACCTTTCAAAACCAAAACCTTTCGAAATCAAACCTTTCAAAATCAAAACCTTTCGAAATCAAACCTTTCGAAATCATTCAAAAACAATAAAATGTTAGTATTGGAACCAACCCTTCGAAATCAATGGAGAGAGATGACAAGTTTTAGAAAACAAAAGATAACCTTTGACTCCATTTTTATCGAAAGGTTAGGAAGCGGCAAATATGCTTCCGCCCTGGCCGAAATCTATACCTTTTGACTTTGCCAAAAGGTTTCAATTAAAAAAGGAAAGCAAACCAATCGAAACCTTTTCCTTTTAAACCTATTGATAATTTCGAAGGCTTTTTGTCGAAAGCTAGCAGGTGTATTTTTCTTTAAAACTAAAACAAAACTTCATCTCTTCCGAAAGCTATAACCCTTCATCCCCAACCTTTCAACTTCCTCCAATTCACTACGTACCAGTTTTTTGATACCATGTGCATTGGTATTTGATCTAATCGGAAGGTTTGATACCCATCGACCTTGTTGGAAGGTTTGGAAAAAAGATGGAAGCATGCCGAAAGAGTTGAAACAGTGAAAATACTGTTTGAAATAGTTCTTTTGCACCCCACTTGCCTTGTTTGTCTAAATTTGATTGGTTTCCAGAATTTTATATTCAAAAATTGCTGATGATCTTCCATATTTGAAAATTTGAATAATTTAAAAAAAAGCCCATTTCTCCTTTATAATTATATAAAACATTTAAGTCTCATACCTTAAATAATTTTATATAATCATCAAAACACCTTGAAAAATTCTGGAAAAATTCCAGTATATGTTCTCTTCAACATATAAAAATTTCGAATCTAAACAATAATTATTTTAACCGTAAATAATTTTTATAATCCAAATTAACCTTTTCTTCTTTAGAAAATTATAAAAAATCCACAAAAATTCTAAAAATTAAAACCCATCTCTAAAATAACTTTTTAGATCATCATAAAAATTCATAAGGCTAACAGATGTCATTTAATAGGGTTTTCATTTTAAAACATGTCATAAAATCTATATGAACATACATAAATCATCAACATCTATATATAATCTTTTATCATTCAAAAACATGGCAAATATTTGCAAAATCATTCGGAATCAACCTTAAAACCGAAACCAAAATATTTTGAGATGTAAACGTTATTCAACTTTGCATTAATGATTAAGGAGCTTGAGATTTGAACGAGTTTGATTTGAATTTGCTTTCCTTAAGCTTCTCTTTTGTTTCCTCTTCTTCTTCCTTCGTTAATGGTGGTCGACCAAGCTTATAATTTTTTAAAATGAGAATGAACGTGTGTTTGAAATACACGGCCTTAGGAAGGCAATATAGGAATGGCCTCTTTCCCATAATACCCCTCCTCTAATTCATTTTAACCCTTTATTAAGTTTATTAGTTTAAAACAGCACGGCTACCCTAATTAAATCAAATCTCAATCCCCTTATCAACACATTATTTTATTTAGTTTATTTAACTAAATCTCCTAAATAATGTTATCAAAAATTTGGGGTGTTACATTATTCCACACCAATCTCACTTTCTTCATCTCTTCAAAAATATCATAAAAACAATGTAGAAGTCCAATAATATAATCTTCTACTGTTACTTCACACTTTCTACGTTGTACTACAGATACATGGGTTGTTGTCAGAACCAACAAAAAAAAGTGCATAAAAAAGTTATAGCATCACTCAATAAACCTTTGTAGAAGTGTCCAGTAGAACTAGAGGTGATCAATGAGCATGGTCGACATAAATACGAAACACCAAAATAAGTGGATGGTATGACAAAGTTTGTACAATAAAACCGGTCGGTCGGGATGGGATTCTATGAAAGAAACCATATCTGATACCAAGGATTGTTGGGCTAGTTGTGTGATAGAGTTTGGCACTTCTATTTCATGTATAGAAGTGGGTCAATAGAGAATTTAGAATATTTACAAATAATATATCAAGGTCCACATGCTACTAGATTCATTGCATTCTCGCCCACTGCTACACCAAATGAAGAAGCACGTCAATCTCTTCGCATTCCCATATTATCATACCATTTATCGATAGAACCAGGGATTTTGATACAACGTACAATAATTCATAAGATGTTCGGGTACAGATTACTTAGTTTGTTCGTACTATATGTCCTACAATCGCGATGGATTTTATTGATACAAAAATTGTATTGGAGGAGACCGAAGACATCGATTTGATACCTAAGAAAAGATGAACAATTTTATTGATGTAATATAGGAACGCCAAATAAAGAAGTCTCAGTCAGAAACAAAAACTCAAGCACTACAGCAAGTCCAAATCTAATGATCGATACAAAGAGTGCAGATTATACCAAATCATCATTCTCATATATCGCTCTTGCAAATCGTGTGAGGATGATTGGACAAATTGATTTTGGAAAAACATTAGCAATTTTGATGGAAAAGAAGAAAATAATATTGTCCACTATTTTGGATGATTAAACTACATGAAGTTGGTTGAAGGTTGAAATAGAACAAATGAGGGATAATGTTCGGTATTATAAATATTTTTTCAACAAATCAACCCCTGATCCATGGAATTTGGATTTTTTTCATGTATTCTCACTGTGTCTGTTGTAATTTTTTTATTTTGACGTACCGATTTTTTTTAAATTTGTATATTTTTTTAAATTTACAATTCCCACATTAATATATAATATAATATCAATTTTTAGTATTTACTCAAAAATAATTTAAAACAAACTAATAATATATTTATATAAATAATCATTCTTCTTTTGTTGCCCTTCTCAAAGTACAAAACTGCATTCTCGAATTTTCTTCGTTCATACCTCGTTCATTTTAGCTCGTTGAAGTGCTCCTTTTGTTTAAAAAATAAGGCATCCTCTTGATTTATACTTAGGCAATTGGGAAATAAATGACACTAGTTAAAAGGGTATAAGTTTCCACAACCTAATAAGATAAACTGAATCTAAATATTTTATTAACTTTGTGCCATCATTGAATTAATCATTTCATAAAGCAGATAGGTTTCATTGATGCAAACTATAAACAAAATATGAGGGAGATGTGTTGTAAAACAAATCAATGCACATTCATCCATGGAGAATTCAACTATCATCAACGAAAAGGGCGAATATTGGTTAATTTGATTCGGGGTTGTATGTAGGATCGATGTTGACTGGATGGCTATAATAGGAAGTGCATTTAAACAGCCACTATTTTATTTAAGATTTTACTTATATACAATTTTGGTTGATAGCTTTGGAGTTTTATGATAATAAGTTTGGTTTGAGATTATACAGTATAGGTTTTTTATGGTAAGAATGATACTTTATCCAAGTATAACACTCATTTTGATGTGGCGAGACATTAAACCCGTAACCTTTAAAACTCATGTCAAAATGGTCATACCACTAAACAATTGAACTAGTGGTCATTGACTATACATTATAGGTTAATTAGTGTTGAACATGAAATTAAACCCTCAATCATACGTCAAAGTGTAAAAACCTAGCTTTAGTAAAATTTCCATTTGGATCCAATGTGATGGTCAAACCCAATATTATGATAAAGCATTAAAGATATGATTTTATATTAATTAATAAAGATTTTTGATTAATAAATCGATACAATTTAGACGTATAAGTAGATGTTATACATGGGAATTCCTGTAGATAATTTTGTTTGACTTTCACTAAAGGTATTTAAGTAGTAATTTAGAGTAATAAGCTAAAAAGATGTTTATATATCATAAATATGCTAAAATACATGTTTATTTGTCACTGATTCTTTTCAAACGAGTGACAACCTATAAAACTTTCAAATTACTAAGTTCATCACAACCGCACAATGCTCTTTTTCCACTTCTTCGTGTTTTTGAAAGTTCATAAATGCCAAATCTCGCTAAATTTTGCAAGGCGCATTCTGATTATGAGTTTGCTAATTCAAATGCCATAACATAACCTAATATCCATCATTTTCATCTACATGTAATAATTACTGTTATATATAGAAATACAAGTAGATAAATTTCTTTTTAATTATCTTCCATTAGCCGGTTGCAAGAAGATGACATAATGTATGAGAGGATTGCATTTCATATCATTTTCTTTTAGTCCACGTTTTTAGAGTCCACAAAACAAATTCAATAAGCTCGAATAACATATATATAATTTAGTCGAAGAGGTTAGTAGAAGCAAATATGTTGGAAAGTCACTCCTCGATTGGGTAAAAGCACAATCAACAATGGTTTGTTCAGTGAAAATTTTAAACTAAACTATCCACAAAGTAATTAATTATGGTTTGCCCACTTATTTGTGACTTTTCAAGTAATTTCCACGTCCAATGAACTGAACAAGTGAACTGTGGAAAAAACAATAAAACTTTTGTTATTTTATTGGAAAAATGGATTAAAACAACAAAGTGTTAACAGTTTTATTAAATCGACAAACACTTTGTTGTTTTAGTTCATTTTTGCACTAAATGGAAAAGTGTATGCCTTTTTATAGCCAATTCAATAAAAAAGTTAGATACTTTGTCATTTAATTTATTTGTAAAAAAATTTAAAATTTGGTTGCATTGTTGGTTCTTCTTTTTTTAGTGCAATGTTGTTCATTTATCAAACCGACCGTTAGGAAGGTTTGCTTTCTGTCACTTGCCCAAAATCAATTTCTCTGAAGCCAAAAAACATGCTTTCATGTTTTACTGCATTTCTCTTCTTACCCGCGTTCCCCACTTCCAAATTAACTCTCCTCAAAATCGCCCTGTTTTTCTCCCTGGAAATTTCACAATCGTTTCCTCCATTCAATCTCTCTCAAGCTTACACCTTAAACGCTGATTCTCCTGCCCACTTTTTCTATACGCGTTTGCCCTCTTCTTTTCCGCTTTATTTCACAAAAAATCTGACCTTGAACTCCTCTTTCAAAATCCACAAATTATGCACTGCTCTAAAAAATCTAACCTTTAATTCCCTCTTCCAGATCCACAAATTACGCAATCCATTTTACTTGCAATCTTCCACATCCGTAATAAGTTTTTGCTCCGTATCAACATTAATTTTTTCCATTAAATTTCTCGTCCTCATCAGTGAAAAACACTCTTCTAATTCCACCTCTAACCGATGATCCAGAGACTGACTGTTATCCCACCCTTTGGTCAAGGCTGGAATATCAACAAACTAGCTGGAAAGTGATGGATATCCGGATTGGAAATCGATTGGAAACAAGGCTTTGATCGATGTCGTCAAAATTTGGCCGAGCTCCGATCAAGGCGGGATCGATTGGGAATGATGATCAAGGCTAGGAGAGACTACGTTTCAAATTCCAGGTCAAAAGGAGTTCATTTGCTCAAGATAATTGATCGATTCGAACAGGCATTCGTATTGATCGGCATGGATACGAATAGCGCCTTCGTATCGATCAGTAGGAAGGCCAGATGGGTTTCGACTCGATAGCAGTGAACCTGGGTTGAGAAGAGGGGCGCAAGATGGTTTGTTCGACTCGAAGGTTTCACCTCGATATATTTCGTATCGATACAGTTTGTATCGATGAAGATGGATTCAGTCGCTTATTCTGGGTCGATACGTTCGCATCAATCGGATGGATTCAGACTACGGTTTTCGTATCGATGTTGTTCGCATCGATAAGATGATGAGGCATGATGGTGCATTTCGTATCGATCGGGGCTAGAATCAATATGAAGGATGGAGCATTGGTCGCGGAGATTTGGACAAGCATTTCGTATCCATCGATTTCGATCGATACGAAGGACACACTCGCGCATCGGTTCGAAGAAGACCAAGGGCATTAGCATTGATGGACACAAATATGACTAGCATGAACGAAGAATGTGCACGATTCGAAAAAAGAAACGTTCAACAAGGCATGGAAAGTGGATCGAACCTTAAAGATAGGGCCATGTCATCACCAAGCGCGTGCATGGTATCGATGCGATCAAGTATCGATGTGAAATTGATCGAGTCGAACGAAGCAACCAACTGAAAATCCTAATTCGTATCGATCATAACTCATAAACCACAAGTCCAAATGCCACGAAACTTTCACAGGAGCTTACGTACAAGCCAAGGAAGGTTCACACCAAGTTTCGACTCCATCGAATGAAATCCTGATCGATACGAAATTCGTTCGTATCGATCACGGATCTGGCCGAAACTTCGTGGGCTCGGTCGCGTGGACCCGCTCACGTGCCAGAAGAAGTCTCCCGAGATCTGGGCGAAATATCAGCCTCCTACACCTATAAATAGACCCCCAGGGCCTACAGAAAAAGGATCTTTGGCTTCTCAACGTCCAGACTCTGTCCGATTCAACTCTGTACTCCAGAGCTGCTGTTATACTCGAATTTTATCATTATAATTTGCTGTAATCAGTTGTAACCAGCAAGGAAAGTCAATAAAAGATTTACTTTTGGAGTGGACGTAGGCCGGAGATAGCCGAACCACTATAAATCTTGTGTCTCTGTCTATCTCTTTCCGTTTTAAGTTTATTATTCTTCATTTTTTATCCTCTACATTACTTAGATCTGAGATTGGTGATTGTTTATTATTGATCTGTGTTCATACACTGGTGCTTTCACGACATTTGGGGTTTGTAACCAATTTTGGCACAAACACTTTGGTGCTTTCACTGAGAAGGACTAGCACCCGCTGTACCCGTTTGAAGTTCAGATTTGAAGGCTTAAGGATTTAGATTAAGAGCTATGACAAGGCAATCAAGTAGAAGACAAAGAGCAGAGAGAAGTCAGCATGAAGGGAGCCAGGAGGCATCATCAGGGGCTAATCAGACTTCAGCTTTCATCACCAGAGACGAGATGGAGGTGATGATGGGAGTAAAGCATGAAGAATTTCTAAAAAGATAGGAGGAGATGATGCAGAACCTCCTCAGGCAGTTTGGGCAAGCAGGAACAGCTGGAGCTTCAGGAGTTCAAATCCACGGAGCTAGAGCAAAAGGACCAAACAGGCAATCAAATGGAGCATCTCAACAAGGCATAGCCCCTGATCAGCACATAACTTCTAACCTCGATGGATCCAAGCTCGGGGGCACACCGCCCCGCAACGGTGGACCAGCTCATGGAGGAATTCCAGTTGACACTACACAACAAGATGCTGGCAGGAATGTAGGAGCAAGGGATGAGGAGTACGTACTAGAGTTCCCTCGGGGACTCGGGGGGCAACCATTGGCAGACAACGCTGGATTGGCTGAGATTATCAGGCAAACTATGCACGGAGGTTTGACGAACAGAGATCTCGAAGGAGTAAACAGGAGTCCGTTTACTCGTGACATCAGAATGGCTCGGAATCCACCAGAATTCAAGCTACCTACGCTACATGTATACAATGGAAAAGCTAATCCGACTGATCACTTGATGAGATATACAAGACATATGGAAGTGCTGGGGGCATCGGAGGAAGTGATGGCCCGATGTTTCCCTCTGTACCTGACGGATATAGCTGCTATGTGGTTCAGACAGCTGGAAGAGGGATCTATTAGGACATGGACAGAATTGGTGGACAGGTTTCTGAAGCAGTTTCGGGTTCATGTTAAAAGACCGAAGAACGTGATGACGCTAACGTCAGTAAGGCAAAGGACAGATGAATCGCTCAGAGCTTTCCTAACTCGGTTCAATGCAGCGGTTGCTTCGGTGGATCGGCCGGATCCATCGATGGTTTTAATGGCAGCAGTATCAGGAGTCAGAGAGGATTCAGATTTCAAAGTATCTCTAATACAGGACCCACCAATGGATCTCGGGGAATTCTTTCACGAAGCTGAGAGATTCCTTCGGTAGGAAAATGCATGTTCGGATATGAAGTTAAAGGAGGTGAACGCAGCTGAGGATGGTGGGCCATCCAGCGGAGGCTCGGATAAAGATAAAGCAAAAAGGAAGCTGGACGACGAATCAGGAAAAGCTAGGAAGCGGTGGAGGGAACCAAAGTTTTCCACTTACACAGGGTTAAACGAGACGTTGGAACAAATATTCATGGAGACTCGGAATCTCCTTCCCTACCGAAGGCCAGCTAGGAGAGAACCCTCAGAACGTGAAAGGGCATCAGGGAGGCACTGTCTTTTTCACGATTTAGACGGACACGATACCAACAGTTGCAGGCATCTGAAGGACATAATTGAGGAGCATGTAAGGAATGGACAGTTGCGACAATATGTCGAGGCCCGGAATGCGGCGGTGGGGCAGGAGCAACCACCGTCTACCTCAAACAATGATGGCACGAGGCCCAGGAATGATGGTCGATTGGTTATCAATTGACCGGAATAATACAAAATAAGTAACAAACTACTAGCAAGCGGCCAAGTCATTTACTCATGTACGGGGACGGAGATGGCCCCTAGGCATGCTCTGACTGACGATAAACCGCTACGCTATGGTTTGTGAAATCTGTTTCTTCTTTTCGTTTGGGCATTTGTCTTTTCTGGATTGGTTTTGGAGTTTGGTTTGAACTCCTGATGTTGTTTGTTTTCTGGTTTGGACTTTCATTTGGATGATTGCTTTCTGATTTGGATTTCTGATATGGATTTTTCGTTTTCCGATTTGATTTGGATTTGGTTTTGATTGGATTTTCATCTGGTTTTTGGTAAATGGATGTCGGGTATGGATTATGCCCGGCAAGAGATAAGACTCTTCGTCCGAACGTGGCGAATTGGTTTATTATGGTCGTCGAGTATGGACTATACTCGGCAAGGGTCCGGAGAGACCAGGATTCGGCCTAGGACTTAGGCCCCATAATATCTATCGGTTACAATTTCAGGTCGTCGAGCATGGGCTATGCTCGACAAGGGTCCGGAGCGACCATGATTCAGCTTAGGACTTAAGCCATGACAATTATTTAACGCCCAGGGATACTGGGCCACGGTCGTCAAGTGTGGATTGCGCTTGGCAAGAGCCCGGAGAGGTTACAGATTTGGATATCGACCCAGAGAGATCGTGGATTCGGTTATTGGTTATTGGATAAGGATGGATTAGAACTCGGCTGTCGAGTTCAGATGGATACGGAATTGGCTAAGGCTTTGGTTACTGGATCTGGAATCAGACATCGACTCAGAGTGGTCGAGAAACATGCACTTGGATGATGCGGCTATGAACTTTGGGTATCGGATTCCAAACTCTTCAAAACACACCTTCTTATCACAAGGCATGTTTTGGGGGGCAAATGTTATCCCACCCTTTGGTCAAGGCTGGAATATCAACAAACTAGCTGGAAAGTGATGGATATCCGGATTGGAAATCGATTGGAAACAAGGCTTTGATCGATGTCGTCAAAATTTGGCCGAGCTCCGATCAAGGCGGGATTGATTGGGAATGATGATCAAGGCTAGGAGAGACTACGTTTCAAATTCCAGGTCAAAAGGAGTTCATTTGCTCAAGATAATTGATTGATTCGAACAGGCATTCGTATCGATCGGCATGGATACGAATAGCGCCTTCGTATCGATCAGTAGGAAGGCCAGATGGGTTTCGACTCGATAGCAGTGAACCCGGGTTGAGTAGAGGGGCGCAAGATGGTTTGTTCGACTCGAAGGTTTCACCTCGATATATTTCGTATCGATACAGTTTGTATCGATGAAGATGGATTCAGTCGCTTATTCTGGGTCGATACGTTCGCATCAATCGGATGGATTCAGACTACGGTTTTCGTATCGATGTTGTTCGCATCGATAAGAAGATGAGGCATGATGGTGCATTTCGTATCGATCGGGGCTAGAATCAATATGAAGGATGGAGCATTGGTCGCGGAGATTTGGACAAGCATTTCGTATCCATCGATTTCGATCGATACGAAGGACACACTCGCGCATCGGTTCGAAGAAGACCAAGGGCATTAGCATTGATGGACACGAATATGACTAGCATGAACGAAGAATGTGCACGATTCGAAAAAAGAAACGTTCAACAAGGCATGGAAAGTGATCGAACCTTGAAGATAGGGCCATGTCATCACCAAGCGCGTGCATAGTATCGATGCGATCAAGTATCGATGCGAAATTGATCGAGTCGAACAAAGCAGCCAACTGAAAATCCCAATTCGTATCGGTCATATCTCATAAACCACAAGTCCAAATGCCACGAAATTTTCACAGGAGCTTACGTACAAGCCAAGGAAGGTTCACACCAAGTTTCGACTCCATCGGATGAAATCCTGATCGATACAAAATTCGTTCGTATCGATCACGGATCGGGCCGAAACTTCGTGGGCTCGGTCGCGTGGGCCCGCTCATGTGCCAGAAGGAGTCTCCCGAGATCTGGGTGAAATATCAGCCTCCTACACCTATAAATAGACCCCCAGGGCCTACAGAAAAAGGATCTTTGGCTTCTCAACGTCTAGACTCTACCCGATTCAACTCTATACTCCATAGCTGCTGTTATACTCGAATTTTATCATTATAATCTGCTGTAATCAGTTGTAACCAGCAAGGAAAGTCAATAAAAGATTAACTTTTGGAGTGGACGTAGGCCGGAGATAGCCGAACCACTATAAATCTTGTGTCTCTATCTATCTCTTTCCGTTTTAAGTTTATTATTCTTCATTTTTTTATCCTCTACATTACTTAGATCTGAGATTGGTGATTGTTTATTATTGATCTGTGTTCATACACTGGTGCTTTCACAACATTTGGGGTTTGTGACCAATTTTGGTGCAAACACTGATGCAGACTCTCCAGACGAACCTCAGGTTCCCATCACCGTTCTACCAAGTGAGCAACTGTCCCCCGCCGCTCTTTCAAAGCTGGTCCATTTTGAAAAGATTTGCAATTGGTTTAGCAATTTTTTCTTTTATCTGGGTTAGTATGAATATATTCCCTAAATTAATTGAGTATTTTTTGTATTGTCAGTCTATGTAATTTTTGTTACCTTATATATGGTGTGCAGGATTGGCTAATAAGCTTTTGCATATTCTACCATTTTGAAAGTGTGCACTAATTTGTATGAAAACAACATTTGAATTAAGTAACTGGTACATGGAAAAATAAATGTATGTTTGAGCGTAGGCCAATAACCAAATATTCTTATTTGAAAAATAAAGACAAAAGCTAAAAGTTTTATGAGAAAAGGGTGGAATAAATTTGGTTATTATTTAGTCTAAAACTGGTAGAAGAGACCTGAACTGCCATGCGCAGTCAAGAATGTTTCAGCCATGTCAGACTGGGCGCCATGAAGAATGTGACAAACCTCTAAGCTTTTATACAATGTTTTGAAGTACGTATCCAAATGAAACTGAGTTTCCATATATGAGCAGTATGAGTCTCAAAACTCACGTTATAAACTAGTTAACTAGTCAATAAGGTACTGTTAGCTGTCAACTATTCTTTTATCAATAAGACAACACTAAAACTTTCAAAATGAATGAATGTATAGTTTGTTTTGGCGTTCTCTTTGGAAATGAATTGAGTCATTCTATGATCTTTGACCAAATTTTCATGGTTTTTTATCACTGTATTTCGTTATTATTTTTAATGATTGCTAGCACAGAATATATTAAAAAAATTGGAAACTTTTACTTCTTACAAAAATGATATTTATCTGCTTTTCCGTGATTTTTAAATTTGTTTTCATCCTTTTTTTCCAGCATACAAAAAAATATATGAGAAAACCTTCTAAAATTGATAACTAGTTTCGGTTAATTACCGAACTAAATTTCAAATGATATGGTTCTTAAGCCAATTTTCAACATTGTTGTGGAAATTTTTACTTGTTATAAAATGAAATATAGCCGTTGTTCCGTGATTTTGAAAATTGGTTTCATCTTTTTCGATGATTTTCAAATTACTAATTTAATTCATTATATCAGTTTACAAAATGTAGGAATGCATAGACAAATATAGTAATACATCAAATAACAAATTAACCATCTAAAATTAATAAAGCTAATTCTCTGCTAATTGATAATATGTCCAGGAAAATTCAACGCCTTTTACGTATCACTTTGATTTGAATGCGTCGCCATTGCCTCGGGATGATGACGAGCAATCCGAATATCGTGTCAATCATATGCAAGGAGTGTCAACAACGCAGTCACAGTCGATCTTCGATACGGTAATTTTTCCCCCATTTTTAAGTTTTTAATACTTAAATTTTGTTTTTTTTTGAATTTGCCAAATTATATAAGTTTATTTATTAGAATTATTATTCGGTAGAAGTATATACAAAAGATATATTTTCTTTAAATTTTTCTCCATGTTTGAACCCACAACTTTTTTACCAACCTAACATTAGACTTTTATAGAGACATAAACAAGAAGGAAGATGGATTTGTTACTGTAAACTGAATCAACAAGGTTAGGATTGTTTGCTTTTTAACACAAATTCACTACATGATGAAGTGCAGTCTATGTACCTAAAGAATTGAGTTTTATATTTTTGTATTTCAAGTGGTCACAGCTATGTAGTGATTTGCACTATATTCTTCTAAGAACGAACGGTGCACATTTGAAAGACTGGCTAATTTGAGTAACATATAATGCAAAAGAAAATATACCCTTATAACATTTTTCCTTATTATTTCAGTAACATCTTGCAGCATATAAGACTATTTCTATGGGCCAAAGACAACCAATGAACCAATACCTCATATGCCACCTAATACAAATCTCCACTAAACTCTTGTATACTTCATCAGCAAATGCAGGTTATCGGTTGCTGTACTGGTAGAAAACGTAGAATGATTTGTTTAATGAGTTGTTTGAATGTGTATTTAAAAGAAGCTACATCACATTATAGATATTGAAAGAACTTTCTTTATATAATGCATGCTTTATTGATTATTTCTTTTGGTAAGCTGGACTCTGGACGCTGTAAATCAAATCTAGTTGTTTGTTTTCAAATAGGAACTAGGAAAATAAATATATTTCGCCAATATATTGTATTTTCCCATGATCTTTATAGTCTACCAATTTCTTTTCCTTTTTTAAGTATAATATTTTGTATGCATATAGCCATGCACACACATATATATTTGTTTCGTCACTTAATTGTTAATTATTTTGTATTTTATCTTCTTTGATAAATTTTTTAATAACGCGAACAATATTTAGTCCAATCTATAATTATTAAATGGTTAACCAAAATTAATGAAAAACTATATAATTTTTTTTTTGAAATTACACACCAAATGGGTCGGTTTTTCATCATTGTACGGTTATACTAGTTTAGTTAAAAGTGAATGAAAATTTACTAGTAAATAGAAGGTTCCTAGCGTTTAACTTTTATTATTCAACTGACAACAAGCAAATGGTACCCACATTACATTAATAATTTAAAATGGTCTAAGCAATAAAGATGCCTAAAAATAGGAGTACACGTCTTTGTTACAATTCTTGAAATTAGAATTCCATTTTAGTAGAATTCAATATTCATCGATTAGCTTCTTAAATGTCCAACCTTTGCACCGTAAATTCCTTTATTTAATTTTTGAGTGGTGCAGGTTGTGTGCTAGTGGCACCGTGATCGACGGAAAACCGCCGACTGCAATGTTAAAAAAAAACAATTTTTTTTTTTGGTATTTCTTTGCATACATTCTTAGTGACTTTAGTTCCACCCTAATTTTATGTCTTGGATTCCCCTTTAAAATCTCTTCAATTACCAAGGAGTCAAAATTAACTTTATTAACGTTGAGCTTTGCTAGAAAGGCCGAAGATATTGGTGCGGATCTGTGCGGGAATCGAAATTAGCATTAAATCGAAGGCCTTGATTTTAAAAGGGCCATAGGATTTATTTTCGCACTTAATTTCTACTCAGGTTTCGGGTCCTGTAGCATTTTTGATTAACTTTTATTCACCACAACCGCTTCCATTTGTCCCTTTTTTAGAGCTGGTTATCGTGCAAGCCCACTTTAATAATAAACGGTTTACCAATAATTTTGGAAAGTTATCACGCAAAATTTCATCAGATATGGACACGAGAGTGAATAAATATTAACTCAAAATGTCTTCTGTCTATAGATTTTACCCAAAAATGCTCGGCTATAACTCATGTTCTGTTAGTCAAACATGTTGAGCCTAATTCTTCGACTACGAAAAGAGGAATATAAATAAAAAGGTTGAAGTTAAAGAATATAATCAACGCTATTTGGGAAAACTTCTTCAAATTAATCAATGGAAAATTATACAAAACAAATTTATCCATTTATAGTTTCATGTATATTGACAACAAACGGGTTGATAAAGATATGGAAATTATGGATACAGGATTATGTACAGCATTTGAATCTGCAAATTATGCAACTAACAAACATGAAAAATAATCTACCTATAAATCTTCAATGACAAAATGAAATGTTACAAAGTTTGTTCTCAAGAACTTAAAATTGTAAAACTTGCAACTGCTTGTCAAAATTCTACACTAAACAAAGACGAATGGATGATCATGCCATAAAGTGATTTTGTTGGTAGAAAGTCATTTTCCTCTAATATGGTTCTATTGGACAACACTTATAACCTTTCAACCATACCTGTTTAGATTTCAATCCGAGATGGGAACCAATATATCAATTCGACCTCTTTCAAAATCCAAATTTTGAAACCCTACTCATGTTATAGAAAACAAATCAGTAACATGAAAAATGGTCTATTGATATTAATAATGTTCTAATTATATTAACTCGGCATTGTGAGATTATTCTCAACACTCCATATGTGTGGTGTGTCTTGAAAAAAATAACATATTGGTTCTCTTAACTTATAACTTTCCTTAACATAGCATTATAGATTAGATATTTATTCGTATTAAACAATACCAAAATCCATGATTTTAACCATCATTAATAAGTAAAATATTCTAAAAGTAGGATAATACTTAAAAATATGTAGTAATTATTTCATTTTTGCAGAAAATATTTAAAAATTGCATAGTTCTGGTGTGTTCAAAATTATTGAAAAGGAATAATGAAATATATCAGATTTATACAATATTAAGGTTATCAAAAGAGTCGTATAGAAATGATATGAAATTAGAGAAAACAATGATTTTATCATTCCAAATTTTAAATTATCTTTAGTTATAGTGGCAATATATTTGGTGTCACGTTTATTTAGTGTAAACGAAAACTATCCAAAATGACCTTAGAAAAGAAAACAAATAGCTAAACGGATTTAAAAAGTCAAACTTTTATCCATAATTGTTGAGTCAAAGTTTTCATCCTTGTTTTGAGCAAAAGAAATGTCTTCATTTTACTATCATTCTCATTATTGAATAGGAAATAAAATATTACACGATAATTATTGATCTTTAATGAGATTAGGTAACTGTTTTTTGGTGGTTAAATTTTTTTAGTTTTTAAGAGAAATGAGTCCTCCATTAGAAGGAGAGCACTCATACAATTTTGTTATCCACTATAAAAAAGAGTTACTGACAAACTTGGTAGGTGGCTCTCGTGCATGTAAAATAGAAAAAAGCCCTCGAAGAAAAAACATAGGAAAAAGCTAAAGTGCATGAAAAAGAAAAGGAAAAATAAAAGTAAGTCAGAAGCGACATAAGTCGAATGCGACATCAATGATGGCGCTGTGAGAAGGCCACGTCCAGCTCTCATGGGGGGTGAAACATATAAATAACTACCAAGAAGGTCCAAAGAAGCTGTAGTAGGGTGATAGTTACGATATTATTATTTCTATTGTTGACAATAATTCTCTTCCATAAGATATCGAGACAGGATTTTACCATTTTAGGGAACTCCTGAAAGTCGTTGCTATTAGCTAATTTATGGTTTTTGGTCGATATTCAATTGAAACAAAATAAAGTGGTTATATAACTCAAATAATCCGAGAAGCATTATTATCATTGAAAATACTCCGATTTCTATTAAACCAAAAATATCAAGATGTGATAGTGAAAATAGTGTCCAATAAAAATCGCAAACCAGAAGTAAAATAAATCCTAACATAGACCAATAAGACTGACAAATAAGAATATTTAAGGTAATATTAAAACCAAAAATTATAAGAATGTGTGGAAGCATAAACCTAGTAAACCGACAATCATAATATAAATGTACAATTGTTTCTAGGTTCACGTTATAGAAAATACGTTTTTTATCAATATGCACATTCTTTTTTCTAAAAGTTCAATAGTATTGAGTTTTCAATGTAATATTAACCACATATGTAACTTGTATTTAAGGGGTGCACTCGCTTTCCATATAAATTTAAAAAGATTAGATGAAATTTAGCAATTTGGAAAATGAATTAGGTTTATGGTTGTTTGTCCTATCCCAACGCCAAATTTTGACATCGTAATTATTGTCTATATTATATAGTTCTAACTTGGTACACAGAAGAGCAAACTGGTAAAAAGTAGTTTCTTCTAATGCACGATTAAAGCTGAATTTCCAAGAAAAATTCAAATTAGATCTATAGACTTTCAAAATTAGTACATTTTTAAAATTACAAATATCGTAGAGTTCTGTAAATTCTACTTTAAGAGGAATAGGAGAGATCCACAATCATGCTAGAATGATGTGTTATTCCTCAAATGCATAATGTTACCGATATCTAGTTTAAAAATATCCAAGCCAGTTAAAATTGAACTCCAAAAGTGTGATAAGTTATTGTGGTTGCTAGACGTTAGTTGGTGTAAGTTATGAGAACTTCCATAAAATTAATTAGAAATTGGTTCTTTTCAAATTAAGTTTTTGTTATTAGCATTAAACTTCCACGACCATTTCCCTAATAGAGAAACATTGAGGTTATGAAGATTAATTATCCATAATCCTCCCTCCTCTTTCAATTTACAAACCGATTCATAATCGATGAGACACTTTAAACTACTACTAGAATATCCCTAGCCACAAAAAGTCTCTCGTAACCTTATCTATTTTATCAATTATCCATTTTGAAAAGAGATAAAATGATAACCAATAAATGGGTAGTGATGATAAAATAGAGTTGATTAGAACCACCATATTTGCTCTGGATAAAAATTTGTCGTTCTACCGACATAGTCTTTCACTAATTCTATCAATGATAGTTAACCAGTCATCGTGCCTAAGTTTGGTTGGTCTTATTAAGAACCATATGTATTTAATGGGAAAGTTCATCGTGTTATAGTTTAAAGTGGTTGAAACCCTACTCTCTACGTTACAAACGTCATTTAGCACTGAAGCTGAACTTTTATTAAAATTAATTTAGACCAGGCAGTAACTCGAAGTTGTACAAAATAAACTTAAGAGCTATAATAAGATGAGGCAAAGGCGAAGTAAAATGCATGGTGTCGTTTGCGTATTGGAGAACAAAGAGACGATGACCTGTAACAGCATTTCCAACCCTACCTAAAATCTCATAACTAGTAGCCAGCTTAACAATTCTCGCAAAAACGCCAGTCTCTAAGTTAAACAAAAGAGGTGACAAAAGGTCACATTGCCTAAGCCACGTTTTGGTCAGATTTTATGACCTAAAATACCGTTTACCATAATACAAGTATTACCGGTCCTAAGAAGAGCCATAATCCATCCTACCATTTTACGCTAAAACCAATAGCCAGTGATAAGTCATTAAAGAACGTCCAATATAATGAATCAAAAGTTTGGCAAAGTCTAGCTTTAAAAGCGCGCAAATGACATTATTTTTATAGTAGAAATTAATGAACTATTGTACAACAGCAACCTCATCCATGATATTTCTACACTTAATAAAAGCGGTTTGCGAACTATCGATTAGATCATTCATTTTGGAACTAAGTCTATTTGATAATACTTTCAAAATAATTTTCAAAGAGCAATTTAGAAGCGAAATAGGTCAAAAATCTTTTAATTCATTCACACCAATTTTATATGTAATTCGTTCGCATCAATTCATTAAACATTTTAATTATATCAGATTTTATAACAGACCAAAATATTTGTAAAACAAAATTGGAAACCCATCAGAACCTGATGCCTTATTGCATGACATATCGTTAATAGCCATAAAAATTTGCTTCTCAAGAAATGGGGAATCCAAACCGTCTAAGTCAATTCCGGAATCACCGAGATATAGATCGCCCCAATTAGCTCAAATCCTATGGCTTATCCTAGTTCCAAAATATCTTTATAATATTTAGTAAAGGCTCGGTTAATTCATTTTGATCGGAAATTTCTATCTCATTAATGATAATAGAGTTAATGGCGGTACTACGTTTTATACTATTAGCTACTTTATGAAAAATTTGGTATTCTTATCACCCTTATCCATCCACTGAATTCTAGTTCTTTGTTTCCATATAATTTCCTTCTAAGTTAAAATTTTATTCAAATCCACCTTTAAGTTTGAAAGGAAATTCTTCTCTGATAAGTTCAAGGCTCTAGTTTCTTCAATTTTATTTAGGCTTAGAATCTCATAGTATATTCTCCTTTTTTGAGTCTAATATTCCCAAAATTATCTTTGCTCCATTTTTTAAGAAATATTCTTAAAACTCTAAGTTTGCTTACAAATACCTTGGCTATATTACCTGAAAATCTAGTATTATAAAAACTTAAGAAAAGCCATTTGTTTGTTATTATATTCGTAAAGTTATTTTCTAACAACCACACATTTTCAAATCTAATTTTTTTTGAACGCCTCTAAGATTATCATAAAAAAGAATAATCGAAATGACCTAAATAAATACTAGGAAGACCAATGACCTTACAAATGGGGAACTTATCTTTAATCTCGTCGCTAAGAAAAACCTGTCCAATAATGCCATCGAGTGGACTTCTCTAGAATTCGACCTGGTGAAACGTCTGTTAGTTAATGGTAACTCAACCAAATCATCAGCAATGATAAACTAGTCAAACTCTTCCATAGCGGTAAAGTCTCCTTCTCTAGGAGCCTGCTCCCTTAATAATCTCATGACATTGAAGTCACCACCCAAAACCCAAAACACAAAAGCATGGGGCGAGTGCTCTAAAAGTAAGATATTAACCCAAAGGTCCCTGCGCTTAAACTTGGAGTGAGGCCCATAAACGTTAGAAACATTGAGGATCGAATTATCAGAAAGGTCTAAAAAGATAAGGTGCGACAAATGAACATTAATAATTTGCTGTAAAATTTGAATGCAATTATTACGTCAACCCGCTAATAAACCCTCGAGCTATCCCTGGACGGGAGACAAACTCAGTAACTAGAGCGAAAACCTCTTAAACTCCTATAAAAATGATAATTAGGATTTTTAATTGCGGTTTCTTGTAAAAGCATGATGTCAATGTTGCTATCTTTAAAAAATATCTAATTTTATTACATTTGTCTAAAACATGAATACTCTAACATTCCAACTGATGTACCTCATGGTCTGAAAGATCGTGCCCTATCAAGTACCCTACTCCTAATGAACTCCATGTCAATATGAAATTCATCAAAGGAAAAAACCAACACTAGTAGCTAAATGACACAAAGACTAAGTAGATAACATACTCAAAGCAAAAGGATTGTACATCGAAGAGAGGCTTCATACCTAAGCCTGACTTAATGGTGCTGCTTTCAACATCCGAGCCACGGAAGCGTCCACAATACAAGAAGAAATATCTCTAGAGCCTCTCAAACTCATGCTCCACCTAACAGTGCCACTGGAAGCCACTTTGTTCTTGCCTCAACGATAGCTCCTATTCGAAGCAACGTTTCTAGAAATGCTCGAGCGATCTAAGGGTGAATCATGTGAAGAAGGCCCCAGTCCACATGTGCCTGAGCCAAACGAATCGATAACCGAACCTTCAACCACCTTAAGACTAACCAACCCAATAGTGTATGGCACTAGTGCCATGCACACCTAAATCAACAATGGCCTCGTCGCCAGCAATGACTGCTCCCTTAGAAATAGCAGCTTCGTCGTCAACCGTCCCTCTCGCATAATCGAAACTCATTCCCGAAGCACTTCTACGCACATCTAACAATCCACTCCAACAACACCACTTATCGCAACCATCGACATCACTACCAAGTCAACCGCACTGATGACATCACCACCCATGTAATCTCCACCTAGCGTCAAGTCATCCATTCCGAACACACCGACCTTTGCGGCTTTACCAAAAAATCCTCCACGTCAACTTCTCATGAAATAACTGCATCTACCTGAGAACAAACTGCAGATGCAACATTTGTCGGTTCACATGTTGGAGTACCATTGTGTTGTATAGTATCACCTTCTACAACAACATGCAACGACATCCCACTTTCAGTATCATCCCGAGAGCAAACTGCAGTAACACCATCCCCAATTTTAATATCATCACCATCATGTCCATCCACAAATTCAACTAACTAAGCACATTCATCATCAAGTGCAAGAACTAACTCATTATAAGAATAAAATTCAAATCCATCCTCAAGTGCAATATCACCATCTACATTTTCAGTATCATCAATGTGACGTTCTGCCTTTTCGACCCCAAAAAGGTCGAATCAGTTTTAAGACCCGAATATTTTTCCTGAGTTAGCTTTGGATGATTTGAAGCTTCAAGAGACGAGCCAGATGCTTTTAAGACCTGATGTAGTTTATTTTCTGTTGTATTACTTGTTTTGTATTTATCATCATTTGTGAAGACGGACTGTTATAATTGTCTAGGTTGACGATGGGTTTGACTCTGATTATTGTATGTATATAAAGCATGGTTCGAGAACTCGGTTTCGGTCTCGGTTTTGGTCATTTGAAATTTTGTTGATTTCAGACGATTTCGGAAATTTCATTTGTTTCAGCTTTTGTTTCGGTTTTAGTCATAATATTGGATTTATGTATTTTTAATGAAAAAGTGACGATAAACGATGCAATTTCATATAAAAATATAGCATACAACAAAATAATAATGATACACTCAACAGTACTACATCCAGAAACTATTTCTCGGAGTTACATATGGATTGTTTTCATAATTTTCTTTGTTATCTTGTGTTATATAATATAATAGATACCCATATTGCATTTGTCCTAGACCCATAAATGTCGCCATCATATTATCAAAAGACAATGGTTCATCATTTTGTGTTGCATATGTAGCTTAGTTATTTTGATCACTCAAGATACCACTATATATTTCATTTGTTCCATAATATGAGTTACCACCTGTATAGTCAGAAGCAAAATGGCTATAGGTTGGTGGATCATTTAAAGTATATGGATTATGCTCATAATCATGTTGATGTTCGAATTCAACATTTAAATTACTATCTCTTCGGTTAATATTGCCGCTTGCACCCCTTCTTCTTAAATACGTTTGAGTTGGTCTATATAATTCACTACCATCACTAGAACCAATGCAATAATTACGAGTTAAACCCACACCACTTCCACCAGTATTACCATGATCATCATTTGATGAGCTGCTACTATTTTCATTGCTTTGACTCCTTGTTGGTTGTGCAGGTATACCATCAACAGCAGCGACTGCATCATTCAGTGTATTGGTCATCCAAGGATCATCGTCCAACAAGGGTGGTTCAACTTTAGTAGTTCATTCTGCTAATGAATCTTCTTCATGAAATATATAGTCCAGATTGATCAACTGATTTTCAGTATCGCGGCGACTTGAATGTTTTGCTCTTGATCTCATGTTGTAATGCACATATACCAATTTTTCTAGATTTTTCATTTTTATTCTATTGCGCAATTTTGTATGGATCATTGAAAATGTAGTCCAGTTTCTTTCGCAATTTGAAGATGAAACCGTTTGGCTTAAAATGTGCATTGCTAAACGTGTTAAATTTGGAGCATCCTCTCTTCCAATTATTGATCACCATTGAGCGGGAAAACATGTCTTTACAGCGCATATGCTTTTGCAGAACCAAATGCACCAATTTTCATTCTATATCTTTCTACCTGTTGACGTTAAGTTAAATATTTAATATGTCTTAAACGTTAAATGTTTGACGTAATTATTGTATATGTTAATTTTACCTCTTTTCCAATTTCAATTTGTGTTGCAATATCTGGCACCATTCTTTCAACGACGTTGTTAAATCCGTTTAATACTTCTCCATCATTTGTTGCATCCCCATATTGAATGATGGAATTAAGAAAATAACCTATATGGAAAAGATTTAAAATATTATTGAAATGTTATATATTTCACTGTTTGTATAACGATAAGATAAAACAAATTACCTGCCGTGTGAAGAGGTCGATGTAACTGTCTTACCCATCTTTTGTCTATTATATCCCACTATTTTTGGCATTGCCTTCCACCAACATTTTTTCTAATCGATTCTTTTGCTCGATCCATCGCTTTATAAAGATACCCCATATATGCTTTATCATCACTATCTACCATTCGTAAAACTTTCACCAGTGGCTCAAAAACAAGGATAATGGAACTAGCACCATTCCAAAAAGCGTTGTTGTAAATCAGTGTAGAGACAATATTTGCTGTTCTTTTGTCTTTAGCATTGAGTCTAGGAACTCTTGATGTCCACTCTCTTGAAGCAATCATCCTTCTCAGGTCATCTTTATGTTTATGAATATAGTCTAGTGCGATGAAATGGGTTGCAAACCGTGTCACTACCGGTCTAATCAATTCTTTATTGTTGGTCTCTTTTCTCATGATGGAAAGTAACCAACCATGATTGTATATAAATGTTGTTATTAATTGATAATTTGTGATAATGGTTGTTACCTCTGGCTCTTTGGAAATATCTTCTAAAATTAAATCAATGCAGTCTGCCGTACATGGTGTCCAATATAAATTCATTCTTTTCTGCATCAATAATTGGCCGGCGGCTTTGTAGTTTGCTCCGTTATCTGTAACAACTTGCACTATCCTATTTTCATCAGTTGTTTCAATGACATCATCCATTAATCCACAAATATATTCTCCACTTTGGAATTCATTCGTGGCATCAACGGATTTAATAAATACTGTTCCATGGGTAGAGTACACGAGAAAATTTATTATTTTTCGTCGATTTTGTGTACTCCAACCATCACACATTAATGTGCAACCATATTCATCCCAGAAATTGTGCAATGTTTTAATATATTGTCCAACTTCTTCTATTTTTATTTCAAGGTATGAGTGTGATATTTCACAACACCAGAATTGTCATTTTGTAACGGTTATAACCGTTGGTAATCAAATTCCCAACGGTTATAACCGTTGGTAATCAAATTCCCAACGGTTATAACCGTTGGTAGCAGATACGTTATAATTTTTTTTACATATTTTGTAACGGTTATAACCGTTGGAAATTTTGGTATTTCCAACGGTTATAACCGTTGGAAATTTTTTCTTTTCCAACGGTTATAACCGTTGGAAATACCAAAATTCCCAACGGTTATAACCGTTGGAAATTACGGTTTTAATTTCATATTCCCAACGGTTATAACCATTGGGAATTTTTTATGCACATTACAAAACAGACACTATATCATTATACAAAACAGACATGTACAGACAAAAATCAAATGAAGCTATAGACAAAAGTCAAATGAACCGTTGCTTTAGATAATATCAAACATTTATAGATAAAACAGGAACAAATATCATTATGCAAAATAGACTCAACATAATATTGCAAAGTAAAAGTCTTGTAATGCAGTTTCAAAACATTTATAGATAGTAGTTTCAAAACAGTAATAAATATATCGTAGTTACAAAACACAGAGAATGTTCCTCTAATGCAACGAAGCTTGAGCTACACATAACTACCCTTGAAACCACAACTTCAACAGACTACAAATGAGATGATCCTTCCATGGATGCTCCTGGAAATGCTCTTGGAATTGAAAAAACAAAACAGACTGTTATCAGGTTAATAGATGTGACTATATTTATAGATCTGTAACAATAAAACATAAAACAGACTAGTCATAAAGGAGAGAATAATTTAGAATGCCTGTGATTGCATAATCTATTAGGAAATTATTTACACGTTCAGGTTATCAAAAACAAATATTCTTGTATCAGAATTATTCTTATAGAATTTAATTCCTACTGTTGTCAAAAATTATGTCAAATATTATTGGATCGTGTTTCCTGATTCTTAGTTTAGTACTGCATTATCAAGTAGTCCATCTGGATTATTTGGAGAGCAAACAACTTTAATGTAATCGAAGAAAATATATCTTAGTTGGATATGACTACATAAATGGAAATTAACAGATTCAACATCCAATAATGTAATAAAAGATACATTTACATATGGAACTGGATAGACTAATATAAATATTTCTAATACAAAAATAAAACGGAAGTATGTTAAAAACAATAAAACAAAAGTATATTAAAACAAATATTGGTCTGTTGAGTTTCCACAGAACAAATTTGTCACCTTAATTAATTATAGAGTAGTAGTGTGGTATAACAGAGACAACGCTCATAGGCTGTGCATCATCAAAAGGCGAGAGAACTTAAATGGCGGCCTGGAACGACTTTAGAATTTTCATCTAATATGAAAACAAGATTCAAACTTGGAAAAACATGTATCTTTAGTATATTGTGCTATTAGTTCAACATCCGAGATACTGGAGTAATTGATAATGCGTTCTAGTTCATGCTGAGAGTTAAGTACTGAGGTGTCCACTGTCTATTAGCTTAAAATGTAGCAACATAGCCTCAAATGTTTAAAGTTAAAGGACCAAGGCTCATGAGCAATAATAGTACAACAACTAACCATTAACAATCTTATATTACTCTATCCCATATTAAATCAAACATGACGTCGCATAAGGCAACATAGAACAAAATAGTTTAATGCTATAACATATCCCATATTAAAAGAATTTTAAAGATATTATTTAGGCTAACTACTATTTTAGTTCAAGTATATCGCCTCGTCAAGTCCATTTCAGTTGCAAGGGGATGAAATTAACACCTATGCTATAACTGTCTCATTATTTATCACTGTCCCAATGTATATATAAATTCAAGGACTCATATGTATGCACAACTTCTATAAAGGATATTTGTTTGCATAATTTTGTACCTAACACTATTTTTTAGGTTATATTTTATTGATCAATAAAAGAAGACATTGTAGAAGATGGACCTAACACAATTACTACAAAGGATGTTTTATTGTCCAGAAGGTATGTCTAAGTTCATAAAAACTCCATAATGAAGATAATTCATTATGCGTTGGTCTCAAACTCCCAACACCCCCTTCCCCCTCCCCACAAACAACCAAACACACCCACGCACACACGAAAATTGCGTTCATGCAACATTTACTCGTAACACGCTTTCGTAATGGTTATAAAACTTAGATAACTATAAAAAAATTGCTTTTAATTTGGTTAAGAAAAGGGATTATGCAAATTGTTTAACCTTTAAAGAAAAGCCACCAAGTTCTGAAATCATAATAAAAGAAAATGCCATTACCATCTTAGCTTTATCGGTAAGCAACATGGTTGAGACTCCTAGAGAAAGCTTTTCGGGATTTATTTGCTTATTCCATGACCCCTTTTGCGTGTTCAATACAATTATTTGATCTACAACTATCTGATAGTGTCATCTGATAGTGTCTTCAAATCTTTTATTAGAACTTACAAATATAGAGTTTAGGATCAAGTTTTATCAACCGCAATCAAAATTTAGGGAAGACATTTTTATTCATTTGCCATGAAGATAAGCTATTACATAAAGAAATGGTTAGCTTACTCCTTTTTTTTATTAGACAGCATGCATGATTTTTTTACAGTGGCATGGAAAATAATTGCAACAAAAGAATTCTGGTATTTATGATCATATCAATGCTCTAAGAGTTTTTTAAGGGAATTTCAAAAAAAAAAATTAATTTGCAGACATATTAGTCTAACCAATAAAAGCTGGTTATAGGAAAGATATTAAGTTGCTTGCTCCAGTTAACATTACGGTAATTTTCAAACATATCCTCTTTAACTTGTTGCACATTTAAAATCATTTCATGGTAATTTGACAGTCAAATCATTGTTTATGGTCATCATTTAAAGTATGTATATAACTAAATAGGCAAATCTCGACCATATATTGAAGTTGTAAAGAAAAATATATCAAGATAGTATCAATTTTACCTTGTTTTGGTTATCAGTCATCTTAAGTTCCTGCAAAGAATTATCCGCAAGCGAATAAGCATGACAAAATAAAACATATGCTTTCAGAACTGGACTAGGCACAGTTTCTAACTGAGCCAGGTTCAGCTTCCAGAACTGAGCGAGGCTCAGCTTTCAGGACTGGACAAGGCTCAGCATCCAGAATTGGACCAGGCACAGTATTTAACCGAGTCAGGCTCAGTTTCCATAATCGAGCGAGGATTGGTTTCTAGAACTGAACCGCGCTTAGTTTCCAAAATTGATGCCGCGCTTAGTGTCCAAAACTGAGTGTCGTGCTCAGTTTCTCAGTTTCCAGAACTGAGCGAGGCTCGGTTATGCACATGTTCATGTATTTCTCAAATTAAATAAATTAAGTATTTAAATAAATTTACACATGGGATCAAAGATGTTGAATTTTTCCAACATCGAAAATCTAAAATCTTTTTTTGCCTAAATCTATTTGATCTCAGTTTAAATCCAACCCATTCAATCCACCGACGAACCTCCTAGATGAATCCGTCTTTAAATACATATTGGTACACAATATAAATTTGAATTTGATGTATCCCTAATAAAGTGTAAAAAAAAGAAAAGCAAAGGATAAAAGTTTTATTTTCCTTTGGGACTTTTAAAGAGCAATATATTTTTACATGTTAAAAACATATGCTTACAAAATGGGTTATTTGGTCTAGTGCTTGCACCTTTTAATAGTTGAATGGTTAGCTATAAGTTTAATAAAAAAACACTACACTAGTTAAGAATATTGTCTACCGGTGTAGCATATTTCAAGTAAATTTATTACTTCAAAAAGATGTTCTGATACTGTTAAAATATGCTGTTGTTACTCTGAATAGGTTATTATATATCTTGCCAATGAATTATAATGTGATATGCTTAGAAATCATCCTCGCTTTGCAATTTTCTCGTTCACGCAATCACAATATTTTTGGTGTGTAATTCAATTGCATTGTCAGCTAAGCTATATTGGATATGGAGTATCTTTTAAACAATTTGAATTAAGGTTTACATTGTACAATGCAACCAGCAACTTGAATTTCTGTAACACACTTGGACAAAACCTTGATTTTAAAAGTATAAATATACCTATATAATATCAGTATAAACACAAACACGTAAAGCTAAAAGTTTAAGACCAAGATTCTATGTAATACAAATGACTACTATGGAACAACATATGCCACAAAATGGAAAATGACATGACTGAGTATAAACGGTTTCATCTTTCATCATAGGAAGGTTAACATGGTTATAACTAGAGCAAGTTATTAGATGAATACGCCTAAGTTCATCAAACATCAATAAAGTCACAAAAAAATCATCAGAGAAAAGCCTTTTTTAATGAATTCTGTGTTAAGTTTAAATTCAGTGAATTATATATAATATCAGGACTAATACACTTGCAAAAGATTATGATGTAAATATGGCACTTCACCAACAATTTCAAAAACAACTACCTTCCTACAAAGGAATAGTTTATATTTATTTATTATCGCTCCGATATTTCCATAAATGATCAACTAATTAACCATGTATTTGCTAAATATATTGATTATAAAGAAGCAAAGGAAAATTATAACACCTGCAAGGAAAAAATCAATCTTCAAATCATCAACAACCGAGCTTATAATACCTGTAAGCAAAATAAAAGGTAATAAGTGGTTAAACATGACTGTTATTTCTACGAGATTTACTATGTGAGAGTCTACAAACTGGTTTTTCTCCAACACACAAAGATTTATGATACTCTTTCACTGTGTAGATGATGTGTTGATAAAGTACAAAAAAGAAAAATTTAGCTTGCAAGAACATAAAAAATATAGTGCAACAGTTTTATTCGGCATTGATGTAAACTACGTGAGAATTTATAATGATTTGTGGTCGTGAAAATTTGATAGAATTGTTTTCAATTTTCCTTATGCTGGTTTCAGCGAAAAGGAAGATAGCCTGCGACTAATCATGTATGCTTTATTTGCTCTGTACAGTCACAAATTTTATTATGCTTGCATGTTTTATTTTGGTTATTGTTATCATAAAATGTTTGTTGTTTATGTTATATATTGCATAGGCAGCCAGCTTTTGGGTGAATGCAAAACTTTCAAGTTTAGAAGTATGAGACATGCGTACTATTTATATAAGTTTTTTTTATGGTGGATTCAAGTTCTTTTTTGGTTTATATGTACCTGTATTAGATTCTAGTTGTTCTTAGAATTTAAAGCTTATATTTTGTATCTACTTCATTTCTTACAGCCCGTTCTAACTTTTAGCCTTATAATTCTACTTGGTACCAAACAAATAATAGTTCACGGAATACAAAAAGAATTCACTAGATATAGATTTTTGAAGGTGGCGAGTATGCATGTTTATTTAACTTCCAACCTTAATGTTTTGCATATTTACTGAGAATATTCTTCATAAAGCAATTTTGACAGAGTATTTAATACAGTCCTGGTATTCTAATTTCTATGCATTACATCAATACTTTCTTCGTTTAAATTGTTTGCTGTAAAAAAAAATAGAAGTAACATTTTAAAATCTATACGACATGATATGGCACAATCTCCTCTAGTTGGTGCATCTAAGCCTTGGTGTAAGAGAAACACCACCAGGCCATCATGTTTTCTTGACCGAAGCAATCAAACTTATATGCACACTAAAACTCAAACACGCTGATTTATTTCCAATTTGTAGTACCCACTTAAAGCTAGACACACGCCCATGTTTGCATAATAACAGAGAGTCTCATTTGAACTTAAACAAACAAAGTAATATTGAAATAAAACAATGCAAAATATATCATAGAATGTGCAACTCAAAAATAATGCACTCACACAGAAACTCTACATAGCACATGCCCACACGCATCACACTGCAACAACCACGCATATATTACACACACTAATTCACACTGTTCATGCCCAGGCTACCCTCTGCTACATAACACACATACACACACTGAAACACCTATATCTGCAAGCACACATTCATGTTGTTACGGTTGCACCTAGGGGATCGACAGGGCCTAAGAAAAGCATCTAGAAACCTACAAGGCTGCCATAGTTTTATGATTCGCAGAATTAACAAAGTCTGAAAAGCTCAACTAAATCTTAGGAGATTATTATATGAAAGAATAGTTATAAGTAGTGCAACAATGATGTAGTGACAGCTGTCTATTTTCACATTACAACAACCTAGCAGCTTATGTATGTTCCCTAAAAACTAATGCATAGAAAAGCAAAAGAATGAATGAAAATTTCATTTTGTTAATCTACATCTATCCTCTAACTCGATTCTTCTATTTAAACATTACTAATAACTTCTCTTTAATTATTTATCAACTATAATTTATATTTTATATTTACTCATAAAATTTAGGTATGTAGAATCTTATGTGTATTTGTTATATTTCCTACTTATATAAACATAGAATCAAATTTAATTATAAGTAACAGTGATTTGCAGTCACTCAGTCATACGACAAGGAGAACACACGTGTACCAAAAAGAACACGCGCAGACCTATGAATCACAATGTACACACGCATACATATGATTATATATATAACACAGCCATTCATATTTCTATATAGCATGCGATCTACTACATAAACATGGACAAGAGCATAGAGTTGGATTAAACACTCATGTATGGTAACAAAACTCATACAAAAAAAAAAATCATTCGTAAATATAAACTTCATACAAAATTCATCCACCAATATGAAAACCAAGGATGCCTTTAACATAGCTTATATGAAAGGTGGCCATGGCTCATGTCAAATTTTATCATCAAAAAATGAAAAAAAAATAAGGAAAAAATACGCATGAAATAAGAAAGCTCAAAAAAAGATTGAATTCATATTTTTTAAAAATGATTGCATTTCCACTGTCAGTTGCAAATAAATTAACACATTTCTATAACATAAATTCAAAGCGCTAACTTTGAAATATTAAAAATAAAAATAGAAAGTGAAGTTTACATGTAGAAGTAATACTAATTTAAAACAGGCTCAGGTACAATCTCCATCTTTGATGATTATCTGTAGTGGCAACTTATACATACCATAATCGCTAAGAATTAAGGAATTTACGTAGGCTTGACATAATAAGATACCTTTAAATTTAAATAGACGCAAGTGATAAACATTAAACACAAACATCTTTTGATAGCAAACTTGCATCGAAAGTTATTCCATGATAGGTTGGAATATTATCTAAATAGTTTTTGCAAACAAATAAATTTGGCGTAAGGTAAAATGTTTTCAAGATGTGTTTATAACAATATATAGCTTATGAGTTCACTATAAATAAAAATAGTGCACAGTCCTGTAAATATTCAAGAGTGGGTTTATGAGTTCGAAAATGAAAACATTTTTTTTTCATTAACGTCTTGCATAAATGCTCAGCGTAGACTGATTATAAGGAGTGTAAAAATAAAGTGCACCTAATAACGCTTAATTTACATGTTCATTTAGCAATTTCTTGTAGAATAAAACACTTTAAGCAATGATTTCATACAGCACGTTGGTAATTTCACTCATGCAAGGAATCCATCTCAAGGTACAGTTTAACACACAAAAAAGTGCACGAGAAAACATAGACCAAAAAAAATTCATTATATGCATCAATTGGTAGGACCAATTTCTAGCCAGACGAAGGCATGATTAGAAAAGTAAATTCTGAAATACAACAAAACTGCAAAATCATGAAACGTATCGAATTTGCTTTTCCAATCGATTTTCGAAATATAACGCAAGCCCTAACCTTCTTTTGTCTTTGTCAAATCGGTGGAAAATAAGCAACGGAGGCGGTAGCAGAATGAAGGAGGTAGTGGCAGAACGGTGGAGGCAGCGGTAGAACAAATCGGAGGGACAATAACCCTAAATCGAAAGAGGAAATAAAATGAAATACAAAATGTTATGCGTGACTTTGTGATAGGTAATAATTGGGCTGTCGATGGATCCCCGAAAAATCCGAAATTCATCCGCATCCGTATCCGAAAAGCGGATAATATCCGATATCCGAAAAAACGGATGCGGATACGGATACGAAGACATCCGCATCCGAAAATTATCCGTCCGGTCTTTGTCAATATTATAGTACAAATTGTGTGTATTTTAGCATAATAAAAGATATTTATTTGTTGTTTTATCAAGTTAATAGTTTATATTATATACATTTAATGCTTATTAACCGCTCAAAACTATTTATTATCGGCATATTTGTTTATATTTAACACTTTTATGATCAATTGGATTGAAAAAAATGTATGTTAAACTTAAAATTTATATTTATATTTCTTGATTTATCAGTCGTTAGCGGATAGGATAATTATCTGATATCCGTCCGTATCCGCGGATGCGGATATCCGATATTCGAAAATCATTTCGGATGCAGATGCGGATATGGCACTATCCGCATCCGAAAGTATCCGTTGACAGGCCTAGGTAATAAGAGAAGATAAAATGACAATTCTATCCATGGTACTTTTAATATTTACGAAATTACCAGATTTAGCAATGGTAATAACCGTGATAAACGTTCGTCACAGAAATATGTGTTAGAAATTTGTAACGGTTATTACCGTTATAAATTGAAAGCAGAAAAGTGTTACAAAATGAGTTGTTTGGTGTTGTGTTCATATGCAGTTGGTGGATCAATTCCACGACCGCATTCTGCAATCGCGTCAACCATTGTTGTATAATATGGACTATTAGCAACGTTATGTGGAATATGGTTGAAAAAAAGAACTTAGAAATTGCTCGACCTATATTTTTTTGGCATCTTTAATACCTTTCATTGTAGATTTAATAGAAGGTTGAGTTCTACCTCTTCGTTTTTGCATATATGAGTCGATTCGTCCAGTAGCATGAGTGTCAAAATCGCCATCTACTCTGGTAGATTTTCCAACAGTATGAGATCTGTGCAATGATTGACTTGAACTACCACCTTATCGTCCAACGGTATGAGATCTACACAGCACTTCGTCTCTAAATGCATCTCTGCTTTGCCGCATGACATGTTGAAGTTCATCATCTTCATTGTCTGATGGTTGTTGCGGTCTTCTCATTAATTCCTCTTGTAAGCGTTGCTTGTCTAGCTTTCCTTTGTTTTGTTCATTCCTCTTTTGAATGATATGTGATCGTACAAGTTGTTTAACTTCTATAAGGACAATTAAACATGCCGATACGTCGTCGCCCATTCCTGGCAGATGTTCTTTTAAACGGGTCACACCACCGCCATTAATTATTTTATTGCAGAAATTACATTTTGTTTTTCGAAGATTGCCATCGATCGCAGTGCCGTAATTCCAACCAATTTCAGCTGAATTTGTCATAATCTACCTGAAATTATAATTAAACAAAAGTTGATAAACAAATTAATAGTTCAAATCAAACCAAAAATAAAATAAAAATGAATAAAAAACATTCATCGAAGTCGTCAAAATTCAATGTTCAAATCCAATATTTCGATATTCAAGCCCAACATATCCACGTTCATGTTCGATATTCAAGCCCAACATATTCGTGTTCATGTTCAATATTTTAAGTCCAACATATGCAAGTCCAACAAATTCACATTCATGTTCAATATTCTAAGTCCAACATATGCAAGTCAATATTCAGGTCAGTTCAAATGTTCAATATATTCAAGTCAGACCATATATGCAACATTTCCGTTAAGCATGCTAAGAAGTGCATGTGAGCTTATGTTCATTTATCCAGATAGCTTATATATGAAAGCAAAATGAAGTGGCTTATATATTTAAGAAAGCTATTAATATACACAAGTGTATGCGTACAAAAATGAAATGGCAGGCGACTTTCTTTTGAGCATGTAGTGGCATAGTAGCAATTCCCGTATTAAAAAATAAAATAACCCTCACCCTCACCCATATTCAGCCCAAAGCCCATACGCATATATCCTTTGTTACTCATTTCCCTTATTCAAACAATAGCGAACAAACGATGGAGGAAAAAAAGGAATGGTTGATGAAAACGAAGGCGGAAAAGAGAAAACAAAAATTCACCTGCGTGTAGAATCGAAGATCTTACAATCGAAGCTGAATTCGAAGTTGAAGTGGAACTGCTCTGTGAAGCTCGCCCCAGATTTGCTCCGTTGTATCAAAATCGCTCGAATTGGGAAGGTGAAGATCGATTCTGGTAATTTACTATTTTCGAATGATGAATTTATACACAAAATTTTGATCCTCTTCTTACTGTTCAATCACGATCAGTAAACTAGAAAATTTTCATTTTAGCGACCTTTTTTATTAATTGATTCCTTGTGTTTTTTATTGTCGATGTTCTCCTCGGCTATCAATTATGCGAATCCGAATTTTTTTTTTCTATACTGGTTTGAACGGGATGAGATTTTGCCCTAATCCCATCCCGCCACCTGCCGGAACCGGTACGAAATCGTCGAAATATCGTGGTTCCGGCCGGATCCTTAAACCATGATATAAGGTTTTCTTTGTAAAGATCATTTGGATATTATATATTACTCGTCACGATGTGAGATGTTGTTCTATCTTTTCTTTTCTACCAGCCCAACAATCTGTCTTTTCGGCACTTGGATGTTCAGTACATAAAAATCGTAGATGTATTAGTGTCGACTTTTCAGGATCGAAAAGGCATAACCAACCACAAGCATATCCTCATATTCAAGCGCCTCAGCAAACTCAACATCATGCACAGTAACTCCATTTAGTGTAGCAATATCGCCTCCTTTACCTACACTGACAACACCTCCATCCACTGTATCCCTCACAGGTATATTTACTCCATCACCTACGTTAACAGCTCCAGCATTTGTCGAGCGCACTTTTAATGTACAACCTAACCCATCAGCATCTACAGACTCAGATTAAACAAACAACACCTTCAACTCTACTGCACAAAACCACATTAACATCCCTATCGCAATATCTAGCAATCACTGCCACCAAATAGTGACTCTATCACACTTCCACTTGCTGCCTTCTTAGCACGGCGTGACTTTAAACCAGCGTCATTCGACCACGCCTGCACCCTCGAGTTTAGGCTTTCCTACACATGACACTTCATAAACATCCTCCTTAATATCATATATTGAGCCAAAACTATTATATAGGATCAAGTTTAAAACAGACTCATTTGTGTTTGTTGAAGTTTTTGGCTTTACAAAATCATAAGCAGTTGTGGTGTGGTCCAAAACAGTCGGGTCTAGCAGCATACAATCAGGGATTGGATGTTTCACATTCACTGGCCATGTCTCTCTTTCAGCTTCAGCGAGAATAGCTTCCCCATCAACGAGTTGTTCGAGAGGAATACTTCTGACTTTGGAATCATGCCTAGCAATCGGAAAGAAAATTCAAGATCTTGTTGCCCCACAACCACAAATGCACCTGGAATAAAAACAATAGATCATGTAATCATAGCATCGGAGCAACTCTTCTAGAAGCTCCAATGAAGTGGAATCATGTAGGGAAGATTTAAACATTTGAAAACCGAGCGCAAATCGGAAACCACAAACCTCAATGCTAAAAAATTTGGAAGTAGTAAGATTGGATCTAAATCTGGGATAATCAGGATAGGAGAAGCGTCTATGTCCTACTTTCCCACATCTAAAACATCGTATCGGTTCCTTAACTTCCCGAGCCTTGTGCCTAATGCCGCTAAACCTATAGCATCGATTGGAGATTCCAGCAAGACAAAAGGAGCCTTAGGGGGATAGATTTATTACAGATCTCAATGATGCAAAAGGGTGTGGCGAAGTTAGCAGGTTCTCGGCATAAGAACGGTAACGAATGATGGGGTTAGAGGAGCGAAAATGGCAATTTGTTTGGTGTGGAGAAAGACGAGAAAATGGGAGAGGAAGATGATCAGCAAGGATAATTTTTCTTTGGAGAAGGAGCGCTATTATTGAATGTTGGGAAAAGCTCTTGACCTTTGTGCAGTTTTCTTAGCAACAAATTCTCTGTTTCTTTAAATCTGAACTTTTATTCTATTTTTTCTTAAATATGTTTGTAACACTTTTGCTTGCGTAATTACGTAAATCATTTTCACCTATACGTGTAAAACATACACCATTTGTAAACAATAGGGAAATGCACCCATAATACTCTAACAATAAAAGGTGTGTTCATGTATTTGTCGAAAGAGGCATAAGAAATGGGCGTTTGAAAAGAGCACAAAATGAGAAAGTTGGATGAAAAAGAATACATTATTGTGTTACGAAAGGGTATTTTGATATTTTCTTTATGAATAATTATTTTTTTCTATTGTTCAATTTATTTTTAAATAATATAGTTTAATGAAATTTATATTATTCATAAATTATGAAATACTAGAAAAAAATACAGTAAAAGATGATAATGTTTATTAAATACTTGTAGTTTAGAGTAAGAATACAAAAATACACATCTCTTCTAAATTTTCCTACTAAATAAATCACAAGCTGCCTAAGTTCCTCGGGCATTTCCATCACGCAACGAATTGCTTAGTCTGCCTCCTTAATACTCGGAAGGTACGTGACTTCTCACTCCTCGAATGGGTCATCCTCCTACCGCACAGGCATACATCTACCATGGTCTATGCCATCTCCAAATCCAGCAAAGGAGCTCCACTCGATTGACGACAAAAAAAGCGTAAGCAATAGTAGAACGATGCAGATGCGAGTTGAACTCGATAGCATCGACCAGGATAAACTGGGCGTACGTCGATGCCAAACTGGACATCAAAAGGTGATACTTCTGGAGCTATGTATTTGCAAGCGGGTGTTCTAATGCAGCCTTTATATCACATTTAACTCTCTAAATCTTGAAGATGAATAAATTTTGAATTTCTTGTACTTTCTAGCAGCGATGTCCCAACACAATGTAATAATTTGGATTTTTCGCGCTCGAAAATCGACATCCATACTTTACATCGCACTCGAATGCCATCGATTCGACCGTTCAAATCCGAGTCGCCGGAGCTTATAACAACATTAAGTAAATAACACAGCGGAAGAAAAAGAATAATACATTGATATACAATATCTGATACAACAGAGTGATATAATGAATATCAATATACATCAGAGATATGATACAAGAAATAGCAGCGGAAAAGAAAACGATAACATCAGCAGCGGATAATCTCCATCTCCAAAGCGCCAATCCAGAAATAGCTCGAACTCTCAATAACGATGCACAAAGATAAGCAAGTGCAGTCCATATCCAAAGACTGAACTAGCTCCAGAAAATCTACTAATCTGACTATCTGAAAAACCCAACTCTAGACTGTCCGTGTAGAAAAATTTTGAGCATCCAGAGTTTAGGAAAGAAACAATAAACTCCGGATCAGTCATGGGACTGGTGTGAGCAACAAAAACAGTTTATCTTTAAAAACGAACAACAAAAGAATTTAAAGTCAATTCGCAATGCTTTTGGAAAATGAAACTACCATAAGGCCTCCCGCCACACACACAATGCAAACGCAGAATTGGAGGAGATTTCTCCTTATGATAGTCAAAGATGCTTACTACGCAAAACAAATCATTTTTGATATTATTATTAGTGCATAGTGTAGAAAGACATTTCGAAAGTAGAATATAAATCTTAGCCAGCATAGACATTTCGCACTTATGCCTATTATAGCTACCATGTTCAATAGCAGGTTACTGCCACATTCCATGGCAGGTAATACAACTAAAACCGTACAGAGCTCGTATTGTTTGATTGGATTTCCAACAAATGGTCGGGCAAAAAAACTTCCCAAGTAAAATAGAACGCCTTTGGAGTGACGTTCCCGGATCCTAACCGGATCTCTACTACACAAGGCCGGGTTACCCCTAGCTGGGTAACTACTGACACGAATATGTCATTCCCCGATCGTTTGCGACCTTTTTCCCGAGGATCCTCGATTCCAACAACCACAAGTAATAAATTTGCAGCAACCACAAAGTAAGTATCTGGGCTCCATACCATGATACCACTCATAATCCAGAAGGAAATGACATACAATAAGGGGTCGCTATCCCCTAATAACCTTGCTGCCACGATTCCTGTTTCGACCATACCGGGTCGTGAGGTTCGACGAAGTCTCGTCCACAAAGCTACGCTTTGGCACAAAGTCATGCTTTGGGTCAACAGATGATCAAAGTAATGATCACAAAGATAAATGATCATATCACAAATGATCAAACAATGATCATCACACAGCAACACTCAGCATGTCACATTACCAAATTGGGAATATATCGCTGATAACCTTCAACTACATAACCTCTGAGCTCGTACGTCTCAGAGAAGGGTGTTAAGCTAAGAGAATAAATTCTCCGCCACCAAACAGAAATGTATTTGAAAGAAATCAGCTTTATATCTCAAAGTGTAATGTCAGACATGTAACCATACAAGTCTGTTCCGGGTTCGAACAGAACCGAAGGCACTTCCGAAGAAGCCCTTGCAAATCCGGATAATTTTCTAGTTTCAAATCATAGGATTCAATTTCAAACTTGAATTCAAATTTAAATCAAATTATTTAAATTTTCAAAACTCGATTAAGTTATTCAAAATAACTTTTATCTTTGAAATTCTATTTCAAAAGCTTTTCATTTTAAACCCAAATTTCCAATTTCAAAGTCAATTGAAATTAAAATTTCAATTTCAAAAACATCAAATTTAAATTATCTGTGACTTAACCGATTTCCACGTGAAATCCATATTTGTGTGTGTAAAAGTGTAGTCTAGGGGTTTCACACAGTAGTGCAATATCATTCAATCATCACAGATCAGAATACAAAAATATAGTTGATAAGCGGTATTAACTATCATGCTTATTGTTCATTCACAGATCACAGATAGGTAAATTACAGATCACAACATAAATCAGGATGTATCACAAAGCATCATATATCAGGGATATCAAACAATCAAGTCATCCAATAGAATCCAAATATCCATAGGTAAGGTCAGTTAATTGTCTGATTAATTCAAATCAGATTAATTTCTTATGAATTACTAATCCTGGTTAATTAACATCGATAATTTTACAAATCATTTTGATTAATTATTCTTTAAACATTTATTAATTAACCTTTAGTTATTAATTAATCAACCTTTAATTATTAAATAATTAACCTTTAATTATTTAATTCACCATTTAATAAATTATTTTTAATTAATAATTTAACCCTTAATTGATTAATTACCATTTTACTTTAATAAAATTTCAATAAGTGATCATCCCTAACCATTTACATTAATTAATTAATCTTTGATAAATTATCTTCAAATTAATTGCTTTAATTTATTAACCATATTAATTATCCTTTCACTAATCATTTGATAAATTAATCAACTTTAATCATTTAGTAATTATCTTTTAATTAAATTATTATCCTTAAATTAATTACCATTTTCATTACCTCATTAATTATCAAAACCTTAATTAGATTAAGATAAAATCATTTCCTTTATTAGATACCAAATCACATATTTAGTTTAAAACGTTTAGTTAGGACAGTGTTTTTAAAAACTTGGTTAAGTTTTAATTCAAAACTTTTTCACACTTAACTTCAAATCCCGAGCCAAATTACAAAATTCCCGCGTAAAACTTCGAGTCACTCACGACCCTACCCACTTCGAGTCAAACCCAGTAAAATTCGAACAAAACCCCGAGAAAAACCTTTCTTCCCCAAACGTCATTATTCCCAGACACACGAACCCATCGCGTGCACGTGCACCACCGCTGGGATCACCTCCGATCATCACCACGTCAATGAGCAAGTCGACAACCCCCCACGTATCAACTCTACATCGCCAGAATCCCCATCGCTCACGCGAAATCGAATTCGAGTATAAACTCGAAACCTGGAACACAGACTCGCGACCAACCACAAAACCTGTCATCGCTTCGCATCCACTCCTCTGACCACCGGAGCACCAGCACCATCGGCCACCACTTCGTACATGACCAAGCTACTATCTTCCAGAGTTCCAGCGAACTCGATCACTCCTAGGCCTCGCGACAGTCAAACATTCCAGCACTGCCCAAAACTAGGTTTAGGAAATCAAAATGGCAACCACGGCCACCACCATACTCAGACCATCCACCGATCATTTTTGCCACACTTCCCAGTCATCCATCCACCGCCAGACAAAATTCCAGCCTCTCTAATTACTGAGATCGCCAGAGATTCACAAAAACCCCAAAACGAAGCAACCCCGAAATGCTCTTACAAACCATAACTAAAAATTGTAATTTTAGTTTTAAAAATCAAGTTTTTGTTTAGGGTTTTAGTTTATATGCCTGAACTAAGTAATTATGAAGTTTGAGTTTTACCAAAACTTAAGCTTGTACTTTTCTTTTTATCCTTCCAGAGCAGATTTAAATTTGTTTAGCTTAAATATAATTTTAACACCTCCTTTGAAATCAAACAATCACGTCTTATTTTGATCCTGAGTCCCAACAATAAGTGTATCAAGAAGTAATGATTTTTAAACTAAAACTGGGCTTGAAATTTAAAACAGAGATGTTCTACAGGCATTTCAAAATCACACATACATCCCACAATACACAAAAACTTTCCACATATATACCAATACAAACTAACTGTAGGCATCACTCAAGCAACCAGATTATCTTTAAGTTTCTAAAAGTGTTACTCACTGGTGAAAACAAAGAAGTCTGGGAAAAAACAAAGTTGCTCACCTTGAAAAGTTTTGAAACAGAGAAGATCCTGTTTTTTTTGCTTTGAACTTGAATGATGTTAAGTTTGTAGATGGTGATGTTTGCATTTTCTTTTCTCTTGTTTGTTTAAACTTTCTTACTGAACGAATCAGGGAAATGAATATGGATGGGTATGTACATATAAAGGAACAGCTGCATATAAGGGGAAATGAGTTGTACAGGATGTTATGGTTTGTTTTGTACAATGAGCATGTTGAAGATGCTTGCATTAATTGCCTTGGTATGTTGTATTAATGACTTAGTACTTTATGTTTTGTTTTCTAGATATTTTAATCCACATATGGTGGCTGATATCTTTGCATTTCGGCTGAGATAATTTGTTTGTGTTAGAGATGACATTTTTGAGCAAAGAGGAGATGGGGCATTAAATGTATGTGTACTTCTTTGTTTTCTTTTACTTTGTTTGCTTTTTTCTTCTTTGCCTTGCATTACTTTACTCGGCTGATAGATGATATAGTGATGGTTTGCATTAATGTTGTTTGTCTTGTTTTTATATTTATACTTTATTTAAGTTCTTACTTCTTATATGAATGTATGTTGTTTCTTTTTACTTGCCTTAATTATCTTTTTCTATTTTCAATTACATATGTATTTCTTACTTTACATTTTATTTTCAACTTCAATACTTATCTTTCTTGTTTTTACAATGTATTTATTTAACTTAATTTTTTTTATATCAATTTCCAATTATTTCACAAAAAAATTTATTCAAAAATACAATTGATTATCAATTTAAATTAAATTAAAATCTAGGGTCGTTACACTTGTCTTCTCCTCCAATAATATCCTCCCCGCATTCCAATAGCCACCTTCAATCAGTAACAATTTATTCCAAGGACTCTAGTTGCGCTTTAGGTTGATGAATTTTTTCTTTATTTGATTGGTGTTATTATCGACACCCATCAATGTGTTAAAGGTGTAGTTGATTTCATTGTACCAATAGCCAACCTGATCTTTTGCAAGATCCAATGTTGGTAAGACGAACGTCGATAAAGACCAACGCGCTTTCCTCATTCCAGTCTATGTTATGGCATGTAGGAGAACCAGAAGATTCATATAGGAAGTAGAAAAAACATGAGAGAGAAAAACAAATTTGAAGAAATTTACATCAAAACAGGGAAGTAGAAGCGGGAAAAAATGCTTGAATTTTCGCATTTTGTGAAGATACGGTAATTTTTTAGTGAAGATATAGGAAGAAAGGAGAGATGGATATAAAGAAGGGAAGGAAGTGGTCGAAAAAGATGGTAGTGTCCGACACGTTGGACGCATCTGACGCATCGAAAATTGACCATTAATTTTCAATGGTTCACTCGAACGAAGTAAATACATAGGCCCCACAGATGATGCATCAGAAGCAACGTCAACCATTACCTACCATTTTTCAACCGCTAATGCTGCCAAAATCACTAAGGAGTTGTTATTAAATCAATTGTAAATTCACATTCATACTACTTCCTTTATATAGTTAAAATATATTATTATAATTCAACTAATGAGTTAATTACTGATATCATATCTCAACAATAAAAGAAAGGAAAAAAGAACATTAACTCCTCGCAATAACCACCACAATGATGAGTTATGTATGTCAATGATTTTCATATCTATTTAGCTTCTATGGATCACATATGTATTAATTTTTCAATTTACAATTTCTTTTATGCAATTTAGATGTCTGTTCTAAGAATTAAAAAAAATCTGGGATACATAAATCAATGCATACTAGCAAAAGACTGTAGTAAGCTACACATGCTATAACAACCCTATTTTCTAGGCCGTATTAATAAATAAATTTGATTAAAATGAAATTTGTTTGAATTTGATATTGATAATATATAATCTGAAATAAATTTTAGTTAATTAAATTCTATTTAATATAAGATTTTGATTTAATAAATTGAAATAAATTTTAGTTAATTAAATTTAATTTAATATAAGATTTTGATTTAATAAATTGAAATAAATTAATAAATCTTTTAGAATAATATATTGAAATTGAAAAAATTATTTTGATTAAATATAGAATATTTTTATAATTACAAGCTATTTTAGTTGAATAAATTGTTTTAAAAGATGTTGTGAAAAAAAATTAATTAACTAAGGTAGATTAGAATACAAGGCCCAAACCAAAGCCCTTATGTCTTTCTTTATTCCTTTGGAAGCCTCCTCCTTTTCAAAGTCTCATCCTTATCAAACCAGTATTCATTTTTTTTACTCCAAGCCCTAATGCCTAAATTAATGCATGAGAATATATACATATACACATATATATATACACATATACATACATACATACATACATACATACATATATATATATATATATAATCGTGTGCCCTAGAAATTGAATCGTGCTTCGGGATTGTCAAACCCAGCACGAAAGGCATGATGCCTGGTCGAATGACGATCGTGATGCAAGGCAAAACTGTGATGATCGATGTCGCGTCTTAGGTGATAGGGGAAGGTCATTCACGGTCATGTCCACTGCAAGGCGTCATGGCCTGTAATCATTATCGAGTTGAAGGGGACCTCACAGGTGAATGATGGTCGTGACTTGGTGCTAACAATTGAAGCAATGTGACGCTAAGTTGGTGGCAGCTAGGGTACGACATCAGGTGAGTTGGTCGTGTTGGGGCGGTGTTGTGGCTAACTTTAGGTGATGTAGAGGACTGTGGAAGTGTGTGCAATTAGGAGGATGGTGTAAAATTGTTGGCAACGGGAAAGGTGTTAGACGTGATGTTAGGCAAAGTTCGATTCTTGTATTCGTCAATTCGGTGAGTTATATCTATAACTCACAACTATTCTATATCACCTTATTTATATAATTATTCCAATTATTGCTTGAATTGTTGGTTGGATGATTGCTCAACAAATTGGTTATGATGATGTTATGTGGTATTGGATTTGTGTGTTGTATGTGTGTGATCACATTAGTGTATTATTCCATGTATTGTGAGTAAGTATCAAGTTTATATATATATATATATTAATATATAAAATAAAATAATATAAATATACGTAATAAATATAATTATATATTATATGTGAATGTAAATATAAGTGAAATTAATTATATGATTTAAATGGTTTTTAATTATCATCTTATAAAAGAGTAAAATTTTAATATACATATAATTTGAGTTATGGAAATGTTTTATTTGATTATGAATAAAAATTAAATTAATTTGGATGTTATTATTTAAAATAGTATTTAAACATTATAAATTATGAAGTATTATTATCTGTTATATATAGTTTAACATACTATTTTGCGAAATTAAAGTAAACGAATTGAGTATCAAATGTTATTAGAGAAAGTTTAATGATTGATTAATTATATAAAAGATGGGGAAACTATTTATTTATTGTTTATTTCTAAGTAATTATTTTCTTATAAAAGGTAGTTTACTAGTATAAATATGATAGATTTATTTAGATGATTTAAAATTATTTATAAATAATATTCGAGTATTGAGATTATGAAATAATTAATATTTGCAATGTTTGAGTTTCGTAATCTATTTTGGGTTATCAAATGAAAGAAACGGGCTTTTCTAATGCTTTTTGTGAATACAAATTATTGTTTAATTTTATAAAAGGTTAAGAAATTAGTTATTTATTATATAAAATATCTTATATTTGATATTTGAGTTTAGTTAATTATTTAATTAATTTTAGAATATACATATATTTTTTATTATCCTCTAAGTATTAATTTTGTTATATAAAATTATAAGTTGCAATTGATTTGTTATTGAATATTGATATATTTTTTCTACTCTTACTTGTTTGTATGATTAAATCTCTTTTATCTTGTTTTTCTGATTTTACTTCTTTTATATATTGATTTGAATTATATTAATGATTCACCGTTAATGTTGATTTAGTAGTGATTTGATATGATATTGTGATGACATCCATTTGAGTGATTTTATGATATTAAATTCTATGTGACGAGAAATATGAACAAACGGAGTTATACTACCGTTTGGGATGGGCCATTCGGTTATATTTCTTCGATTATTTTTTGGACTCATTATATAGAATATGAGTGCTCGAGTGTAGTTTACCAACATTGAATAATTATTTGAATAATATGCGTTGGTATGATACGTCGTTATGTTATTTGTTTGATTATTCCTTATAAGTAAACGTCGCTCAAACAGAGATATGCTCATGTGTATATTGTGATACCCATTGCAGTAGGAGTATATTATAGTCACTATGCCACAAAGTGAATCAGACAACACTGATCACACAACATAAGGTAGATTTTCTGTTATCCCGCTATTTACCACTGTTTCACACAACATATGGATAAACTAATCTATTGTTTGAATAGCCCCTAAAATCTCTATGTTCATGCTTGTCCTTTAGACAACATTTTATTTGTTGTCTGATTGAAGTTATCAAAAAATTTAGTTTTGGCTCCATATTTTCCCTCTTAATATTGTTGTGGTCGCATTCCTTAATTATTACCTCTTCACTTTCTTTCCATTCCGTCTTCTCAAATATATTTCCCTCTTCTCAAAAATTTTCCTCTTCTCAAAATTTTTTTCCATCTTCTCAAAATCAAATCGGCAGAACCCTAAACTTAAACTCGCCTTCAAACCATCTTCGACCCGTCTTCTAGAATTAGGGTTTCAAATCGACTTGATAATGAAATCACTCTGTCGATATTCTCTCACTCTAAAATAACGATTGATAAAGAAATTGGTTTCCATTTTATGGCCGCGTTCATTCAAGCTTGCTTCAATTTGTCGAGTATTCTTCGATTGACATATGGTATGATTTCTACCCCTTTCGATTTTGTATTCATCTCGAATTCGATTTTAAGAGCCAATGATGAGATGGGTTTAAATAGGAATTTATTTCTTGTATTTTCGATTTAGACTTGACTTTGGATTTTAAACATTGGATGTTGATTTTGTATTGCTGCATATATTTTTGACCGCTTTGTTTTCTGATTTTCTGCTTTATGGCCTTGACTCATTCAATTATTGAGTTCTCTTATATACTCGAATATATTTTTACTCGGTTGAATATATTGATTTCGAGCTTTCTGCCTTGTTCACCTGAATTTGTATATCTGACTTGAATTTGTTGAATTGGCTGGTGATATGAGTGTTATGAAAGGCACTAGCACTTATTTGGGTGTTGAATTGGTTGTTCAAGACATTTCACATTGGACTTATTTGTGCACTTATTTGTGGCCTATGAACTTGAACTTGAACCATTATTCACTTCATCGTTCACTTCATTGTTCGATTTTGAGTTGCTTTCCTTGTTCACTTCATTATTCGACTTTGTTAAGTTCATTGTTTCGTTGGTTGCCCCTTGCTTGTTTTGTTGCCCCTTGCACTTGTGATTTTTTCACTTCATTGTTCGATCTTGGGAACTTCCATGTATATACATACATACATATGTATGTATGTATGTATGTATTTATGTATGTATGTATGTATGTATGTGTGAATGTTTGTGGCACTGCCTTGTTTTAATTTGTGGCACTACCTTGTTGCATTGTCCATGTACTCGCACACATATGTATATACATATCTACATGTATATACATATATGTATATATGTATGTTAGTGTGCTTGAATTCTAAATGGTTTTAATTTTCTGATGGACTTATGAGTGTGCCTTGCGTTGCTTGAACCTTGAATGGCTTGAACTCTGCCTTGTTCTGTTCAACTGCCTTTTGAATGTGCTTGTCTTCATTTACTATGTGCACATGTTGTATCATTTCATGAATTGGTTTGTGAAATCCCTGCACTGGTTTCACTTGTATCATGCATGTGTACCATTATTGACATGTTGTTGGCCTTTGAATCTGGTTTGTGACATATCTTCCATGTATTTACATACATACATATGTATGTATATATGTGTGAAATATTACCATGTTTTTGCTTTGAACTTTCATATGTGTCTCTCCTATGTGTTGCAATGTTGTTTTTGCTTTGCCTTGGTCCATGTTGTTGGCCTTGTTCACATGTTGCACTGTGGCCTTGTCCATGTATTTGCACACTGCCTTATTCAAGGTAGTGCCAGTGCACTGCCTTAAACACGACAGTGCACTACCTTGACATTGGTTGAATCCCTTTCATGTGCTTTGGTTTCTTGTCCATAGCTTGATTATCTTTCAGATTCTTGAATTTCTTATTTTAAACAAGGCAGTGTGCACTTCCTTGAACTCCATGTACTCCCTGGCTCATTTGATTCCTGTGTGAATGTTCTTCTGATTCATGTTCATTTCTTTGTACTTCCTGCCTTGAACTCATGTACTTCTTAGCTGCATTTGTTTATGGAACTACTTGTTGTTCATTTGTCTATAGCACTTCCTGGCTGCATTTGACATGTATTTCATATATACATGTATACACGTATATACATATGTGTATATGTGTGTTGCTCACTGTAGGAGAAGCAAGTGGCGGTATTTGTGTAAATGCGTACCTACTGTTCTTTGTTTGTGCTATTTGTGCACTTAATTTTGTATCGTTATGTACCATGCTTGATACTGCCATGAATCTGGTTTGTTGGTGCTCAACTTTGTGCATCTCCATGTGCACTGAACTTGTTCGTGCACTTTGGTTTTGCTGAATTGCCTGATCTATTTTTAGCTAAACTAAACTACTTGTGTTGAGCTCGAGTTTACTTGGGCTTGAACTTGTGTGTTCGCACCTGTGCAGTTAATGCCCCCACTATAACCTTGCTATATCTCATAGCGGATTTCTACCGCTATGATTTTTCCATATAGCCCCAAATATAGCCTTTCCGCTTTAAGCTCCGCTATATTCGCTATATCCCGTTATTCCCGCTATATTCTGCTATTTTCGCTATATCTTCTTTAAAATAAATGAATTGAAAAATGACATTTATACATTATAAAAATTATGAAATTAATTTATTTAATTGAATTTTTAATATATTTTCAGAAATGAAAATTATGTAATATTCTACTAAATTCAATTATGTTATATAGCAGTTTTATGTTTATTTATAGTATATTCGCACATGTTTTTATTTAAAATTATTTATGTATTAATTATAATTCAATTGAACGTTAATTTTTCATTTAATTACCATTTATGTATTTGTAAAAACATTAAGTATGAGTTTTATATGCTATTTTAAAGTCATCCGTTATATCCTGCTATATCCTCGCTGTATCCCCGCTATGACTTTTTGCACCTCCGCCACATTTAATCTGCCGAGCGCTTTAACTGCACAGGTTTGCACTGATTTAAGCCTTCAGGCTTGACCTTTGCTACTGTCCGTGTGATTGAATCAAGGATGGGCCTTGTGATATTCATAATGATACATTGTGCATATCACAAGTTGTCTGTGCGTGCATATATTTATCCCTATCTAAAAAAGAAAAGAAAAAAACAAACCCGTAAACTAAGGCAATATTTAATATTCATATTTAATTCTATTTTTGCAATTTAGGTTTGTTTTTTTTCAAGTTTACTGCGTTGTTGTTTATTTAACAGGTATAGGAGATGACTGGACACAAATTAAAGCAAACAAATCAGTTCAATATAAAAAAGAAACTCAAGTGAGTGTGATTGAATTTAAATTGTATTGTATTTCAAAATGTAAGTAGAGTGATAGTGAAAGTTGTATTGTATTTGAATTTGATTTGAAATACAACATTTGTTTAAATAAAATTGCGATTCATTTATTTCATTCTGTGAACAATTATTCATATCAATCAATATTTATATGTTGTCTAATAGAAAATTCTAGAAATGATACTATAACATCAGACAACATATGGTCTTTTTTGTTGTGTTAGTGCATATAAGACGACGGGACATATCTATGGTCTGATGTGCAATGAGACGACATGGGATTTAACGATAAATAGATATGCAATCAGACAACGGAGCATACATGTCGTCTGATGCGTTTTTTCCCACAGTGAGTCATGTGTTGGATTAAGGTTAGATCTATGTATCTATGAGAGATTAGAACTCTAGTATATTACAGTCATGTGTCGACTTATTTGAAGCCGTGTGTCGACTTATGTCTAGAGCTATGTGTAGATGTAGGATATATGTACTATATATCGTCCACATTGTGACCAACTCTCTTTATGGTTCGGAAGTGAGCCGGATTAGCCAGTACCCACCCTGGTGGCCTGATCATGGGGTCGTGCCCCATATCCATGACAACTTTTTCTTATATAGCTATGTGATATCGTTGTGTGCGAATGCCACTATGTCACCTAAATCACCAGTCTGTTACCATAGGGGCAAGTGTAGGGTTGTGACCGAGGCTACGCGTAGATGAGTCATAGGTGGATAGGGTCATGATATCCATCGAGGTAACTAAAGACTGTAGGAACGGATCAGGCTACTTTAGTATGTGCTAGTAGACCTTGGGCTCCTAATGCATGATGTGTGCTATCAGTCTCCCTTCTGTTATAGTATATCTGTATGATAGAGGATTGGCGTATATGTATATATATCCTATAATGAGTTGACTATTCTACAGACTGTGTGTATAAATTGTAGTCAACCCCCGTTATATCCAAACAATTTGATACTTATTCATTTTATTACTTTGATTATAACAGACCTGGGAATGTCCATTATATTATTTCAGGGTATTGTTGTGTGCTAGCCCGATTTACTTGATGTTTACATCTTCTTTGATAACGTTTTAATAGTATGGATGATTCACCCATCTATTATGGTTTCTTAATTTCTATTGATGGGATTTATATGGGTGATGAAACTTTACCATATAATTTCGTGGTGGATGTTGTTTTGAGATATTTGAAGGCGTTTACGTTTCCACCATTATGCTTCTCATATTGTCATTGTATGTTATTATAACATTTATTATCATAGAAATAGTCTAACCCGTGTGTTATTTATAATACTCGGGTCTGTCCAGACATTTCGGGTTCACAGACAAGATGACTGATTTATGGATGTTGCGCATAGATGAAGGCTAGGATATTATCATTATATATTGTCATTGTGTACACTTGAGATGCATTTATATTTATGTATTGAATGTTTTTATACTAGTGTATATTTGATGTATATTGGATTTATATATACTTATCTATTATATATTATCGCTATGATTCTAATTCTGCTTTTCTCGGTATTTATTATATATATTGTATATTTTTCTATGATGAAAACACATGTGGTTATTACTTTGTGCCCGTACCATGTACGTATCGGTCAGTTATCTATTTGATGTTTAAATACGTATCGGTGCTAGCTCAAGGGAATATTCACATGTGTAACCCATATCACCTTATTCTTCGTATTATCCGATAATATTATTCTACAATACTCTCGGATAGTATAGACATAGAGGTGGAGTGTTTCACATTCTAAGATGAGTAAATTAATCACTACACCACAGATAGGATTTTGGCGCAACCTTAGGCGGCACATTTGATACGGCTATAAGCCGTATCAAATTTTAATACGGCTTATAGCTGTATCTATATTATTTAATACAGCTGTAAGCCGTATTAACATTTGATACGGCTTATAGCCGTATCAAAATCTGTGCCTCTTTTCGTGGGAAAATTTTCCCCAAAACGCACACCCTCCCTCCTTTTTTTTATTTCCAGCTTTCATTTTTTTCCCGTGCTTATTTAGGGTTAAATCGCCAGAGAGCCTTCCACCTCGATCGATCGAACGTTGCTTTGACGTCGTCCATCAGAGCCTTCCACGTCTTCTCGAATTCGATCACTGCTCTTAGGTAATTTTGTTATGAAATTGCGTGCTTAATTTTGACGAGTACTGTTATGATAACAGAAGGGATTGATATGTATAGTTTAGACTAAACCTCAATCTTAATGAGTTGCTGTAGGTAACCTAATTTATGTCCTTCCTTTTCTGCTAATGTTGGTCTACTGATCGAAATGTTTGTCCTTTTTTAATAAAGAATCTACGATTATTATCTATGCTTGAACTAGGAAGTTATTTGGTTACCCGTACCTTGGTGGATTAGTGACATGTCAATTGAATTACTAATTTTATCAGTCTAATTTTCTGTTTAATTCTTATGTACTTTTGTTTGAAAATGTTTTATATTGCATGCTTAACCTTCTTTCTTGTTCCAATAATTGATGATTTACTAAACCTGGCCTAATTAAGAAATAATATAATTATGAATACAATTATAATTCTTGTTACTTCTTTTTATCTTCTTTTAGTTAGCTTCCAATTTGAAAATATGCAGCCTTTAACAGAATTTATGTTTGATATAATTGATTCTTCATTTGCATTCTATAATGATTACTTATTATGCATGAAAAAGATGTCGTAATAGAATTACGAGAAATATAGACACGAATATTTAAAATTCTAGAGGATTGTGCTATTAAGTATTCAAAGTGCATTGCAAATATTTCTTTGGTAGTGAAAAGATATATTTTTAATGAATATTCATGAGAATAAATAAATCAATAGATAGGTAATTTTGGTATTAGTGAATATAATTGAGATAAATAGACAGGCTGTAAATACAAAAAGATGAGTAAAACATATTTATTAATGTCTCATTGTATTTCTGTCAATGCCTAATCGAGGTCAAAAAAACGAAACTTTTGTCTTTGGTAAAGAAAAACCACATAACTGGCCCTGTTCATGGCATGGCAAGAGCACCATGTACACAGAGTCTACTTGGTCTTTATTTTCTCTAGGCAAATTCTATTTGAACTCGTGAATTTGTTGAGTAACCCCATGTAATTTGAAAAAATGAAGAAACCCAGTTTTTTGCTGAGTAGCCCCATGTCTAATTAAAAAAAACCAATAATACCATGTCTAATACAATAGTCAATCTTATGCTATTTTGTAATATTTTGATCTCCTTGCATAATTTACAGCTTGGTGCTAATGTTGTATATGGTTCTGACATTGTATATGGTTTTGACATTGTTGTATAAGTGGATAAAATTATTGTTAATGGCGCAAGCCAAGTATCAGGAGAGGGGTAATGCATAGACATTACTCCGGTGCTACAAAATAGCCCGTTGTAATGGCAAATTTTTTGGAAACAGTTTGGTGCTAATGTTGTATATTGTTCTGACATTGTTGTATAAGTGGATAAAATTGTTGTTAATGGCGCAAGCCAAGTATCAGGAGAGGGGTAATGCATAGACATTACTCCGGTGCTACAAAATGGCGTCGTTGTAATGGCAAATTTTTTGGAAACAGTTTGGTGCTAATGTTTAAAATAAACCCTATATTTTGAGTTCCATTTATTGAAATTTAAATAGTCCATATATTTTAACTATTTAAAATTAATTAAATGTTTAAAATCATACTACAAAATTCTAGGTCATACAGGAAAACAAAAAACGATCATGAAAAAGGCATGCGTATAAATCTTACAAGGAAGTTAATTGTTTACTAAATTATATTGTTCTTTACTAAACAATTTATATTATGAACGATCAAGTAGCTTGAATCATGTAAAATTTCTAACTTAGAAAATGAAGTTACATCTGTTTCCCCATAAAGCTTTTTTTAAAATAATGATGATATCAAGTTTAGATATGTCCTCACAATTTGATGATGGTGAATTATCATGTGGATTAAATCATGTTCTAATTTGGAAAGGAAAGTTACAGACTTAGTTATTTTCTAGAAAAGATGCTTTTATGATAGTGATTTCAAATTTTGAAATATTTTCACAATTTGATAATAATAAATGATACTTTACGTTAAATCTTATAGTTATCACTAAATTAGGAAAGGTTTATGAAATTACTTTTTTATAGAAAAAGGAAATTTATGCGCTGTCCCTACATTATCTTGTTAATTTATTATACAATATGACAATTCAAATTCGGAAAATAACATTTTTGGAAACTTTAGGTAGTGGTGGAAATGGAATGAGGGGAAGAGGCATTTTATCGTCAAAGGTAGTTAATGTGATAGGGAGGAAGATGGTAGCAAGGAAGTTGAATTGGAGATAGTGCAGGGAGTTGAATTCTTGGGTGACTGTGGTTAAGGACTGCATGTTTGAGGAGCAGGGTTGTGTTCAAAATTGTGAAACTGTGTTTGGCAGTTTGAATGTATGGGAAGTGGCAGTGGATGTTGAGTGTTTGGTTGCAGTATAGTGGAGATTGGGTGGGGATATTTTGCTGGTGGGGTGTTTGGCAGAAGTAATAGTGCAGTGTTGTGGGAGGGAATGAAAGATGAAATGTAGAAATAAAAAATGTAAAGTAGTGAACTAGGAAATACAGAGAATGCAATGTAGCAATGGAAATGCATAAACAAAGAATGAAACTTAAATGCAAACGGATTTGAGTATTTGGTTCTTAATAAAACAACTTAAAAAGTATAGTCCTCTCAACAGCAATTAACATTAACCATTAACACATCTATTAATCTTTAAAGCAAAATTCGAATTTAAAAAGTTAGAAATGAATTACTTTTAGCCCAATTTGACAGAGTAAGTCTTCTAAATTTTATTTTAAAGTTTTATTTCACGATTATTTTATAACTACAAACTTTGGGGGTTAGTATTTACTATTTACTCTCACATTAGCTGAACTATCAAAGAGAACGTGCACGTAAAAAAATGGCCCAACCAATGGTAATCGGTCAATACAATTAATTTTCATCAATTATTTGCGTTCACGATTCACTTATTGTTTCATTCACATAAACTCTAATAAGTATAATGAATGAACCTGAATAATATCTTAGGTTTCACCCTAAAATCTCAAACTGTAGAAATGAAATGGTTGTTGATATTGATGTTCAATTTAAATACATTATGCTTGGGACATCTTGAAAATAGAGGTTATATGGAATCTGTACATACAAGAATAGAGATATTTTGATGTACAAATGAATGGCATATTGTCATAGTTTAAAAGCATAATGAGAATTAGAAAATGAATATGTGTTGTATATAGAAAAGAAGTAATTTACTATAGTAACATCTTTTCCATCCAAAAAAGAAAGAAAAACAAAAGGCTACTTCAGATAATAAACGTAAATAAATAAGAATTGGTTTGTCAACATATGTACATAGTTACTATAATGTGATAGCACTATCTTGTTCCCATAAGAGGATCCAAATTCTTGAAGAGAAAGGTAAGAATTTAGATTCAATAAGCAATTGGTTCCATTTTAGTTGAGGATAAAGAAATCAGGCCAACAAAATTTCAAAGGCCGAACTATGCTGAACTTTATAGTTTGGACTTCTTAATAAACTGACTACCCTGAACTAGCAAAACGGCAATAGAAAAAAAAATAACTATTATATTTAACAAGAACAATATAATTTAGTAAAGTTAAATATGTAGAATTAATCTTACAACAAATTTCTAAATATAATTTCAAAAATATTCTTTTCGAGCAGTTGGAACGAGGACCCATTGAAAGGCAAGTCTCATGTTCTGTTAAATATGATATAGGAGGGCAGTATGTCTTTCAGCATAGACAAACAATGGATAAATGAATCAGATCTAAGATCTACATACTATATAGACGGGGTGCAGAAGTTCATTAGTTTTGTTGAAGAAAACGGTGGTAAGAAAGGATTGTATTTATGCCCTTGCACCCGGTGCAAAAATATGAAGACGATCAAATTAGATGACATTCATTTTCATTTGCTTAGATGGGGTATTATCCAATCGTATACAGCGTGGTATTTTCATGGGGAAAAAGGGCGGAGATGGAAAAACAGCAACCAGTTAGTCATGGCAGAACTACTGCTGAGTCTGAACATATTAGGATGGAAGATCTGGTCAATAATGCAGATAGATTTCATCATTTTCAACCTACAAATTCGTTGCCTGATCATGCTAATGTTGGAGAGCAGTCTACTGATTATCCAGATTGGCAGGCCAATGAAAGTAAGAAGTATAAATCGCTTTTTGGTAGCGTAAAAGAGCCACTGTATCCTTCATGTTCAAAAGGGATTACGAAGCTGTATGCCATTGTGAAACTGAATAGCTTGAAGACCCAATACAACTTTTCAGATAATGGTATGACTGCACTTCTCGAACTAATAAAGGAGTTACTCCCCGAAGGTAACACGCTGCCGACAAAGTACTCCGACGTGAAGAAGATTATTAAGCAAGTTGGGATGAATTACAAAACTTATGATGCATGCATCAATGATTGCATATTGTACTGGAAAGATGATGCGAACAAAGTTTCTTGTACAAATTGCAATGAACCAAGATATATGACATCATTAAACGAAGAGAGAAAATGCACCAAAGTACCTCGAAAGACATTAAGACATTTTCCTTTAATTTCTAGATTGAAGAGACTGTATACTATACCATGGATGGCAGATGCGCTGACCTGGCATGGTCGTGCCAAGTCTGATCCAACCGTAATGCGTCATCCATGTGACACTTCTCAATGGAAAGTCGTAGATTCATTTGATCAAACTTTTGCTGCCGAGCCACGAAATGTCACACTTGGAATAGCAACAGATGGTTTCTGTCCACATGCTTCTCTCTCTAACCCTTACAGTTATTGGCCAGTAATTGTAGTACCATATAATCTTCCTTCGTCTATGTGCATGAAAAGGGAGTTCTCAATGTTAACATTGTTGATTTCTGGGCCAAAACAACTAGGAAAGGATATTGATGTTTATTTATAGCCGTTGATAGACGAGTTAAAGCAGTTATGGGAAGGAGTAGTTACATTTGACTCGTTAAATAAATCTGAGTTCACAATGAGAGCTAGGGTGTTGTGGGCAATCCATGATCACCCTACTTTTGGGACTTTATCGGGATGTACAACTCACGGTTACTTTGCATGTCCTGTTTGTGGGGAAAACACTTGTTCTTATTATCTGCCTGAAAGTAAGAAGATGTGTTACATGGGACATCGAATGTTTCTTCCTAACGAACACAAGTTTCGATACGATAAGACAAATTTCAACAACGAACAAGAACTTCGTCGTCCTAAATGGCCATTGACTGGTTTTCAGGTTGAAAAGAAAGTAGCGAATATCAAAATGAAAGTTGGTAAACAAAAAGAAGAAATTGGTCGAAAACGGAAAAAGTCAACCAATGAAGATGTTGACAATATTTCTGGATGGTATAGGAGGTCTATCTTTTTTGATTTACCATATTGGAAAGCAAATTTGGTCTGATATAATATTGATGTTATGCATACAGAGAAGAATGTCACGGAGCATCTCATCAGCACCATTATGGACCATAAAGATAAGTCAAAAGATGGCATCAATGCACGCAAGGATTTGAAAATCATGGGTATAAAACAAAAGTTGTGGGTGATGGAAGATCCTGAAACAAATAAAACAATCATACCAAAGACAACTTTCGCTTTGAGCAAAGAAGAAAAGATACGGTTTTGCACCGTTTTGAAAAATCTGAAAGTGCCTAACAAATTTTCTTCTAACTTTCACAACAATGTGAGCATCAATACTCCTGAACTAAGAAATATGAAGTCACATGATTACCATGTCATAATGCAGCATTTGCTTCCGGTATTGCTTCAACATTCTTATCCACAACATAAGGATCTACGAAATGTTGTTCATCGTATTAGTTTATTCTTTAACATTTTGTGTTCAAAGGTGATCAATAGGGAACATCTTTTAAAAGCAAAGGCTAGCTTAGTAGAAGCAATGTGTGTTTTTGAAAAACATTTTCCACCTGCATTTTTTGATATCAATGTCCACCTTATGGTTCATTTAGCCGATGAAGCGTTGATTTGTGGCCCTGTCAGATATAGATGGATGTATCCATTTGAACGGTAAATTTCTAATTTCAGTTATGCACATCATTATTTCATATAAATAGCTACCGCCTATAGTATATAATTGATCACATTTATAGGTTGATGAAAACATATAAAGGATATGTGCACAACAAAAGATACATTGAAGGGTGTATTGCAGAAGGATATATCGTACAAGAAGCTAGTCTTTACTGCATGGAATATATGCCAAACGGAGGCGATGACAATCATAAACATACCCGCGAAGCGTTTTTAGACGAGGACGATGAGTTTGCTGGTGAGATACCTCTGGATAATGGTAAAGACATAACGTTAACCCAAGTGCAGTTTGAACAGGTGCGTAGATGGGTCCTTAATAAGTACGATGGATTGGATGAATGGAAGAAGTAAGTTCACGAACTTGTTTGGAATTTTAATTTTTTTAATTCAATTTATATATACATTTTGATATGTGTTTTTCATAGGAGGTATAACTCCTATGTGAAAAGTACTAGATTTCAACCTAGAGGCAGGGCTACCACCGTGGAAGTAGTTCAAAGTTTTAATCTATGGTTACGTAATGAGGTTTAACTTCGTCTTAAGTATTTCATGTGTTTATAAGTGTGCAATACACCTTTATGACCATGCTTTTTTACTTATTAAAATTTATGTAGTTATTAAAGACCATCGATGTTGATCCAACTCTGTGGCGGTTAGTGCACGGGCCGAAGTTCATAACGCGTAGTTATATGAAGTACCAAGTGAATGGATTTTCATTTTCCACGAAAAAGTACGAAGACCGTATGGTAACACAAAATAGCGGTGTATGCATGAGAGCAATTACAAAATTTAGAGCGAGTGGCAAGGATAAAAATTATAAGGAAGCAGAAACAACGTATTACGGAGTCATTCAACAAATACTTGAGTTGGATTACACTGACTTCAAACAAACAGTTTTTATTGTGATTGGGTAAAAGTCGAGGATAAGGTCAATGGTTGCAAAATAGATCCCATTTCAAACCTCATCATGGTAAATTTAGGGAAATTGAAGAACAAAAATAACGTGAATGACGAGCCATTTATTCTTGCATCAGAAGCGAGTCAAGTTTTCTACTCAAAAGATTTAAAAAATAACGGATGGTCTGTGGTCTTTCATACACCAAAACGGTTGACTACAAATGTAGATGACATTGAGTTCCCTACCGTCTATCAATCAGCTTTTGAAGACAATGAAAAATTAGAAGACCTTACCAAATCCATATGTTAACTTATTAGTATTCGTACATCACATGATTGCGTGTCTGTATATTTTTAATTGCACGATTGTGTGTATGTATGGTTTTGAATATTTTATACATTCCAATGCAATTCCAGGTGTTGTCACTTAATAATTTTGTATGTGCAAGTGTGTTATATTATGGAGTGTTGACATTGATACATTGATACATGTATAATTATTATCGTGACTTATTAAAATAATTAGTAATATTATATTTTGCAGAAAACTATGTCAGTAAATCCACCATCTTCACATTCGTCATGTTCAGAGGCGAAGAAAGTTGATCAAAACTTACTTGGTATTCCGGTCTCAGATAACGCTGGAAAAATCGCTACTATGCTCGGTAAACTAGTAAGAGCTCATGTGCCGATATCATATATAAGTTGGAATAAAGTACCTGGAATATACAAGGACAACGTTTGGAACGAATTGGTGGTAAGTATCCCTATCTGTTTGACAACAACTATTTCATTCAATAGCCTTATGGTTTCAACTCTTTGCACAACACATAATTTAATATATTTTTTGCAGAAAATTTATGAGCTCGATCCGCTTTCAAAGGAAATGTTTTTAAAGAGAATGGCCGAGGCTTTTAGGAGATACAAGAAAAACTTGAGAGTAGTTTATTATGACCCTTTCAACAATGACGAAGAACGGTTGAAAAATTGCCCACCTACAGTTGCTCAAGAAGATTGGGCAGAGTTCGTAAAAAATAAAGCAACGCTTGAAGCGAGCGGAAGAAGGGAGGTAGGCAAAAAGAACAGAGCATTGCTCAGTTATGCTCATCATGTAGGACGTAAAAGTCACGCTAAAATAGAACAAGAAATGGTAATTTATATTCATTTTCATTCAAATGATTTACACATTGTGATTGGATATTCATGTCGTTGCATCAACTTGTATTGCAGATCGTTGCTAGTCCATCAACAAATATCAGTCGTCGTCAAGTATGTGAGAAGACACACAGGAAAAAAGATGGTAGCATATCAGATGCTACTTCTTCATACTTTGTAAGTTAAACAAATATTAACTTGCATATTCTTTAAAATTCCTTATTCATGTAAGTATTATCATATTACAGGATCAAATTGCGAAAGCGAAGGAAAAGATCACTGATAGTGATGAAGAAAAATTGACAGTGGATGAAGACATCTTATCACAAGTGCTTAGTAAGGATGCAAGGGGTAGGAGCCGCGGCGTTGGGACCGTTATACCAAAGACTAAAGTTAAGGCTTGTGCCATTGCACAGAAACGACTCCGACATGTTCATGGCAAGCAGGATGAGTTGAAAATGAGGGTGGGAAGTTTGGAGGGTACAGTGGGAAATTTGTCTGGGCAAATGGAGGTTTTGATCAACATGGTGGGAAATATTGAACAGGGAATTCGTGCACCGGTCAATTCTTCTGATGGAGGATGCGCCACACAATTCAATGCTCCTGAATTCATTGCTTCGCAGTTCTAGGATTCGACCAATGTTACGAACAATCAAAAATGTGAAATCCTCAACTCTGATTTAGAAGTAATAGGAACATGTAACATTTAAACATTTATGACATAATAAGTAGAAAACTTAAATAATAATAAATATTCCCTTTTATTGCAACAGGTACTATATGCCGAGATTCTACATTGTCCAACATCCATGGGAAATCTGTACCATCCACACATGAAAAAGTGGTGTTGGACAGTATACTGCTACCAGATGAGAGAACCAGCAAAATGAATCATCAATTTGCAGAGACCTTTGCTGATGTTGGAGTGGGTGGATATGTGTGCCATCCGAAGTGTCTTATTCGATATCTCTAGATGATGGAGCAGGTATATTTTTTGTTTATGTTGTGTATTTGTATTATGTAGTAATGTGATACATTTGTATTATTGTTGTGTATTTGGATCTTGGTACTGGAGCGATAGTGTTTTCTAGTATCTGCTACTGCGATATATTAATGTGCTAAATGCTAGTATTATGTAATGATATTATGTAATGATATTGTTAAGTTATTACGCACTGCAATGCGGATTATTGAATCATTTGAATGTGCACTGTCTATAATATTATTTGTTTTGATGTCTCAGAATGATTATTGATTATATATTGGATATGAATAGGTCTATAATATTATATATTGGATATGAATAGGTCTATAATATTACATATTGGATATTGATTATATATCTATATCTAATTGACTAATTAGATACGGCTTTTAGCCGTATCTAATTGGTTCATTAGACGCTGCCTATTTGTCAATTAGATACGGCTTCTGGCCGTATCTAATAAGCCAATTAGATACGGCCTAAGGCCGTATCTAATTGGCTCATTAGATACGGCTAAAAGCCGTATCAAAATATTAAGCTCGGCATATTTTGATACGGCTTTTAGCCGTATCAAAATATCGTTTATGGTGTAGTGAATGCTCGGCAAAAATTGATATAATTTAACCACCATTCCATAAAAAATAGAGGATTGATAATATTTATTATACCATAGCTGATCTGCAGTATGAAAAGAGATGTAAATACATTTTTGTTTGGCCAACCTATACATTTGCTTGTATAATACAATGTCAAGTGGTTATCATGGATTTTGATGAATGTGTTCATTTTGTAAAGTTTAAAAAATTATATCATAAAATTACTTAGTTTACTTTTTAAGAAGTGGTATAACCACTGGTCTTTACTTAAAAATAAAACATCAAAAAAATTACAGGCTATAGTAAGTTCTTAAAAAAGGAAACTGGTGCTTTATGAAGGTCAATATAGATCTGATGAGTCCTATAATACTAAACTTCTACAAATCATGTATCAACAAACTGGAAAAGAGAGCTCATTTTCCTCTTTAATTTAGTAGAGAAGAGAAGAAAATAATTTCTCATCTCTAGGATCAAGCAGTGCTTAAAGATCCAGTGGTTTAATTTTGAATCCCAACAATTAACAAACAAAAGGTGTATTACCATTTACAACAGAAAGTTTATGGCATCCATATCATCAGTACAAGCCCAAGTTTTAATTAGCTCATGTTTTAAAAAGAGAAGACATGCACAAAATGTCTATTGTAAAAAATATAATAAATATAAAATCTTTAAAATTCAATCTCTTACAAATAAGATATTGACAGCCATGAATTTAATAATGCTCACTAAGGGATATTTGGTCCATAATGTAGCCTTTAGCCTCCAAAAAGCTATAGTTTTCCTCTTGAAACAAATTAAAATACATGCATGAAAGTCGTAACTCATCAACCAGTATTTGATTTAAGTTCCATATCAGACAAATTATCATACAAATTGTTATAACATATTAAATAATATAACAACTTGTAAGTTAATTTGGCCTTACATGTAACGTAAATCCATCTTATCTAATAATACCAATTGATGAGTAATGACTCTCATTAGTGCTTCTCACCATAGACTAAAACAATTTGATATCCATAAATGAAAACAAGAGAAATATATATACATAGATATATATATATATTTAGAAATTCATTCTCTTACCAAATAAAATCATCTCTTACTCAGCAATGCTTTTAAAAAAAACTAATTTTCTAGAAAAAATATTAAGTGTTAAAAATAAATAAAATTAGAAATCATTAGAGAGTGGAGACATTTCATTCATTTTAATTGTGTATCGAATACAATACAAGAAATCTCTATTTATAGACTTAAGATAAAGAATGAGGATTACAATAATTCTCAATTTACATTTAACATATTCACTCTTACAAAATATATTACAATACTCCTCTTTAAATATGCATAAGTAAAGACGATAAGAATCTATGCCTAACTAAAAACTATGTTATGGATAACCCAATAGGAAAATTTATAAACAAGAAAAAGAGTGCAACTTTAGTTCATCTTTAGACATTAGGTAACATGTTTCATAATGTTATTATAAGTGTTGATACTTCTAGATCAAGATAATGTCCCATTAAAACCTTACTAACAAAAACACAGTGGGAAAAATATTAGTAAAGAAAAAAAAGAGTACATTATAGCATACTTTTGAATGCTCCCCTTTATTTATAATTCATTATCCAATTAGTCTGTCGATGAAGCTAACACATACCAGTTTTATAGACCATCAACTGAAACGTTGATTTTGGAGGTGCCTTTGTGAATAGATATACCTGATTTTCTTGGGACCGGGTTTTCTTCTCCTCTTTCTTATTATGCTTTTGTAACTCATGTGTACACAAAAATTTAAGAGAAATGTGTTTGTTCCTATCACCCTTGATGTAACCTACTTGGATCTGAGCTACACAAACTACATTACCTTCATAAATAATAGTTGATCCTTCTATAGCTGACGGGAGTTGACACATCTTTCGAATATGCTCAATTAATGATCTTAGACAAATACATTCTTGACTTGCTTCATGTAGTGCTAATACTTTAAAATGATTAGATGATATTGCTACCAACGTTTGTTTCGTATATCACCATGAAATAGATGCATCATTATTACTAAACACACACCTAGTTTGTGTTCTTGCTTTATGTAGGTCGAAAAGATAACCTGCATCAGCATAGCCAACTAGATTCATATTATTGTCTATATCAGAATAAAACATGCCTAAATAGTGTCATTTCATTGGTGCAGAACTATATCTTGCTAGAAGATTTACTGAGAATGTAATATCTAGTGCATTGTGCTAAATATAACCAGTGGCACTGAGATATGGTATTTTTGGACCAAGCACATTTTTATCATCTTCTTTTGGGCAATAAGGGTCCTTTTAATATCCAAATATCTAGCAACCATAGGTATACTAAGTGCATATGCTTTGTCCATTTGAAAACCCTTTAGGATTTTCTCAATGTAGTTTGACTTATGGATCAGTATGTCACTAGTACTATGCTTGATCGGCAGGTCAAGGCAATATTTAGTTTTCTCAATATCTTTCATTTCAAATTCTTTCTTTACATAATTTATTTTTTCATCAATCTCTTTTGGAGTTCCAATTAAATTTATATCATCAACATAAAATACTAAAATAGCAAATCTCTTTACCGATTTCTTTATAAAGACCTATGGACTAATGAGATTGTTTTTATATCCGGTTTGTTTTTATATTCGACATTTACCAATTATTTAATAAGGCAGTTATACCATATTCTTCCAAATTGTTTCAAACCATGGGGTGATCATCTCATTTTTAATGAGTACATCGACTTTGATTTTGCTTCAGGCAACCTATATTCATCTGGGATTTTTATGTAAATATCGCTATCTAATTCACCGTAAAGATAAACTATTACAACATTAATTTGTCTTATATCAAGTTTTTTTAAAACTACAAGGCTTATCAAATATCAAAATGTTATGATATCTTTAACAGAAGAGTATGTTTCTTCAAAGTCAAAACCCAGTCTCTGTAGGAAACCTTGTACGAAAAGTCTTGCCTTGTATCTCACGATTTCATTTTTATCATTTTACGCATTAATAACCTATTGGTTTAGCATTTTCTGGTGTTTGCTCTATCGATCCAAACACACCATGTTTTTCGAGTGAACCTGGTTCAATTTAGATAGCATTCTTTCCTTTTTGGCCAATCTTATCTTTTTCGACATTCATTTATGCTAGCTGGTTCGGTATAATTATTCTCATTATTGTCATGACTTTCAGTCTGTGGCTACTACAAATGAGCATACATCATTAATTATTATTTTACTTTGGTCCCACATTTCTTCATAGTCCGTATAAAATACTTAGATCTCATTATTATTAGGTACCATTTTACTGTTGGAAGTTTCTGTTATTTTCCCTAGGATAATAGTTCCTTCTACATTTTTAGGAGAATTAGAATTTTCATTTAAGTAATCATTTATAACATCTTCGGGAGGTTTTCATTGATATTCTTTTTACATGCGCTAAGTCTTTTGAACTAACGGTCTTCCACGCTTTTATCTTCATATAGATTCATTTGCTACTATATTCAACTTTAGTCCTTTTGGAACATTAATTCTAGCTGGTGCATTTGCTGCTGGAATGTGAGATTTAGTTATTTTCACAGCATCATTAAATGCATCTGGCAATTGATTTGCAATATTTTGAAGATCTAAAATTCTTTGTGCCTCATATTGTCTTTGTTGTTGAATTTTGGCGACACTATATGGAGAAATTTAAGTGGTTGGAAGTAGCTTGGTGACGGAGAAGACGGTTCGCAAATCGGTGCTTGGAGGTAGAAGTTATGGCGAAGAGAAGGGAAGTGTTGCTTGGAGCAGGAACACAGACGCTTGTCGTGGAGTGATAGACGTCTATTGCTTCAGGGTTTTGGAACCCGAGACTTGGGACTGACGACTATCACTTTGGGACAGACATCTGTGGTTTTAGGAGATGTTTTCCTGAAACATATGACATACGTCTATCATAAAGTGACAGATGTCTGTGATGTTTTTCAGCCTATTTTCATCTCAGGCTTGATGTGATGATTTGTGATATTCAGAAGGGAAATTCTAGAATTTTTCTAGGTTTTCTACTCTCGTATATAAGTTATTTTCATGATTCAGAGACTAGAGACAATTGCAAGGGTTTAATCAAAGGTTTATCCTCTATTAATTAAGGTTTATCTAAGTCTGATTTTCTTCAATTCTCTTCTCCATAAATCAATTCTATTAGAATATTGATCATTATAATCAATCTCTTGTACTCTTCTCATTGGTATTAATAAAGGCTCTCTCTCAAAGTGGATGGACACTAACAAGACGTTAGTGGAACCACTATAAATTGGTGTGTGATTTATTTTATCATTATTGCTTTGATTTTTTGTTGCTTGTTTGGTGATTGTGATTGGTTTTGGATTGGATTGAGAATTTAATTGAGATATTGCTTGGTTGTTTTTGCACTTCTTACCACGATCTCGTTTTCCGCTGTGCTTTAGGATTTTGATTTGAGTGGTCTCGAGTTAGGATTCCCATAACATTTGGTATCAGAGATTTGGCGTTGGTAGTGATTGTAGAAATGCCAAAATCAGATAATACTTCAGGTAGTTCCTCAATGGTTAATCCAAGTAGTGTAGCATTATATGTATGTTGATTGTATGTGGCTTCAGGATCACAATTGGTTATATACAGGTGGAGTGGCGATAATGTTTTTGAAAAGTGGCAATGGAAGAAGAAAGCGGTTCTTAGGTGGAATCAAGTGCATCGGGTATTGTTTGACACACATTTGTTTCCAGCAAACATCTCGGATGTTGAGAGAGAGAGGAAGTGGAAGAGTGGACATTCACTACACTTCAATTTGCTATGGAAGAGAATGTTATCTCTGAAATTAGTGGTGAGACTACTGCTAAGGGTATATAGGACAAGTTGGAGGAGTTGTATATGAAGAAGTCACTAACTAATCGTTTGATCTTTTTACGAACGTTCTTCACCTATAGAATGAAGGAAGGTACTTACTAAAGGCGCACTTGAATATCTTTAATGATTTTCTAATGAAGATAAAGACAGTAGATTTGAAGATTGAGGAAGAACAAAAGGCAATGATATTGTTGTGTTCATTGTCGAACGGTTATATGGGTTTCTCAAATAGTTTGATCTATAGTTGGGATACTTTGACTCTATATGATGTCAAAATGGGTCTTCTTATCAAGAAGTTGTGGGATCAAATGAAAGAGTTGGGTGATGGAAGTAGTGGTGCTAGTAATGGTCACAGTTTATTTGTGGAGAAGGAGAGATATGCGAAGAAGGATAACTGTGGGCGTTTTAAATCAAGGAAACTTGGTTGGAGAGTAAAGTCGAAGGAAAGAAAGGGCAAGTGCTACATTTGTAAGAAACCCGGTCATTCGGTCCGGACAAGGAGAAGGCAAAGAAGGAAGTAGGATCTTCATCCATAGCGATGGAGAGTGGAGTTGGTGAGGGAGACGTAGATGTGTTGACGGTAGTAGCACAAGATGTTTCAGGTAGCGAATGAGTGCTCGATTCGACGGTGTCCTATCATGTGATGTCAAATAGGAAATGTTTTTCTTCTTATATCGACAAAGAAGGAAATTCAATTGTTATGGGTAATGGTGCTATTTGTAAGTCGAAAGGCATTGCTTCCGTGCAAATTCGGATGTTTGACGGAGTGGTTCGTACTCTCACTAATGTACGTTGTGTTCCAAGACTTTGGAAGTCTCTTATCTCTTTGGGGTAGCTGGATTCTTTAGGTTGTAAGATCACTGTTGAGAGTAATAGCTTGCAGGTTTCAAAGGGTGCGCTCGTGGTGATGAAAGGTGCTAGGACTCATGGTGTTTATTTGCTTCAAGGAGTGACTATAGAAGGTGAAACTTGTGTGGGAGTCGATAGTTCTCATGACTTGGATGGACTAGGTTGTGGCATTTGAGGTTAGGTCATGTCTCAGAGAGGAGTTTGGATATTCTTCGGAAGAAGGAGATGATCAGTGGAGAGAGTTTCAACAAACTAGAGTTTTGCGAGGAATGTGTCATGGGGCAGCAAACTAAAGTATCATTCGGTAAAGGAAAACATGATTCGAGAGGGGTTCTTGAGTATGTTCACATGGATGTTTGAGGACCGGCAGCAGTAGCTTGTTTGGGAGGAGCTCACTATTATATTTCTTTTATTGATGACTTTTCTCGAAAGGTATGGGTGTCTATAATAAAGGCCAAGTCGGAGGCATTTACAAAGTTCAAAGCATGGAAAGCTCTTGTTGAGAATGAGAGTGGCAAGTCTTTAAAGGCTCTAAGGTCCGACAATGGCTGAGAGTATGTTTCCAGAGAGTTCTTAAAGTTCTGCAAGCATCGTGGTATTCGGAGGCATTTTACTACATTGGGAGATCCGCAGTCGAATGGTGTTTCGGAGAGGATGAACTACTCTAATAGAAAGCTCAATGCTTGAGATTGACATCGGGTTTGTCTAAGGGATTTTGGGCCGAAGCTTTGTCAACCGCGGTGCATATTATTAATCGAATTCCATGCTCGGCTATTGGTAACAAAATTTTGGAGGAAGTGTGGAAGGGAAAGAGCATTGACTTGAGTTATCTTCATGTATTTGGTAGTCTGGTTTATGTGTATGATCAAGGAAATGATAAGCTTGAGCCTAGAGCTTTCAAGAGGATTTTTCTTGGTTATACGGACGGTGTAAAAGGCTATCAGATATGGAATCCGGAAACGAAGAAGATTGTGAATTCTCATCGTGTTACTTTTGATGAGTCAGCTTTGTTCAAGGAGAATGAGAGCTCATCGGATGTTCTGGATTTGGTTCATGGTAAATCAAAGGAGAAGGAAGTTATTCCTACATTTTGTCCAAGAAGTAGAGTAGTTGGAGATGATCCAGGAAATGATAAGCTTGAGCCTAGAGCTTTCAAGGGGATTTTGCTTGGTTATACGGACGGTGTAAAAGGCTATCGGATATGGAATTCGAAAACGAAGAAGGTTGTGAATTCTCGTCATGTTACTTTTGGTCAGTCGGCTTTGTTCAAGGAGAATGAGAGCTCATTGGATGTTCTAGATTTGGTTCATGGTGAATGAAAGAAGAAGGAAGTTATTCCTACATTTTGTCCAAGGAGTAGAGTAGTTGGAGATGCTTGTGAGGAGGAAGTGGTTGATGTAACATTACATATTCCATAGGGTTCCTCTAGTAGTGTTGGTGATGCACATGATTCTAAAGAGGATTCGGTTCAAGGTGGAACCGAAAGGAGTTTGGGTGCTGTGACGCCCCACTCCGAGACCCACATTAGCAAAGAGTATTACTAGGTAACACCGTCTGCTAATACGGAGAATAGAGCTGGATAGGAGCGACCATCTATAGCCTTGTGTTAATTATCCATCGAATACGCCGACAATTGCCATACATTTTATTTTCTTTCTCAAGTGGATCGACATATCCAATAAATACTTAATACAAAACCATAGGTGGCTGAAGGATCTATCAGAACGAAATATAACAACTCAAATGTAATACACATCACAGAACAGTGGATCATCACATGCATTTACACATATACAGATACATTACAGAGTTTACAAAATGATACATGTCAAGTGGTAAAGCAAACCATAATATACAAGCGAGCCAAAAGAATACATATCAGAGTTACAGCCAAAAAGGACTACACAAAAAGCTATAACAAAAAGGAGCTAGCAGAATAGTCCATGCGGAAGCAAAATAGGCTAAGTCCAATGTACCTAACCTGAAACATCTCGGTCTGACCCGAGTATAAAATACACGGGTCAGCCTAGCTAAACAAATCAGTTAGATAAACTAAATGATAACGAACATACATAGTCATAAAGTACCACAAATATCTCCAAAAGAGATAACCATATCATCTATCAAAAGATGAATCATAACAAGCCTCATATCATCGGCAATCCCAATAAACAAAGGATATCATATCCCAAAACAAGCCAAAAGGCAAATAACAAATACCAATAAAGGTAACACAAGTTTCCACAAGGTAATCGCTATATATCGTGTGGTTCAAAGAACCTACCCCGAAAGGCGATACACTAGGGAAATATAATTGTCAAAGAAACAAAAGATGCTCGAGCTCAGTACTGTATAACAAGGATCCACACGCCCGAAGGCAACGCCCGAAGGCAACAAACCGTAGTGGTGAAGGTTCGGAGACCCAGTACTAGACACCACTAACTGGCAGAATGAGTCGCAACTCTCAGAAAGGAACCCAAAAAATGTTAACGTGAGTCCCATACCACACGTTCGCACTAAACGGTTTACTAAACGTTAGTCAATTTCACACTCAAAGCAGTACAAAGTTCACCTCATCTCATCGGTAAACCAGACCCAAAGGTCAAAACGGTCAAACGAATAGATTAGGAATTAACTGAAAAGATAAACCCACGTGTTCATAGCACGCGTTTTATTTAATCATTTAATTCTCCTCCCTCTTCGCTCGAAGTGCAAAATTGTGTGCGTTTTATATAGAAATTATAAATTGGAGAAACGAGCTTTTAATACAATTTAAAAAGATCATTTTATAAAAACCCGTGTACTAAATCTAAAAAAAGGAATCAAAAAAGTCAACTAAAGTGAAACAACTAATCGGAGAAAGAAGAATCGATCAAAAATTTGAATCCCACACAAAGTAGGCAAGTTGGGCTGAGACAAGCAGATTCAGACGTGTGAATTGTATATTTCAGACGTCTAAAACTGGAGCTCAGGCAATACTTTGCCTAGGCCAATGATGGCCAAATCATATCGGAAGCAATTGGATGAGTGATGATGGCTAGGGGTTTACGCCAAACGACTACCCAACCTTAAAGACTCACCAATACACTCTGACCAACATGCCCAAACAACCATATAAGGATTTTTCATAGATTTTGACTTCAAACGCCAAAAATTGAATATTCATCAAACCAATTCAATTCAAAAACAAATGGACAAGGAATATATGTTAGGAATTGCTACCTAACACTATCAAAGATATAGACATAGATGTGAATTCGAAAACTCACCTTTTAAACCCAAACACAAATGATAAGCTCTAGAACAAGCAACAGGTTAATCTCTCTTCAACAATCCCCCAAGAACTTCAATCTATAATCAAAGATGAAGTTTTCTCTAAGTTAAGATATTAGGAATTTTTGAGAATTTGAAGAGGGATTGAGATGGAGAAGATGAAAAGAAGGCTTACCTAAGCTTCTCTTTGATTTTTGGAACAAGAATTTGAGTTTGTAATTGAATCTAGGGCTTGGAATTTCTATTTCCCATTCTCTTCCCCCATTTTCAGTTGAGCTAGAGTGTTAGGAAATGAAATGAGTGAATGGATGAAGAGTTAATGAGTTAGGTTAATAAGTTGGGTTAGTGGGCTGAAACCCAAACCCAAAGCCCAATTAGAAAATAGCCAAATTCTACTCAACTCCAAACATATCGATGCTTATACTCAAAAAAGTCGCAAACACCATTTTGAACTCAATGGAAGTGGTCTCGAGTCCAAATTGTTGATTCTTAACTTCATTCTTCATTCAGACGTCTGAAATTTCCAAACCAGACGTTTGAATCTGGAAAAATATGAGTTTTCTAACTTCATTCAGACGTCTGAAATGAACGATTCATACTTTTGAATCTGGAAAAACAGAAGTTGTCTAGAACAATATTCAAACGTCTGAATCGTCCATTTTAGACGTCTGAAAATGGCAATTTTAGCCTATTTCCTTTCTGGTTTGACTCGAACAATTTCAGATGTCTGGATGCTTCATTTTAGACGTCTGAATCCCTGTAAGACAGTTTTTATTTTATTTTTTCAAATAGACACCTCTGTATCTCGATCCACATAGACTTTTCACTATTTCGACTGTTCATTTATGAATAGTGACTTTTTCGGTCTAAAATCCGACTAACGATGATATACTTAAATTAAACATTTAAAATATACGAATCGTAAAATATGCGGGTTGTTACAGATCTTCCCTCCTTAACAAAATTGCATCCGCGCAATTCCTAGAGAAGAAATTGGTAACAACTACATACTTACATCACCCAAAAAGAAAAGAAAATAAGCTTGAGATAGAGAGATATCCTCACTATTGCTAAGCAAAGATAGAAAACCCGGATAGGATCGCTCGATAAACTCTTTGGTTTCCCAAGTATAGTCATTAGGATTAGCGGACCATTGAACTTTAATGAGCGGCACATCCTTATTTCGAAGGTGTCTCACCTCTGAGGTAAGTACGCGAATAGGGTGATGTACAATAGATAAGTCTAGTGAGATCTCAAGCTCTTGCAAATCAGGAGAGTCGATAACAGAATCCGATCCTCGAAGACACTTCCGAAGCTGAGAGACGTGAAACACGTCGTGAACACCGGATAGATGAGCTGGAAGTGAAACTCTATAAGCCACAGGGCCAATACGTTCAGTAATAGGAAATGGTCCTACATAACGAGGAGCTAATTTCCCTGTCGTACTGAAGCACATAACCCCTTTCAAAGGAGAAACACGAATAAAGACGAGATCATCAACCGAGAACTCGAGAGGCTTTCTACGGTTGTCCGCGTAGGATTTCTGGGGGCTCTGTGCCTCTTTCATTCTCTGACGAATAATTAGATCAATCTTCTCAGAAGAATCATGAACAAAATCAGGGCCAAGAATAAGCTTCTCCCCAGATTCCAACCAACATGAATGTGATCGACATGGCCTTCCGTATAAGGCTTCGAAGGGAGCCATACCGATACTGGACTGAAAACTATTGTTGTAGAAGAACTCCACAAGGGTTAGATGATCCTCCCAACCACCTCCGAAATCAAGAATACTAATACGGAGGAGATCCTCTAAGATACGATTCACCCGTTCAGTCTGTCCATCAAACTGTGGATGATAAGTTGTGCTGAAATTAAGCTTTGTTCCCAAAGCTTGCTGAAGACTCTTCCAGAAATGACTTGTGAATAAAGGATCATGGTCACTCACAATCGAACTAGGAACACCGTGAAGTCTCATGATTTCCTTGATATATAACTTAGCCAAAAGAGAAGCAGTCCTATTAGATTTAATAGGAACAAAATGAGCTGATTTGGTGAGGCGATCAACAATAACTCAGATGCTAGAATGGCCCGATCTCGTACGAGGTAGGCCATCAATGAAATCCATCGAAATCTGATCCCATTTCCATAATGGAATCTCTAGAGGCTGAAGGAGACCAGAAGGACGCTGATGTTCGGTTTTAATACGTTGACAAGTCATGCAATTACTCACATAACTCGCTACATCGTGCTTCATGCCTTCCCAATAATAAAGGTGATGCATATCAGCATACATCTTACTACTGCCAGGATGAATGGTATACTTAGAACGATGATAGTCATCAAGAATGTCATGCCTAAGTGTAGAATCAGAAGGCACAACAAGACGGTTCTTCTTGCGAAGACACCCATGAAAATCAATGCTGAAATCCCACAACGCCTCATTACGAGAATCAGTCTCACAAAGCTGAATAAGATGCACAAGATCAGGATCACGCCGCTGAGCTTTGGCAATACGATCAAATAGAGAAGGTCGAGCTTCCAAACTGGATAATACTATCAGACAATCAGGGAATGGAGCTCGATCACGAATATCACAAAAAGATAGAGTCTCAAGAATATTCCATTCGGCAAGCATCATAGAAACGACAGCCGAATGTCTGCGACTAAGCGCATCAGCAACACGATTACCCTTACCAGGGGTATACTGGATATCAAAGTCGTAGGAGGCAAGGAACTCGAGCCAACGTTGTTGCCTCATATTGAGTTCCTTCTGAGTGAATAAATACTTCAAGGATTTATGATCGGTATAGAGAATGAAGCGCTCGCCTAATAAATAGTGTCGCCAAATCTTCAAGGCGAAGACAATGGCGGCTAACTCAAGATCATGAGTGGCATAGCGAACTTCATTTGGACGCAGTTGCCTAGAAGCATAAGCAATTACCCGATCCCTCTGCATAAGCACGGCACCGAGACCACTACCACAAGCATCGGTGCATACAACAAGATCATGATTGCCCTCGGGAACCACAAGAATAGGAGCATTAGTGAGAAGTTCCTTTAATGTCTGAAAGGAAGCTTCACACTTATCGGACCAAATATAACGAATGCCTTTTCGAGTAAGGCTGGTGAGAGGAAGCACGACACGGGTAAAATCCTTAATGAACCGACGGTAATAACCCGCCAATCCAAGGAAACTACGAATCTCATGAACATTCTCAAGCCTCTTCCAATTCTGGATAGCTTCGATCTTTGAGGGATCGACAGAAATGCCGTCGGAAGATACAACATGGCCTAAGAACTTAACCTTATTCTCCCAAAAATGACACTTGGAGAATTTGGCTTTAAGCTGATGGTGACGAAGAGTACTCAAGACAATTCTCAAGTGATTAGCATGCTCGGCTTCAGACTTAGAATAAACAAGAATGTCGTCGATGAACACAAGGACGAACCTATCGAGATGTTCCCGGAATACTCGATTCATAAGATCAACAAAGAAAGCAGGGGCGTTCGTCAAACCAAACAGCATAACGAGCCACTCGAAAGAACCATATTGAGTGCGGAAAGCTGTAAGAGGTATGCTATCTTCCGCGACTCAGAGCTGGTGGAAACCAGTGGCAAGGTCGAGCTGAGAGAAGACCTTAGCACCACTCAATAGATCGAACATATCATCGATTCTAAGCAATGGATACCTATTCTTGATGGTCAACTCGTTAAACTTGCGATAGTCGATGCAGAGCCTAAGAGTTCCATCAGACTTCTTCACGAAGACGACCGCGACACCCCACGGTGAAAAACTGGACTGAATCAACTGTTTGGACTCAAGCTCTAAAAGCTGCTTCTTGAGTTCCTCATTTTCTTTTGTAGACATCCTCGTGGGAGGACGGCCAACTGGCTGCGCGACTGGAATGAGATCAATGCGGAACTCGATCGCCCACTTGGGTGGCAAACCCGAAACTGGCTCAAAAACATCTAAGAAGTCACAAACAATAGGAATACGAGATATATCATCATCATCTCGTGAGTCTAAAGAATATAAAGCCATTTTGGAATTATCCACATTCCAAAGAACAAGTGATAGCTGAGTAGATGAATCTGGGTGTCGAAGATATAAAATTCTTTCTGAACAAATAATCCTGGCATCGTATCTCACTAGCAAGTCCATACGCAAAATCATATCAAATCCCAAATAAGAAATAACGTGCAGATTCACACGAAAAGAAAAGCCACATAAAACAATCTCAACATCATCACAAAGCATGCTAAGGGTTGCGGATCCCCCAATAGGATTCGCAATCCTCAACGAAGTAACCATACAAGAAACATCCAAAGACAAATCATCGATGAGCTTTTTCTATACGAAAGAATGCGAAGCACCCGTATCGAAAAGAACTCGAACACTACGGTCATGAAATAAAATAGAACCTTCAAAATAGATGGAGATATACCTCTGGGCTGAGAAGAACCTCCAGAAGCCTTAGCAACATAAAGCTTGCCAGACTTGGCACTAGCAGGAGCAGTAGGGCAAAAGGAAACACGGTGACCTTCCTTCTTGCAGTAATGGCAGAAGTGAGGCTTAGGACAAGCTCGAATCATATAATCAGGAGAACCACAATTGAAACACTTCCGAATGGAAGGTGTTCTAGTAGATTGAGAGTTAGAACCAGATTCAACGGGCTTTTTCTTCTTGGAAGGGAAAAATTTCCGCTTATGAAATTGAAACTTCTTCTTATTGGGGTTCATGCGAACCTCAACATCATCACCAATATCACACTCCTTCTCGATGGCTTCGAGATGAAGTGCCGAGTCAACCAATTCCTCAAAAGAAAGCTTAAGCTGGAGCATTAAAGACTTCTTAAGATATTTCTTAAGACCATAGACAAACTTCATATTCTTCTTATAAGAAGTGCTAATGAATTCAAGACCATACTTAGATAAGGCCTCGAATGATGCAACATACTCAAAGACGGAGGACTTCCCTTGCTTCAATTCAAGAAAGCGACGGGCCAATAAAACCTTCTCAGATTCAGGAACGAATTTAAGTTTGAATCGTTCCCGAAACTGAGTCCAAGAAAGAACAGACTCATCAAGTTCGGCTACAAGAAGCTCGTACCAATCAAGGGCACGCTCTTGCAATAAGCTAGAAGTTACAAGAACTCGATCGTGGTCAGAAAGATCCATACGAGAGAAGATACGCTAACATGTGTGAATCCAAGCTTGGACCTCAAAAATGGACTCGGAGCCTTTGAATGGATTTCCACCAAGATGAGAAAAATCACCGCACAGGCATGCAAAGGCAGACTTGCGTGGAGGAGATGCACGAATAGGAGCTGGAGGCTGAGTGCTCCTAAATAACTCCAAAAACTGATCGGTAGACATATAAACGCCGTCCGGATGCGAGCCGCTGGATTGCCCAGCATCCGAGCGTCGTCCTCTACCTCTTCCAGCCATTAGCTGAAAGATAAGATAAGATAAAGATTATTCACAAGGTATATATCATTAATTCAAATATGGAATATTACGGAATAAAAATGCATTCCTAGACATATTCCCAAAATTCTATCTACCCCAAGGCACGGAAAGAATAAAGGCACGATGATTCAAAGATTCGTAACATTCGTACTACACTTTGATGTATCGTAATATGTGTCTCTGTTCTATGTTTATCATATTTTGTTCTGAACTCTGCTCTGATACCAAGCTGTGACGCCCCACTCCGAGACCCACATTAGCAAAGAGTATTACTAGGTAACACCGTCTGCTAATACGGAGAATAGAGCTGGATAGTAGTGACCATCTATAGCCTTGTGTTAATTATCTATTGAATACGCCGACAATTGCCATACATTTTATTTTCTTTCTCAAGTGGATCGACATATCCAATAAATACTTAATACAAAACCATAGGTGGCTGAAGGATCTATCAGAACGAAATATAACAACTCAAATGTAATACACATCACAGAACAATGGATCATCACATGCATTTACACATATACAAATACATTACATAGTTTACAAAATGATACATGTCAAGTGGTAAAGCAAACCACAATATACAGGCGAGTCAAAAGAATACATATCAGAGTTACAACCAAAAAGGACTACACAAAAAGCTATAACAAAAAGGGGCTAGCGGAATAGTCCATGCGGAAGCAAAATAGGCTAAGTCCAATGTACCTAACATGAAACATCTCGGTCTGACCCGAGTATAAAATACACGGGTCAGTCTAGCTAAACAAATCAGTTAGATAAACTAAATGATAATGAACATACATAGTCATAAAGTACCACAAATATCTCCAAAAGAGATAACCAGATCATCTATCAAAAGACGAATCATAACAAGCCTCATATCATCGGCAATCCCAATAAACAAAGGATATCATATCCCAAAACACTACAACAAATTGGAGCTTTAATAGCGTTTAAAAAACGCTATTTTACCTTACTATAGCGTTTCAGAGAACGCTATGGAACGACAAGCTATGATAGACCTTAAACTTCAAATAGCGGGAGCAAAAACGCTATGAAAAATTAATTTTCTAGAGCATTTGTGCAACGCTATCAAGATAAAACGCTATGTAACATTTTTATAGCGTTTGTTATGTAACATTTCTATAGCGTGTAAGAGGTTGCTTTCTATAGCGTTTGATATACGATAGCGTTTATGAAACACTATTAAATAAAATATAAATTTAAAAAAAATTGCTGTCGTTTTAGCTTTTCCACCTATAATATCCATTTATCCATTTCTTCTTTGCATATAAGTTCAAACAAAACAAAAGTTCAAACTATACTAGTGTATTAAACGCAAACAGTTTGTCAATATAATGAATCAATAATAGTTAACTAAGAAAGTTAACAATATATTATGCCACAAGAACCATAAAATATTACTAGCAATACTAAGTGTATCATGTAAATACCGTTGAAATAAAAGAGTACATGATTACCACTAGTAATCCTCAAGACAAAATACTCAATCATCCAAATCTAAACCATGAGCTCAAAAAACATTCACCCATACGAAGTTGTTAGCTTTGCCAAAAATCGTTCATGCAAATTCTTTAATTCATTATTTTCCTGCATTTAGGTAAAGAAATTATTAAGATACGATATTACTACATAAAACATCACAATAGATAGCAACGATTATTTTGTTGGCCAACTATAACAATTATACAATGTTGGTATCAAAAACCGAGCATCCACAAAACTGGCCGTGCCTTGCACTACTGGGTGTACAAAACTATGTGCAGTTAGTTCTAGAAAATCAGGAGCTTGGTTCTGCCAGACTGGGGAAACTAGGTGCATGCTTAGTTCCAAAATTGAGATTGCTCTATGATGCAAAACTGAGAGGGCTATTAGTTTTGCCAAACTGAGTGCCTTCTCTCAATTCCACAAAAATGTGTGCACTCTTGGTTTTGCAAAATCGAGGGCACTCTCAGTTTTAAAAAATTGAGTGCTTGCATGCTAAGTTACAACAATTAGTGTTCTCATTTGCAACATAAGCGCTCTCCTTTCAATTGCCAAACTGAGCTCGCTCTGTTCAGCAGCAAAACTAAGCTCTCTCAATTCAGCAGCAAAACTGAGCTCGCTCGGTTATTGAACATGAGAATTAAAGTCTTTCCCCGTACAAAATCATATATATGCATAACTACATTCAACACTTTAGTTTTCTACATTAAAAAAATCAATAAGCATCCATGATAACTTTCTAGGTATGATGTACGAGCAAAATTTAAATCATACAGAACTTCTCAGTCTTTCATATTTCCAGTATCCTATAAAATAAGTTGGTTGAAAAAATACAGTACAAGGATAGAAATAAGCCTACGGAACATCAACGATTAACTGATTCAATCAAACCACAAAAGGTGTGTATAACAATGGACCAAGTGAGTGATAAGTAGAGATAATATTCATCTAATTTTAGAGTCTAACTTGTAAATCAGCAATTAAAATGCACTTTACATATTGTTGGCATCATCAACATGCTGGATTGAATGTGTGGGAACAAGGGTCAACTAAACAGCCTCAACCAACTAAAGTTGCAAACAATCATAATAATATCAACTTGCTGTTTAGAAGGCTAAAATAAATATTGAGTTCAAGATAAACTATGGTGTTAATAATATCAATAATCAATAATAATGAATATGATGATAATGATGATGATAGTAATAATAATAAATTGGGTTAATATTGAAGATTTGATATGGTAACTTACTGGCCAAATAGAGTAGCATCTCCAATATAGCCCTTAGTGTATTCTTTTCCCTTGACCTGTTAAAAAGAATCACTGAAAAACATGTAAGAAGGCTGGATGATAAAATATTTCTTGCAGTAATACAATAATTACAATAAAATTGGTATCAATAAAGTAATTTCACTCTTGTTATGTATAGTGTCATGCATTCTTTACATTGAAATTACTATCGCATTAGTTGAAGTATTTCATGGAACAAACAAGTATCAGTTACAAGAAATAAAATATATGTAATATTCATCTAAACGCCAAGATAAAAAAATAAGAAATTAATTAACCAAATTGTAATTAAAAATATCAATATTATATGTATGATGCAAACAAATATTTATGCTTAACTTGCACAATGCAGTTTAGTATCACCATTTACTATTGCATGAGTAGTATCCATCTATTAAATGATAAGTCCAGTCTGTATTTCTTGAAAATATTTCTCTTTCTATGGTCTCTGATAAAAAGAATTCATTATACTGCAGGTACCTAATTTAAAGGGATATAAGCATGCTTTCCATTGGTAGTCTTTCACTCCTTCACGAGCTCCTCATTTATAGCAGTATTTACTAATTTTTCTTTGTAAAATTAGGCACTGCAACAGTTTAATTTGCACAGAGCCTGGAAGTTGGCTTATACAAAGTTGTAAAGTTTTCAATGTTTTAAAATTACTTAAGAAAACAAATGACGGTAATCACAGTTTTCATTTAGGTAACAAATAATGATGATGAGCAGCAAGAATCAATGAGTTATTAGTATGTTGTGATTTGTTAACCGTTGGAGTGCTGCTTACTATGCAAAAGCATAATACACTTGTCCCAGCTCTTATTGCTTTTGAGAATTAAATTAGCATTATGCCAATATATAACTGATGAACAAAAATTCTACTTCAATTAATTACTGGCAATCTTAATTCATTTTGACAAACAATATAATATAAGCAAACAGTTACATGCCTTATTAAAAAGAACCCTTTTTATGCCTTATTAAAAAGAGGTCTTTTTATGCCTCAATAGTGTTCGTAGATGTAAAGATGCTACACTTATATTTAAAATAGTAATTTATGCAAGCATGTTAACTACATAACTGCTGCATTGAAGACCAAGGTAGAAGAATTTATTAGACTATGCATGAACATGCTTCGAAATTAGGTTAATATTGCGGTGTCGTTTTAATGTTAGTTGTCCATGGTAAAACAATTGCATGAGGTAAAGAGGTGCATTGAATTAGATATGAACTTAATTTTTGCACAAACAATCCTTCACGGTTGATAACACTAAATTAACAAAATAAATAAATACAAACTCTATTGGGGATATTAGCACCTCAACATCTTTTTGCATTATCTTTTTTCTCATGAATGCAACAGCTTCATCAAAATGAGGCTCATCACGACTTGGGCATCTGACACCAGAAAAAGAGAAGGCCAGGCTACATGTTTCCTTGGGAAGGAATAATTTTAAGTGGTGCCCACCGAGCACATATTCCACAATGATTGCTCGATACATGCCAAAAGAGGAAGAAGTTTGTTCGGTTGCTGTCAGCCTTTGATGGAGGACAAATTCAGGACCACTACAAGAATGAAGATTGATTTGGTAACTTCTCCACCGTTGATTTTAGTTAAACTAGTATCGTTCACCTAAGGAGGATAACAAATGTACTAACCAATTGATCCCAAAATTTAATAGCAGCAAATAGACAAACCATATTTTACCAGTTTAAAAACTTATATTTAGCATCATAATTGGTGCAAACATGCATTTTTTTGGGTATGCAAGCACATAAGCGTGCACTTGCACATACATAAAAATGCTGATGAGATGTATTCTTATATTTTTGATGAGCAGCCTCTTATTTGTTCACTTTCTATCGCTATCAAAACAGGGACGCGATTTTAACAGCCACTTATAATGTTCTACATGTTTGACTTCTTATATAAATTATGAGAAGCCTCCTTATCAACACTTTCCTCGTTTGTGTGTGTGTTTGTATGTGTGTGTATGTATGTATACATACATACATTTATGTATATATGAAAACTAACAAACCTGAAACTCTATAAGCATTGTAGTCTTCCGTGAAAGCATTTCATCACACTGCATGGACAAATGCACATTGAATATTTCAGATGATTTTACAATGTTTGCCCAAGTAAATTACAAACACATACAAATAATGAGATAAGTATGTTCCAATATTGACGGACTAATAGAATAGAAGCAAAAATTTGTAACCTACCAGCTTTATGAAACATGTATGTGGTGGTATATTATCCAACCTTACATATTCACAGGGTCAGATTTACTTGGAAAAGAAACTAAAAAATAGTTAATGATTTATTATATTACTCTACCACTGGCTGTAAGATAAGACCTGGACGTATGAGAAGTATATATCCTTAAGATAACACTAAAGCATTCTAGTTTCCACGCATCCTTTTTAAAATTGTGAATGTAAACCTATTATGACATAATATATGCAAAATTGGTTAGGCTTCTAGTTACATTTATTAAGACTGCATAATTTATTATCAGGGTTATCCAAAAGAATAAATATGTAATAACACATTTTTGAAGCTCCCATGAGGTAATAATACACTTCTTCTTCCAATGGATTTCTTATGCCATCGTCAGCCTACAGTAATTGAAAATTGTATTAAACCTACCTAGAAAATATATTTAAATTTATTCCATATCGAAATTAAATTATTACTCTCCAAATGCATTTTCGACAAGATTTTGTCAATGGTTTCTCCCTTGGAAACTTTAGCAAATAAACTTTTTTTAACTCTATAGTTTTAGATGAAACAATTGCATATTTGTAAATTCAATATACGAATCTTAAAGATTTTCAAATGGGCAGGAAATTATTTAAAAGAAAAAGGCGAGGAGTTCAAACTTCCCTAGATGAACGGAAGCGATCGGTCCTCCATAACCAAATATACCATAAAAAGGCTGCAACCATACACCATACAAAAATGTAATATCAACTCACGCATGCTTAAGATCAACAATAAGAACTTTCTATAACTCAAAAAACATTCTTTGTAAATATTTAACAGTAATTATATGATTCCACACTATGAATTTTCACTTCCATGCCATGCTTGTCAAATAGTAATCAGAATACTTAAACATTTCACAGCTTCTTAATTAGTCTTAAAAACCTAAACTGTAAAATTAATACCAAATGTTTATCTGTATGTGAGCTAACAATTGCCAAAAAGGATAAAAAATATATATAATATTATCAATGTTCGAAACAAAACAGTCTTAAACGCATTGCTAACAACAAAATTATCCATCTCATGTAACCAATAAGGTAAATTATTCTGAGTTATCAAACCAGCTTTGCATAATTGATTCCTACAATTTAAAAAAAAAATCACTCACCGGTTAGTAGAAGTGTGAGCTAAATCAACCCAGTTATCGCCACTCCAAACTAGAATCTAGCCATCGACAAACACCAGTGTAAGGCCCACGCCCTAACGGGTCTACGTTTTTGGGTCCCTGAACTTGATTCGAGAACCGTATCTCTACCATTTGCTGAAGGTTCTTTTTGTCTGTAACATAATGGTCAAAACCTCTGATAAAGGCGGTAGTTCCACAGCGTACGTCTCGAGTATGGGAACTTAGGGATTAATGAAGGTTTTGGATTTCGGATACTTGAGAGTATTTCCTTTTGGAAGAATTATTGAGGAAACGTCGAAAGATTTTGAATTCGAAATTGGTGGATTACTAGGGTTTTTAGCACTAATTTTTCAGGGAAAAATTATAGAGGGAAAATGTGGAATTTGGGGAATAAGATTGAAGAGGGAACGTGAAATGGGGAAATTTTGCGAATAAGAGGGAAGGGAAAATTTTGACCGCGCTGAAGGGAGGTTCATGGCATACAGCGTTTAGCACCATTTTTTACAAAACAAAATAATTCAAATTAACATTTTACTTAGAGACGCTATGATGTGGTGCTATTGAAAGTGAATTGTCTTGTAGTGAAACAAGCCAAAAGGCAAATAACAAATACCAATAAAGGTAACACAAGTTTCCACAAGGTAATCGCTATATATCATGTGGTTTAAAGAACCTACCCCAAAAGGCGATACACTAGGGAAATATAATTGTCAAAGAAACAAAAGATGCTCGAGCTCAGTACTGTATAACAAGGATCCACACGCCCGAAGGGAACAAACCGTAGTGGCGAAGGCCCGAAGACCCAGTACTGGACACCACTAACTGGCAGAATGAGTCGCAACTCTCAAAAAGGAACCCGAAAAATGTTAACGTGAGTCTCATACCACACGTTCGCACTAAACGGTTTACTAACCGTTAGTCAATTTCACACTCAAAGCAGTACAAAGTTCACCTCATCTCATCGGTAAACCAGACCCAAAGGTCAAAACGGTCAAATGAATAGGTTAGAAATTAACTGAAAAGATAAACCCACGTGTTCATAGCACGCATTTTATTTAATCATTTAATTCTCCTCCCTCTTCGCTCGAAGTGCAAAATTGTGTGCGTTTTATATAGAAATTATAAATTGGAGAAACGAGCTTTTAATATAATTTAAAAAGATCATTTTATAAAAACCCGTGTACTAAATCTAAAAAAAAGAATCATCAAAGTCAACTAAAGTGAAACAACTAATCGGAGAAAGAAGAATCGATCAAAAATTGGAATCCCACACAAAGTAGGCAAGTTGGGTTGAGACAAGCAGATTCTGACGTCTGAATTGTATATTTCAGACGTCTGAAACTGGAGCTCGGGCAATACTTTGCCTAGGCCAATGGTGGCCAAATCATATCGAAAGCAATCGGATGAGTGATGATGGCTAGGGGTTTACGCCAAACGACTACCCAACCTTAAAGACTCACCAATACACTCCGACCAACATGCCCAAACAACCATATAAGGATTTTTCATAGATTTTGACTTCAAACGCCAAAAATTGGAATATTCATCAAACCAATTCAATTCAAAAACAAATGGAAAAGGAATATATGTTAGGAATTGCTACCTAACACTATCAAAGATATAGACATAGATGTGAATTCGAAAACTCACCTTTTAAACCCAAACACAAATGATAAGCTCTAGAACAAGCAACAGGTTAATCTCTCTTCAACAATCCCCCAAGAACTTCAATCTATAATCAAAGATGAAGTTTTCTCTAAGTTAAGATATTAGGAATTTCTGAGAATTTGAAGAGGGATTGAGATGGAGAAGATGAAAAGAAGGCTTACCTAAGCTTCTCTTTGATTTTTGAAGCAAGAATTTGAGTTTGCAATTTAATCTAGGGCTTGGAATTTCTATTTCTCATTCTCTTCCCCCATTTTCAGTTGAGCTAGAGTGTTAGGAAATGAAATAAGTGAATGGATGAAGAGTTAGTGACTTAGGTTAATAAGTTGGGTTAGTGGGCTAAAACCCAAACCCAAAGCCCAATTAGAAAATAGCCAAATTCTACTCAACTCCAAACATATCGATGCTTATACTCAAAAAAGTCGCAAATACCATTTTGAACTCAATGGAAGTGGTCTCGAGTCCAAATTGTTGATTCTCAACTTCATTCTTCATTCAGACGTCTGAAATTTCCAAACCAGACGTCTGAATCTGAAAAAATATGAGTTTTCGAACTTCATTCAGACGTCTGAAATGAACGATTCAGACGTTTGAATCTGAAAAAACAGAAGTTGTCTAGAACAATATTCAGACGTCTGTTTCGTCCATTTTAGACGTCTGAAAATGGCAATTTTAGCCTATTTCCTTTCTGGTTTGACTCGAACAATTTCAGACGTCTGAATGCTTCATTTCAGACGTCTGAATCCCTATAAGATAGTTTTTATTTTATTTTTTCAAATAGACACCTCCGTATCTCGATCCACATAGACTTTTCACTATTTCGACTGTTCTTTTACGAATAGTGACTTTTTCGGACTAAAATCCGACTAATGATGCTATACTTAAATTAAACATTTAAAATATACGAATCGTAAAATATGCGGGTTGTTACAGTTTGGGTGATAGTATTGCTACTTGGGTGGGTTGTCATGCTATAAGGCCACCTGATAGATATGGTGATTGAAACTATCTTAGCTTCTGTGATAATTTGGACTATGCTCTTCATTTAGTCCAAGTTGAACCGATGGACCTTAATGATGTCATGGAGTCGAGTGATAGCTTGAAATGGATTTGTGCCATGGAGGAAGAGATGCAATCGTTGTTGAAGAATCAAACTTGGTATTTGGTTCCACTTCCTAAAGGAACCAGGCTATGGGGTGCAAATGGATATACAAGGTGAAGGACGATGGGAGATATAAAGCTAGGCTAGTAGTGCCTAAGGGGTTGCACAAAGGAATGGAAAGGAGTATGATGAGATATTCGCACCGGTTGTGCGCCATACTTCAATCCGGATATTACTTACTATAGTTGCTATTCACAGCTTGGAGTTGGAGCAACTTGATGCGAAAACCGCCTTCTTGCATGGTGACTTGGATGAAGACATCTACATGGAGCAACCAGAAGGTTTTTTTAGATGGTAAGTCAAATTTGGTTTGCAAGTTAAAGAAATCACTATATAGTTTAAAGCAATCACCTAGACAATGGTACAAGAGATTTGATCATTTTATGCTTGAAAATGGTTTTGATAGAAGCATTAAGGATGCTTGTGTATATTTCAAGAAGTTGGAAAATGATTGTTGGGTGTATATACTCTTGTAGGTGGGCGGCATGCTCATTGCTTCTAAGAATAAGAATAAAATCAACAAGTTAAAACTGAGTTTGAAATCGGAGTTTGAAATGAAGGAACTTGGAGAAGCAAAGAGGATATTGGGCATGGAAATAGAGAGGGATCGAAAGTGTTTTGAGTTGAAATTGACTCAAAAGAAGTACATAGAGAAAGTTCTTTTGCCGGTTTAGCATGGAGAGTGCAAAGGCATCAAATACACCTTTACCTTTGCATATGAAGCTTTCGAGTAAGGGATCACCAATCTTGGAGAAAGACAAGGCTTATATGGCAAAGGTACCATATGCTAGTGTGGTTGGAAATTTAATGTATGCTATGGTGTGTACAAGGCCCGATATTGCAAATGCCTCGGGATGGTTAATCGGTATATGGAATATCCGGGGAAATCACATTGAGAAGCTATGAAGCTTATATTGAAATACCTTAGAGGTACATCATCTCATGGTCTTGTTTTTGGCGGTAGTGAGGGAATGAATTACAAATTGGTTAGTTATTGTGATTCGGACTACGCTAGTGATAGGATCGAAGAAAATCAACTTTTGGACATGTCTTTACACTTGGTGGTATGGCCATAAGTTGGAGATCAGGATTGCTGACCGTATTTGCTTTATCCACTACAGAGGCGGAGTTGATAGCCGCAGTAGAGGCAGAAAACGAGGCACTTTATTTGAGGCGATTATTGTGTGACTTGGGATTCGAGCACGATAGCATTGATGTTCGATGTGATAGCCAGAGTGATATTCACTTGGCAAAGAATTTTGTGGTTAGCTCACGGACTAAGCATATTGAAGTGAGAGAGTCATTCTTAGTATCTATGGATGAAGATAAGCAAATATATCTTCAGAAAGTGCACACAAAGGATAACGTGGCGGATATGTTCACTAAAGCATTGCCGGTTTAATCGATTACCAATGATAAGCAATAGTCATCAAATATTTGAGAAGTAAATTCTCCTACATTATCTAGTCAAGTTGGTTTAATTTGATAACAATGGAAGTGTGCTCTCGGTTTAATTATTTGACAAAGTAATTTGGCAAATGTCATATTTCTTATAGAAAGCAAACGTACAGATGGCTAATGAGTTGATGCATCAATTAATACCATAAAATTATTAAATGGTCCACATTCAGGGTGGATTGAACCACATGTATCACCTTGAATTCTTTGTATAAATGTTGTAGATTCAGAAGTGATTTTACTATATGAAGGTTGAGTGACTAATTTTTTGTGTGTACACGGGACGCATAAGTAATCACTTGGTAAATTCAGTTGGTTTGATATTCATGCCCATTTGAGTTTGTAGCAATTTTATGCATCATATTTGACCTAGAATGACCCAAGCGATCATGCCAAAGAATTGGTGTCTTTGTATTTTTGAGCTTTTGGCTTAAGTTTACAGATTGTGATTCAACTATGCCAATTTTCAAAAAATATAATTATGTTGAAATTGTATCAAAATTTCTAATATAAGCTTCCAGCTTTCAATTCTAGAAATAACACAAAATATTCTTTGCTGTTTTGATTTATAGTTTTTATATGATAACCGTTCGCTCTTATGTACTTAAACTTAGCAGATTTCTTTTAACATTGCTTGAGTATAATGCATTTTGAATGAAAATACGTGTACCAGTTGGTAATATCATATGGGATCTTTCAGACCCTTCAATTATATTAGCAGGTTCAGCTATGGTGGAAACTTTAGCTGAAATAATTTCAGATAACTTAAAGAAAATCTTTTGGTTTTTCATAATTGTATGAGTAGTTGCACATCTAGTAGGCATATATTATCACTCAAATATTGATGATCCATGCCTTAAGAATTTATTAAAGAAAATATAGAAGTTTATTATTAAAATAAGTTGTGAACATAAATCAATGATAATACTTTCTAAAAGGTTTTCAAAACAAACCACTAATTATAACTAACATCCATCATTACACATTATTTCAACTAGTTCAATGAAACCTTAAAAAACAAACATCAACTTCAAACTAACTTGGTAATACAAGATAATAAAATAAAATAAACGAAAACCACATAACAAGCTTTAGACTATTTTTAGTTGATCAAATCGGTCATATCATCGATCATTGAATTGAGATTTTCATCATTTATGAAATTTCCATAATCTTCTTTAAAGAAATCATCCAACTTCACGTTAGAGTTAATGGACAGTCCTTCAGTACTATTTACCTCAATATTCTTTGAAAATTGGTATTCTTTAATTGTTTTATTTGATTGTCTACTGTACATGACCAGTGATCAGAACGTCCGCATCTATAACAAACTTCATCATTATGTTTTTTATTTTCCGAAGTTGGATCATTATTCTTTTTATGCTTATTTTTCTTTTGTTGCTTTTTTAAGTTAGTAGTTTTATTACCTCTAAAACCACCTTAATCGCCTCTACTGGAGTTATATCCACGTCCAAGTTTACGACCACGTCCCCTACGTTGACATTTTCTGAAGTGAGCAAAATTAACATTAACTTCTAGTAATGCAGCTGAACCTCTTGGGTTTGAGGAGTGATTTTTAATAAGTAATTCATTATTTTGCTCAACAATTAATAGACCTTCTATGAGTTTAGAATATTTTGTAAAATGACGCTCTCGATGTTGTTGCTGCAAGAGTATGTTCGAGGCATGAAATGTTGAAAATGTCTTTTCAAGCATTTGTGCATTATCTACCTTTTCTGCACACAATTTCAGTTTAAAATTAATTCTAAAGCTAGCGAAATTATATTCCCTTACATATTTGAAGGCTTGAAGCCTCAAGTTCAACCACTCTTGCTAGTGTTTGAAAGTATGACCGTCTTCTGCTGGTCATAACGCTCCTTCAAGGAGTTCTATAAGTAGAGAGAATTTTTTTTAGATAAATATTTTGTCTTAAGATCGTCGAAGATATTACGTCTTAAAATATATCAAAATATTTGCTTTGTCCAGCTAGAACATATTATTACTATCTTCGATAGCATTTTCTAAACATTGATCCAATATCCATGACAAGTAGCTGTCTCCAGATATATCTAATGCTGTATTCAAGCTTAGCGGTGTTGGTCATTTTATGAATTGAAAGTATAAAAAATTACATTGGAATAAATCTAAAATATTTACGACAAGATAAAAATCGTCCTTATAAAATAGGATAAGTTGTTTGTTTAATATATATCAATATATTGAATAGTTGCCAAATATATCATTTTAAGGCCTTATATTATATTAAGTTCAAGAAAAGGAAGTACTAAGATGGTAGGCTAAAGGCTATCCAGCGATGCTACTTTTATTTACATGGAAGCAATAGAAGGAAATAGATCAACTGCAGATTTTGCTCTAGTAAAATGAAAAGCAAAGGAATTAATCGTTGAGTAGCACTAAGCTGGAAGATAAAAGCAACAAATAAATCAAGCATAATGCATATTTCAGCATCGATAGCTAAAATAATAAATTTGCTAATATATCTAGCAAAACTTTGAACAATTAACAATAAATATGGATACTTATGATATATAACAATCGAATAGTTTTTTTTTACTGAAAAACGGTACAAAAATGAATGAATAACTAAGTAATTGGCCAAATAATTTGATCACCGAAGTACCATACTTTAAACACTATTCTAATGCATTTTTACCTATTATATATTCCATATCTTTTGCAGTTTGGGTGTAAGATGTATAAGATTAGAGACGTGCTGGTTAAATGGATGGGACAGTTTGGCACAGGTCCCTAATAAGTTTCAAAATACACAAAACCCCAGTAAAAAAAAGTTTGTAAATTAGGTCCCTAGAATTAAGTTACCGAATAATGGCATACACTTATGCAATTATTCAGTGAATAATTGCAGACATTTATGCAATTATATCAAAAAATTGCATACATTTCCACAATTATTCATTCAAAAATTTACGGAAAATTCCGCAATAACTCACCGAAAAAATTGCAGAAATTTCCACAATTATTCACCGAAAAAATTGCATAAATTTATGCAACTTTTGAATATAATTGCATAAATGTCTGCAATTATTCAGTGAATAATTGCATAACTATATGCAATTACTTAGTAACTTAATTCTAGGGACCTAATTTACATACTTTTTTTATTGGGGTTTTTGTGTATTTTGAAACTTATTAGGGACCTGAGCCTAAAATTCACTAAATGAATAGTGCAACAAGGTGTATAAAAGAATCTGTACATCATATTACAGAACCACGTCATCGAAAAATAAAATACTATATATATATATATATATTAAAATACATTGTCTTGTTGAAAAGAGATCATAGTAGCTTTGTGTTTTGCTTAAGATGTTCCTTTGATATTATATGAGTTTCCTTTTCATGTGTACTAGATATATACAATGAAACTGAATGTTATATGAGTTTCCTTTTCATGTGTACTAGATATATACAATGAAACTGAATGTGCTTGGAGAGACGTGGCTAGACAAGAGGTATTGGCAAATTATAGCATAAAGGCAACAACTCTACTTTCTACGCCGTAAAATAAATAAATTTAATTAAAATAAAAAGTATTCAAATTCAAATTTTTAATAAATATTATTATTTTGAAAAATAATATTCATATTTATTTGAAGTCTATTTAATGAAAGATTTTATTTTAATAAACCGAATTCGATTAATAAATTCTTTTCAAATAATATATTTAAATTGAATAAGTTTTTTAATTGAATACAAAACATTTTTATAAGTGTAAATAATCGTTTGTGATTAAAATAGTTGAGAAGTAAATTGGTTTTGTAATAGTACAATAAATATTCATATAAAATTAATAAGCGGGCAATAAATTGAATGAAATTGGACAGTTGTTGAAATATATTTAGTACAATGAAGTGTAAATTAATTTAAATTAAATTAAAATTTATGTACAAATAAATTAAAAAAAAGTTCTGAAAAGAAATGAACTGCAATGGAAAATAAAAATTAGAATGAATTAGAATTTTACGGTCCAAACTAAATCAAGCCCAAGCCTGTTTAATTCATTCTTTTCCCTTTTACTCTGGAAACTTCTCCAACCCGATTTACCCAGGTCCATACCGAACACTATTGGTCTTAATCCCCTGATTTTCAAAATCGCGCCTAAGGAAAAAAATTAAAAAAAATGAGATCGCGCTCGCGACTGGAAGCGAAGGCTGACTAAGGGGGAGGTACGACGATTAGATGCGGAACGAGTAGGCGCGCGCATGCGATGTGGGTGGCTAACTCAACCTGGGTGGCGAGGGACGACTTGAAGTGTCGCGAGCAAGTTCTGATTGAAGGCATGTGTGCTAAGGGTTGAGACAGGGTAGCAATGATTGGTGGTGGCCTAAAGTGATGACGCATGTAGGAGGTGGAGAAGTTCGTGGCAGTAGGTGTGCGAGTAGGTGGAGGAGCAAGGCGAGGTTGATGTCTGAAGCAAACATTGTTGTTTTTTGGGCAGCGATGTGGAGGTGACTGTTGTCTGCGGGTCGGAGGTAGCAGCGGCTTAGTTGCTGACATGGTTTGGCTGCTGCATTGCAAAAGAGTTGTGCTTGCAATGAGAGTAATCGTTAATTGGATAATTTGAGCATTGTTTTGGTGAGTTTTATCACTCACAACTATATTTATATGATCACATGCAATATATATATATATATCATTATCGATTGAATTGCTGGCTTGAAATATTTGTTTGGGACAGATATTGATTATTGTGGTATTGGATGTTATTTGGTGTTTGATATGGAGTCTTATGTCTGTTGGATGTCCAAATGCAAAAGAGACATTACCTATTTAGATTTTAATTTGGTAATTTATTTATTTTGTGTGTGTATTGTATGGACAACTGAAATTCGATGGAATTCAACTCGGCCACTCAATAAAATTTATATTAATGACGGTTATTCAGTTTGGAGAATTTTTCTCCATGAATTCTACTTTAGACAATTCATTGATTTTTCCACTTTAAAATATTTTTGAAAGCTTCGAAAAATTAATTATGGTGTTTTAAAAATTTATTTGGAGTATTTACAAATAAATAAAAGTGAATTAGGAACAAAAAGATTTGAAGAAATTGTTTTGGAATTAAAATATTGTTTAAAGATGAAAATGGATTTTTTATGAATAATTGAATGTATGGAATTCTTATAAGTATAAATGAGGGGTTTTCAACAATATTTTCAAAAGCGAAATTTCTATATACATTGAATATTTAATAAAAAGTATGAAAAGGAAATTTTAAGTGAAGATTTTTGTTTATGTAAATCTATTTATAAAAGTTTGACATTTATTCTCCTTTTGACACATTTATTTGTTCGAATCAAATTATTTAGAGATTTTGTGATATAAAGATTTTATTGATTTCGATATATGAATGATTCACCGTTGATATTGATTTATTGAATGATTTAAAATGATACGGTGAGGACATCCTTCTATGTGATTTTATGATGATTTCTATTCTACGTAATGAGGAATCTGAATAAACGAAGTTATAATACCATTCGGGATGGGGCATTCAGTAATATTTCTCCAGTCATTATTTGGACTTGTTATCTAAAATATTGTGGTGATTGAGTGAAAGTTATAAGCAGTGAATAAACGTTTGAGTATCATGCGGTGGTATGGGCTGTCGTTGTAATATTTATTCAGTTATTCATTGTAAGTAGATGACACTCACGTGACGGGGATTTGTGGAGACTCGATGCGGTGAGTCGCATGTACTGCCATGTGTCGGCAATATTTATAGCCGTCTGTCGGCAATATTATCAAGCTGTGCGGCAGCAATATTTATAGAGTGTGCCGGTAATATTATCAAGATGTTCAGATGTAATATTTATAGCCGTGTTTCGACAATTATCAAGTTGTGTGGTAGCAACATACAAAGCCATGCGTTGGCATTTTTAAAGAGCTATGCGTTAGCTATTGATACTATGTGTTATCTACCTTATCCAACTTCCTTTCTGTTTCGAAAGTGAACTAACTTAGCCAGTATCCACCCTGGCGTTCTTATCGCGGTGGTTGAGCCTCGGATCCGTGACATCCTTATTGTTGTGTTCCTTAGTTGTATGCATCTTTGCTGTGTGTACTTTCCCGTGTGCCACCTAGGCTAGTATTCAGTTACCGATAGGGGCAATGCGTCGAGTTGTAATTATACAGAGCGTAGTCCTGCAGCATGTTTGTTTGAACCAAAAGTTGGTCAAACACCCAAAGATTATGTAGAGAACAGAAGTGAAGAATTATAACAGAAATATAAATGAAAAGGAGGAAAGAAAAGGGACACAATCATTTATAGTGGTTCGGCAAAGCAAGGCCTACGTCCACTTTAAGATTTTATTGCTGATTTACAACTTAGGGCAGAAGTTCTTAAGACTTGGTACAACTCCAGCACTTAGAATTTCAGAGTTACAAGAATGTAAGAAATAATGGAACTCGAGCCAAAGAGATCACTAAAAATGAGCCATACCCCTCTATTTATAGAGGTAGGGAGCCTAAAATCTCATCTAAAATATCTACAATCGTTCTCCAAGATTTAGACCAATTCTCCATGGAAATAGGGTGCCACGTCATCAAACATTAGGAATTGGTACGACTCCCTCCGTGGGTGTTGGTACGACTCCCTGAGTGGGTGTCGGTAGGACTCCCCGACATGGCCAAATTTGCAGCCTTCAACTTTCCACCTCGGTTCATCTTGTGGTTGGCTTTATGATTTCATATTCGTTTGCATCAATAACAGCTTGTTTCAGGGTCTAAATGACAGAATTGTAGAAGAACAAAGTTGCAGATTCAGGAGTTCGTGAAGATCGATGGAGAATTGCATTAATTCAACAAAACGGCCTTGGAAATAAGCTTTTGGCATCGAGTAAGACATGTAGGAAGAAGATGGGGTCCACCCAAGGAGGGATTGGGAGTCCGTACCGATCCCCAAGAGTGGGTTCGGTACTGATCCCCAATAGTGGGTTCGGTACCGATCTCCAATTTTGGTGGATTATTGCATGTCTTGGCTTTTTTGAGATGGTTGAACACTCTTAGAGTCTAATCCGAGAAATTTGGATGTTTACTTAGGGCTTGACCTGAGATTTTCTAAGATTTTCATGTTTTGAGTTTTCCTTCGCCTGCTTGGAGCCGGACCCAAGTTTTTTAAGTGTTTGCTTCAAGTCACCAGGAGTCGGTACCGAGTCATGCTTAAGAGTCGGTAATGAGTCGCGCTTGGGGTCACGCTAGGGGTTTTTTATGGATTTCTTTGGGTCGTGCTTGGATTTTTTTTCCCAAGGTCATCCTGCTTTGAGTCTGACCCGAGGATTTTGTGAGTTTACTTCGAGTCAACTCTTCAAAAAACTCAAATTTTCAAATTTTCAACCTTTTTCGCTCAGTTTTTTATATTTCTCTTTTTTTTCCCTTTTATGATATTCCCAAAGTCCTTGGGTCATTTCTCCATCGTACGCTCGTCCAAATCGATTGTTTAAGTCTGTTCAAATACTGCTTGGTTAAAAGGTTGAATAATATATGCCTCCTGCCAAGTACATCTTGTTGCAAACATGATGTTCTATGAATCGAGACAAGATAGGATTACTGGAATGGATTTCACTTAGTACCTTGAATTGTCGTTATCCTTTCCCTAAGTGCATTTCATGAAGAGTCGTATCTTTAACTGTTCATTATAATGCTTGGTCGATATCTGATATTGTAAAATTTGAATGTATTCTATCAGTTACTGTCTGTGATTGATTCCATTGAGCTAGTTGATTGAAATAGTAGATCTCAGTTATTTGAACTGGTTTCTTTTCTGAAAGTCTCAAGTAAGAATTCGATTTTCGTCGATTTTAGAAATTGTATGTCGGATATGTTGTTGGCTCCCAAGCATGTTCATACACCTATGGGTCATTGTTAAGTTCTGCTAGATTGTAATCACAAGTTATTCTCAGGCTAATCTGATGAATGGCAGTCATCAACGCGACTAACTCCGGTTGCTGACCGAAGCAATTCCTGCTTGAGTTATCAATTCGACATTCTATTCCAGGATGTTTGGTTCTAATCATGCCCCCAGTCCTCAGTCAAGAGGTCGAGGAGGCTTAGGATGACGTTAAGGAAGATGAAATAGTAAGTGTTGATGATGAGGCTGGTCATGACGTTGTAAATTCAAGCTATGAGTCAGTGATCGAACGATTCTAATCATCCCATTCTGAGGCATCCTTTCGGTTGTAGCCTTAAGTTGCATCGAATACTAGGCACGAGCCACAGTGTTGAGCTATCGTGTTCAGCTATAAGATGATGATATTCCACTTCTCTCGGTCTGAGGTCAATGAGATTAGTACACGGACGGTCAAGTCTCGTCCTTATGTAATGATACTCTTCCCTACCGGGTCTAAGGTCTAGGTCAGCGTATGGGAAGTTGGGTCACACCCATCTTGAGTTTGTGCTCCCTTTGATGGATCAAAGGTAGGAGTAGGTGAATGAATGGTCAAGTCATATTCATTCCATGTTTGTATTCTGGTGAAGCCATGAAAAATAGAGTTGATGGATGAATGGTAGGATCACATTTATCCCGGTTGGATTATCATGTTGCGTCCATTTTGGATTTGAAGTTCCCTTTGTCGGATTAAGGGTAGGAGTTAGGAGATGGATAGTTGGGTCACATCCGCTCCAGGGTTGACGATGGATGGTCGGGTCATGCCCATCTTGAGTTTTGTACTCCTCCTGTCAGGTCAAGGGAAAGAGTTAAGTTGATGCATGGTCAGTCACATCCATTTTGGTTTAAACTCTCCCTGTCGATTCAAGGGAAAGAGTTTGGAGATGGATGGTCAGTCACATCTACTCATTTGTTGGTTATGCTCTCCCTGTCGAGTCAAGGGAATGAGCTAAGTTGATAGATGGTCAGTCACATCCATTTTGGTTTGAAATACCCCTGTTGGGTCAAGGGAAAGAATTTGGAATGGAAAGTCAGTCACATCCATCTCAGATTATGTTTCGTTCCCCCCTGTCAGGTCAAGGGAAAGGGCTAGGAGATGGACGGTCAGTCACATCCATCTCGGATTATGTCGTGCCTCAACTGTTGGGTTAAGGGAATAGGCTAGGGACGGTCAGTCACATCCATCTTGGATTATTCTTTGGGCCTCGCATGGGGGGTAAGAGGTACTGGGTGGATGGTTTTGTCACATCCATGTTAGATTGTATTTTGAGCCTGCTGAGCCCCAGGTGAGGCGTAAGTGTTTTAGTAAAAATTCTAGGCATGAATTTGAGAATGGATGGTCGAGTCACATCCACTTTGGATCACGGGCTTGCCCTCGAGTCAGGGGCAAGAGAGGAGCGGTCGAATCATTCTCATCTCGATAAAGAGGTCAAGCCATGGGCGATGGAGATTTGGTAGGCATCTGACTCTAGGTACACGAACACCTGCATTGTTTATATGAAGTTTCATTCAAGTCGGTCGCATTTCACGACTCATATGGCATGAGAAGACAAGGTTGCGTGATTGAAAAGCAAATTCATTGAAAATAAAAAATAATAGAGTTTGTCTTATGAAAAAGTTCAAAGCAAATAAGAAAAAAAAGTTTATTCTAGGATGAAATGACGTCGTCACGCTGTCCATTCTGTTTTGCTCTAGCTCTTCTCAACTGGATGACGACCATATGCGATCTAGTTTATAACCCAATGTAACGACCAGGATTTTTCGATCCTTGAAAAATCGACACTAATATGTTCATTGTATCACATGCCGAGCAATCGAATGCCGGAAAACCCGATTGTTAAGGAAAAGAAAGAAGGAAGATGATAAGAAGAAAATTAAACAATACAGAATCTCACAGCGGAACGGATAATCTATAATATACCATAAATTTTTACACAAAAACAAAACTGTAATATATGTATATACAGACATCAATCAGAGTATACTAACATATTTCAGCCTGGACGGTTATAACAGTCTGTCCTCACAATTGCTGATAAACACAACAATGAATACAACGAAAAATAACCATCTACGTGAATATGTCTCTGGGCCTCCAACTCGTCTCCTGAAGCTCCAAGCATCCAAATTAATATGTAATATGCTCGGTCTGACCCGATCTTTATAATAAAATAACACCTGAGTCAGCCTGAAAAACCAACGTAAGAAAAACACACCCAACTGGATTTTAAAGTTATATAAAAACCTTTGAATATCAAAAGGTATCTCGTAAGACCACGCCGCACATAAACACGAATAGGTTTTTACCTTACGAAAACCAAAACTGTTTCTATAGAAAATCCATTTATATTATAATAACGTCTAAAGGCGAAAATAATAATAATAATCAGGTAGCTGTGATGCTCGTCAGTGTGCATCACAACAATACTAGGTATATAATCGAAAATCAATAAGGCGCATTCGCTAATTGTGTAGGATTTCCATGGAGGTGCCCTAGTACTTCGAGGAACGGTCCTCCTGCACAAGGATCAGAGATATCCTTCTGAAGCGACATATATCCCTAGTGATGTACCATAGGAAAAACATAGCTGGTTTCGCTAAGACCGAGTGCATCGCCCCATGCATGCATAACAACTATAAGTGACATCTAGGAGGAGCCGACTACTACTTGCCATGCCTCTTATCTCTGGTTTTAGTCATTCCCACTAATGAGGCTACGTCCGGCATTCCAGCTTAAGCACCACCACCAAATAGATCGTGGAATCCCACATGGGTTCCAATACCCCAACGGGTCTCGGAATCACACATAGATTCCCACATCTCAATTAGACCTTGGAATCACACTCGGATTCCCATACCCAACGGGTCTCGGAATCACACATGGATCCCAACATTCCAATATATCACGAATCTACTCCATAGAACCGTATATGGTTTTCGAAGTGGTTATGAGTTCGAGTCATCTCTTACGAGTACACTCCTCCGCTTCCCGGGTACTCCACAAAACCAATGCCGATTTTCGAAATGCTCAATACCGGTTCTTTTGGAAATAATCAAACAATACATAAGAGCGGGGATCACCCCCTAACCGTTTAAGTGGATGGATCTCCTCATCATTTGTCTTAGAAGAATGAAACGAGTTTATACGTACAGTATAGCACCACCGATAGTAACTGTACCATATAATTCCCATGTTTTCCCTAGATATTTCCAAAGTTAAAATCCTTTGGTGTTAAGTAGGGAATATTTCCGTAACATCAAAATTAAGAAGGATTACATATTTAGGCCAAGATTTGATAGTCGGTTATTGAACTATCAAATAAACAAACATTCAAACAAAGATTATATTTCATAGGAAAAACCAACATTGGTTAAGCATATAAGCACTCACTAGCCTCATTTCATAAATCTTCATAAATAAAACCCACTTTGTAAATTACTTGTATATAAACACCTTTACAAAGATATACTCACAAATCTCTATATTTCAATAATTAGAAATATCCATATACTTATCTTAACGGTATAAGTATATTCAAAGAATTTAGAAAGATTTTCTTTTTATTCGATCCAAAACTCATTTATAAAACTCCTTATGATTCTCTAAAAACATTTATAAACCATTTTATAAATCTCCGAAAAACCATTTATAAACCCTTTTAAAAATTCGATCACTTATAGGCTCTTGTGCATTTCAAAGATCACTGATGAACCTTTATGAATCTATAAACCATTTATAAAACTTCTTTTATAGATCTATAACCTGTCTCTAAAATTCGTCTATAAATATCTAACCATTTATAAACTCTTCCACCTTGCAAATAACCTTTCCTTAACTCTTCAAACCATTTTATAACTGCTTTATAAAATCTAAGTGTTCCAACTCCATTCATGGGTCTCAGAAATGTTTATAAATAATTAAAAATCTTTTACTTCAAAACATCATTATATAATAATGGTTATCAATAATAAACATTATAAATAAATGAAATTTATTAATTTTAAAGCATCTTAAATAATAATATTGTTTTAAGAAACAAAAAAAATTAATCTTCACCACTTTTATAAATAATAATAATTCATTTTCAAAACCTTATTAATAACCCTTATTATTAATTTCAAACCATAATTATACTTGAGATAACTAACTTTTTAACTTGTTAACTTTTTACAAATTCTTAAAACATATTAACTATAAACTAATAACTTTTAAACAATATTAAATAATTAAATAACTTTAAAATAATATTAATATAATTATATAACTTTAAAATAATATAAATATAATTATATAACTTTAAAAACAATATTTATATAATTAAATAACTTAAAAATAATATTAATATAATTAAATAACCTAAAATAATATAAATGTAATTAAATAACTTTAAAAACAATATTTATATAATTAATTAACATAAAATCAATATTTATATATTTAGTTAGATAATCCTTAAACAAAATATTTTCGAAACCCAATTTTGGATTTAAAAATCGTTTCTTGTCTCAAAAACCTAATCCGACTTAATCTGCGATTTAGTGTTTTTAAAATACTGATTTGAGGCCAATAGCCACCCAAAACTTAACCAATATCGATATTTATTTTCTATCACTACTGGGTTTTATTTTCAAACATATAACGATGTTATAACCACAGTATCCACAATCATATTTATTATTCAATAATTCATATAAAGGAAATATTATTGAAACAATTCGATAATAGCGAGGAATCCCATTGGATCCCTGCAACCCATTTCCCTGCATCACAAACGTTAGATAATCATAAAATATAATCAACCACTTTGAGGCGGGATTTGTATACAAAGGGTCATCCGCTCTTACACGGGAACGCAATAGGGTCTCATCCGCTCCAATAGGCGGGAATATTCAATCCAACTAAAATATAATAATTCATCCAAAAAATCATTCAATAATTTTTATCAATTATATATCATACTAGTTAAACAAAAAGATGAGTTTAACTCACCGAAATTTTATATTGTCGCCGAGGCATTCCAGTTTGAAACTAAAATTGAACGACGTCCGATTTTAGCCCAAATTTCAACAGTCTCTAAATTCGTCCAAACTAGTTCCATCTCGAAGCTCTCGTCGATACGAGCACAATGCAACTGTTTCATCTTGATCGGACCTCGTATGAGGGAGTTATGCAATTTAGAATTTATCGAAACATTTTTAAATTAAATAAAATAAACTAATCACAACTTCACCTAAATTACAACAATGCCATCTTCCCTTTTCCACCGTGCACAGATAATACACTCCCCTTCCCCCATTATCGACCGTACACGCACTCCTTCCCACAGCCAATACTTGACGGTATCCAATTCTGATCGCATCGTTGAACTCGTCTATGCGATCTCCTCCCATCGGACCTCCTGAATTCATGCTCGGCCTCTCCTCCACGAATGCGACCTGCTCCCTGTCAACACCACTTCACCAGGTTGTGATCCTCCTAAGGCCACCGAGCTTCACCAAAATCCACCGGATGATGCGCCTCCGACCCCTCAATCCAAAACCAAACTTCGATTCTCCTAACTCTCCCTCCATTTTCCACAAACCCAAGCCCTAGCTTCCGACAACCGTCAATCATCAACGCGGAATCGCGCTGAACTTATGCCAAAAATACTACTCTCCGATGCGAACTCAACGACGTTTACGGCGTCGAGTAATTCTTCCCGGATTGAGAGAATTTATTTTTTAAGTTTTGAATACATTTTCCTTCTTTGTTGTATTATCGCGATAACTCGCATAATTCTCAACGAAATCTCGATCCATCAATTTCTAGAAATACTAGATATTGATACGAATAACTTTTATTTAGATCATTTTGGCTAATTGTAAATGGTTTGGAAGGGATTGATTTTTTGAAATTTTGAAGGGAGCGTGTTATCTTTTTTTCTTCTGTTAACTGACAGTGTTTATATAGTGAAGGGATGATGGGAGATAACGTAGAGGGGTATGGGATTGTTTAGGGTACAGTCTGGGTTGATGGAGATAAAACATGGCAGAGGTGTGGGATGATGATGATAAGTCAAGGAAGTGTATGGTCAAATCCAAGAAAATATATTATTTAAATTCAAAATATCTAGCTATATAATTTCAGACCCCAATCGAGGCATGCCGCCTAGCATTATATATGTTATACCCCTATTCTGAATGCAATGGAACTAGTCTCGAGCCCTAATTTGATCGTATGTAGAAGATAGCTTTTTGAACCCAATTATTATATTAAATTTTCGATATTAATTTCAAAATGTTTCGATCTCGCACGACCAAATGGTACATCCAATCATCATGAAATTTGACGATGTAATATAATTCATTATTACGGATTCAATGACACTAGTTTCATCGAAATCTGAGGCAGTGACCCGAAAGGCATTTTTATGTGTTAATTAAAAAGAGTTATCCAAAATCGATTAAATCACATTTAAATCCAATTTAAAAGTTTTATTATCTTCATTCTTATTAAATAGAAGTTAAATAAGCTTTGAAATTATTTTTATCAAAATGAAAATCCAAGATTTAATTATTTGGACAATTTCAAATATTAAATTCAACAATTAAATTATCCAATAAATCAGTATATTTAAAATCCAGGTTATTCAACTTGTAAAATTAACCTTTAAATATTTGAAATCAATTAAATATTCCAAATTAAATGATTGAAAATTCTGGATCGTTACACATGTCTTCTCTCAAAAGGCCTAGGTCTGTCAGCACTAGGAGCGGCATGTCCTCGTTGAGGGTCGGTTGTCCCTTGCCCGCAATCCTACGGGGCTTTCACAAATTATTGGAGCCTTTTATTCCGGATCAGCTCTTCGTTCATATCTTGGAGGTGTCTGCATTCGTTTGTGTCGTGACCGTGGGTCTCATGAAATCTACATAATTTTCCAGACTTCCTCTGGCTTTGTGGACTCTCTCGGGGTTGGTTTCCTGTACTGCTCCGAGTCGCGAGTGGCTAAGTAGATGTTTTCAGTTGAATCATTCGGGGGGGTATATGTGTCAAATTTCAGGACTCTCGGTCGTCTCCTAGAATCTGAATTCTCATCTGGGCCCCTGTTGCGGCCATTGCTCTGATTTCTATTCCTATTTTGTACATTCATGTCAATGTTCTCGGAACTCGCTCCAGACTGTTTCATGGCAATGTTGTTTTGAATTCCTTCAGCCTGATGGCCTGTTCTATCTCCTTGTCTGGTCCATAGAGCCTCCTACTTGCGCAAGTACTGGGCCGCCTTACTGTAAAAGTGATCCAAGGTGGAGGAAGGCTTCCTTGATAACCATTCTCCGATATCGGTGTCGGGGTGAATTCCCTTGATCAAAGCCATTATGATGATATTCTCCCGAGGGTTGTTCACCTCTGTCACTACGGCATTGAATCTTTGTAGAAAATCCTTGAGTGATTCCCCCGGTCCTTGGAATAAGTTAGATAAAGACATGACATCCTTGGGGCGAGTCATGTGCATCCTTGAATTGCTCGATAAATTTCCTTGCCAGTTGGTCAAATAATGAGATGGACCTTGGTGGTAGTCGAGTAAACCACATGGTCGCTACTCCTTTTAGGGAAATAGGAAAGCATTTGCATTTGACGACATCCGTTGCCCTGAAAGAGTCCATGTGCCATTCGTATTTCATGATGAGTTGTCTAGGTTATGTCGTTCCTTAGTATAAGGGCATCATTAGCATGTTGAATCTCTATGGGTATTCTTCGCATAAAATAGCTTATGTGAAAGGATTCCGACTAAGGGAAGTGCCCCAGTCATCATCAGTTTGGTCCTGGCTTTCTCTCACAAACCGTCGTACCATCGCAGTCAAATCTGGTCCTTGAATGGTTGTTCGGTTACGGTAGTCATAGTCTACTCCTTGTGCTTGGCCCGGTAAATGGTCCATGTTTGTGCTTTGTTATCTAGGCACTTCCGGCTCTGGAGGAATCATTTTCCTAGCAACTCCATGTTCGTTCCTTGGGAGCAATTCAGCAGCAAACTACTGACTTCCGGTGCCCTAGTCTATCACAGTGCGCGCACGCTGCACGCCATCTTCGAATCAAAGGCCTGAACCCTGGTGAACGGGTTCCGCACCGACCCCCCAAGTGGGATCGGTACCGACCCAGGTACTGACCCCTAAGGTGGGATTGGTACCGACTCTCGCGCCTTGGTTGGAGTCGGTTCTCAACTCCTGCCTTGATATCCCTGCTTCATATGCATCTGTCCATTGCCTTCTTCTCCTTCAAAAATAGCCAGATGATGAGGAACTTCCTAATTTCGAGTATGGAGGAGTTGGCTCTCTCCAAGTCCTTCTGCATCTAGTGTTCAGCTGGTTCATCAAGCTCCTATGCTCCTAGATTTTCCGGTTCAGCTCTGCACGGCAGTCCTATAGTTCTTTCATCATCCTTTCAAAGTCAATCCTAGTGATGAGATCTGAAGGATTCTGGGTATCCATGCAATCCTGCTGTGGAGCATCATCTAGAATTTGATGGTCAGCGTTATCTACTCCATCAGTAGCTCTTGAGGAGGAAGCAGCTTTGTCTTTCCTAGGGGCCATTGAAGATAGCTTCCTATAGACTTTGTTCAACTCTGAGTAGTAGGAAACTAGTTAAGAAGGAATTGGATCTCTTCCTTGGATTTAGGCAATCCAATAGTAGACAAGGACCCAAATAGCCTGAGAGTTGGGCTCTCGGTGAAGGCACAAAAATGTTTGAACCAAAAGTTGGCCAAACACCCAAAGATTATGCAAAGAACAAAATTGAGGAAAAATTACATAAATATAAATGAAAAAGAGGGAAGAAAAGAGACATAGTCGTTTATAGTGGTTCAGCAAATCAAGGTCTATGTCCACTTTAAGATTTTATTGCTGATTTACAACTTAAGGGCAGAAGTTCTTGGGATTCGGTACAACTCCACCACCTAGAATTTCAGAGTTACAAGAATATAAGAAATAATGGAACTAGAACCAAAAAGAGATCCCTAAAAATGAGCCTTACCCCTATATTTATAGAGGTAGGGAGCTTAATATCTCGTCAAAAATATCTCCAAGCTGTTCTTAAAGATTTAGATCAATTCTCCATGAAAATAGGGTGCCACATCATCAAACATTAGGGATCTCTACCACTCCCTAGCGGGGTCGGTACGACTCCCTGAGTGGGGGTCGGTACGACTCCCCGACATGGCCAAGTTTGCCGCCTTCAACTTTCCACCTCGATTGGACTTGTGGTTAGCTTCATGATTCCATAGTTATTTTCATAAACAACAGCTTGTTTCGGGGGTCCAAATAACGGAGTTGTAGAATAACAAAGTTGCAGATTCAGGAGTTAGTGTGGATCGATAGAGAATTGCATTGGTTCAACAAAACGATCTGGGAAATAAAGTTTTGGCATTGAGTAAGACATGTAGGCAGAAGATTGGGTCCACCCAAGGAGGGATTGGGAGTCGGTACCGATCCCCAAGAGTGGAGTCGGTATCGAACCCCAATTTGGGTGGATTATTGCATGTCTTGGCTTTTTTGAGGTGGTTGAACTTGCTTGGATCCGACCCTAGAAATTTGGGCATTTACTTGGGGCTTGACCTTAGATTTTCTAAGATTTTTGTGTTCTGAGTTTTCGTTCGCCTGCTTGGAGTCAGCCCCGAGTTTTTTGATTATTTGCTCCGAGTCATCGGGAGTCGGTACCGAGTCGTGCCTGGGAGTCGGTACCGAGTTGTGCTTGGGGTCACGCTTAGGGTTTTTTATGGACTGATTCAGGTCACGCTTGGAGTTTTTTCCAAGGTCATCCTACTTCGAGTCCGACCTAAGAATTTTATGGGTTTGCTTCGAGTCAACCCTTCCAAAAACTTGAACATCCAAATTTTCAACTTTTTCGCTCATTTTTTGATATTTCTCCTTTTCTTGCCTTTTTATGATATTCCCAAAGTCCTTGGGTCATTTCTCTATTATTTGCTCGTTCGAGTCGATCGTTTAAGTCTGTTTAAGTACTACCTGCTTAAAGGCTGGATAGCAATGTTTATGACATGCGGTGGATAATGTCATGATATTAAGGGGAAGGTAACCGATGACTATAGGAGCAGTGTCTGATGGATGCATGTGAGGCTCCTTGGGAAGGAAGACATGCTATCAGTCTCCCATCTGATTATGGTGTGTATGGTAAATAGACATATAATATTTATATTCCTACCTGAGAGGCCGAGAATATGTCCAGGATACAGTAAATCTGCGTATCTTATTTTTATATGATTGATGGGAAAACAATTTATCCATTCTAGGCAAACAACTTATACTTTTCAGGTAGACGACCTATACTATTCGAGTAGACGGCCTATTCTTTTTAGGCCGATGACCTACTCATTATTTATTTTACTTGAGCATTGCCATGGCTAGCTAAACCTTTTATTGATTTCTAGGTTCTGATAATTATTTCTGGATGTGGATGATTCACCTATTTGATGTTGTTTCATGATTCTTAATTTGATGAATTTTTATATGGATGATGACATCTTTATGCTGAGTTTTGTGGTGTTCTACAATATATGATGTTTTCGATTATTTGAGATAAAATTTATATTTATTTATACCCGGTATATACAGAGTTCCGTATGTTTATCGACTATGGATTTAGATATAGTCTAACCCTATTATTATTTATATAATACTCAGGTCAGTCCATGACTTTTCAAGTACATGGCCGATGAGAGCAGCTTGTATTATTTGGGTTTAGCGGAGGTTATATAGTATTGATGTATATCATTTTGATTTGTATAGCCTCGTATATGTAGATCATTGTATTGTATATTGGATATGCCTTGTACTTATTTTGTATTAGATATTATTGTTGTGATTGACTCTGTGATCTTTGTTATTTACTATATATTGTGTATTGTTCTATTCTAAAGGCACACATGCTTATTGCTTTGTACTGACACTGTGTAAGTATTTATTCGATATTTAAATACATACTAGTGTTAGCCCAATAGAATAGTCACGTGTGTACCCCATGTAGCCTCACTCTCCGTATTATCTGATAGGATTACTCAGCAATACTCTTGGATAGTATGGCTATAAAGGTGAGGTGTTTCATTTGGTATCAGAGCAGGTTCAACAAAGAGTATAAGAGACACAAGTCTTGACCTTAGATGAGACTTAGAGTCCCTGACCCTATGGGAGTATGGTAGATTATTGTTTCAACTAAAGTGATAGTAGGAGTATATGATGATTACTGAGGTAATCATCAGGGGACGTACTTGTAATTTTTCCTAATATATATATATATATGTGTGTGTGTGTGTGTGCGCGCGCGTGCGCGCACGCGCGTGTGTATTCCTTAACTCTACATCTTTTGTATGTATTTGTTTTTGTGTGAAGTAGAAGTTGTTTGTGGGAGGTAGTGAAGTGAGGAGTAGTTAGCTCGACGAGTAGTGTCGGAATTGATGATGGTGAATGTTAGACTTCTATGTGGTTTAAATATAAATGAAGTGATCCAGAGTGATCGGAATTGCACAGCGGAAATTGATAGATAGCTTTCCGTTGAGGGCTTTTGTTTGCTTGTTTAAAAAAATGTGTATTATTGTATTGATGATTATTGATTTTATGGAGGATCTGTGATAATTTTCATTGTTGTTGATGGTCGATGAATTGAAAGTATATGTCAATTTTTCAAATTAAATATTTATTCAAACAAGCACATGATTTGGTAAAATATGAATTTGATTTAAAGTGATTGAAAATGTTTAATGGATTGTTTTGGTATTAATTTGTTCGTTGAGTGCTTTAAGAATTCTGATCGATGCGTCTGGCCAACATTACTGACAGGGATTCCTAAACACTAGAATGAGGCATTTCGACACAATGGTTTGAAAAGAAATAATATGTTTTCAAAAAGAAAGAAATGATAAAAAGGAGAATTTCTCAGGAATTTCTTTATTAATTTGTCCAATACAGACCGATCGCTCTTCAACTATCTTTGTTAGGTTAGCAGATTATTCACTCATGGTTATTGCATTGTTTTATTATATTGGAAGATAACATGTATTTCACTTCTTAAATTATAAAATCTTACGCATGCATAAAGAAAAACGGTGGAGAATGTTTGGAGTTCCTGAACTGTCATTTGAATTTGCATTTGCATGATTCAGTGAATCATATTTTATAGCAATCATTCATTTTCGTAAGCTTTTCATGATTCTTTGTCGAGTCAAGGTGTAAGCATTTACAATATAAGGTTTCAAGACATGCTACATGGTTCTTTCTTGACTCAAGATGTTAGCATTTGTGGTAGAAGGGTAATATATATTGGAGACATGCAGTACTTGATATAAAATGAAAGGCAAAATGGAACTATGGTAGGAAATTATACTGTGTTATCCTATTTATAAGATAACTTTAAGGGAGAGGACAGAGTGATATATGTCCATTATAAATTTACGAGTAAAATGAGTCTGCATTCTTCTTAATGTCAGCTATATTATATCTCTTTACCGCTCCATTGAATTCAAATTTAAATAAGAGCATTTTGGTATGAAACCGTGTATGTGAGAGTAGTGTTATTATGGCAAGGTAAAGAATTGTTTTGAAAAACAATAAATATATTTTAAATACAATAATTAATTTTGACTTTAACTCGAACTAATGATCCGTTTTCGATAATTTTAATTTCATTTGAAACCATATCATTAGAGAGTAAATTTTATTGGAAATGCAATGCAAAATTTGGAGATTTACTATAGTTTAAAAATAAATTATAATGGGTAGATGTTGCTGTTTCGAAGTGTAAAATTGCCAAAAACACTATGCTGAACTAATTTGTTCATGAGTTTTGAACGGTTTCGACGATTTTGCACATTTTGGAAAACTTATAACATAGGAAACAACTTTTATTTAGAGTGTTCAGTAAAATTTTAGTATTTGCTAGGTGAAAAACTGCGTTTAAAAGGTGGGTCTGGGCACAAAATTGAAAAAAAACCTACTATATATACTTTTGGAAAACCTCCAATAACTTGAGTTGTAATCTATATTTTTGCGGTTCGAAGGTTGTTTTAAAAATTTAACACATTATGCAACAATTTATTCTTTGAAACATTGATTTAATTTAGTCGTTTTGATCTTTAAAATATTGTTAAAATGTGGCTTAAATTGGAATAGGTGTTGCTTCTACTTTAATGAATGTATATTTCTTGTAACTTTTCTTATATGACTAATGTTCATGTCGAGTTGAGTATAGGTACACTTGGAGCATACTAGGACTATATGACGACGATAACTCATTGTTGCTCACTAAATAGTAAAGTAAATTGCTTGAAACACTAATAAAAAGATACGTTTTTACAGTATATCGTTGTATGATGCGATATTATATTGTTTCCCTGTGTTCCGGGATGCACCATTGATTGGGATGTATATATATACTATGACTATATCGTGTTTTGATTTTTCGGAACACTCTCTATACAAACACTCTTCTAAGATTTTTCGAAAAATCTGACACTTAGAATAGTTTCACAAATTTTATCGTATATGAAAATAGAAAGTTATTGGATTTAATCTATTTAAATTGTAGCATACAATAAGTGATTTGGAATAAGAGCCGCATAGAGGATTGTGTAGTTGATAGAAGTTAGTAGAATATGAAAAAAGTCAGGGTATGAGTTGTTTGATGTTTCCCTATAAGAAATTGCTAGGACACAATTTTCATAATGGGGAAGTCTGTAGCAACCCTGCTTCCTACGCTGTAAAATAAATAAATTTAATTAAAATAAAAATTATTTAAATTCATTTTTTTGATAAATGTTATTTTTTGGAAAAATAATATTCGCATTTATTTGAAGTCTATTTAACAAAAGATTTTATTTTAATAAACCGAATTCAATTAATAAATTATGTTCAAATATTATATTGAAATTGAATAAATTGTTTAATTGAATACAAAATATTTTTATAAGTGTAAATAATCATTTAATTAAAATAGTTGAGAAGTAAATTAGTTTTGTCATAGTACAATATATTCAAATAAAATGAATAAGCGGGCATTAAATTGAATGAATTTGGACGGTTATGGGAATATATTCAGTATAATGAAGTGTAAATTAATTTAAATCAAATTGAAATTTATTTACAAATAAATTAAAAGAACTTGTAAAAAAAATAAAGCAAAATGGAAAATAAAAATTAGAATGAATTAGAATTTTACGGCCCAAACTAAATCAAGCCCAAGTACGTTTAATTCATTCTTTTTCCCTTTTCTATGGAAACTTCTCTAACCCGATTTACCCAGGCCCATACCAAACGTTATTAATATGGGATCAGGTACGAGTGAATTCAACATTAGGTAATGATGACTTATTTACACAAATCTTTATGAAAATGTTATATGAATGCAGGTTTCCATGGATTTTATTAATGGACTACCTCGTTTACAGAATAGTGATGATAGTATATAGGTAGTAGTAGATCGGCTAACTAGATCGGCCCATTTTATACCATTGAAGTCAAACAGAACCATCTTATATTTAGCTAAGTTGTATGTAAAGGAAGTGGTCAGACTTCATGGAGTTCCTAGGTCAAGTTTTTGTGATTGTGGTCCTTTATTTACTAGTAGATTCCGAAGAGGTCTTTGATCAACTTTAAGAATGAAATTTAATTTTAGCACAGCATATCACCCACAGACTAATGGTCAAACCGAGTGAGTGAATCAGATTCTTGAAGACTTACTTCGAGCTTATGTACTTGTGAAACAACCCAAAATTTTAAACATTTTGAATGGGAATATTTAATTTATTTAAATATTCAATTTTGATTCAAATGTGATAAATAATAAGAAAATCAAGTGCCAATAAAACGACTTGTTTTTAATGACGTATTTTAAATGAATTTATAGGATTTTTCCATAATTTTTAATTTAAAAAATATTTAAATTATCGGTTGACGTATTTACGGCACATGTTGGGATTTTTGAAACTTCGCAATATAAGATAACTATTGTATTTTATTATTATTTTGAGATTGTACCGCATTGTTGTGCGCGATCATATTTTTTATTTTGCCGTTCGTGGTTTGTACGTGCATGAGATATTATGTAATGAAATACTGGAAATTATAAAACAAACAAAACCCCACACAAGACTTTTATTCAAAAATTAAAATCAAGAGCTAGGGTTTGCTAAAATCATGAAATTGGATCCGTTCAGTTCGAGGAAAGGTAAGCTTCACATCCATGGTCTCAATTGTAGGTGCGACAGTGCTTGGGGACGGTCGACATTGCCATGCTAAACTGAGGCTTGTGATTGTAGCGACATTCGGCCATGGCGTTTGTAGCATTGAGTTTATCATGCGAAGGAGCTTCGACGCTGGAATTTTGGTAGGGTCCGGTCCTCCATTTCAAAGAGCGACATCGTGTTTGTCATGACTTAGGGCTACACTCGCATTTTGATCTAGGCGATCGAGTTTCAAGTGGTTGGGTCGAGGAGGTAGCACTTACAAAGTGGAGTACGATGAAAGTGGTGCGGCGTCGTTTCATTGAGTAACGAGTGAGAGAAAGAGGAGGGAAGTCACGGCCATGGATGGGTTTGTGCAGTACACGTTTGGGAAGAAGATTAGAGAGAGGGATTAGTGATTAAATGGTAATTAGTTGTTAATGGTAATTAATTAATTTAAGTTAATCTCAAAACATATAAAATCAATAACTTCCTCATTCGAGGTCCAATCGAGACGTGGTATTTTGCGTTGCGCTCATAGGAGTGTTATCTATGTGCTGAAATTGATTTTATCAAGTTTGGAGCAGGTGGAATTTTGAGCTAAAATCGAACGCCATTCGATTTTAGATCGAATAGGAACGCTTATGTGTCAGCTAGAATTTTGGCGAGTTAACTCGCCTTTGGATGAATAATATATGATATATGGAAGATATAAATTACCATTTGTGTGCTTGAATGAATTATTGGTTTGGTTGAATTTCTACTTTGAAAAGCGAATGACATGTAAAATAAAAAACAGGGAATTTTGTAGAGGTATCTTGATTCGTCGTCGTTGTGTTTTAAATTTCAGTTACATACCTGTTTTATAAATTATTGAATGTCAAAGCTTGGTAGTTTGACCTTATTGGATGTGATATTGATATATGTTAAAAGTTGAACCTTTCTAGTGATAAAGGTAGTAGTGGCATTGGTTAAGTACTATGGTAGCTATTGGCTTCATTATAGTATTTTGGAAATACTATGGCTTGCTGTTTTTGATTTGAAATGTTTTTATTCAGAGAATGGTTTTAAATCTGACTTTTGAAATTTTCTATGCTAATTTATTTAGAAATAGTTTTTAAACTTCTCTTTTTACTTTAACCTTTTTGGAAATGTTTTAAAAGTATTTTCGGAAGTATTTATTTTATAGAAAACTTAATTTAACAATGAATGTTTATTTATAAAGAAGAAAGGGAAATTTATCTTTTAAAATAAAGCGATTACGTTTTAAAAGATGATATAAATATTTTGGAATAAATATTGATGAAACGTTTTATATACAATGTTGTATAAAGAGTAGATTTATAAATGGTATTTTATATATAAAAGAATAGATTTATAAAGGATATTTTATAACAGGGAAATGATATCATTTTGAGGAATTGGAATAATATATCACATTTGTGAATTTATAGTGATATATGGAATGATCATTTTGTGTAAAGTATTTAGTCCTATCTTGAAACTAAAGATTTGTGATAAGTATAGGAGATCTATAAAAGAAGTTTTATAAATAAATTAGGAGATTTATAAAAAGATTTTTATAATTATATTTGGAGATTTATAAAAAGAGTTTATAAATAAATTTGGAGATTTATAAAAGAAGTTTTATAAATATAAAGGATATTTATAAAAGGAGTTTTTTAAATATAAAGGAGATTTATAAAAATGAGTTTTATAAAAGGAATGAGATTTGATTTCCATAAATGATCAATGTAAATTATGGTGGTATGGAAATTATTCTTTTCACACTTAACACCAAATTTTGAGGTATGGAAACTCGTCTCTATTTGTGCGAGTTTAAGAATGCGTCGAGGCAAGGATAGTATGCTAACTTGTCCGACTTCATTATTAATCGATGGATAGTACAAGTTTGAAATTGGAAAGTGGTGTTAAGTATGTTTAGTCTAATTTACATACGATCCATTTGCTTCACCAAAAAGAAAAGTGGTTTGGTTTACAGTAAACAATATTTTAAATGACATTCGTTTTAACCCAAATAAATATGGTTTTGGAAGAAAAATCTTTCTAAAGGTTCTGTGAATATACTTATACCATTAAGATAATTATATGGTTACATTTTCTAAGTATTGAAAGTATAATGGTTTGTGACTATACTTATGCCGTCGAGATAAGTATATAAATATATACCAAGTATTGGAAAGAGTAAAGATGGTTTATGAATATATATCTTTTGTAAAAGGTATTTTAATACGAATATTTGAAAGGAGATTTTAATTAATGAAAGGATTAACTAAAGAGGCTTAGTGGTTTCTTATAGGCTTGATCATGTTCAGTTTCTATATGAAGTTAAATCTCTGATTGGATTGTTTGTATATTTGATAGTTAAATAACCGACTATCAAATCTTGCCCAGTTTTGAAATTATCAATTGTCGGTTCGGAGAGACCGGGATCGGATATGTTATCCGAAAACCCCTATAAACCGACATAAGCATTCAAATTGGGACATCTCGAAGATGATGGAATCGAAGACCGAGTCTTTGAAGTGCAAGGGCTACTTATTACTAATCTTGAGGATGTAGTAGAAGTAGTGTCTTCGATTTGTTCATATCTTGAACAAATTGTATGAATGAATATTAGCATTGCATTGTTGCCTGGGGGGAAGTTTTAGCATTCCAAGTAGGATTTACTAAAAAGGTAAAACATAGCCTCAAGCCTCACAACTGATAATGACTAAAACAGAGGAGATGTGCAGGGCTATGTGGTTCGCTACCATTAGGGTATGGTCATCACCCGATCTAGAACGATATTTATGGATTTATGTATGCTAGTGACTCGGTATGGTTGTTGGTCGGCAACCGGGGTGATGACCTATTCGGTAATATCTAGTAAGGGATGGGCCGGTCCGGTATTGGTAGGAGGTCCCGATGAGACGCTCGATACATTTTTCTAAAGGTGTACCGTGACAGCGGTACCCCAGTAGCCTTGCCATTATATGAAATCCATTTTCCAATACGTACCTTACGGACTTAGTTGTATATTTAATACACTCTTGAATGTAATTAATGTAACCATTCCGGCTACGATGTAATATTTATTTTAAACCCTAGACATTATTATAATATCATAAGATTTCCTATAAAATGGTTTGGTTATCGTAAGGTAAAAACCCATATGTGTTTATGTGCGACGTGGTCTTATGAGATATCTTTATTTTTGAAAGATTTTATAACATTAACAATCCATATAATTTGTGTTTCTCATGCTGGTTTACCAGACTGATCCAAACGTTATTTTCTTATAATGCTCGGGTCAGCCCGAGCATATTTCTAGATTTAGTTATGAATGCTTTGGAGCTTCGAGAGACGAGCTGGATGCCTCCAAGACGTATTCATGTATCTTTATTTCCACTGCATTTATTGTATTGTATTTACCAGCATTTGTGATGACAGGTTATTATAACTGTTTAGGCTGAAGTTAGGTTAGTTTACATTGTTAATGTATGGAACTAGGCAAGCCCGCAGCCGAAGATATGGGTGAATTTCCAAATTTTTACCCTATTGGATCATTATTGGGCCTATGAAGTCTATTTTATTTAGAAAATTTCTAAATTTAGTTTAAATAAAATCATTTATTTTATTGAATTTATATGCAGTATGAAATTTATTAGATTTAAGCTTAATTAACATATAAATTTACATATATATATAATATACATATGTATATGTGTGTGCATGTGTAACATGATATTCCATGCAAGGTATAACATGTCGGTATATAGACGTTGGAATTCAGAAACATTAGCTCTTTCTATATGTATTGTATGTTGTACAAATATGTGCATATACATATAGTTAAAAATATTGAAGTAATTATATATATATATATTCGTGTGTGTATGTATGTATGTATTTATGTAAATATATATATTGTATAAAATATTATAGATACATACATACATATATACATACACCCATATATATATATATTTATTTATTTATATCTGTGTGTGTATTATTTTATAAATAGCAATTAAAGTATATATATGCATAAAATTATATATATATAAATCCATATGTATATATATGAATTAAAATAAACTAATTATATAAATATATATATAATAATTAAAAGTAAGTTTAAATCATAATAAGTTATATATATAATATTAATTTTTTAATTATTTTCAGTTCAAAAACATTTCAGGTTTGAGTTTGTTGTGACCTTAATATATTAACATATATACATTATGAATTAATTAATTAATATATCATTAATTAAGTAATATAAAATAATTATATAACAAAATATTAAATTTTCCGAAAATCTAAAATGATATTTTAAAGGTTGCAAATTTTTTATAGATATTTTTGAATAAAAATAATATTTTTAATTAATTAATTATTAAATAGCCCATTTTAATTTAATTTTTAAAACAAAAACAATAAATGAAATTTTTTCAAAGGTTTTGACATGATGAATTAATTTTAAGAAATATAAAATTCAATTTTCTAAACATTGTTTATTTTATATGAATTTATTAAATCATATAGTGATTTAATAATGATAATAAATATCTAACAAAAACAAAAAAAATCGGTTGTTATAATTCATAATTGATATAAACATATATTAGAAAAATATTAGATCAATTCTATATAGTATATATAAATATATGTGCTTTAATACAAATTGTGTATGTGCATTGATTCACATATTAATATGTATATGTATTGATTAATACAAAAAAACGTTTTTTATATAGATCATTAAGTTATTGATAAAATATGAGCATGTATAAGAACATTAATTTATGCACATAGCCAATCATTATTGTGACAACAACATTACGTATAGAAATCTCTCCAAACTAACTAAGCAATAATGACATATATATACACAGGTGTACATGAGCAATAAATTATAATAGCATAATTATCTATATATTATATAAATAAATGTTTGCATACAATAGATTCCCTCAAGTTCACGTTGAAAAGATGAATTCTCTTCCTCTGAAAATTCCTTGGTTCGTTAGATTGCTAGTTTTGAATCGTAGACCTTCTTGCTATCAAATAGCCTTGGATTTAGGTGAATTTGATTTGATAATTTTTTCATTTATTTGAGGAGTAATTTCAGCTAGGTAGATGATGACAGAGGCGGGTAAAAAAATCATAGGTTAGGTTTTGATATATATATATATATATATATAGTTTTAATAAGAGAGAAAGTACAAAAATATCTTATACTCCTTACTCAGTCTCAACCAAACATCTCCAAACCAACCACCTTGCTTTTTGCCACCCCTATCCTAAGCGATAGCAGCCAATCCATCCCTCAAACAATCATGGGCCATTAGCCCATTTAACCCAAATTAAATATATCTTAATATATTCAATTTTAATTTGTTATCGATATCTTATATCGATCAATATATTTATAACTATTATAAATATATATAACAATGTTTATTACTTAAATCATATTGAATTTTTTTAATTAATATTTCATAAATATTAATTAATTTATAATAATTATAAACTAATTAAATCGTTTGGTCTAAAGAGAATTCATTATTTTGTATGACTCGTCGGGTGTAAATTTGGTCAGCGATTTACATCGAACTATTCGAATGTTAACGTTCACACGTCACTTAGCAGTTGGTGTGACATTCTGGCCAAATTCATTACTTACTCAGTTTCGGTAAAATACAATTTCACTTTATTAACCGATATCCAGTTATGACATTTATTTACACCAATTCTTTTCGTCAAAACTATTTCACTTTGGACTATTGAATTTGGCAATTGTCAAAATTCCAACATCATACATATTCAACTCTATAGCCCAAACACAAAGTCCTTGGTTCAATAATAATGATTATTATCAACAGAACTACTCTGGCCAGAGATTTTGACTTTGGGTTGACTTAAGTTGTCTATGATACTAACCCCATATAACTAAGGAGACAAATCCTCTCTTGAAAAGTGCTTCACTTCCAATACTTCAACAAGACCCAACTATAGTCGCTCGATGGACGTCGTGCCATGATTTTATTATAATTAAAGCAGAGTTTTCATATTGAAGTTTCACGGTATTCTTAGGTCGAGAGAACTGTGTAAATTAGTCATGTTGATATTTTCTGTTTGACCCTAGTTATATTAACCAACAAAAAACTATCGAATGAGTTGTTCAATAGTTATCCAATAACTATTAGTATGTAACCCTAGGTGCCCCCAGCAGTCATAAGTATCCATTGCCCAGCATTTGGAGAGCGTTATGCACTCTAGTCTCAATGGATCTATCGATATTTAGTTTCGATGCATCGCGACTAGGAACATTTAAAATGATGTGTTTTATAACATTGTGATACAATACTCATGATTACAACTATTTGTAATTATTATCACAAACAAACCATTTACGGATTTTCTGTTAAATATATTTTAATTAATATTTAATTATTTATAACAAATATATAACAGAAAGAAGAAACATCTTTATTGCGAACAAGAATTGATTATAGAGTTAATTAATTTACAATAAATTATAGAATTGGCCCTAGGGCATACCCCTAACTCTATCATGTATATTACATTTTTCTTTTGTAAAGATCATTTTTATATTGTATATTACTCGTCACGATGTGAGATTTTGTTCTATCTTTTCTTTCTCTTACCCCAACAATTTGTCTTTCCGGCACTTGGATGCTCGGCACGTGAATATCGTGGATGTATTAGTGTCGACTTTTGAGGGTCGAAAAGGCCAGTCGTTACAACTTGACTTTGGTGGCAGTTGGGAAGATCGCCTTTGTTTGGTCGAGTATGCTTGTAATAATAGCTATCAATCCATTATTGGAATGGATCTATTTGAAGCTCTGTATGGAAGACCATGTCGATCACCTTCTTATTGGCTTGAAACCGAGGATAAGTTGTTTTTTGTCCTGATTTGATCAGAGAAGCATCGAAGAAGTTGCGATGATTAAGCGAAGAACGAAGGAAGTTTAGGATCGTTAGAAATCTTATGCTAATAGAAGAAGGAAGGAGTTAGCCTTTGAAGTAGGATATCTTGTGTATGTGAATATATCTCCTTTTAAAGGAGTTATGAGATTTAGTAAATCTTGGAAGCTAGGGCCTTGTTATATTAGCGCATATCAAAGAACCGAATGAGTTGGGAGAGTTGCCTACAGAGTAGCACTTCTAGATCACTTTACAGGAGTACATAATATCTTTCATGTATCTTAATTAAGGAAGTGTTGCGAGGTTCAGAGATTGTTGTAGAGCTGAGAGAGATACAGGAGCTCGAGATATATCCAGATCCGACTTACATGCAACAACCTGTTCGGATAATTGATTCAAAACTCCGACATCTCAGGAGCAAAAAATTTCCTTTGGTGAAGGTACGATGGTCTAATAATTCATTATATTGTACTTGGGAAACGAAAGAGCTTGTGAAACTGGCCTATCCTGAGTTATTTTCTAAAGCACATGAGTCGGATATGTATATTGTTCCTTTGTCAGTTATTAATAAATGGTGTAGATGAGCAGGTATTTAACCAGCTAGTTATGGATTTTTCTCCAGAAGGAATTACGAGGATGTAATTTTCTTAAGGGGGAAGTCTATAACAACCCGGTATCGGAAAGCAATTAATTATGAATTAAACAATAAAGATTTGATTAATTAAATAAGTTTGAAATGATATTTATGGAATTATGGTGAACAATTTGGGAAGTATAATGAGAAATATTTAATACGGTAAAAATAATTTTACTTTAATAATTATTTAATATTAATTAATTTAAATATTTAATTTTGATTATAAAGAGTGATTTTAAGAATTTGAAGTAAAATAATTAATTAAATTTTATGAAAAAAATATTTGAGACGAATGGGATTAGAAATTATTTGTTATTTAAGGAATTTGATTTTAGTTATTAAAAGGATTAGGAATTTTATTTTTAAAATTAGTTAAAATAGGAGTGAAAAGAAAATATTAAAAAAATAAATGAATTTAACTTGTAAAGAATAGTTTGTTAAAATATAGGAAAATGATTTAGAGTTTGAAAAGGTTAAATATGAAGTTATTTGATAGTTGATAGGTTTGATATATATATATATATATATATATATTCTAAACCTATCAACTATATATGTATGTATGTATGTATGTATATATGTGTGTGTGTGAGAGAGTTCATAAAGGAAATGGAAGTATAATAAATAAGTTAATTAGGTCAAGTTTAATAACCTAAACTCAATTAACTTAGGAAAGATTTTTATTTAAAAATTCCAGAGTTTTCTAAATATGGAAATCTCGTTTATGTTTATAAATATAAGTACGCACCTTAACTTAAGCATTTTGATGATAACTTCCTCCACGATTCAAAAACTCTACCCCCTTTCTTCATTTCTAAAATTCAAAATAAATTACTAAAAATCACCAAAACCAATTATGTGCTTTTTAGCACACATCTAACCAACATCCGAAAAGGAATTTAAGTTTCATTATAATATTAGAGAAGTTGTAAATGTATAGTGAAGAGCAGGCAAAGAGAAAGAGGAGCTAGAGGAAATTGGTGAAGTTCTTCATAATCTGGTGAGCAATCTAACTCACATCAATGTTTATATTGACTATATATTGCTGGAGTATGATAAGTATGTTGTGCGATCATTTGATTTGGTTTAGTGCAAATGGAATTCTACCCTATTATTGATTAATATGGATCCTATATACAATTCAAATGAATTTAGGTATGAATGAATTGAAATGTTCACTTTTGATGTGTGCATCCGGTTGCTGGCTATAAGTAGTAGAGGAGAGGCCTGAAACTGATGGAAGAAGAAATCCAAGGGGGAAAAATAAGTCACAACACTGATCGGCGGCGGTCGATTGCCTACAGTCGATCGGTGCTCCAAATGGTGGCGTGCAATGTAAAAATATATATAACGATGAAATATAAAATAAAATAAATATATAAATAAAATAAAATAAGCCTACTTAAAATTAACGTGTATATAATGTATATATTATATAAAATATAATAAAAATATAATTACTGTCATGGCCCGCAAATCCGTACCTCTTGATTAACCACTAGTCTCCATTGATTAACTCAAAATGAACGGGAATACGAACTATGATGGTTTAAGAAGAAGAAAAAGGTAGAAGAAGAAGATAGAAGAAGAAAGAAAAAGAGAAGAGAAGAACAACAGAACAACATCAGAAGCAGAAACAATATCAGAATCTTACACATCGCAGCGGAACAATATATAATAAATAAACACTAGGCTTTTAAAACAAAGAGCTATATCAGTTTATACATACATCAATCATCAGAGTCAATATACAACTCAATACAACACAGCACATCAATGGACAGTTATATAAACTTGTCCTCATACAGAATACACAGCGGAATAAATACTATCAGATACAAATACTACGTCTCGTCATCCAGCTTATCTCCAAAGCTCCAGAATATCCTGATAACATAACTCTAGGCTGCCCGTGTGGAAATTGGTGGGCACCCAGAGTTTAGAAGGGAACAATAAACTCCGAGTCAGTCATGGTGACTGGTGTGAGATCGTAAAACAGTTATTTTTCACAAAGAAAATAAAACAAATTCGCAATGCTTTTGGAAAATGAAACTACCATAAGACCTCCCGCCACACACACAATGCAAACGCAGAATTGGAGGAGATTTCTTCTTATGATAGTCAAAGATGCTTACTACGCAAAATCAAATTCTTTTTGATATTATTATTAGTGCATAGTGTAGAAAACATTTCGAAAGTATAATATAAATCTTAGCCAGCATAGACATTTCGAACTATGCCTACTATAGCTACCATCCAAACAGTGGGGCGCCACCATAAGTGAATGATAGGTTCTACAACTAAAACCGTACAAGTCACGTATTATTTCTTTGGATTTCCAACAAATGGTCAGGCTAAGGAACTTCCTATCCACGATGGGTACGTCCCTGGAATAGACGACCCGAGAACCTAACGTTACGGTTAGATCTCTGCCAACACAAGGCCGGGTTACCTCTGCAAAAATAGGTAACTACTGACACGCGTATGCCATCCCCCGATCGTCACCGATCTTCCCGAGGATCCCCGATTCGCAACAAACCACATAATAATAATAATAATGCAGTAACCACAGAGGTTAAGTATCTGGGCTCCATACCATGATACCACCTTTATCCAGAAGGAATGACATACACTAAGGGGCGCTACTCCCTAGAACCTTGCCGCATCCTTCCTGTTTTGACCATTTCCGGGGTGTGAGGCTCGACGAAGTCTCGTCCACAAAGCTACGCTTTCTACAAAGCCATGCTTCGGGTCAAACAAATGATCAACCTATGATCACAAAGATATAAGATCAAACAAATGATCATATCACAAATGATCAAACACTGATCATCACACAGCAACACTCAGTATGCCACGTTACCAAATTGGGAGTATATTGCTGATAAATTTCAACTACATAACCTCTGAGCTCGTACGTCTCAGAGAAGGGTGTTAAGCTAAGAGAATAAATTCTCCGCCACCAACAGAAATGTATTTGAAAGAAATCAGCTTTATATCTCAAAGTGTAACGTCAGACACACAACCATACAAGTCTGTTCCGGGATCGAACAGAACCGAAGGCACTTCTCACGAAGCCCTTGCATTTCCGGATAATTTTCTAATCACGTCCGGACTTCCCGTCACTAAGGGTGATAAAACCTCTAAACCGGAGATCAGCCGATGTAGAGTAACTCGACGGTAATCCTTCCGTTTTCAAAAATATCCGGTCTTCATCACCGGTCTTCGAATGCAATTCATAACGACGTATCACATATTCGGAATGGGTTATACGACCCCATGGTCCTTTCCCGGCTAACCCGAATAGTGAGCGTTTATTTAAAAACAAGTGTGGCATTCAAATTCATCCAATTCACAACAAATACCTATTCAAGGTAATTATTGATAGTCGGTTATTTAACTATCAATAAAGATGCGCAACATCATCAGATTCCAAATAATTTTCCAAATTATTTATTTTCCAAAATATCTTTACTAGATATATAATTTCCACACTTAACCATTTGAAAACAATTTCAAATCAATTTCCACATTTCATTTTATCTTTGAAGATAAAATCTCAAAACAGTTCACTTCATATTGGAAAAGCATTTCCATACTTATTTAAAAATAAGTAATTCACAAATCATTTATTTTCAACATTTGAAAATATTCAATATACTTAAATCAAATTTAAGTATAAATTCATTCTTTCAGGAAATCATTTACTATAACAACATTTATTTGAGTCAAAACGAATGTTACGTAAAACATCGTTACGACTACTCAAAATCACTAGTATAGGGATTCGAAATTAAGATAGATGTATAAATCCCAATACTATATAAAAACATTTCCTTTCGGAAATCATTTACTATAACAACAGTGTTATAGTCCACCATTTCCTTATTTCTCGAAAACGTCTATTTCAACAATAAATGTTGAAATCTATGATTTCGATATTTAATACATTTTAAAACATCTTTAAAATGTTTAACTTCATTTTTTTTATATCACTTCTTCGAAAATAAGTCCATTTTATTTAACAATATATTCACTGTCCAAAACGTGAATAAAATTCACTTAACCCAATTTCAATCATTTCTACACATTTTAATTTCAATAGAGATTCGCTATCCAAAATCACGAATATATCTTCTTTAGAAATCTTCTATATTTAATTTATCCAATTCAATCTATTTCGAATTTACAAACACGTTCATAAATTCTATTTCTCTTTTATAACAACTTTGACTTATAGATCTTCTTTATTAACAATTCGATCAATATTCCACTTAAAGGCAAAAATCCAATTTATAAGTGAATTGTGACGCCCCACCTCTATGCTCACAATAACAAAGGTTATTATAAGGAATAACGTCTGTTATTGCGAAGAATAAGGCTTGTGAGAAGCGACCATCCGTAAGTTATGCCTTAGACGAGTATTGATTACATCGATAGGAGTTGTGTAAATTACTCCCAAAGATATATTTTCAATCCAAATCTAAAACGAAACTACAATGGCTAAAGAAAAATTCAGAACAACTCATAATAACAACAACACTGATAGTATAATCACATCAGAACAGAAATATCAGATATATAGCGGAAGACAAGTCTGGAATACATGCTACAACAGTCGATGGTTCACATGAACCAAATGTACATAAACATATACATCAACATACATAAGATGAGAGTCAAATAACCAAAAGAACTCCTCGAAGGCTAGATAAAAGATGATGTGAGATCCCAAAAGCTGAAGCTGCTACTGAATCAGAGATAGCGTCTATCCTGAAATAACTCGGTCTGACCCGAGTATTATTTAAAAGAAAATAATAAACGGATCAGTCTAATTTATTCTTAGAAGTGAATGTATCATGAATAACATCAAAGCAAAATAATAATAGTCTCGAATGAGGCTATTCAACATAAGAAATCAACATAGTTAAATGAAGAAATCACATCAAACTCCATCAAAATCAACTTTCAAATTCACAATATAATTCAAAACAACAATTCATCAAAATCTAGAAATTAAAATAGACAACTAGAAAATCAACATAAAAGTGGATCGATCCTAACAAATGGCGAGTTTTAGCTACGCCGCACGTGCATCAACATATGGCCGAAGCCTACCAAGTACTGTCAACATAATTTTTGGCGCCCAACATATGACCCGAAGGTCCAACATATGACCCGAAGGTCTAGTACTGGTATTTGACCCGAAGGTCCAACATATGACCCGAAGGTCCAACATAGTGGCTCGAAAGCGCACAAAATCATCAAAATCATCAAACAACAAATATTTCAATTAACGAGTCCGGATTTAACCGAAATAGTAAAAGTGTGGTTCCATACTCCGCACTTTTGCTAAATCGTTTAAATCTCTTCATCGTTTCCTTGAAAGTGCAAAATTGTGTATTTTATAAAAATACATTTTACGTTCTCAAATGGACAAGTCCGGAATTAAGCGAATCAGTAAAAGTAAGGGTTCATAGTCCTCAATTTTGCTGAATCGTTTAAATCGCTTTCTCATTCTTTTGAAAGCGCAAACTGTAAAATTTTTGAAAACAATTTCAATTTAAAACCATTTTTAAAACATGTGATTAAAATAGCAACCTCTGTAGCAATTTCGTCAAGGAAATTGCATTTCACAAAACACCGTAAAAACGGATGCCAAATCAGCGTTGCGGAATAACAGCTTAAAAATTCACTTCAAACTGACGGTTACTGAAGTCAAAATAACAGACCTTTTTATTCGTCAAAAATGTCACCAAAACAACACGCTTCAAAATATACTACCGGCATAAAAATTTCCGTTACAAAAATAACGGCGGAAAATACGTCTCAAAACGTAACACCGGTTCGACGTAAATTAAAAGCTGGTATTTAAACACTTTCGTGCAATTCAACATGCACTTGCATATTAAAATTAGTGGTCTGGGCAATGTGTCACTATGCAGGCGCGTAACAAATATGAAGTAAAAATATAAAACAACCCATACACGCCTTTTTTGAGTTTTTCACGCAAAATGAAGAAATCAAAACAATAACCGGTATCTATACATGCCCCTTCAACTTTCACTCCTGTAAAGAGACAATGCCAAACAAATGTGACCTGACAATGCATGGAGGTGATAAAACAATACATATGGACATTTGTAACTAAATGTAATACGTTCATAACATGCATGCATATTACATTTTCAAAGGCCTGAACTAATTAAAATATGCAACAAAGCAACATGGACTATATAACATTGTACACACTAATGTAATAAAGAAATAAGACCTGGATACATGAAAAGTGAGATACTTACATGTCTGGGCAACAGGTGTTTCCACGCATATACTATACCCTTGAAAACGCACGCAACAAAAGAAGTATGAAGCCTGGACACACTAAACTTTGCAATACCTGATTTCATACATGCATGCGTTTTGTTTTTTTTTTAAATATATATGTCCTGGACTCATCACCATATGCATGCTTGTAACAGAGTAAAGCTTGAAAGCTTGAAAGTGACCGGTTTACCAAAGACAGAGCAAGCAATAGCACGCATGTATAAATGGACTACAAGTTAAATATGATGCAACCTGGAGTATACACTTGACACGCAATTAATAATAAGTGAATATGCCTGGAACCATTTTCAAAGCAATGATAATGAAATTTTTACTCAAACTGATACATGCACACTAAAAATATGTCGTCAAGATGATACTTCATATGCACATGGAAATAAAGAAGGTCTAGAACTGGAATACACTTTGCACGCAATTAAAATTATGAAACTGATAGAAATAAATGACTCAGTTTAAATAGATGTGAGATTGCACTCACCAATTTGGCTTCAAAGTTAGCTAGCAATTCAGATTTAGGAAGTAAGTGTTGTGGCTGCCATTAATGCAATTCTCACTGTAACCGAAGCTTTCCAAACAAATGAAATGAAGTTGCAGCTATTCTTTTTTTTTTCTTTCAAAAATATGAATAAGTTGAATAAATTATGCAACCTGAGCACTTGGGTACAATGCATTAAAGAGAGAAACGTGGCCTACTGAAGGAAGGACACTGCTAGCAATTAATGATGGTGGAAGCAACTATGTTCGCTTTGTTTTCTTTTCTTTTCTTTTTTTTTTTAAAACTTAGTGGCAGCAAAGCAAAATGTTCCAACTTTGCTTTAAAATTGGACCCTATTCACAATTACACGTGAAGGAAAATCAAAAGAATGTAACACAATCTTGTATATTTGCTTCCATTGTGTTGTCACAAAAATATGCAACTGACTTAGAAATCATTTTTTTTTCCGAATCTTTTGTTTAAAATTTATATTTAAAATATTCGCTCCGACAGTAATTTAAAAATTACGGTCGTTACCGATTTTAAAAACATTTATTACGACGGTAAAAATCATGGTCGTTACATGAATCTCTTATAAATCTTTTATTATACAATTTCATTCATTTTATAACTTCATACTCTATAAATCTATAAACTTCATATTTTCACAATTTATAATTCTATAAATCTCATGTCTTCACAATTTATAATTCTATAAATCTCATGTCTTCACAATTTATAATTCTATAAATTTCTAACACTTATAAAAACTCGTTTTAAAATTCCAATACTTTTAATTGATAAATATCAATTCTGTACATCTTTTATATACATCATTTTTAATAATTCAAAAGAAATCCAAACTTAAACTATTTTATAAATTACTTGACTATTTATTTCAAAATCACCTTTCAGTTATATTTCACAATTTAAAATTTTCATAACTTTAAATTTATAGCATTTATTTATTTAAGATAAATAAATTCAAAAATTTAATAAATCGTATACTTTCCAAAAATCACTTCAAAATCCCTTTTAAAGTAAAAATCGTTTATTTTTAAACTTTAAAATTGAACCCGATGATGCAACGCACCAATTAGTCCATCACAACATTCAATATCATATATCAATATGATAACAGCATATACAACAAATATCTGCAAATAATAATATTGGTGAGGAATCCAGTTGGATCCCTCCAACCTGTTTCCCTGCATCCAAAGACGTTAGCACAATACCAATTCCACTTCGAGGTGGAATATCGCGGTATATGGATTTTATAAAAATATCCGCTTACTAACGGCGCAATAGGGTCTCATCCGCTATACGAGGCGGGAAATCATCAATCCAATATATACATATGCCAATATGTATATATTGCTATATATATATAGATATATCCTACTATATCTAATATCACATCCAAACAGCAATCATCAATCAATAACTGTAAAATCCACTTTTCAATCGAGTGAGAAAAATCTCACCTTAGCTTTTTAATTTGCCATCCATTTCCATCTCAGTTTGTTTTCTTCCATTCTTAACCTTGTATAAAAATTAATGATTTATTAATATTCGAACAGATCGAACATTTAATTTCCTTTCAATAGATTAAATAAATCAACACCTTTAATCTGAACAAATCAAATCAATTTAAGAATTTTAAGCCAAATTACTTACAGTATCAAGTTATCAGTTTCTGTTTATATATATTATATACCTTAAATCCTTATATTTTCCAAAGATAAAATAATTTCTATTTTTTTTTCTTTCTTTTTTTTCTATATACATATAAATATGTATAGTATCATTTATTCCTTTGAAATTTACAAATATTTTTCACTTAAACTAAATTAAAGCAACAACAGTTACCTCACGACATCGCCAAGCTCGAGCCACCATCGCTCGACCGCCCAAGTTCGTGCTAGTGCCCCCTCCCCCAATCTCATCGCGAACCCTAGCTTTGTCTTTGATTGCCAGCGCCCCAGTAATGCTCGACGAACCCACAGCAACCCTGTGAATCCCAATTTCGAACGCGACCCCTCCTTTCGAAACTCCACGTGACCATCTACAGCACCGGCCTCACGAGGCTCTCCTCGCCCTCCGCCACGCGTCGCTACGCTGAATCGCGCGCAGCCTCAGCCACGTGCTCGAGAACCCACGGCGTCGCGTGCGTCACTTCCCCCACCTAAATCGCGATCGCCTCAACCCTAGATCCCCCCTAAAACCGCGCGCCTGAACTCTGCCGCCATTTTTTTTATTTCATTTGATTCGAATCTGAGGTACGAAGAAAGGAAGGGTGTTTGTTTAAACGAAGATGGCTCGGTTTTGTTTTCTTTTTGAACGAGAGGGAGAGGAGTGTTTAAAACTGAACAAGTATGGGTTGCACGATTTTTTGTTTGTGATTCTCGGCTGAAACTAAGGGAAGAAGACGTGCTGATGTTTGACTTAGTTAAAAATTTAAATTTAAGAATTGAATTCAATTTAAATTTTCAACGCGTTAATGTGTCGTGTGCTCACGTATCAACACCGAAAAATACGAAATTTGGAATCCGATAATAATTCGATATTCCGGACCCAATGGAACTCGTTTCGTCGAATTCCGAGACTGTGCCTCGGACGGCTATTTTTAATATCGATTCGAACAATTAGATTCAAAACTGAACAGAACAGTTTGAAATCAGATTCTAAAGGTTCGATTATCTTTGGTATTATAAATACGAATTTTAGAAACTTTCGAAATATTTTTCTTCAACTGTAAATTGAAGATTTAAATTTGTATTCAACATTCAATAGATTAAATTATATAATTTAATCGCCAAATTCAAAGTTAGGGCGGGGATTCAAATTAAATCATCGTTCAAATATTTAAAATTAATTAAATATGTTCAATTTAATTTGTTCAAAATTCAGGGTCGTTACAGATTTCCCCCCTTAAAAGAATTTCGTCCTCGAAATTACAAGTCAGGAAGAATGGTCCTTAACTCGTCTACTCTTTTTCCAACATCTAATAGTTTTATCAAACTTTCAAAACAAATCTCTCTACTAGAGATTCGTTATCACCTCAACTAAATTCCCAACTTCAATTTTAAGTTTCAAACAACATTGTTTAACTTCTAAATTCAAATTCGAGTTTAAATTCAAATTTTAACTTCAAAATTTTCTCAAAAATTTTCTAACACTCGAAATTTTCGAAAAATTTCGCCAGCGTCTCCTTTGCGCGGCTAATACGGTACGACTACAAAACGTCCCTACGGACTCTCAGATTTCAAAAGGAAAAAGAAAAAGCCAAGCGGCTAGACAAGAAAATCATCAAATCTCATATTGAAATTCAAATACTTACCTTTTGTCGAGCAATTCAAATTTATCTTTGCAATTCAATTCCAATTCCTTTATACCTGTATATCCTACTAGCCATAATATCTAGTTACATATATTCAAACCATTTTGCAAATTCTATTACAAAATTTTCAATATAAACTGCTTATACATTTTTACGTTTTTACCTCACTGTTGAAGTTACATATTCATTATCATTCAATTTTACATTTCAATTTCTCATTTTAATTCAATTCACAATTCCAATTTAATTTGGATTTAGTTTACCTTCTGAATATTGAATTTCATCAATTATGGTTCATTCGACTGCCAATATTTTAGATTAGTTTCAGTTACTGATTCATTACAAATTACAATTCACTTATTCAAATTTGTTTTCAACATTCAGTTTAAATCTTATTCACTTCATTCAATTAGCTTCACTTACAAATTTTTAGTTTAATACTTCTCAAATTAAATTCAATTCCAGTTTTTATTTACTTACAAATTCAAAATAGATTTCAACTTTCAATCTCACTCTCATTTAATTGATTCACTTGTACTTACATTTATTTAACTTCATTCTTTTAAGTTAAATTTATTCTATCAAAATTCAAATTGTATAAGTTATCAACTTAATAATATTTCATAATTATCTTTATATAGCATTCCAGAGTCTTACCATCATTTCAAAGCCATTTTGAAAACAATTCAAATTCCATTTGAATTTCCAAAACAAAAACCCAAATTTTTCAAACAACTTCCATTTAAAACAATTTGGCAGCAATTCCTCTTTTGGAAACCCGAAAATGAATTCTAATGATGTGGCCATCATCATCAGGATTATTTTCCAGCGACCGAAAAGAGTTTAGAGCTTTTCATTCTCTTCAAAATACTTTTCAAACCTTTGAAATTCATTTTCAAATCAAAAAGATTTAAACTTTCCAAATCTCCAAAATTTTCAAATTTTTTTCAAAACATTTCCAAAAACTTCTCTGGAATCCCGTTTTAAATTACAAATCACCTTTATAATTTATATTCTCAAATTTCATTTATATGTGAATTTATTTCTTAACTTTGGAGTTACGATTTCAATTTCTTATTCAATTTCATATAATAATTCAATGTTATTATTTTCCTAACAACCATGCAACCATATACTGTAATAATTTACAGAAAATCATTTCTTTTATATACAAAAATAATTTTGGGCAAAATTATTTCATTCACCCTATTTAAAACAATACTATGTCGTCTTGCCTCGTTTAAGTGTTTAGAAATCCCTATCGATAATATGGCGTCCCACATACCGACCAAAATTCACAAACATTTCAACGGATAAGCAAACACAATATAAAACATTTTTTATATTCACTAACAAATACGCGCTCATATCTATTATTACACTCAACTCATTCTAGAGTACTACTGACTCTATCTCTAATGAGTAACACCCAACAGAGCAGGGTTGTCGCTTAACCATATGCTCTGATACCAAATGTCATGGCCCGCAAATCCGTACCTCTTGATTAACCACTAGTCTCCATTGATTAACTCAAAATGAACGGGAATACGAACTATGATGGTTTAAGAAGAAGAAAAAGGTAGAAGAAGAAGATAGAAGAAGAAAGAAAAAGAGAAGAGAAGAACAACAGAACAACATCAGAAGCAGAAACAATATCAGAATCTTACACATCGCAGCGGAACAATATATAATAAATAAACACTAGGCTTTTAAAACAAAGAGCTATATCAGTTTATACATACATCAATCATCAGAGTCAATATACAACTCAATACAACACAGCACATCAATGGACAGTTATATAAACTTGTCCTCATACAGAATACACAGCGGAATAAATACTATCAGATACAAATACTACGTCTCGTCATCCAGCTTATCTCCAAAGCTCCAGAATATCCTGATAACATAACTCTAGGCTGCCCGTGTGGAAATTGGTGGGCACCCAGAGTTTAGAAGGGAACAATAAACTCCGAGTCAGTCATGGTGACTGGTGTGAGATCGTAAAACAGTTATTTTTCACAAAGAAAATAAAACAAATTCGCAATGCTTTTGGAAAATGAAACTACCATAAGACCTCCCGCCACACACACAATGCAAACGCAGAATTGGAGGAGATTTCTTCTTATGATAGTCAAAGATTCTTACTACGCAAAATCAAATTCTTTTTGATATTATTATTAGTGCATAGTGTAGAAAACATTTCGAAAGTATAATATAAATCTTAGCCAGCATAGACATTTCGAACTATGCCTACTATAGCTACCATCCAAACAGTGGGGCGCCACCATAAGTGAATGATAGGTTCTACAACTAAAACCGTACAAGTCACGTATTGTTTCTTTGGATTTCCAACAAATGGTCAGGCTAAGGAACTTCCTATCCACGATGGGTACGTCCCTGGAATAGACGACCCGAGAACCTAACGTTACGGTTAGATCTCTGCCAACACAAGGCCGGGTTACCTCTGCAAAAATAGGTAACTACTGACACGCGTATGCCATCCCCCGATCGTCACCGATCTTCCCGAGGATCCCCGATTCGCAACAAACCACATAATAATAATAATAATGCAGTAACCACAGAGGTTACGTATCTGGACTCCATACCATGATACCACCTTTATCCAGAAGGAATGACATACACTAAGGGGCGCTACTCCCTAGAACCTTGCCGCATCCTTCCTGTTTTGACCATTTCCGGGGTGTGAGGCTCGACGAAGTCTCGTCCACAAAGCTACGCTTTCTACAAAGCCATGCTTCGGGTCAAACAAATGATCAACCTATGATCACAAAGATATAAGATCAAACAAATGATCATATCACAAATGATCAAACACTGATCATCACACAGCAACACTCAGTATGCCACGTTACCAAATTGGGAGTATATTGCTGATAAATTTCAACTACATAACCTCTGAGCTCGTACGTCTCAGAGAAGGGTGTTAAGCTAAGAGAATAAATTCTCCGCCACCAACAGAAATGTATTTGAAAGAAATCAGCTTTATATCTCAAAGTGTAACGTCAGACACACAACCATACAAGTCTGTTCCGGGATCGAACAGAACCGAAGGCACTTCTCACGAAGCCCTTGCATTTCCGGATAATTTTCTAATCACGTCCGGACTTCCCGTCACTAAGGGTGATAAAACCTCTAAACCGGAGATCAGCCGATGTAGAGTAACTCGACGGTAATCCTTCCGTTTTCAAAAATATCCGGTCTTCATCACCGGTCTTCGAATGCAATTCATAACGACGTATCACATATTCGGAATGGGTTATACGACCCCATGGTCCTTTCCCGGCTAACCCGAATAGTGAGCGTTTATTTAAAAACAAGTGTGGCATTCAAATTCATCCAATTCACAACAAATACCTATTCAAGGTAATTATTGGTAGTCGGTTATTTAACTATCAATAAAGATGCGCAACATCATCAGATTCCAAATAATTTTCCAAATAATTTATTTTCCAAAATATCTTTACTAGATATATAATTTCCACACTTAACCATTTGAAAACAATTTCAAATCAATTTCCACATTTCATTTTATCTTTGAAGATAAAATCTCAAAACAGTTCACTTCATATTGGAAAAGCATTTCCATACTTATTTAAAAATAAGTAATTCACAAATCATTTATTTTCAACATTTGAAAATATTCAATATACTTAAATCAAATTTAAGTATAAATTCATTCTTTCAGGAAATCATTTACTATAACAACATTTATTTGAGTCAAAACGAATGTTACGTAAAACATCGTTACGACTACTCAAAATCACTAGTATAGGGATTCGAAATTAAGATAGATGTATAAATCCCAATACTATATAAAAACATTTCCTTTCGGAAATCATTTACTATAACAACAGTGTTATAGTCCACCATTTCCTTATTTCTCGAAAACGTCTATTTCAACAATAAATGTTGAAATCTATGATTTCGATATTTAATACATTTTAAAACATCTTTAAAATGTTTAACTTCATTTTTTTTTATATCACTTCTTCGAAAATAAGTCCATTTTACTTAACAATATGTTCACTGTCCAAAATCGTGAATAAAATTCACTTAACCCAATTTCAATCATTTCTACACATTTTAATTTCAATAGAGATTCGCTATCCAAAATCGCGAATATATCTTCTTTAGAAATCTTCTATATTTAATTTATCCAATTCAATCTATTTCGAATTTACAAACACGTTCATAAATTCTATTTCTCTTTTATAACAACTTTGACTTATAGATCTTCTTTATTAACAATTCGATCAATATTCCACTTAAAGGCAAAAATCCAATTTATAAGTGAATCTCTTATAAATCTTTTATTATACAATTTCATTCATTTTATAACTTCATACTCTATAAATCTATAAACTTCATATTTTCACAATTTATAATTCTATAAATCTCATGTCTTCACAATTTATAATTCTATAAATCTCATGTCTTCACAATTTATAATTCTATAAATTTCTAACACTTATAAAAACTCGTTTTAAAATTCCAATACTTTTAATTGATAAATATCAATTCTGTACATCTTTTATATACATCATTTTTAATAATTCAAAAGAAATCCAAACTTAAACTATTTTATAAATTACTTGACTATTTATTTCAAAATCACCTTTCAGTTATATTTCACAATTTAAAATTTTCATAACTTTAAATTTATAGCATTTATTTATTTAAGATAAATAAATTCAAAAATTTAATAAATCGTATACTTTCCAAAAATCACTTCAAAATCCCTTTTAAAGTAAAAATCGTTTATTTTTAAACTTTAAAATTGAACCCGATGATGCAACGCACCAATTAGTCCATCACAACATTCAATATCATATATCAATATGATAACAGCATATACAACAAATATCTGCAAATAATAATATTAGTGAGGAATCCAGTTGGATCCCTCCAACCTGTTTCCCTGCATCCAAAGACGTTAGCACAATACCAATTCCACTTCGAGGTGGAATATCGCGGTATATGGGTTTTATAAAAATATCCGCTTACTAACGGCGCAATAGGGTCTCATCCGCTATACGAGGCGGGAAATCATCAATCCAATATATACATATGCCAATATGTATATATTTCTATATATATATAGATATATCCTACTATATCTAATATCACATCCAAACAGCAATCATCAATCAATAACTGTAAAATCCACTTTTCAATCGAGTGAGAAAAATCTCACCTTAGCTTTTTAATTTGCCATCCATTTCCATCTCAGTTTGTTTTCTTCCATTCTTAACCTTGTATAAAAATTAATGATTTATTAATATTCGAATAGATCGAACATTTAATTTCCTTTCAATAGATTAAATAAATCAACACCTTTAATCTGAACAAATCAAATCAATTTAAGAATTTTAAGCCAAATTACTTACAGTATCAAGTTATCAGTTTCTGTTTATATATATTATATACCTTAAATCCTTATATTTTCCAAAGATAAAATAATTTCTATTTTTTTTTCTTTCTTTTTTTTCTATATACATATAAATATGTATAGTATCATTTATTCCTCTGAAATTTACAAATATTTTTCACTTAAACTAAATTAAAGCAACAACAGTTACCTCACGACATCGCCAAGCTCGAGCCACCATCGCTCGACCGCCCAAGTTCGTGCTAGTGCCCCCTCCCCCAATCTCATCGCGAACCCTAGCTTTGTCTTTGATTGCCAGCGCCCCAGTAATGCTCGACGAACCCACAGCAACCCTGTGAATCCCAATTTCGAACGCGACCCCTCCTTTCGAAACTCCACGCGACCATCTACAGCACCGGCCTCACGAGGCTCTCCTCGCCCTCCGCCACGCGTCGCTACGCTGAATCGCGCGCAGCCTCAGCCACGTGCTCGAGAACCCACGGCGTCGCGTGCGTCACTTCCCCCACCTAAATCGCGATCGCCTCAACCCTAGATCCCCCCTAAAACCACGCGCCTGAACTCTGCCGCCATTTTTTTTATTTCGTTTGATTCGAATCTGAGGTACGAAGAAAGGAAGGGTGTTTGTTTAAACGAAGATGGCTCGGTTTTGTTTTCTTTTTGAACGAGAGGGAGAGGAGTGTTTAAAACTGAACAAGTATGGGTTGCACGATTTTTTGTTCGTGATTCTCGGTTGAAACTAAGGGAAGAAGACGTGCTGATGTTTGACTTAGTTAAAAATTTAAATTTAAGAATTGAATTCAATTTAAATTTTCAACGCGTTAATGTGTCGTGTGCTCACGTATCAACACCGAAAAATACGAAATTTGGAATCCGATAATAATTCGATATTCCGGACCCAATGGAACTCGTTTCGTCGAATTCCGAGACTGTGCCTCGGACGGCTATTTTTAATATCGATTCGAACAATTAGATTCAAAACTGAACAGAACAGTTTGAAATCAGATTCTGAAGGTTCGATTATCTTTGGTATTATAAATACGAATTTTAGAAACTTTCGAAATATTTTTCTTCAACTGTAAATTGAAGATTTAAATTTTTATTCAACATTCAATAGATTAAATTATATAATTTAATCGCCAAATTCAAAGTTAGGGCGGGGATTCAAATTAAATCATCGTTCAAATATTTAAAATTAATTAAATATGTTCAATTTAATTTGTTCAAAATTCAGGGTCGTTACAATTACCGTAAATGAAAATATATTTTATAACTTTCAAATATAAATATAAATAGAATATAATAAAAATGTAGTTTTAAATTTAAAATAAGAATTAAATAAAATTATTTTCCAAGAAGAAGTAACGTGGAAACAAAAATTTAGGGTCCAATAGATGGATGAGGGAGATTTGAATACTAAATTTTTTCGTAAAGTAGCTAATGGTAGAAAATGTAGTAATACAATTAATTCCATTTTAATTAATAATATTGAGATTTTTGACCAAACGGAACTAAACAATGTGTTTATCAATTATTATAAAGAAAATTTTTGGAAATTCAAAAGGACATAGAATTCGAGCTAAATGGGATATGTTGTACACTGATAATTCTAAGATTGATCTAGTATGGTAAGATGCTCCATTTATAGAAGAGGAAATTTGGAAGGCTATAAAGGATATGCCTAATGATAAAGCTCTGGGTCCAGATGGATTTCATATTTTATTACATGAAACCTTTTGGAATGTTTTGAAAGATGATATAATAAAAATGTTCAATGAATTTTATGACGGTTCGTTATAGTTAGGTAGGTTTAATTTCGCAAACGTAATCTTATTGCATAAGAAAATTGGTGCTAACTACTTAAAAGATTTCAAACCTATTTCATTATTGAACCGTTCTTTTAAAATTATTTCTAATGTTCTAGCTAATAAACTAATTACGAAAATGAATGAATTAACAGATAGTACCCAAAGAGCATTTATTAAGGATAGAAATATAACAGACGGTGTAGCAGTAGTCCAAAAATATATTAATTATTGCTGTAAAATAATATCACTTGCACGCCTTTAAAACTTGATTTTTCTAAAGCTTTTGATTCAATCGAATGGGTTTTTCTTAAGGATTTATTAATGGTTAGGGGTTTTAGTGCTAGATGGGTGGGTCGGATTATGTCCTTACTTGAAACCAGTAATTCAATTATTATGGTTAATGGTATACTAGGAAATACAATTCAATCGAGACGTGGACTTAGATAAGGCAGCCCATTGTCATCTTTAATGTTTAACTTAGCTGCTGATGTCTTTTCTGGAATTATCAAATTGGCCACTAGTAATAGGAATTTAGACATTATAGGAAATGATATCATTAGTAATGGTCTTTCCATTCCCCAATTTTATGATACTATGATATTTACATCTCATTTACCTCAACAAATTATTGCACTTAAATTTATTTTATATAGTTTTGAACTACGTTTTGGTTTAAAGATTATTTTCGACAAAAGCTTTGTACTAGTATTAAATGACATAGATGATATAGAAAACCAAATTGCATACACATTGAATTGTAAAACTATGAAATTCCCTATAGAATATTTAGGCTTTTTAATTAGACTCGGAAACTTAAACACGATGATTGGATAACTATAATAGATAAAATTAATAAAAGATTATCCAAATGGAATGGTAAATACTTATCAAAAGCAGGTAGGATAATTCTTATTAATTCATTTTTATTTGGATTACCTATTTATTGGATGTTGTTTTATCTTTTTTCAAAATGGGTAATTGATAAAATTTGGGAAGACTTTTTATGGAGTGGAGATAATCCAAATTGTAATTCTAAATGTCTTGTTAAATAGGAAATGGTTTATAAATCTAAAAATGAGGGGGGGGTTAGGAATTATAAACTTACATTACTTAAATATATCTTTATTAGAAAAATGGTTATGGAAATTTAATCATAATAAGGAAAATTCGCCATGGAAAGAATTGATATCAAATCAATTGTTGAAATTTTCGGCACCCCATCGCATCTTCCACTATGTGCTCACTTCATTTTAGTGTAGAAGAAGCAAGACCACTGAACGAAGCTCCTCATGTCCTAACATCATGGTTGGATATCTCTATATCCCCTTAGAGTACATATATTTTCATAGCAACATTTATCATAACAAAAGAAATCTCTTGTTGTTACATGCTACCAATTCCATGTATATGTTCACCTTTTTTAGAATACCTTGTGATGTGGGACTAATTATAATCCAATCAACATATCCACTCTAATACAATCTGAGTCACACCTAACATCAATGATATGGTAGTGCTTTTAATTTGTACCATGCTACCATTAATAATATCAGTAATATTTCTCACTTTTGAAAATCAATAATTTATAATTTCTATATTTATAATCTGGAAATTAATAATGTTCGTTCATTCTGGTAATAGCACTTCTTTTTGGCATGAATACTGGATATCAGTTATTCCACTTATAGTGGAACTTCGAGAATTATTTGAAATATGCAATTTTTAAAATGTACTTATTTTAGAAATTTATGGGCCAAATTTAAATTTTCCTTGGGAATTTAGTTTTAATCGTACACTAACGGGAAATACTTTAGCATAATTTGTTATTGTGTGCTAAGCTAGAACTTTACAATATTGATAATGAGAAAGACATTAAAATATGGTGTTAGGATAAGAGTAAGAAATATTCTTCTTATTCATTTTATAATTTTATAAATTTTTCAGGAGCCAAATTGAAAATACTTACATACTTTTAGAAAGTTAGTGTTCCACCTAAAGCAAAAATGCACATATGGTTAATTTTACATAGAAAATTGAATATCATAGAACTTTTAAAGAAGAAAAATATATTTAATGACAAAAAATGTTATTTTTGTAATAATAAAATGGAAAATATTATACACTTATATTTTGAATGTAATATAACTAGATTTATTCTTATTATAATTCTCAATATATTCGATTTTAATATAAATTGTAGGCATATTAATTGTGAGTTGTATTAGAATAATCTTAGATTTTATTATAAAGGTCATAATAGGTTCTTACTTGACATTGTTTACACAATAACATATTGGTATATTTGGTTTGAAAGAAACCAACGGAAGTTTAATACTATAAGTATTGCTTTGGAAAATTTAGTATATGTAATTTCTATTTTTAGTTTTAATTGGATTTCAGATCCTAATTATAACTTAAACAAGAATTTACGTTTTAAAGAGTTTCTTAAAAAAATAAAAGCTCGAATTGAATTTTTAAAGAACAAAATCATTTTAAATAATATAAAAATCAGTAATAGGCTAAATTTAACTTCCTTGGATAACATGGTAACATTTGATTCTTCGTTATTATTAGGATATCAGCCTTGAAATAGATTTCTAGTTAATTTGATTTGTATTGGTATCTTTTTATGTAAAGTTTGAGTTACACTCTTTATTATTCTTACACAGTGTTAATCATTATGTTAATTATTCTATGTTTTTATATTAGATTAGTATATTTTTATTTTGCATATATGTGTGTGTGTGCACGCGTGCGCATGTGCGTGTATTTATATATATTTTTATGCATATATAAGTTTTGATCTTACATTCTTGGTATAGTTTTCTTGGTAGCTTCAGGCATACTGTTGGATTGGATAGATTCGGCTGTTTTTGAGGATTTGAGCACTCATCGCATTTTGTGGTTTATTTGTTGTATTTTTTCTGTTATGGACCTTAGTTTCATAGGAATGGGGGGTTTTTATTTTATTTCATATTGTATGGGGGGTATCGCTACCTGTCAAGCATGTTGACAGCTCTTCCGTAGAATAAATTACACGAGTGCTCTCCTTTGTAAGTAGAGGATCGCTCATTTTTCTTAAAAAATACATTTTATAACTTTAGAAAATAATAATGTATAAAGTTTACATTTATAAAGAATATTAATATATAAATCAATGGTATTATATTATATTTAATATTTATATGTGCTTAGAAACTAAGTATATGGTTAGATTAATGTTATAACTGTAAAATAAATATATTCGATAAATAAATCTAAGATTATAATATATGTGTTTGTATGTGTGTGTGTGTGTGTATGGGAAGTAGTAATAATTTAATCATTATTTTTTCAATAAAAGAATCAATATTGAAGTTAGTAATTTAATATACAATTGATATATCAAAAATAAGATATTCTTGATTAATTTAATAATACAATATATATATCAATAAAAGAATCAAAAATAAGATAGCCTTTGTGTCACTTAGGCCGGTAGTCTGTTATCTATAGTGGCAAGTGTAGTGTCATGACCGAGTGTTTTGCTTAGACGAGCAATAGGTGGATATGCATCACGATGACCATCGAGGTAACCGAAGACTGTAGAGTTGGGTTAGGCAACCCATATGTGTGACTCTAAAGTCGGCATGTGGCCATCAGTCTCCCATCTGGTTCAAACGAAGTGGTAGATTGGCATATATTATTTATACCCCACACCCGATTATAGATATGGGTTAAGCGACCCAAAGTTAGGTGGCCAACGAGATGATGATGATATATATATATGGGACCTTGTGTCTGTCATGTAGTCATTACCCATCACTCTTTACATTAAGAGATATGTATATATATGATTTCAATGATTTTAACCCACACTTATAGTTGAATGAAATGGGTTTACATAAGTAATATGGAGATAATTAAATAGGAATGAAATGGTTGCAACAATATGATAATTTATTTAAATACATTTCTATGGTTATGTTTCTATGCACTACATTTATCACCATTATCGATTTATCAATATACACATAGACTGATCCATGTATTATTATGATGCTCGGGTTAGTCCGAGGTGTTACAGGTGCAGGTACATAATAGCTTCTATGGACTTATGGACTTTTTGGAGGCTAGTGTCACATTAGGGTGATACATTCCCTAGTGTATTCTGTAGCCCTGTTGTACATGCAGTGATGTGATGTTAGATGTATGTATGATGTGGGTCCGCGTCTGTCATTTTGTAACCCACTGGATTATGTATATGTGATGCATTATATTTTACATGTTGCGTTCTGACTCTATGCAATATATTATTTATTTTGTGTTCCATATTGTCATGTCTTGGTGGCACACATGTTTATTGCTTTGTACTGTGACCGTGTACAACTATATTAATTTTTATGAGATTTGAGATTTGTACTGATGTTAGTCTAAAGGATCCATGTGTGTATGCTACAAAGCCTCATTCTATGTATTATCCGATAGTATTACTTAGTGATACTATTGGATATTGTGAGTATAGAGGTGGGATGTTTCATACCTCATCTCTTAATCCATCAACATCAGGAACAAACAATCTCTCATCCTTACAGAGCTAACTATCTCGATAGAGTCTATACTACCTCATCTCATTAGAATCCACTCCTTCTAACTTTGCTATGATCTCCGTCAGTCTAGCGTCTCGCTTCTGACTAGTACCAATCCTCTCAATCAAAGTAGTTCGGATAGTTAAGCTAGCCAACATTTCTGGTTCTAGCTCACATCAAGGTCTAAAATCATAACCAGTAATAAACTCCAACTGCTTCCACTCTAGGAACATCGCCTTAATCCCCTAAGTCCCCTGGTCCACTCTAGTAGCCTAAAAAGATATTGATCCCAATCAGAAGAATTCGGTACCGACCCGTGGGACTTCATAAGACTTTGGGGTTAGTCCCCAAACTCCTTCCTTGCCTTGTCCGAAGTCTTCCCCGAAGTTTTATAGCCTAAGTACCAAAGCAACCTTCCACTGACTTGAACTAAAGCTACCACCGACCATATTTCAGATCTCTACCGACCAATTTAATCCATCCAAATCACCCCCAAATGACCTACGACCAGAATTGTAGGCTCCCCAAACTTCCCTCGACAACTTATCCAAGTCTCGTTCGATTTTGAGCACGTTTGACCTCCTTTTTCACAAATCAACAACCACATCCTATCAACTCCAAAAGCACTAACAAACATACCAAAGCGAAACATGAAATAGTAACCATCATCCATAAGCATACATCAACATATACAATTCATCCAAACATGATTAACATACAAGATTATGTCTAGATCTAGTTTTATGCCAAGATGACAATGTGGTTAAAAAGAGATGTAAGGTCATTTAAAATCCATTTCTAACTTTTAAAATTCATCCATAAATATGTATGAAGGTTATATTAAAATTTAAAATCGTTTTAACTTAGGAATCATATCAAAAACATCATTTATAACCGTATAGGCATGCGTAAAATAGTAAGAAATCATAAATCACTCATCTAACACCAAAATTACTAATTTAATCTCCAAATCTAAAGTGTACGGCAAGCAATTCGAATTCCCAAGCAACCAAAATTGTAGATTTACAATCGCTTTTGCTAATTACCATTCTAATGGTGGCTTAGGATAGGGTTAGTATGAGAAAGGTGAACTTTTTGATGAAATCTAGGTTAATGGAGATTTAGAGCTGTTTTTGAGTAGCGGGAAATGAGTTAGATCTGTCTCATTTGTCCCAATCAGGCACAAATCCCAAAATGAACTAGTGGACTTAAGTTTATGTTTAACTAATCACCCAATCATCTAGCCAACAGCAATTTAAACTTAAAACGGTTAGATCTCCTAAACGGTAAGTCCATTTTCTTAATACGACCACTCTGCAGAAAGAGAAACCATCATCCGGATCTAATGAAAGTGGTTTTATACCCTAATTCAACATTAATCAATAGTTATAGGCCCATAAGGATTTCTAGGTCCAATCTGTCTAATAAAAATTCTAATGGTGGAAAATGTCTCAACTAGTTATTTTCCAAAATTTTACAATCATATGACCTCATATGATTTAAATAATAATATTTTGGACCATTGATATGTAAAATATGAATCATTATAGTATTTATATTGAAGATCAACATTTGGATAATAATTATAAAATTACAGTAGTAAAGCAGAGCTAAATACAAAATATCAAAAGATATTCTCACACTTCTTTTTTCTAAACAATCATCGTCATTTGCAATCGATTCTATTGAATTGAAAAACGAATAAAATACTCAAATGACAAAGATAAATTGTGAATTTTTATATTTGAATTGACATTATTTTAAAAGCGGTACTCTAGATGCCGCATACGGTTGATAAAATATAACATAAAATGGATTAAAAAATTTAAAGAGGTTGTGATAAGAAGTGATACGGCGGCGCTTAGGTCGAAGGAAGAGGGATTTTGCAGGTGGAAGAAGGAATTAGGGCTTTTGGCGAGTAAGGCCTGTTTTAGTGCCTTAAATGGTTAGATACTGGTTTTAATAGCAGTCCATTACGAAGTAAATACATTTCTAAATATTTGAAAATTAAGGATAATTTGACCTAAATGCAAATACAAATATTTTTTAAATATTATTTTCTTTGACCTTAAATTTCTACCCATACTTAAAATCTATTTACAAAAAATTAGTGTGTTCAATAGAATTATAATATTTTGGTCTAACCCTAAACTTCAAAATTGCTTTATGCTATACATATGCCAGTACGAAATGCACATCGATTGGACGTGTTAAAAGAAAATGTATGTTAGCCTTTATTTCAACTAATTAGTATAAATAAATGCATGCAAGAACTAAAATTAAAATGATCGTGGATGATTTGATTTAGAAATTAAAATGAGCATTCCATAACTTTTATTATATATAAGATAGGTTTTTAGAGATTTAACATGGAATGGGAGAGGGGTAGAGTTTTAACTTAGTAATGTTGCAAGTACAAAGAGAAAAAAAACATGGTTAAGAAAGAGTTACCAAAATATCTTTTGTGCTATCTGTTTTATTTTATTACTAAAGAATGATAAATTTGTAAATTTAAAAGCTTCAAATCAAGGTATTGCTACTATATGTTCCAATATGTTAGGCACGTCCACTGGACGTGTACGAATGAAATTTTGAGCAATATATTGTACAATAATGGTTGTATGCGTAGACAAAAATAAACCACCCCACATAATAAAATATAGTGTTATATGAATGTGGGAAATATAATGACAAAGACAACCACTTCATGTAGTAAAAATTACAAGGGACATTTTGGATAATGCAAAAGTTTCAAACGTGGGTTTCCATACATACATACATACATACATACATATATAATCAGAATTTGGCAAAAAGTAGTCTTAGTTTTTGTTTAAAAATATCATAATAAAACTAAGGTCGTATGTTCGGACCCCAAGATGACAATTTTCACATTTTTATTTTTTTCTTCCTTTTTATTTCTTTTCTTATTAATGTTTTTATTTTTGATATCAATAAATTAGTTTTCACTCTTCTTTTTATAGATTTATGCTAAATGCATACTATATTTTGATTTTTTATTACATTTTAGCTTACTCTGTAAAAATAAATACACTTATAAATATTTGAAAATTAAAGACAATTTCTAATTTTAAAATCTAGTTAACAATAATTTATGATCGCAAAATTAAGAATATATATATATATATATATGTATATATATTCGAACTTTTACAATTTTTTCATTCTGAATTCGATATTTTTAATTAATTCATTACTCTATTTTTTTATCAATAAAAATAACCAATACTACATGCAATAGTTTTCTTTATCAAATATGTGTTTTGTTCAAATAATTTTTTTGTATATTTCCTGTACATACGTGGGATTCTCGTGCTGAATATTTTTATGTATACATATATTCACATCTTTCTTTCTAGTTAGATCTTACTGAAACTTAATCTTATTACTTATTAGTTTACTTAAAATATTTTAGGATGTAGCTTCTAGTCCTCCTTGTTTTTTGGTTTACGATTTGACAGTTCTGAGGTGATTTTGTTGATGAATTTGCTTTTAAGGATGATTTTGTTGCCGCCAATTAGGGTGAAGTTTTGTCACATTAGTTTTAGGATTATTTTGCAATGGCCTTTCTAGTAGCAACAATCATTTAGGATATTTTGGGTGATTTTAGTTGGTTTTCTGTTGGCTATAGAAAATTAAGAACCTAGGTTGTTGAAAGGTTGGAGTATCGTTTGGAGAAATGTATTGCTTGTTTTGTTCTTTTTTGTGAACTATGTTTTGGGCTTTGGCTTAGTGAATTGTTTGTTGAATTTTCGGCACCCCTTCGAATCTCCACTATATGCACACTTCATTTAATGTAGAAGAAACAAGACCACTGAACGAAGCTTTTTTGGTGCCATCATCATGATTGGATATCCCTACATCCTCCTTGGAGCACATATTTTCATGGAAACATTTATTGTAACAAAAGAAATCCCTTGTTGTTACATGCTACCAATCCTGTATATATGCTCATCTTCTTTAGGATATCTTACGATGTGGGACTAATCATAATCTAATCTACACATCCACTTTAATACAATGCAAGTCGCACATAACAAAATTTTCACCTTGGTGAGCATTTTCTCAATTCAACTTGAAGTTATAAAGAGTCCTCAAATATGTGAATAAGATCTCTAACACCTCTCGGTCCTCTTTTTCATGGTTGGAGCAGGCTGCATTGACTCTAATACCTGTTGAAAGTTTTAGCACCCCGTTCGAATCTCCACTATGCGCACACTCATTTAGTGTAGAAGAAACAAGCCACCGAACGAAGCTCTTTTGATGCTAGCTCATGATTGGATATTCCTACATCCGCTTGGAGCATATATAACTGCATGGTAACATTCGTTATAACAAAATGAATCCCTTGTTGTTACATGTTATCAATCCTTCATATATAGTCATCTCATTTAGGATATCTTACGATGTGGGACTAATTATAATTCAATTTATGCACTTACTTCAATATAATGCGAGCAACACCTAACACTGTTGTCCTTCTAGTCAAGTGAATAATAAAAGTTAGTGGCTAATTATCTAAAGTTTGTATTAAGTTTATCATTAAACAAGATTCCCCCTAGAATAATATATTTACCATAATTTTAATAAATGTATTTGAAATGTCTTTCATGTCTAATATATTTTAATGCCTATTTTTTATACATGTGCACTGTATATGCTAATGCACCCGTTTTTACAAAATTTTAGTAAAATTATTAGCCAAGCCATTAAAAATTTTATAATGGCCTATCAAAAAATGTTAAATTCGTACGTAAACACAATAATATGCATAAATTATTAACAAAATTTATTTTTTTACGGAAATTGTTATCTTTTATTTTATACTTTTTTTCATATATGGTAATTTTGTACATGATTATATTATCATCTTAAATTCTTTTATTTCTTAAATTTCACTTAAGTTTTTGATGAAAATTTTAATTAATTTGTACCGCACATAGATTAATTATATATGTTAATTTTGTACATGATTACTTATGTTTACCAGTGAGTTTTGAAAAAGTTTACAAAGTATTTTTGACATAGATTTGAACATTGGTATGGCTTAGCATCTGCAGATTAACAGTCTAATGGACGTGCTGAACCGGGTCTTAGAAGATTTACTAAGAGCTTGTTTTTTGATTTCGAAAGGTCTTGGGAAGATTACTTGCATCTTTCAGAGTTCTCTTATGATAATATATATCATTCTAGCAATGATATTACACCATATTTTATCTAGGTTTTTAACCCAATAGAATTCAATGGAAGTTAGAACATCCGCGTCAAGTAGAAACGACTCAAGAATCAACCAAAAGGATCAAAAGAAGGAACGAAGAGGGACTCAAGAGAAAAAGAGCAAAATTAGCCTCAGGGGGTGGATCGCTAGTGATCCATAAATATTGCTCATGGGTCTTCCATTCTTCTTGCATCATGAAGCATTATCTTTTCTAGGGATGCCTGCTAAGTTTCACGATATTCCAAGCAAGCTAGATCAAGAAGTGGGCATTCGTTTGATTCCAGTAATAGTCCAATGCAACCTGTACATGAATCATCATCAAAACAAGGCAACTATTCACCAAATCGCATGAAGGGCATCCACAAAAGGCATGGAACATGGTACAATTGAAGCGAGCCAAAAATAAGCTAACTGCATGGATCGCTAGCGATCCATACCCTACTAACTTGGCTCGCTACAAAATTTCTTAGGTGCCTTCGTATCTTCAAATGCAAGCTTCTGGCAAGGCGGCCTAGCTCAATAACTCTCTAATCCCAATAAATACTCATCCATCTGCAACATAAATGGGATCAGCTGGATGGGCTGCTGGAACTCTGCAGAATTGCTCTTCACTCTTCTTCTCCCACACAATAGTCATTTAGGGGTTTACTGTGATTCTCCAGTGAACTCTTGCACTTGTGACTTGATCTAACTTAGAAGTTCAATCAAATTGTAATCAGATTCAACTTGTAACAGCAGTCAGTCAATAACCAAAGTTATAAAGTGGACGTAGGCTTTATTAACAACCGAACCACTATAAAAATCTTCTTGTTCATTTACTTTTTCTACAACCTACTATTGCTTTTTCTATTTTATTTGCCTTGATAAACAGGGTTGGTGCTTTCACACTCAATCCAGGGTGTTGATCCATTCTTTGGGTTAACATTTTTTGGTGCTTTCACTAAGAATTGAATGCAGGCTTAGATCTAGCTATCTACTTTGGATCAGATAGGTTCAGAAGTTAGATCCTCAATCTCTGCTCAGAAGATCTGCTGCTAAGAATCAATGGCACCTGGAAGGAGGAGAACTACCTCCGGAAGATCCATAAGAGCTACCATTGTTGGAGAAGAAACAAACCCTCAACAAATTAAAGTCAACAAGCCCAATAACCTACAGTTAGGAGCTAACTTTGGAGATTAGGTTCCAGGATCCTCTATAAAGCATGAAGTTGTGACTAAGGGAGAATTGAACAAGATGGTTAATGAAATTAATCAGAAGATGGAAAACAACCAAAGAGCTCTTATGGACAAATTGAATGCACTATTGACCTTATAGTCACGTGCTGCTCCAAGAACCATGAAAGAGCCCACGACTGCCATGGAACAAGAAAATTCTTCCGTCTCTGGCCTAAACAGGAGAAACGACAAGCGGCAGTAGAAAGGAGTGATAGGTGGAGTCGTAGGAATTAATACGGAAGGAAACACAAACACTCCACCAACTGCAAGGCAACCAGCTACAAACTTGAATCTAGAGGTGAAACCCCACGGGAAGATATAACAATGGATCTCTCCGACTCAGAAGATAGTGAGCGACTTGACGACGACAAGCTGGAAGGAAATACCAATGCATTCAATAATGCTAGGGAGATCCAGAACTGCCCCTACCAGAGCAACTGCAAGCCAATGGAACCCTGAGGGAGTGGCTCTCCCGACAGGAGAGCCTAGGCTTCAGCCTGCTTACCAAGATCGTTTGCAAAATCAAACACTTGATGTAGCCACTGACAGCCAACCTGTAGATTACCAAACATCTGAGGCATATATCGCGGACATGGTCAAGCGACTAATGGATGAAAGTAAGGATAGAAGGGATGGTGAGTGGGGATCCGCTCCCAGTCAAACTCCCTTCACTGATGACATTTTGAATGAGCGGTACCCTGAAAAGTTCACTATGCTAACTATTCTATCTTACGATGGACGAGAGACCCGAAACCCCACTAGTATAAGTACAGTTGGTACATGGATGGAGCAAATGCTTTGAATGCCATTCGATGTAGATGTTTCCCAATTTTCCTAGAGGGAATTTCTTCCATGTGGTTCACCAGGCTTACACCAAGATCCATCTCCACCTTCAATCAACTAGCAACAAGATTCCTTGATCAATTTAGGCTTCACACGGCACAACCAAAAGATGTGATGTCCTTATCCTGCCTATTCCAGGGGCGGAATGAATCTCTAAAGTCCTTTATGAATCGATTCAACACCGCGATGACTGAAGTAAGTAATCCAAATGAGGATTTGGTTTTCATGGCCCTGGTCCGCGCTATCCACCCTGAAACCGAATTCGAGAAATGGATCAAAATGAAACAACCTACCACTAGGAAGGACTTCAACCAAAAAGCAAACCAGTATTTGAGATTGGAAGAGGCACATGAATTAGAAAGGAAATATGCTAACTTAGAACTAACCAACATTAGGCAGAGTGCCATGGCGACAAACCAAAACATAAATACCTCCAGGACCGATGAAGGGAAGGCAGGAAAAAATGGGAATCATAAAAGGAAGAACCAGAATTCCAACAAGCGAAATAAAAGTTGCAAGCGACTCAAAGATTTGTGGCCCGAAGAATACACCCGCTCAACGATACTCTAGAAAACATCTATCTCACGACACAGGGGATGGAAGAGTACAGGAAGCTGCCTAAAGAAGAAGCAACAGAACAACAAAAGCGTTCTGGAAAGTACTGCCGCTTCCATGAGACAAATGGCCACAACACGGATGAGTTTCGTCACCTGAAGAACTTGATTGAGGAACTGACTCAGGAAAACAAGCTTCGGCAATATGTGAGGAAAACACAGAATCCTGACCAACCCGCAGCACCCTAAGCTCCTAGAGATAAAGGAAATCAAGCTAGAACTAGCAAAGAGGGATCCAGATGGACTGACCAGAGACTCATCATTGGAATAATATTTGGAGGACCCCATCCCACGCAAAAGAGTTAGGGAGAAATGGAGCGGTATGCAAGCTCATTAAACCACGCTTCGAATGATTCGTGCTTTGCACTCGAAGATGGAACCCTTGCCAAGCAGAAGAGAACCCTGAACGATGACATAGTATTCCGGAATCGAGACACTGAAGGAATAGAAGCTCTAACTCTTGACCCCATGGTCGTGACAGTAGGAACCGAACCCGCCATGGTTCGACGAGTGTTGGTAGACATTGGTAGTTCTATGAATATCCTTTTCAAACGCACCTTTGATCGGATGAAGATCGGCATGAAAGATGTATCCGCTTGCCAAACAAAGATCCAGGGATTCACCGGTGAACCCAAACAACCTGTCGGAATGATTGGTTTACCCGTAGAACTCGGAGAAGGCGATCGAAGATTCACCCTCATCCAAACCTTTGCGATCGCAGATGAAATTTCCGCCTATAATGCCTTCCTGGGGAGGCCTGCCTTAGCAGATTTCAGGATTGCTTTAGCCCAATGGTGTCTACTATGAAATTTCTGATGGAAAATGGAGTCGGGGTGATCAAAGGAGACCAAAGTGCCGCTAGAGAATGCTATATCGCAGAACAACATGAGTCTACAAGAAAAGAAAATAGGAAGAATGAGGGGAGAACTCTCCACATTCATGAACCAACCGAATAGCAAATACAAAGCCACCCCTGGCTTAGGGACCATAGTCGATTTGACCACAATCAACTCGAATTCTCAATTACGTCCATCACCAATAGAACGTCATCACCAAATCGCTAAAACAAAATGCCAAAAATCCATACCATCCACCTCAAGTCAAAAATCAAAAGGCTAACATGGTCAAACTCTAAGTCGGCAGTGATCCAAGGTGGATAGGTCGGCGGCGATCCAAATTGACGAAGTTTCGAGAGCTAGGGATAAGGTGAAAGCGATGGTGAAGTTTAGTAGGGTCGATGGCAAGAAGCTCCGAAGGCGGAGATTAGCGACGGCGATGGCAGGGGCGAAGTTAGGGTTTGAATACTTTGGCTCGAGTCACGAAGCAGAAGGATCGGGCCACAAATGAAAATACGGAATGGAGGAAGGTCGGCACGTGTGAAGATAAATAGGAGGTTGCGCAAAAAAATTATGCTAAGTCTTTGGATCGCTAGCGATCCATCTAATTACTACCAATTTTCTCCAAACTTACCAAGCATGATCTACGTGTTATTTGCAAGCATCGTGAAAGTTGTGGGACCAAAATTGATTTATTGTTATGAGCAACAACAATTCACATCAGAACTCAATTGACAGCTAAATAACCAAAGCCAAATTCACATGATGGCCTAACCACGATCATTTGAACATCATTAAACGGGAACTCAAAGGCAGTTACTTCCAGAGCACGCCTTATTTCCAACGAAAGCATGCTCTAAGGGGCAAATGTTACCCAGTTTTTAATCCAATAGAATTTAATGGAAGTTATAACAATTGCGTCAGGTCGAAATGACTCAAGAATCAACCAAAAGGATCAAAAGAAGGAACCAAGAGGGACTCGAGAGAAAAAGAACAAAATTAGCCTAAGGGAATGGATCGCTAGTGATCCATCACCCATGGATCGCTAGCGATCCATAAATATTGCTCATGGGCCGTCCATTCTTCTTGCATCATGAAGTAATATCTTTTCTAGAGACGCCTGCTAAGTTTCACGATATTCCAAGCAAGCTAGATCGAGAAGTGGGCATTCGTCTGATTCCAGTAATAGTCCAATGCAACCTGTACATGAATCATCATCAAAACAAGACAACTATTCACCAAATTGCATAAAGGCATCCACAAAAGGCATGGAATATGGTACAACTGAAGCGAGCCAAAAATAAGTAATCCATGCCCTATGGATCGCTAGCGATCCATCATATTAGCTCGGCTCACTACGAAATTTCCTAGGCGCCTTCGTATATTCAAATGCAAACTTCTGGCATGGTAGCCTAGCCCAATAGCTCTCCAATCCCTATAAATACTCATCCATCTGCAACATAAAGGGGATTGGTTGGATGGGCTGTTGGAATTCTGTAGATATTGTTCTTCACTCTTCTCCTCCCACACAATAGTCATCTAGGGGTTTACTGTTATTCTCCAGTGAACTCTTGCACTTGTGACTTGATCTAACTTAGAAGTTCAATCAAATTGTAATCAGATTCAACTTGTAACACCAATCAGTCAATAACAAAAGTTATAAAGTGGACATAGGCTTCATTAACAACCGAACCACTATAAAAAATCTTCTTATTCCTTTACTTTTTCTACGATCTACTATTGCTTTTTCTATTTTATTTGCCTTGATAAACAGGGCTAGTGCTTTCACACTCAATCCAGGGTGTTGATCCATTTTTTGGGTTAACACCATATAAGACACTTTATGGAGACCACCAAAGTCACTTTTGGTCGCTTGACATGAGAGATGGACTTGTGCTTTGACCATATTTAGTTAGAGATGAAACTAAGAAGATTGAGTTAATATGTACAAGAATGAAGAGAGCACAATCAAGGTAGAAAAATTATGTTGAGATGAGGCAAAAGGAGATTATGGGGGACCACGTGTTCGCTAAGTTTTCACCAATGACAGGTGTGATGAGATTCGTAAAGGCTAGAAAGTTAGCACCTGGATAGGTAGGGTCATTTCCTATCTTGGAAAGCATAAACTTGTTTATCAAGTCATGTTGCAAGTAGTTTGGTGGGAATGCACAACGTGTTTCAAATTTGGCATTGAGGAAATGTGTACACGACCCAAATGATGTTATTGGACAATTGGCGAATTAACTACATAATCCAATATGACTTACGTGAGATGACTGAAATTAGAATTAGGGGTGTGTTCTATAGGAAATTATGTAATTGTGATTATATAAACCACTTAAATTTTATTTGAAATAAATTACATTTTTTGGTTTCCGTGCCTATATTTATTATTAAATATTGATATTGATGATTAAATTTTATACATACAATAAGAAATTCCTAGGAGTAAGTATTAAATTGATTGTAGTTAAGTATGTGTTAGTAATCGTGATTAATGAATCGGTATGAATAAATAAATATTTATCCTTAAATGTTCCTAATCAAGATGATTTGAGAAAGGGATATCAACTCACATACAAGAATAGTGTATGCAATGCTCCCTATATGATGAGCGGTGATATCTAATGATCCTTGGGAACATTAAGCGGTTACATACTTGTATTTATTGTGGATTAATTACAGAATGACTCATCGAGAGTCTTTTATAAGTTAGTTATATCAAAGACAAAATAAAGGATCTTACATGATGATGTGCAGTGGTCTTTTGACTTGAGAGTACCATGGATCATTTTATTGAGGCCCTTCTTTGATTCTGTTTAATCACTTGATATGACATCATGTTAAGACCATAATTGGGTAAGAGATTAGATGTTCAAAGAAAAACACTATTCAAGGAAGAAGTTATCTTCTTTAATATAAAAGGTGAGTGTCGCCATATTTAGCTTTTGACTCAAAATTTAAACTATCATTTGTGCATAGAAGCGAAACTATGGTTTGAATCGAGTTCAAATAAGCAAAATCTCCAACGTCATTTCCTAGATTGAAGTCTAGTCAGAAGTACCCATAGATCTCTGGATTAGCCATCAGGACGCTTATGTTTCTGAAGCAATTATGTGGGTCTCGAAAAAAATAGAATGGCTAGCTTATCAGAAAAGGAGCTTCTGTCTGGTTATTTTTCGGTGCTCATCACCATGCAATCTTATTTAGGAATGGTTGGTAATAAAAGTTTAGAGAAAAACCTAACTAGCATAGAAGCCTAGATTTTTCAAAATTTTAGTTACTATCTATCATCACTAAAGAGGTTAGCGCGATGATGAGCATAAAAAACTCGGATGAAAACTCTTTCTCTAAAAGCTAAGGGCCTGTTTGGTTAGCCATTTTCAGAGTATTTTTAGTTTTCAATTTTGCAAAATATTGAAAACTTGCTTGCTTTGTCATTTTGTAAAATTCATTTTTGAAAACAGCCCATTTTTCAAAATGGACTTAACACAAAAAACTGAAAACAGATTTTTTTTATTTTCCCAGTTTTCGGCCCACAATTAAAAGCCCGAAAATTCAAAACACAAAGAAAACACGTTCAAAACCCTCTTTTTATTCGACGGCCGCAAATTCTGAAATTCCATCGTGAGGAAAATCGCCGTCCTCTTCAAATTTCATCCCAAATTCAGGTAAATTTGATTTTTATTTCTCTGTTATCTCGTTTACTTCAAGCTAGTAATATCGAGGGTTAAGCGTGAATTATTTGACGATCCCTTCGATTTATTTTTTGTGAATTAGGGTTAAGCACGAATGATCTTCGATTTTGTTAAGATGTTGCTGGTTTTATTAAAATAATATTCCGATAGCTTTGCTGAAGTGAAATTAAAATGTAGTATAGTGAAATAAAATTGTGTGTTTATGATTCACGTTTAACCGTAAAGAATCAACATTCATCTAATTGGAACTTAATTGTAGTAGTTATTATCATAATTACAGTTTTTAGACATTACCTCGCACACTGTAGAAAACATAACATTATGAGGGTGATACTCTATGGATATTTTGATATGGAGAAATGTGTAATACTTACAGGTGGAGAAGCACTGATGAGTGGGAAACCTTCAATAATGGGAAAAATAGCTTCAGCTGGATGAATATGGCTGAACCAGTTATGCATCTCTATACTGAATCTACTGATGGATCATACATGGAAACAAAGGAAAGTGCACTAGTGTGGCATCATAAAGACGCTGATATGGGATTTGGTACAGCTCAAGCAAAAGAGATGCTTGAACATCTAGAGAGTGTTCTTGCAAATGAACCAGCAACGGTTAAGCCTGGCCAGTTTATTGTAGAAGTCAAACCTCAGGTATGGAATTCCTCTTGTTAATCTTTCCTTGTTCGATTTTTCTCTGTCATATCTACAAAATAAAATACTCCTAGGGAATTATCTTCGTATTTTTTGAAATTGTACTAATTCACTCAACACATAGTTCTAGTTTATGTTGATTACCTAGACTTATTGTTTTAATATTACAATATATGTATAACCAATACATCACTTCGTCGCGACTTGTAGTCTTGCTTAAAGAAATGAACATCTAGCTAGCAATTATTTTAATCTCATCAATCATATAGTATTTTGGCTGGTGTTTACATTTTGCTGGTTGATCTAGAGTTGCATGAATGATTAATTTCTACTTCTAGCTAGCTGCTAACACTTAATATTTTTCTTACTGTAACCACTTAACTTGAGCTCAAATCTAAATACATAAGTTGATTTGTTAATGCGAAAATAGTTAAAATTGGTAGCCAAGCAAGAACAAGTGCTGTTATCAATGAAGTTGAATTTGAGCTTGCCATGTAGGATTGAAATATTAGACCTCTATCTGGAGTTTTTATGCCACTTACCCTAAAGAGCGATTCAAGTTTAACCGTAAAGAATCAGTGACAAATGGCACAAGAAAACTTGAAGAATTGAAAGAAACCTGTTCACAACCCATCATATGTACATGTACTCATTTCAGCTGTTTGTTATTGTGATGGACACTCATTAACTTATGCTCTATACATGTACGGCCATGAACATGAACCTCATGTTATCTGTATAGATGTAATACGTGTTGTTACTGCATGTTCAAAAAAATGGATAAATTATCTGAAGGCATTAAAGTTTCTTTTATCAATCTCTGCTCTGTCACTATAATAAATGCATCTTCATATCTCTTTTAACGGTGCAATCATATAAAACTTGCAACAAAAAATGATGTTACTACTTACAACCATATGTTTTTACCATTTCACGTATCCAACAAATAGTTCAATACGATATAAAATCAACTCTCCGTTACATATTAACAGCACTTTATATACATATATATATACATATATATATATATCATCAAACAAGTACTAATTATATAATCCTGGCTATATTATAGTGTGATAAATATAATTTGCTAACCATTTTTATCATTGATCTGAAGTCCCATTGCAAGTATGCTTATTTAACTGTATCCAAAAGTCAGAATAAAATGTTGCAGCATTCAGAAGCATATCACTTATGCAATGATAAGATATATTTCGTATGTTTATGGACATATTTGCTTTCTTAATTGGTCAAGTTTCTCTTGCTTGCTTTGATGTGCGCTTAGGTAATTCTTGATTCCGATAATGATTTTGATTAGATTTGTGTAATGTTTGTATAATTTATTACTAACTTGTGGGTCAATATTGAAAACTTTATCATGCTCGCATGTTTATCACTTCCCAAGTAAATGATTTATTTCAATATTTACATTAATAACACTATTTCCATCAATCTATTACCCTTCATACTAAAATGATAGATGTGATCGAGTATTCAAAAAGTTCATGTTGCTGATATATATATTGATATATTTGTATATTTGTATTTGTCAGAAAAGGGAAGGCTTAGTATGAGGAAGAAGAGCCACTTAAATAGAGCAAAGACTACTTGCCTATAAGATACATCAAAACCTTTTTCCCTCTTTCTATAGTGATACGATTGATATATTTTATCTATCTTGTAATGATTTTCTTGTAATGATTTTGAGTTGAGATACGGTTGATTTGTAGCACAATATGAGTTAGTCTCATTTTAATATAGTTCACATTTCGATATTCATTATCATTTTCTGATCTTTGTCAATTTATGATTTTTCTAGTTTAATGACATTTTTTGTTAGTCTCATTCATTATCTCCTCTCACTTATATATTTAATGATCAAATTCCAACCAAATTTGAAATTGTCATTTTTGTTTTGGAATAGCATTTTTAATTTTTAGTTTAAAAACTATTTTTCAAAATTATAGAACCAAATACAATTTTCAAAATATTAAAAACACTCAAAATGAAAAATGGAAAATGGACTTCAAAAACTAAAAACCAAAAATCAAAAATGAAAACAAACAGGGCCTAATCATTCCAATTTTTTTGCGACCATACGTAACGACTTCAAAAAATGTAAGCAGAGAGGTTAGAGATTTATGGGCATTTCAAACTGAACCTCTAATCTAGGTGATGGTATGGCAAATTTCGTTTTTTCGAACATAATTCAAGCCATAGTCTCGCATGGGTTGACAAATGATATTTTGAAGCTTCATGTATATTCATGTTAGACCTGATTATTACTACATTTATAAAATGATTTATAAAAACTAAGTTAACTACATTATGCTTTTAGGTTCAACTAAGTTCACTAAATTATATTTATAAAAATGATGTTGTGACAGATGTGTTATGCCAAAAAACCAAAGCTTTGTTTGTTTGTTTGTTTAACTAACATTCGATCATGTGAAAAAGAAGAAGTTTAGAGTATAGAAGTAAGGTAAATAAAGGTACTTACTTATGTATAACACATTTGATTATCATGTTACAACACATTACATGTGACCATTATTTTGAACGTTAAGAATGAAATAAAAACTTACATACAAAAGATGTAAAAATTATAATAATACTTGCACATTTAAAACTAGATAAATCTTTTGGGAGATGTCAATAAATTATTGAACCATAATATCTTGCACAACATTAAATAAATGTACAATAAGTACCTACAATCCAATTTATGGTTGAATAAAGAAATAAGTAACTACTTTGATTTACTATTATCTTTATGTACCTAAAAGTTTGAAAAAAGTCGTCTGTGATTTAAAATTCTTTACATCATCCCTTAATTTTTTTGATAAATAAAAACCTGTTAAAGAAGAATACGTTATCATAATTAATTTAATATTTCATCTGGTTTAAAAAATGATTTTTTCCTTTCCATTAGAAATTTAAAGAATACAATAATTTTTCTAATATTGATATGTAATTTACTTAAATTAAAAACTAGAATTCAGTAAATATGCACACTCGATATACCTAAAGAAGATCCTTGTTGCAATTAATAATATCAGTTATAAATTTCATGAAAATTGTTTCAACGCTGGATATGATTTGATAAACCTAAAATCAAAATTCAAAACAGTAATTCACATTCTTCAAAAACTTTTTCACTCCAAAAGGTAATTCATCACATTTTATTCATCATTTACCTTTTCCCTTTCACAATTTCAACGTAATTAATTGGTTGTAATAGATTCTGAGGAAGTTCATTGTAACGACCCGTAAATTTCAATGGTTTTATTTATTTAATTAATTGAATTTGTGTGAAATTTTAAACAATCAAATTTTGAAATATAAATTTGATATTTGGAATGCATTTAATTAAACATAGCAACTGGTAAATTTTCGTCCGAAAATATGAAAATTTATTTCGCGCGTAAATTTACTTCAATTTAATCAGTTAAAAATAGGTGATAATAAAATGGTTTCCAAACCTGAATATTTTACATAGAAAATTTGTAAATCATCTTCTGAGTGAGACGTCATCTTTCGTTTCGTCAAATTTGAACATCTATTGCTCCGTTCATCTTATTTTTGACAAAATAGCAGCATTTATGGTACCGATTATCGACTTTTGATCGGATGATCCTACCACTGATATTTGTATACCGTTTTGATCGTCTCGTCGTGCTGATCCCAACGGTATATTTATTTCTTTGTTTTGAGGTCCGGTACGCGACGGAAATAATAAAACGTTGCATTGTAACGGTACAAAATTTGTGACTTTCCACTTTCTTACCTTTTCAAATTCAAACGTGCTAAATCAAATGGATAGCTGTACGTCCCATTGCTTTCGAATTTATATCTAAAATTTCGGTGGAACGTTTCTTCTGCCACTTTCTCTCCTTCATTTTGAACGGTTCATTTCTTCACTTCACTGTTGTTTTGTAAATTTCATTCTTTTTGCTCTGTCACTAATCCCTTTCCTCATTTCGATCAACTCCACCTTCCCCGCCTTGTTTCCCAAAACACAAAGTCCCCATCGCCCCATAGCCACCATCAACGCGTCAGCCACTGACCGACCACAACCTCCACTAACCTATAGCCGAGCCTACCTCTCCATCCCAGATCTGACCTCGGCAACCCGTAGCCTCCCACGCTACCACCCAGATCCTTCCCCTACCATTCCCATGCCATCTTCCTCATTTTCGAGAGCCACTGCCCCTCTCTTCCATGCCGGCCTCTTGATCATCCCTCCACCCAGTTTTTCTCCGCCGCCAAGCCCGACCCGCAAACACCTAGCAACCCGAGCCCAGATTTGCTCCTTCCTCCAACCTGAAGCCATGGCCAGCCTTGAACCCACCGATCTCCTTCTCTAATGTTAAGTCCCCTCCAAAGCATGTGCGCGTGAACCACTTCCTCTCAACCGATGACAGGCAGTTCTCCCTTTTATTTGCAGTTTCATCGGGTAATTATACGTACATATATACTATTTATATTTATATAAAGTTTTATATAGGGTACATATAAAGTTATATAAAAGTCTATTGTTATATATAAAGTTTGAACAAGTTATATAAAAGTGTTGTTTATACAGCTGCATATAATGTTTGTTAAATATATACATTTGTTTATATATGATGTTTGTAAAATATATATATGAGATTTGAAAATAGTTTACAGTATGTTTGATTATATAAATTAAGTATATGTTAGTTTAAACTATCTGTTAGTTATATGTTGTTAAATTATACAAGTATAAGTTTAAATTATATATATATATATATATATATGCATTAGTTTATAAGTTACAGTATTTATTTATGCAGTTATTTTAGTCTGGTTGGAAATCTATTGAGAAAAATATATATTTTAGCTTTTGTATTTAAGTGGTCTGCTTTGGTTAGTATATATTATATAAAGTAAGTCAGATATATATTATGTATAGATATAAGTCAAGTCGTATACATATGTATACGTAAATTTTTACATAATGACTTTATTTTTGACATTCCAGATCTAGGCATATTTATCTCTGTCTGCCTGCTTATATATATATACAAATTTACACATGTTATACCGGTTTACAAATGTATATGTTGGTTCGCATATCTAAAGTGGGATAAATTATAAAGTATGTAATATGTTATATAAACTATTATGGGCAATTTGTAGTTGCAGTCAGTTTATATATATATATCAGTTTTATATTGTTAGATATATTGTTGATTTCAAAAGTATATATATATATATAATTTCAAATTTTAATGTGTAGATATGGTTGTTTTATTTTATGTGTTTTATTTGAAACAATGGATTTATAAAATATATATATATATATATATATTTAATTTGATATATATGTTTAAATTTGGAATATGATTTTATATATATATATATATATATAGTTATATATAATTATATATATATAAGTTCACTTATACTATTTACCATCATCGATCCAGTTCTGATTTAATTTCGTCAATTCCTTATCTATCAGTTTGTCCGTCGAATCCGTATCCATCTAGCTTTGATTTGGAATTCGTGCTTGGATTCGTAACTCATCTTAGTCTCGTTCATCTCTAGCCTCGAAAGGTGAGCAATCACTCACGATTAATGTTCTTATATTTATTAGATTTAATTTCAATTGAAACGTCAATTGAGATATGCTGCTGTTAGTTGTTCACATTGTTATATATATATGTCATTAACTGTATCTGTTCACCTGTGACATCTGACACCATTATATATATTGTTGATATATGCCTGTTTCTGTTGTTATTTTATTATCATATCTGTTATCACTCTGCAAGTTCCCTGTTAGTATAGAATCACTATGGGTTGAAATGATACATACCCGAACGATCTGTAGAATAGGAGAAAATCGTTATGGGTTGAAATGATAAACCCAAGCGATTTTCAATTGAATTGAATTTGGGATTTCGGGTTGAAAAGATATATACCCGAATATGTTTTAAATTGCGGATTGAAATGATAAATATCCGTATCACTTGACCATAGGATAGAAAATTATATACAGGCACCGTTGGTCTATATATAAATGTTTTGAAAATGATTTCTTTGGTTTTGAAAAGAAATATATGATTTTGATAAATACTGATTTTAAAGATTTATTAAAGTCAATTTAATAAGTTGATGACTAATACGTTTAAGTATTTATTTAATATCTATAATTTCAAATATAGAATTTATAATGATTTGAAATTGATTGAAATTATATTTATTTAAGAATTATACTTAAATAAGTTTGATTTGAAATGTATTGAATATGAAATTTAAAGAAATGATTTACAACTTGAAATTTTAAAGGTAACTTAAATGGATATTTCAAACGTATAAATATTTAAATGAGATGTTGGATTTATTTAAATTGTAAATTGAAATTGTATTCAAATGTCATGGAAATGTTAAGTTAATATTTCAAAACTAAATAATTGTAAAGTGAATCTGATATGTATATAAATTTATCGAATTTAGTTTTGAAATGATGAATATTTAAAGCTTTGAAATATATTAAAATTGAAATGACTTATTTTATGGTTCAGATATGTATTTGAAATCGATAAATTGAAATGGTTTATTTAAAAGCTAAATCGAGTTGAAATGTATGATTTGAGATTTGATTAAATTAATTTTTTGGAATTCGAGTTAATTTGAATCGATTTGTGAAATTTAAGGAACTAATTTATTTTATAACGAAAATTTAATGTCTAGACTGTTTAAAAAGGGAAGTGTTATGATTTCGAAAACAATATAATTTTGGAAAGTAATATGATTTTAAAAATGGATATATTTGAAGTGAAATGATATCGTATTAAATTTGGGTTTTGAAATGATAATGATTTTGGTTTGAAGTATAACTATTTTGAAACGACCACGGTGTTATAATAACGATTGGTTGGCAAAGAGACCGGGATCGGATATGGACATACTCTCTGTCGATACCGAAAACCACTTTGACAACCGTGTACGCGGTGGAGATTCCAGAATGAAGTAGGATGGTAGCGATGTTCTTAAGGTATGTTACGTGGACCCAACTCCCATGAGTTGGCATAAGGTGGCTAAAACAGGAGCGATCTCGGACCAGTGAGGTAGCACCTCTTCTCGGACGCATTTCTTCGATATTATACTCTTACTTGTGATTTGACTAGATGGCCATCCTCCAATTTGGGAATGTTGTTCGAGGTGGAACGGTAGTGGCTGCTATGCGTATCCATCAGTCCGTGTGCGTAATTGGTATATCTACCCTGGCATTGCCTAGTTGTGCCGTGTCACCTACCATACCGAGCTTTACTACGATTATGATTTTAAGATCCGATCGCGTTAAGGTTCTCCATCCCCTTAACGCTATTTTCCGATATGATTATACTTTACTTATTTAGACACTATTATAATAGCGAATATTACTACATAGTAAATAGTTTAACGGATCCTTAGGGGATGGTTATCCAAACATCCTTTAAGTTACTTGTATTTCAGTTGATATTTCACTTGAGTTGGATTTATTAATATAAGAATGTTAATCCTGACTCGAGTGTTTTGTGTTTTGCTTTACGCTCGGGTCAGACTGAGTGATACAACATTGGAGACTCACCTTTGGAGTTGGAGCTTCGCTTGGAGATCCAGCTATCTATCGATCTTGCTTTCAGTTATTCCGTCGATCCAGTGATGTATTCAGATCTGGTATTTGATTATTGTATTGAGACATCTATTGTATTCGAGACCTCTGTTGTATCTTGTTTAACTCTGTTATATATATATAGTAGCTTCATGAACTACTACCCTTTGTTTCCGCTGCAGTATTGTTATATTACTCTGTGTCTGTGATCTGTAATTATTTTATTTACCGTATATACTGAGTTTTGCCAAATTTTATTTACAACGCAGTATTTTGAGCAATTCAACTCCGGCATGAGTGTCTACCTATACACTTATAATGGATGCGAATGGTTGAAAATATTGGGTCGTTACATGTGGTATCAGAGCTCTGGTTTTAGGCAAAACTCAGCATATGTAGTAAATTCAATTACAGAATCACTTTCGTTCGAGCGTGAATTCCTTCTTCTTTGACTCGGTTCCTTTGAATTTTGGAACGTTCACTTCGGTTCCAAAGTCCATTCGTGTCTCCCCTATTCGTGTCTTTTTAATTCTGGAGTACCCCATAACTCCACTTCGAATGATCTCTATAATAAATCGGCGGTCTCGCCAATATCTGAATAATTGATAAAAGAGTAAAACTCCTTTACAATCGGTATTGATTCACCGGAGATTTCTGTATCCTCGGTTTACGACGCTGCTATCTTATGCTATATCCGAATTTCACCTCTGGTAATTGAATGTCGATTTGCTTCAGAATTCTACATCGATCTTATCTATGAAGTCACGGTTGACCCGGTTAAGGTTGCCCGCGATTTATACAACTTTATCCATCTTCCTGTATGAAATACAATCATCTAACCTTCGTTTCGAGCCTATCTATTTTAGATTAGAATTCTCTTTGATTAGAGCCCCTCTATATTTGGTTCTCTATCCTTGTGTTGGAATCCAATTCTGGAATCATCGTGTGAGGGAGTGTATTTGTAATTAATATAAATAGTTTATGTTTATAGTGTGTTGTTTGAGTTGTTGATGTTGGTTTGGATTTTCGATCGATTCGTCTGATCAACGCTATCGATAGGATTTCCAAAACACTTGAATAGAGCAAACTGACACCATATAATTTTCAAATCTAATGAATGAAATAAATTTGTATGATTATATTTTAAATATATAAGAAAATTTTCCGAAATTAAAAGTTAAATAATTTGGTTGTTGAAAATGATAATATTTGATTATCATTTTATTGTTTTGTAAGTCATTGACTATTGCAAAAGGACTATTGTTTATAAATTTATTTGGAATTGGAATGAATTTAAATTGAGAATTTAAGAATTAAATTTCTGGTGATTTCAAACTTTGTTTTAAAAAGTCTTAAAATGTATATTATTTAAAGTATTTTCGAATAAAATGGTTTTCAAAGAATTTTAAATGTTTAAATCAGTGCTCTTCTCTTTGTCGCTGGAAAATAATTTCGGTGATGACGGCCGCATCATCGACATTCATTTTCGAGTTTCGAAGAGGAGAAACCATCCTGTAGCTTTGCTACGGTTTTGTTTTGAAAAAGAAAAAAAAAATATATATTCAATTTGAATTTCTTCAGTATAATTTGATGTATATATATATATACAGGTATCTGATTTTTAAATTTAATTAGATTTGAAATAAATATATTATATATCTCTAAATTGTTTGAAGTAAATCGGAGATTTAAATTCTAAAATTTTAGATTTAAGATGATTTCAATTATAAACTGAAGCCAAAATTCTTGGATAAATATTTAATTTAGAATAACTGAATTGTAAAATATTATTTGTATAATACCCGATTTCATCTCAACATAACTTACCTAAAATTTTCAGAAGTAAAAATGTAATTGGATAATACAATATAAAATGACTTTATAAGGAAAGATTTGAGTGTTATAGTAAATGTTATACACCTAATTTTATTATAAAGATGTTAATAGAGATAAATAGAAGTATAAGTTAAGTGGATAATAAGATGAGACAAATAAATTTGTTTTGAAGGAATTAATAAATTGAAATTTGATTAAAGTATGGAAATACCTTGAATTAAAAATCAATTACTGAATATAAGTTAATTTAAATTGAAATCTGTATGGTTTAAATTAATTTATATGGTTTAAATATATGTGATAGGATATATTAAGTGGAATAAACTTAATAATGATTTGGAATAAAAGAATTAAATTTGTTGAATAAAATATGAGTATAATAAATGATTATACAAATTGATAGTTTAGAAATTGTTAATTTAGAATGACTAGATAATAAGATAATGAATTTAGAAATAGATGAATTGGTTTAACTTAAGTGAACTCAGTGGATTAAATCAAATTGTTAAATATTAATTAGTTTTATTTGAAATTATATGGTTTAAATTAATAGTCTTATCTTGTCTTTTAATCTATTTTTCTGTTGGTTGCTTCTACTCTCCTACCTCCTTCCTTTTCGGGGACGAAAAGTTTTGAGTGGGGGAGAGTGTAACGACCCGTAAATTTCAATGGTTTTATTTATTTAATTAATTGAATTTGTGTGAAATTTTAAACAATCAAATTTTGAAATATAAATTTGATATTTGGAATGCATTTAATTAAACATAGCAACTGGTAAATTTTCGTCCGAAAATATGAAAATTTATTTCGTGCGTAAATTTACTTCAATTTAATCAGTTAAAAATAGGTGATAATAAAATGGTTTCCACACCTGAATATTTTACATAGAAAATTTGTAAATCATCTTCTGAGTGAGACGTCATCTTTCGTTTCGTCAAATTTGAACATCTATTGCTCCGTTCATCTTATTTTTGACAAAATAGCAGCATTTATGGTACCGATTATCGACTTTTGATCGGATGATCCTACCACTGATATTTGTATACCGTTTTGATCGTCTCGTCGTGCTGATCCCAGCGGTATATTTATTTCTTTATTTTGAGGTCCGGTACGCGACGGAAATAATAAAACGTTCCATTGTAACGGTACAAAATTTGTGACTTTCCACTTTCTTACCTTTTCAAATTCAAACGTGCTAAATCAAATGGATAGCTGTACGTCCCATTGCTTTCGAATTTATATCTAAAATTTCGGTGGAACGTTTCTTCTGCCACTTTCTCTCCTTCATTTTGAACGGTTCATTTCTTCACTTCACTGTTGTTTTGTAAATTTCATTCTTTTTGCTCTGTCACTAATCCCTTTCCTCATTTCGATCAACTCCACCTTCCTCGCCTTGTTTCCCAAAACACAAAGTCCCCATCGCCCCATAGCCACCATCAACGCGTCAGCCACTGACCGACCACAACCTCCACTAACCTATAGCCGAGCCTACCTCTCCATCCCAGATCTGACCTCGGCAACCCGTAGCCTCCCACGCTACCACCCAGATCCTTCCCCTACCATTCCCATGCCATCTTCCTCATTTTCGAGAGCGACTGCCCCTCTCTTCCATGCCGGCCTCTTGATCATCCCTCCACCCAGTTTTTCTCCGCCGCCAAGCCCGACCCGCAAACACCTAGCAACCCGAGCCCATATTTGCTCCTTCCTCCAACCTGAAACCATGGCCAGCCTTGAACCCACCGATCTCCTTCTCTAATGTTAAGTCCCCTCCAAAGCATGTGCGCATGAACCACTTCCTCTCAACCGATGACAGGCAGTTCTCCCTTTTATTTGCAGTTTCATCGGGTAATTATACGTACATATATACTATTTATATTTATATAAAGTTTTATATAGGGTACATATAAAGTTATATAAAAGTCTATTGTTATATATAAAGTTTGAACAAGTTATATAAAAGTGTTGTTTATACAGCTGCATATAATGTTTGTTAAATATATACATTTGTTTATATATGATGTTTGTAAAATATATATATGAGATTTGAAAATAGTTTACAGTATGTTTGATTATAAAAATTAAGTATATGTTAGTTTAAACTATCTGTTAGTTATATGTTGTTAAATTATACAAGTATAAGTTTAAATTATATATATATATATATGCATTAGTTTATAAGTTACAGTATTTATTTATGCAGTTATTTTAGTCTGGTTGGAAATCTATTGAGAAAAATATATATATTAGCTTTTGTATATAAGTGGTCTGCTTTGGTTAGTATATATTATATAAAGTAAGTCAGATATATATTATGTATAGATATAAGTCAAGTCGTATACATATGTATATGTAAATTTTTACATAATGACTTTATTTTTGACATTCCAGATCTAGGCATATTTATCTTTGTCTGCCTGCTTATATATATATACAAATTTACACATGTTATACCGGTTTACAAATGTATATGTTGGTTCGCATATCTAAAGTGGGATAAATTATAAAGTATGTAATATGTTATATAAACTATTATGGGCAATTTGTAGTTACAGTCAGTTTATATATATCAGTTTTATATTGTTAGATATATTGTTGATTTCAAAAGTATATATATATATAATTTCAAATTTTAATGTGTAGATATGGTTGTTTTATTTTATGTGTTTTATTTGAAACAATGGATTTATAAAATATATATATATATTTAATTTGATATATGTTTAAATTTGGAATATGATTTTATATATATATATATAGTTATATATAATTATATATATATAAGTTCACTTATACTATTTACCATCATCGATCCAGTTCTGATTTAATTTCGTCAATTCCTTATCTATCAGTTTGTCCGTCGAATCCGTATCCATCTAGCTTTGATTTGGAATTCGTGCTTGGATTCGTAACTCATCTTAGTCTCGTTCATCTCTAGCCTCGAAAGGTGAGCAATCACTCACGATTAATGTTCTTATATTTATTAGATTTAATTTCAATTGAAACGTCAATTGAGATATGCTGCTGTTAGTTGTTCACATTGTTATATATATATGTCATTAACTGTATCTGTTCACCTGTGACATCTGACACCATTATATATATTGTTGATATATGCCTGTTTCTGTTGTTATTTTATTATCATATCTGTTATCACTCTGCAAGTTCCCTGTTAGTATAGAATCACTATGGGTTGAAATGATACATACCCGAACGATCTGTAGAATAGGAGAAAATCGTTATGGGTTGAAATGATAAACCCAAGCGATTTTCAATTGAATTGAATTTGGGATTTCGGGTTGAAAAGATATATACCCGAATATGTTTTAAATTGCGGATTGAAATGATAAATATCCGTATCACTTGACCATAGGATAGAAAATTATATACAGGCACCGTTGGTCTATATATAAATGTTTTGAAAATGATTTCTTTGGTTTTGAAAAGAAATATATGATTTTGATAAATACTGATTTTAAAGATTTATTAAAGTCAATTTAATAAGTTGATGACTAATACGTTTAAGTATTTATTTAATATCTATAATTTCAAATATAGAATTTATAATGATTTGAAATTGATTGAAATTATATTTATTTAAGAATTATACTTAAATAAGTTTGATTTGAAATGTATTGAATTTGAAATTTAAAGAAATGATTTACAACTTGAAATTTTAAAGGTAACTTAAATGGATATTTCAAACGTATAAATATTTAAATGAGATGTTGGATTTATTTAAATTGTAAATTGAAATTGTATTCAAATGTCGTGGAAATGTTAAGTTAATATTTCAAAACTAAATAATTGTAAAGTGAATCTGATATGTATATAAATTTATCGAATTTAGTTTTGAAATGATGAATATTTAAAGCTTTGAAATATATTAAAATTGAAATGACTTATTTTATGGTTCAGATATGTATTTGAAATCGAGAAATTGAAATGGTTTATTTAGAAGCTAAATCGAGTTGAAATGTATGATTTGAGATTTGATTAAATTAATTTTTTGGAATTCGAGTTAATTTGAATCGATTTGTGAAATTTAAGGAACTAATTTATTTTATAACGAAAATTTAATGTCTAGACTGTTTAAAAAGGGAAGTGTTATGATTTCGAAAATAATATAATTTTGGAAAGTAATATGATTTTAAAAATGGATATATTTGAAGTGAAATGATATCGTATTAAATTTGGGTTTTGAAATGATAATGATTTTGGTTTGAAGTATAACTATTTTGAAACGACCATGGTGTTATAATAACGATTGGTTGGCAAAGAGACCGGGATCGGATATGGACATACTCTCTGTCGATACCGAAAACCACTTTGACAACCGTGTACGCGGTGGAGATTCCAGAATGAAGTAGGATGGTGGTGACGTTCTTAAGGTATGTTACGTGGACCCAACTCCCGTGAGTTGGCATAAGGTGGCTAAAACAGGAGCGATCTCGGACCAGTGAGGTAGCACCTCTTCTCGGACGCATTTCTTCGATATTATACTCTTACTTGTGATTTGACTAGATGGCCATCCTCCGATTTGGGAATGTTGTTCGAGGTGGAACGGTAGTGGCTGCTATGCGTATCCATCGGTCCGTGTGCGTAATTGGTATATCTACCCTGGCATTGCCTAGTTGTGCCGTGTCACCTACCATACCGAGCTTTACTACGATTATGATTTTAAGATCCGACCGCGTTAAGGTTCTCCATCCCCTTAACGCTATTTTCCGATATGATTATACTTTACTTATTTAGACACTATTATAATAGCGAATATTACTACATAGTAAATAGTTTAACGGATCCTTAGGGGATGGTTATCCCAAACATCCTTTAAGTTACTTGTATTTCAGTTGATATTTCACTTGAGTTGGATTTATTAATATAAGAATGTTAATCCTGACTCGAGTGTTTTGTGTTTTGCTTTACGCTCGGGTCAGACTGAGTGATACAGCATTGGAGACTCGCCTTTGGAGTTGGAGCTTCGCTTGGAGATCCAGCTATCTATCGATCTTGCTTTCAGTTATTCCGTCGATCCAGTGATGTATTCAGATCTGGTATTTGATTATTGTATTGAGACATCTATTGTATTCGAGACCTCTGTTGTATCTTGTTTAACTCTGTTATATATATATATAGTAGCTTCATGAACTACTACCCTTTGTTTCCGCTGCAGTATTGTTATATTACTCTGTGTCTGTGATCTGTAATTATTTTATTTACCGTATATACTGAGTTTTGCCAAATTTTATTTACAACGCAGTATTTTGAGCAATTCAACTCCGGCATGAGTGTCTACCTATACACTTATAATGGATGCGAATGGTTGAAAATACTGGGTCGTTACATTCATTTTCCAAAATGTTGGGGTAATTAGCTGTAGGTTTCTCATTACGAGATAGATTTTGATCACCTTTGAAAAATTCTTTAATCACCCCTTTTCTAATAATATTTTATATGATTCCAACTAGAACTCGACAGTCGTCATCTTGTGACCATTCATCTTATGAAAAGCACAATAATATTTGTTAACACCTCAGGCATTGGTTTTGATGACAACAACCATATGACATTATATAAAATATAGATACTAATGTTTTTATCAAGATATATATGGTATATAGTGCAATATATTAGATAGATGTTGATTAAGAAGATTGTACAGTATTAAGAGCAGATTTAAGAGGCTGATATAGAGATTCAAGAGTCAGAGAATAATGACTCACGAGTTTTGAAGATTCAAGGTATCAAGATAAATTATAGAGTCATAGATTATTTTGTTAAAACCCTGATAGCACTTCTTTGATCTCTCTTCATTTTTCAAAAAGGTTTTAAAATCTATTCTCTAATTTTAAATAATTTTTAAATATTCTGAATTTCAAAATTAATTTTTAAAGAATCCATGTTTTTAAAATAATTTTTCAAAGTGGCCTTAAAATGATTCCTAACTTTTTTATTACAAGATTATTATATTTTGAGTAATCTTTTAAGTATTTTATTTTAAATATACTTTTAATTTATTATACACCGATATGGTTTTGGTTTTATGTTTTCTAAATGCTTATAGTATTTAAAAGTATATTTTGACATTTATTAAACTTTGATTTTAAATATATATTCACATATACATTATATATACACACACACTCTTTCGAAAGAAATTCATATTTAAATACTTTATATATTAAAATATTTCAAAATAATTTTATAAAGTTTTCTTAAGATTTATTATGATTAAAATGTGTATAAACTATATTTAAATGGTTTTACAAAGTATCAAAATATTTTACAAAATTTAACATTTTCAAAATAATTTTTATTTAATGGTTTTTCAAAATTACAAAGGATATGTCGACATATCCTCGTCATGTATATCGACATATAGGCCAAGAATTTCAAAATTCAAATTTGAATGAAAGTGTCCTTTTGTCTTATCTTTTCACGAATGGACATGACTATTGTTTCTTTATACATAGGGGTTTTCCAAACAAATTTTTGTTAACTACTTTCACATATTTCACTCCTCTATTACTCTCTTGAATTCTAAAAAAAAATACTCAAAATCTTCTCAAATTCAACCAGAATCAAATTCAAAATCTATTGATTTGATTCTCTATTTCTTACTCTCTCATCTTTATCATTCAAATCAAGATCATAGTGCTATTCTAGAGGTTATATGATCATTTGTGCTCAAGATCAAGAAATTGAGTCTGTAAACTATATCAAATCATACTCTTTTATTTTTGGGTGTTCTTAGTGTCCATGAAATCCAAGTGGGTGTGCTTGTGTCCCGTTTGAATTAAGTGGGTGTGCTTGGTGTCCCGTTTGAATCCAAGTGGGTGTGCTTGTGTCCCATCCAAAACTAGTGAGTGTACCCAGAGTCGAAAAATCTGAAGTGTGTGTCTCGTAGCCTTGAAATCGAGATTGTGTAAACTTTAATATTTGAAAAGAAATATGTACAAGAAATCGTACAAGACTGAATGTAGGGTAACTCCGAACTAGTATAAAAATTCCAAGTGTGATTTCTCCAACTCTCTACTTTTTACTTTTACTGCATTTGTATTTATCTGTGTTTGCATCTATGACAGTTGATTTTGCATTGCTTAATTATAATCTAAAATAATTTAAAAATATTCACCAAAATCATTAAACACTATTCACCCTCCTTTAGTGTTAAATTAGCCTTAAGATCCATCTTCCGCAAACTAACAATATCCTCCTTTATTCGGTTTTGGATTTTTCCATAATTTGAATGAAGTGGGATACTCGGTTTCATCTTTTGTCATAGCATAGATGTAAGAAATAGGCCAGTTCAACTCAACAGAATTTGCTTTAGAAAACTCATCCCATTTTCCTCTTTTATTTAGGGTCATAAAATCTTCCCATTTCTCTTTGATTCCTTTTGTTGTGGAACATTTCATCCATTCGGATGAATTTGCCTGCTTGGAAGTGAAAATCTTGCAAGTCCTTGCAACCAAGAATACAGACTTTACAACCATCAACTTTTCTCGATCACTTACTCTTTATGCCTTGTTAGCTTAAACGTTAAACCACTTCAAATAATCCCTGAACAACTCTCATGGCCTTTGTTTTATGTTGGTAAACACATTCATGTCAATAGTTAGCTCTTTTGAAGTGCAAAATTGTGCCAAGAATTCGTAGGCGAACTGCTCCCATGAGTAGAAAGTCTTCTTGCGATAGCGTCGGTACCAACTTGCAGCTGTACCAAAGAAAGTGATCATGGATAGCCTATATCTTACCGCTTCAAGGGCATCATATAAATCCATCAAACTCTCAAAAGCCATTAAATGGTCGTCTGGATCAGTTGTTCCATCATATTTGATCGATATGATTTTGATATAAGGTGGTAATGAGACTACCATACTCCCTTCCATGAACGGAGCTCTCCTAAAGTTGTTTTTGGGCCCATAGTCCTTTTCCCTTTCAAATCTGTTGTATCGCCTACCATTTTGTTAGCTAGATCTTTCAGGCACACTTTATTATTTTGGTAGACTCTTCATTTCAGCTTGTATAATTTTTGTGTAGAAGAAATGCAGATAGTACTACGAGAGTTTTAGACGCCTAATTTTGTTTTTGAATTAGATGATTTTCATCTTCTCTTTGCATCCCTAAGTTTCCCTTTTCAACATTCGTAATTTTCAAGTTCGACAATTCGACCTTCCTTCAAGATATTCTACTTCTTCCTCTTTATTCTCTTTTATCCTTTGCGATTTTCTCAAATATTCTTGAGAGACAAGTATTTCATAGTTCATGCTTAGTTTGAATTTGTCTCTTCATGGTTTTAAGGTCATTCTCTTCTTTTGATGTCTCCACCGACATCGATGCTTGGCCTACTTCCACATTTTCCATATTGAATTGATGAATTATGTTCTCCTTGAGATTCTTATGATGTATGGTTTCACCTTGCACTTGGACATTAACATCTTAGTCGATCTACCCATTTTGTAAGAAGTTGATGGTGAAATAGTAGCCAATAAGTTGTCTTTCCTAAGTTTAACTCTCAATGAAAGCACCACTTAATGTTAGAACAAAATTTGGTCCAACATAATATTCTTAGTTACAAAGGGTTTATGACACTTGAGTAAGATGGAACATTTAGTCGAGTGTGTTATAATTGAATCCATATGAAGTCATTATGCGAATAATGCTTTGTCAAAGTCCTCAATTAGAAAGTCATAAATTAGAATATGACCTAACGCCCATTAAAGTCCCAAATTCAAGATTTTTTATTATGCATAAGATGAAAATAAGGAAGAAGAACAATTCAAAATTCGCTCCTTTCTAGTAGGGGTACATGTCTATTTATAGAGAACCTCGGCCTTTATATTTATGACACGTACCATTTAGGAATAATGAACAATCATGATTCGCCGATGTATAACACATTCGGAATGACATGCGATACATTCCTTCTCTAGTTTCTCCATGATGACACGACATAATTACTCGAATAGGAGAAGGCCACGTGGCCAGTTAAGGCGTTGATTTTGGGTGTATTCTTCAAAGTGTGATAGCTCTAAATTATCAACTTCCAATATCCCAATCTATTAACAGGCGACTGTCATGAAATATCAACTTCTGATAGTTAAACCTATCAGCACGTGAAAGCTTTAAAATATTAACTTTTGATAGCTCATGAAATATCAACTTCTGATAGTTAAACCTATCAACATATGAAATAAAATATTAACTTTCGATGGCTCAATCTATCAACATTCGAAAGCTCCTCCTTTTTACTTTATCAACTTCATTTGTATCAACTGTTGATAGATTCATTTATATTCCACTTGTGATGGCTGTATTATTCCTCAACTTGCGACAACTCTTTTGCATGTCAACTTGTGATTCCCCTCATTCATCAATTCGCGATAGTCCTACTCATATCATTCTGCACAAGTCTATAATGTCAACTTGCGATGACTCATTGTTATCAGTTTGTGATAGCTCGTTTCTTGTCAATTTGCGACAGTTCAATATATGATGGCTTATCTCAATTTTTTATAGCCTTCATTCCTCAATTTGTGATATTTTTCACATCTTGTCCATTTTTGGAAATTTTGGGGTGTAACACTTAACATCCTCCAAATATTTATCATAATGAGTAATAATTCGATCACTGTCCTTTTTCTCAATCTTCTTTCACCGAAGGAGTAACTGATTAGCCTTACTAATGTCAAACAAGGATTGAGCAAATCTCCTCTATATACAGTATTGATCGTAGATATTATTAATGCATTCTTTGATGTTGTCGGCAGCATTAGAAGGGATATTCTTCAAAGGATAAGCAAATTTGACCCCCATCAAAATAGAAGTAGGGAAAGTTTTCTATTGAGTAGTAAAATAGGTTTTGAGACCACTGTAGAAATATGAGTAGAAGTGGGCTCCTTCCCATGTCTTTGTTGGACAAGCTCAGAGGTCGTAGAACCAATATGTCGAGAAATGTGTTTGGATTTATATGAAATGACCCTCCTATTTCCACCCTAATTTCATAAGGATTTTTTTTTTTTGCTAAGAGATGATATATAGATATATCATTCATTGCAAATATCTTTTCCAAGGTCATTTTCTTTTTCCAATAAACAAAATATATCCAGGATCAAAATAACTTACCAATATAAATATATCAGTGTATATCTAATAACATACACATACATATGAAGATGTATGTGATCTTCTTATCTAAGTTCAGAGTGTATACTTCATTTTTTGTACAAGAACATTCTGTTTGATTTAGATCTTTAGCAATTCAGATAAATTATTGTATTCAGATTTTTGGCCATAATATCCACTAGAAACATGTACTTTAGTTTGTCATTAGGATTAAGAAATGATCAAGTAATAATCAGTGGTAAACAAGCTTTTAATATAGATGATTATGTTAAAGTCTGGATAATATCAAATTCAGTATAAAAGTAAGTGGATCCTAAGTGAACACAAGCAACATCTAGGCGTAATGGAAACGCGCCTAACTTATACATGAAAGGTCACGAGTTCGAGTGCTATGTTGGTTGGTTCAAACACAATTTTTGGTTTTTCTTTTTATTTTTCTCCTGTATGGTTAGAAATCTGATACCTACCTATAATTGTGCATATATATATGATTTTGCCTATAACCTATCATACAAAACAATTCTTTTTACATAACTATTTTTAAAACCCATTCCTACAACTGTTTTAAGAATTTAAATTTATATTTTTGCCCAATTTATCAACATGTACACAGGTATTTATGTACATGTCATTATCTTTGCCCAATTTCCAGAAAACTGAGTGAAACAATTGCTAAATGTACTATGCTTTGAAATGCATCTATATTTTCAAGATACAGTCTATCATGATCAACCAATACTTCATTTAGTTGAGGCTGGTTAACTCATGAGTCTTGTATATGCTCTACACTAGTTCAAAAACAAGGGAGATACCTTTCATTTCATTCTATCTGAAGCTTTTAGAAAAACATTTTACTTTTCCTAATTCAATTCAGAAATGAATTCAGATTTATTTACAAAGCATTTCAGTAAAAAGAAAATAAAATCCTTTAAGTTTACTTCTTGCTAAATCTAGATTTTAGTTCTAAAACTCAGTGCTCTGTTATGTCTCAAGGTTAACTAATACATAATATAAATTATACAAAACAGTAGCTCAACTACATGTGCATATTTCTCTTCCAAACATTCATATCAATAATTAAAATCATTTCATTGTTTCCCAGTCAGATTTTTCCTTTGAGATTTTAAACCTTAGTGCATAACAATATATTTAACATGATACAACTAGTTCATCTAACCATAATAGAATTCATTACATGACTGGAAGTCTTAGAAACATAATATTTTTCCTGAATACATGCAGATATAATCAATTTAAACTCTTATTGAGACTAGCTAGCATGTTCATTCACTCCTCCATAAAAGCCATAACTTCATTTTTACTTAGTGCTTGGGTTACCTGAAAGAACATAAGTGGCTGCCTCATTTTAAAATGAGACACCCCAGATGCCATGAGCAAACAAGGGTCAGATCTATGATCTGGTATGAATAACATCAATTCATTCATGATATTAAGCAATAGAGAATATAAGGGTACTAACTTGTTATTTAAGCAAATTTCTGCAATCAAATATTTTAACATAGTATAATTAAGTTGATTCAGGTATGATATATTCACTTATCATTCCTTCACTTGCATACATAATCATGCAAACATGATTATCTATTGGCATCAATTTCATTTACTGGAATCATCTTGGTTCCATACCATTCAACCTACGAAATATCCACATTCCTATTTCTTCATTTACAGGTTGTAATATTCAATTTAAATCCCTGCCTCATCTGCTATTAAGGAATCACTGGGACACATTGCAATGAACTAATTCACATCATTGCACAAAGATCTCAGGGCTTAAACAAACCATGTGCCAACTTGCATACTTCAAATATGACAAGCATTCCAGCAGTCATCTTGGCCTTCCCTTCCCTAGTTTATTTACTAGTGTATTATCTTAAATCCTAACATCAAATATGCTAAGTGAACATGTCACTGCAAACATGGAAACATCCATAATTTCTTCTAGCATAATTTCCCCTCAGAAATAATCAGACAGTCATTTCCTAAATGGGGTCAATATGTCTTGATCTTAGTAAATATAAGAACATTTTCAACTGTAAAAGAGGCATGGCATGTTATACTGATCTGCAAGCCTTTATGATTGATTCAGATTCAAGATCTGGTTCAATCATAATTTTAGCTTGTGGTTTTTTTTTTTGATTAAGGGCTCAGCACTTAGAAAATTTCTATTGCACCCTTAACATTTTTCTTTTCAAGCCTCAGCACTTATACCAAGTATAATGCAGCTCCAATCATTTTTATAAGGTTTCCATGCCATAGATCTATAACAGTTGAGAGTATTCTCTATATAATTTTTAAGATCCTAAACTTTAACATTTATGAGTATAAATAAAACAGTATGATACTCATCCAAAGACAAATGTCTCAACCAATCAAAGATCATCAAAATCATCCATATTAAATCATATCAGATTTAAAATAAAACATCCAAAAAGCATTGATGAAATCATATACATCAAAACCAGAAATACATAAATGGCAATATAAAAAGTGGCTGCCTCAACTCAGGTCTTAATGCCATGAACTCAGTGAGATTACTCACCTAAATGTTTCTTCTTATTAATCCAGAAAATTCTTGTTTGAGTGTTTTCTCCTTCCTTTCAATATTTTCTTCTTCTTTTCTTATTTTTATGCAGCTCGGGGTAAAATAATTCTACTGGCTAAACTGCCTATTTATAAGCATTTTTTCCTCTAGGGTTTTATTGAAACAGAATTCCATTTCTGTCCTGGCTTAGCATCATGCATTTTTCATTCATATTACCCCGGCCATATTAACCAATTTTAAAGGCTGCATTTTCTTTCTTTTACTTTTTCAGAAAATGGCCACTCACTTAGTCATGTCAAAAGTGTGACTATCTTATTTTATTTTTCAATTATTTCTGAAAATCCCCTTTGCTATTTTTGCCTATACAAGCTTATTAACTTGTATCACATTTCATGTCATTTTAATGTCATTGTTTTACTTGCTTATATATATATACTTTTCAGCACTTAAAAATATATATATATATATGTACACATATCTTATCTAGGCTTATTTGATTTCTCTTTAATTTCAGAAGCATGTGCACCTATATGTATACAGGTTTACTAATATACATAATTTTCTCTTCTGGGTTTTAAATAAAATTTGTTTACTGATTTAAAGTAAAACTTACTTTTCTTATTTTCTAAGATGACCCATAAAATCTCAGAAATCAAATAACCATGTTGCAAAATCATGTTTGTATTGCTCTTTAATTCTTGTTTTAAATCCAAGAAATCTGGAGTTCTTTCTTGTGCCATTTCAGTGTGCACGTGCACACATATACTTGCACACTATTTATTCCAGAAATTTCACCATATTTAAATCTAAATATTTCAAAATTAAATCATTTTACAAAAATGATTTTTCACAAAATTTTGGGGTATTACATTCACCCCTCCTTTTAGGAATTGTGTCCTCACAATTTTTCTAACATTTAGTAAGCATCATTTTTCTTTTCTGAAAACTTATCAAATATATGCATAAGCAAACAAATTCAGCCATATCAACCATGCATAACAAATAATTTTTCCAGAAGAAAAAAAAAATTACCTTTTAATTTGCAAAAAGCTTAGGATAATCCATTCTAATCTTATCCTCTAACTCCCATGTGCAGTCATTAGGATCACTACTCCACTGGATCTTAACTAGTTTCAAGGTTTTGCTCCTTAATTTCTTTTCTTCCTTGGCTATAATCCCCACTGGTTCTTTTTCATAAACCAAGTCAGGATTTATTTGAATTTTGGTAGGCTTTTCCAAAATGTCTTCCTTATCATGTACCCATTTTCTAAGTTGGGACACATGAAAAACATTATGCATTGCTTTCATCTCCTCTGGTAGTTCTAATTTGTAAGCCAATGAACCAATTCTTTCCAGAATTTTATAGGGTCCAACATACCTTGGTGTAAGCTTACCTTGCTTGCCAAATCTCATGACTTTCTTCATAGGTGAAATCTTGATGAAAACAAAGTCTCCCACTTCATATTCCACTTGCTTTCTCTTCCTATCTGCAAATTTCTTTTGCCTATCTTGAGCTGCTGCTATTCTTTTTCTTATTAACCCAATTTTCTCTGTGGTTTCTTTAACATATTCAGGTCCAAGAATAGCCCTTTCTCCAGCCTCTACCCAGCATATAGGTGATAAACATGGCTTGCCATATAAGGCTTCAAATGGTGCCATCCCTATGGTGCTTTGGTAACTGTTATTGTAGGTGAATTCAGCTAGATGGAGGTGGTCTTCCCAGTTGCCTCCAAAGTCCAGTGTACATGCTCTCAACAAATCCTCTAAGACTTTGTTCACCACCTCAGTTTGACCATCTGATTGTGGATGGTAGGCAGTGCTTAAGCACAATTCACTCCCCATAGCCTCTTGAAAACTTTTCCAAAATCTTGAGGTGAAGATGGTATCCCTATCACTCACAATGGTTTTGGGTATGCCATGCAACCTTACTACCTCTTTCATGAATATTTGAGCCAATTTTGGAGCATTTCTTTCTGTTTTAATTGGGATAAAATGTGCTACCTTAGTTAGCCTATCCACTATTACCCATATACTTGTGTTTCCCTTCTTAGATCTAGGAAGACCATCTATGAAATCCATAGATATATCCTCCCACTTCCACTGTGGTATACTAAGGGGTTGCAATAGTCCTGATGGCCTTTGTGTCTCTGCCTTGACTTGTTGGCAAGTCATGCACCTTGCAACATATCTGGCCACATCTGACTTCATCCCCTTCCACCAAAGATTTCTTTTCAAATTTTGATACATCTTGGTGCTACCTGGGTGTATGGAGTACTTACTCCTATGGTACTCATTTAATATTTCCTCTTTCAATTCTATATTTTCTGGAACACATATCCTATTTTTATTCCTTAAATAACCATTTTTATCAATTTGATAATTTATTACTTCCTCCCCTTTTGATATGAGCATTTTCTTTTCCAGCATGTTTAAGTCTTGTTCCTGCATTTGTCCAATCTTAAGAAGTAAATCTGATTGCAGAGATATCATACTTAATTTTCCTTTACCTTTACCTTCTTCAATAGGCATCATTTGTTCCTCACTGTTTTCCTCAATTTCCAAATCAGTAAGTATAGACAAATCCCTAAACTCTTCCATCATCAACATGGCTACCTTGGCATGTTGTCTACTCAAGGCATCTGCAACTTTATTTGCCTTGCCTGGTGTATACAGTATATCTAGGTCATAGGCAGCTAGGAACTCTACCCATCTATGTTGCCTCATGTTCAAATCTTTTTGTGAGAATAAATATTTCAGTGCCTTATGATCAGTGTACAAAATGAATTTGGCACCTAACAAATAATGTCTCCAAAGTTTCAAAGCATACACAACTGCTGCTAGTTCAAGATCATGGGTTGCATACCTGGTTTCATGTGGCTTTAATTGCCTAGATGCATAGGCTACCACCTGGTCTTGCTGCATCAACACAGCCCCTAACCCAGAGCCACTTGCATCAGTGTACACAACCAAATTTTCATTTCCTTCTGGCACTCTCAATACTGGTGCATCAATCAGGGCTTATTTTATTTTGATAAAAGCTTGCTCACATTTTTCTGTCCATACAAAGGCTTGTTTCTTTCTAGTTAAATTGGTAAGTGGTGATGATATTTTTGAGAAATCTTTTATGAATCTCCTATAATATCCTGCCATCCCCATAAATGATCTAATCTCACTGATGGTGCTAGGCCTTTTCCATGCTTGGATTGCCACTACCTTGTTAGGGTTTACTGATATTCCTTTGGCAGAGATGACATGCCCAAGGAAATGCACTTCTTCTTTCCAAAATGCACATTTTGAAAATTTTGCCTTTAAATCATTTTCCCTTAGTCTTGACAAAACTAAATGCAAATGATTTTTATGCTCTTCCACTGTCTTAGAATAAATCAAAATGTCATCAATAAAAATCAGTACAAACTTGTCTAGATAATCTCTAAATATTCTATTCATCAAATCAACAAAATATGAAGGAGCATTTGTCAAACCAAATGGCATGACCAAAAATTCATATAAGCCATATCTTGTGTTAAATGCAGTATACTTAACACTTGAGTCTTCAACCTTCATTTGATGGAATCCTGATGCTAAGTCTAGCCTAGAAAATATTTTAGCTTCACTGAGTTGGTCAAAGAGATCATCTATTCTAGGCAATGGGTATTTATTCTTGATGGTTACTTTATTTAGTTCTCTGTAATCTATGCACATTCTCAAGGTACCATCATGTTTTCTCACAAACACTACTGGAGAACCCCAGCAAGAATTGCTTGGCCTTATAAATCCCTTGCCTTCTAATTCTTCCAACCGATTTTTCAATTCTTTCAGTTCACTTGGCCCCATTCTATAAGGTTTCTTGATTATTGGACTTGCTCCTGGAATGAGATTAATTTGGAACTCAACTGGTCTGTGGTGTGGAACACCCTTAACTTCCCCAAACACATCCAAGTATTCATTAACTATGGGAATTTCTTCAATGGTTAGTTCACTCAGATCTTTTTCTAAGTCAACTAAATGATACAATTTCCCTTCCTTAGCTATTTCACATAGAACTGTGATTCTCTGGCCTCTAGAATCTTGCAATGATATGGTGGATGAGTCTAAATTAATTATGGCTTTAAATTGCCTTAACCAATCTACCCCCAATATAACTCCTATATTTGGGTAATTTAAAACATATAAATTGGAAATAAAAATATTTCCTCCTATGTTTAACTCCACATCCACACAATTCATGTTCAAAACACTAGAACTCCCTAGGGGACTTTGTACAAGCAATGGGGTTTCAACCAATTTGCAGTTTAATTTTAACACTTTAACTAATTCATAGGAAATCAAAGAGTGTGTTGCTCCAGTATCATATACTACTGGTATGGGTATGGCACAAATGAGTAATGTACCTTCCACTTGGCCATGATTTTCAGCATCAATTTTCACTGCAGATTTGCCTTTTCCTTCCAAAGTTGCCAATTTCCCTTGCTGTTTATTCTCAGGACAGTTCCTCTTCATATGCCCCTCTTTCCCACATAGGTAGCATTTGAAGGCTCCTCCTTTTAACTCTGGGCACCTTGGTTTGATGTGTCCTTCTTTTCCACAATGATGGCAAACCAATTTCTTCTTAGTATCATTGGCTTTAGTATCTTTACTCTTCCTGTTGTCTGCCTCCTCCTTCTTTTTATCATAAGGGTGATATCTTCCCTTATCCTTCTTGTTGTTGCTCTTAAAATTCCTATATTTCTCTCTTTCTTTGTCATGTTGTTCCAGTTTCAAAGCCAGATCAATTACTTGATCAAATGTTCTATCTGCATATGGTAGCATAGCTCTGCTAAGTCCTGGGTTCAGCCCTTTTATATACCTATCATTCTTGGATGCTTCATCTGCCACTAGCATTGCTCCATAATTAGATAGCCCCTCAAACTTTTGAGTGTATTCAGTGACATTCAAAGTTCCCTGCCTAAGTTTGATAAATTCTTCAAGCAAAATGGTCTTGGCTGATGCTGGTACAAATCTTGCCTCCAACATCTCCTTGAACTGATTCCAAGTGATTTCATTTTCATTTCTTCCAGCTATGATCACCTCCCACCAGCTTAAAGCTACCCCTTTCAGTTGTCTAGAAGCTACTTGCCTCTTTCTTTGGTCATCCAACTGCATGTCATTGAAAATCCTATCAAGTGTTCTCAACCATGCTTGAATTTCCATCACACTCTCTGTTCCTTCAAAACTCTTGCCTCCCAAATTGGAATAAGTCTTCAGTAGTTTTGAAAGCTCTTCATGTGGGTTCTCAGGCCTATGCCCAATTCCATCTCTTAAAACCCTCACAAATTCTTGCATATCAAGCATTTGAGGTGCACTGGTTCCTGCATTGTGATGAGATCCTCTTCCTACCATGTTCTGCTAACTAAATTCTGGGTAAATGGTATTAGTATATTATGAGTGCTTCTATAATTTCTAATTTCTTATCTAAATTATTTTATCCAAAACAAACAGACATTATACATTTCTATAATACTTAACAATCAATGCAACCAAGTGCTCTGATACCAACTGAAATGACCCTCCTATTTCCACCCTAATTTCATAAGGATTTTTTTTTTTGCTAAGAGATGATATATAGATATATCATTCATTGCAAATATCTTTTCCAAGGTCATTTTCTTTTTCCAATAAACAAAATATATCCAGGATCAAAATAACTTACCAATATAAATATATCAGTGTATATCTAATAACATACACATACATATGAAGATGTATGTGATCTTCTTATCTAAGTTCAGAGTGTATACTTCATTTTTTGTACAAGAACATTCTGTTTGATTTAGATCTTTAGCAATTCAGATAAATTATTGTATTCAGATTTTTGGCCATAATATCCACTAGAAACATGTACTTTAGTTTGTCATTAGGATTAAGAAATGATCAAGTAATAATCAGTGGTAAACAAGCTTTTAATATAGATGATTATGTTAAAGTCTGGATAATATCAAATTCAGTATAAAAGTAAGTGGATCCTAAGTGAACACAAGCAACATCTAGGCGTAATGGAAACGCGCCTAACTTATACATGAAAGGTCACGAGTTTGAGTGCTATGCTGGTCGGTTCAAACACAATTTTTGGTTTTTCTTTTTATTTTTCTCCTGTATGGTTAGAAATCTGATACCTACCTATAATTGTGCATATATATATGATTTTGCCTATAACCTATCATACAAAACAATTCTTTTTACATAACTATTTTTAAAACCCATTCCTACAACTGTTTTAAGAATTTAAATTTATATTTTTGCCCAATTTATCAACATGTACACAGGTATTTATGTACATGTCATTATCTTTGCCCAGTTTCCAGAAAACTGAGTGAAACAATTGCTAAATGTACTATGCTTTGAAATGCATCTATATTTTCAAGATACAGTCTATCATGATCAACCAATACTTCATTTAGTTGAGGCTGGTTAACTCATGAGTCTTGTATATGCTCTACACTAGTTCAAAAACAAGGGAGATACCTTTCATTTCATTCTATCTGAAGCTTTTAGAAAAACATTTTACTTTTCCTAATTCAATTCAGAAATGAATTCATATTTATTTACAAAGCATTTCAGTAAAAAGAAAATAAAATCCTTTAAGTTTACTTCTTGCTAAATCCAGATTTTAGTTCTAAAACTCAGTGCTCTGTTATGTCTCAAGGTTAACTAATACATAATATAAATTATACAAAACAGTAGCTCAACTACATGTGCATATTTCTCTTCCAAACATTCATATCAATAATTAAAATCATTTCATTGTTTCCCAGTCAGATTTTTCCTTTGAGATTTTAAACCTTAGTGCATAACAATATATTTAACATGATACAACTAGTTCATCTAACCATAATAGAATTCATTACATGACTGGAAGTCTTAGAAACATAATATTTTTCCTGAATACATGCAGATATAATCAATTTAAACTCTTATTGAGACTAGCTAGCATGTTCATTCACTCCTCCATAAAAGCCATAACTTCATTTTTACTTAGTGCCTGGGTTACCTGAAAGAACATAAGTGGCTGCCTCATTTTAAAATGAGACACCCCAGATGCCATGAGCAAACAAGGGTCAGATCTATGATCTGGTATGAATAACATCAATTCATTCATGATATTAAGCAATAGAGAATATAAGGGTACTAACTTGTTATTTAAGCAAATTTCTGCAATCAAATATTTTAACATAGTATAATTAAGTTGATTCAGGTATGATATATTCACTTATCATTCCTTCACTTGCATACATAATCATGCAAACATGATTATCTATTGGCATCAATTTCATTTACTGGAATCATCTTGGTTCCATACCATTCAACCTACGAAATATCCACATTCCTATTTCTTCATTTACAGGTTGTAATATTCAATTTAAATCCCTGCCTCATCTGCTATTAAGGAATCACTGGGACACATTGCAATGAACTAATTCACATCATTGCACAAAGATCTCAGGGCTTAAACAAACCATGTGCCAACTTGCATACTTCAAATATGACAAGCATTCCAGCAGTCATCTTGGCCTTCCCTTCCCTAGTTTATTTACTAGTGTATTATCTTAAATCCTAACATCAAATATGCTAAGTGAACATGTCACTGCAAACATGGAAACATCCATAATTTCTTCTAGCATAATTTCCCCTCAGAAATAATCAGACAGTCATTTCCTAAATGGGGTCAATATGTCTTGATCTTAGTAAATATAAGAACATTTTCAACTGTAAAAGAGGCATGGCATGTTATACTGATCTGCAAGCCTTTATGATTGATTCAGATTCAAGATCTGGTTCAATCATAATTTTAGCTTGTGGTTTTTTTTTTTGATTAAGGGCTCAGCACTTAGAAAATTTCTATTGCACCCTTAACATTTTTCTTTTCAAGCCTCAGCACTTATACCAAGTATAATGCAGCTCCAATCATTTTTATAAGGTTTCCATGCCATAGATCTATAACAGTTGAGAGTATTCTCTATATAATTTTTAAGATCCTAAACTTTAACATTTATGAGTATAAATAAAACAGTATGATACTCATCCAAAGACAAATGTCTCAACCAATCAAAGATCATCAAAATCATCCATATTAAATCATATCAGATTTAAAATAAAACATCCAAAAAGCATTGATGAAATCATATACATCAAAACCAGAAATACATAAATGGCAATATAAAAAGTGGCTGCCTCAACTCAGGTCTTAATGCCATGAACTCAGTGAGATTACTCACCTAAATGTTTCTTCTTATTAATCCAGAAAATTCTTGTTTGAGTGTTTTCTCCTTCCTTTCAATATTTTCTTCTTCTTTTCTTATTTTTATGCAGCTCGGGGTAAAATAATTCTACTGGCTAAACTGCCTATTTATAAGCATTTTTTCCTCTAGGGTTTTATTGAAACAGAATTCCATTTCTGTCCTGGCTTAGCATCATGCATTTTTCATTCATATTACCCCGGCCATATTAACCAATTTTAAAGGCTGCATTTTCTTTCTTTTACTTTTTCAGAAAATGGCCACTCACTTAGTCATGTCAAAAGTGTGACTATCTTATTTTATTTTTCAATTATTTCTGAAAATCCCCTTTGCTATTTTTGCCTATACAAGCTTATTAACTTGTATCACATTTCATGTCATTTTAATGTCATTGTTTTACTTGCTTATATATATATACTTTTCAGTACTTAAAAATATATATATATATATGTACACATATCTTATCTAGGCTTATTTGATTTCTCTTTAATTTCAGAAGCATGTGCACCTATATGTATACAGGTTTACTAATATACATAATTTTCTCTTCTGGGTTTTAAATAAAATTTGTTTACTGATTTAAAGTAAAACTTACTTTTCTTATTTTCTAAGATGACCCATAAAATCTCAGAAATCAAATAACCATGTTGCAAAATCATGTTTGTATTGCTCTTTAATTCTTGTTTTAAATCCAAGAAATCTGGAGTTCTTTCTTGTGCCATTTCAGTGTGCACGTGCACACATATACTTGCACACTATTTATTCCAGAAATTTCACCATATTTAAATCTAAATATTTCAAAATTAAATCATTTTACAAAAATGATTTTTCACAAAATTTTGGGGTATTACATTATAGGAGGATACCGTAGGTTGTGTAGAAGGAAGTAAAGAAGTGGGAGCAGCTGGAACCTTGGAAGTAGGGACAAGATTAGGCATGGTAGTATGTCGATCTTGTTCTTTAGGAGGAGGGAAGCACTCATGATATCGAGTAGAGAATCTCCTACCCGATCCAGAGTGATTGCAAGACTCTCGGTCATGATCACCATGATATGTACATTCCTTCTCACTCTGCCTTTCTTGCTCTTTCCTTTGGTTCCTCAACGAGTCAGACTCGTATAACAATTCATGCTTTCAATGTGAAGGTTTGTGCCCATGAAAACCCATGGTCTATCATGAAGTTCATCGTAAAGGTTAGAGTATCCTATTGTGCCTAAAAAGAAACACGATTAAACTAAGACCTAGAAGATAAGGAATAGTGGGTGACATGTTAACGTGTTGTGACTTTGAGTGCCATGTGAAGTGTTGGTGTGCTTTATTGACCCCATGGACCATGCTCATGCAGTTGGCTGAGTGGAGTGATCTCCCTGACAATGGTTGAAGGTTTGTATGTAGCCATACAAATAAGGGAACTAAGGTCTGGAAGTCTAAAGTTAGCAATAAGGCATGCGGAGATATGATCAGGGATACTCCCAAGAGAACCAAAAATATTATCAACTCGAGGAGCCGGGGTTTTCTCCTTAATAGGAGTCTGATGTGGTTGTGAAGTAGGCTGGGGAAAGATTATATTTACCCTTGGACGATGGGAAGGTGGTAATATTCCTTCATCTCTGCTTATTTCTCCTATAGATTTGTATCCAAGATTCACATCGTCATCATTGCCTCTATCCTTACCATTATCATATTCATCATTATCTTCACCACCCTCATCTTCCTTTTGATTGGAGGGTCTTGTACAATGGGTTGGACCACTTGATTTATAGCAACTGGTGGCTCAACTCAACCTCTTGAGTAGGCTGAGCACCTCTATGGGTAGCAGGAAGAATACCAAGGCTGCGACTATTGGGTAAAAGTTGGAAGTGTCCACTACAAGGATTACTGTTTATTCCAACGGAGGGGGGCAACGGCCGCCAACGGCATTGACCAACGGCTTCCAACGGCTACCAACGGCAAGTATTTTCCGGATTATTATCAAGGGATAAAAAAGATATCCGTTGGACGCTGTTGGAAATTGCCGTTTGCGGCCGTTGGTAGCCGTTGGAAATCCGAAGCAAAATTCACGGCAGCAGCTTCTTCTTCCCCATTTCAATTTTCACCTAAATCTAACCCAAAACCTTCCATCCTCCTCCCAAATTCGCCACCCACTTCCATTCCAACCTCCAACGTCCCTCGGTAGCATGTAGAAGCCCTCTCCAACCCTAATCCTCTCCAATAAAGGTATAAACCCTAATCCCCTTTTTTATTCAATTAGGTAATTTAGTGTTAGATTTTCAATTTATATGTTTGTATTGACTATTGTATGTGTAGTTTAGTTTATTGATGCTTAATTTTTATTATTAACCTATGTATTATAAGTTAATTGTATATTATAGTATATTGTATGTATGGTGTATAGTGTATTGTGTGTATAGCGTAGTGTAGAATGCTGCTTGTATGAAAATATAGTGCAATAAGTTGAATGATGACATTAGATTAGAAAATATCGAAAATGATATTTAATTTTATAACATACGGTTACTTTGATTTTTTTAATAAGTAATATACTGTATTAATTTTATAATGTACGGTTAAAAAATATCGAAAATGATAGTAAGTATAGTATCGAACGTCAATTTTTTTTATAAATATAATATGTTACAGAATATGTAATATATTCGAAAACCCTTAGAGTGTTTTTTGGCCCCGTCTGATAAGTATTGTATATGATCGTTATGTGGATATTCGTTTTTTTAACAGAACGGACATCTGTATTCATCTTATACAGTATTTGTTGGATTTGTCCTTGTATTGGACAAGTTACGAATACAATAACGTAATTAAATCGCGTAAATTATTTCATTTTAAATGGTTCACAAAATTTCGACAGCGCTTCGTTTATGTTCCCTGTGTACACGCAAATGTGTACTGTTCAGGGAACTAAAGCGAAGCGCTGCCGAAATTTTGTTGAATCATTTAAATTGAAATAATTTATGCGATTTAATTACGTTATTGTATTTGTAATGGGAGGTAGGATGACCCATCACCATAGAGTCAATGATCAGTTATTATAAAATTCACCTGTAAACTGTTTTAATAATATGTCAATGCAAATTAATATCGTACTTTTTAACTATATACGTAGGTTAATGGACAATTATTTTACTGATCGGAGTTGGATGTACAAAAAACGAAGAGTTGAAAGTGGAACGTCAATTAGTGAACATTTTAATAATGGTGTTCGCGTATTTATTGATTTCGCTTTAAGTAATAACGGCAACGACAAAGAAATCCGTTGTCCATGTACTAAATGCAAATTGTTAAAGCATTTGGTACCAGAAATGGTAAGAGTTCATTTGCGTCAGTTCGGTTTCGTGTCGAACTATTTGGTTTGGGATCGTCATGGAGAACCGTTAGCATCTAATCGTGTTGAAGCTGAGGAGGTATTGAGTAATGAAATTGATACGACAAATCTCGTAGAACATATGGTTGAAGATGTTGCACGTTCAATGTTCCCTGTTTCTCAATTAACCGATGACGATGGTAATACTGAAGACGAACCAAATATTGGTGCAAAAAAATATATGATTTGTTAGAAGCGGCGAAGAAACCCATTTGGGAAGGTTGCACAAGCGGAACCCAATTGTCAGTGACTGCTGAGTACATTGCGATGAAATCTAAATACAACCTCACAGAATCTGGATTTACAGCTGTTGTACAAGCTGCGAAATGGCATATGCCTCCCAATAATTTAATGTGCGAAAATCATTATGAAGTAAAAAAACTAATGTCGGCTTTTGGTTTACCATATCAAAAAATAGATACATGTCTAAACGGTTGCATGCTGTTTTGGAAGGAAGATATCAATCTTAGACATTGTAAAATATGCAATCAGGAAAGGTACAAACCAAGAAAGAAAAAGGGAAAGGAAGTCTCGTATAAGCGTATGCATTATTTACCAATTACTCCTAGACTTCAAAGGTTATATGCATCTTCTGTAACTACGCAACATATGAGATGGCACAGTATGAGAATACGAGAGGAAGGTACGTTAACACACCCAGCTGATGGGGAAGCATGGAAGCATTTTGACCAGAAATATCCTGATTTTGCATCCGAGAGTTGTAATGTTAGACTTGGTTTATGTACGGATGGATTTTCACCATTTTCTCAATTTGGCTCTAAATATTCGTCCTGGCCTATAATTGTCACAGCTTATAATTTACCTCCTTGGATGTGTATGAAAACTCCATACATGTTTCTTACAGTTGTTGTTCCTGGTCCTGATGATCCGACACAAGGAATCGATGTTTATTTACAACCTTTGATTGAAGAATTAAAAACATTGTGGTACGAAGGAGTAGAAACATATGATATTTCTAAATAAAAAACTTTCGCATGTATGCTTCTTTGTTATGGACAATCAGCGATTTTCCTGCATATGCAATGCTTTCAGGTTGGAGTACGGCTGGTCGCCTAGCTTGTCCTTACTGCATGGAAGAAACAAGAGCATTTCCTTTACCTCATGGAAAAATTTTTCGTGGTTTGACTGTCATCGATGTTTTCTTCATGTTAATCATCCATTTAGAAGAATAAGAAAAACTTTACAGCTAATAGAGTTGAAACTTTAAGCGCACCTACGGTTTGGTCAAGCGAAGATATTTATGAACTTGTAAAGGATTATCCAAAAATACATGAAACCGGAAAGCAAATTGAAATTCAAGGTAAATCATCGATTCATAACTGGTGCAAACAAAGCATATTTTGGGAGTTGCCTTATTGGAAAAATCTCCTGATTCGTCATAATATTGACGTGATGCACAATGAGAAAAACGTGTTTGATAATGTGTTTAATACAGTTTTGAATGTCAAGGGGAAGACGAAAGATGATTTGAAATCAAGGCGTGATATCGAAGTATTATGTAATCGTCATGAGCTTCATATGAAACCAAATGAAACAAAAAAGCCAAAAGCGTGCTATGAGCTAGACAATAATCAAGTTAAAATATTTTTAAAATGGGTGGAAGGATTAAGATTCTCGGATGGTATATCTTCTAATCTTCGTAGATGTGTGGACTATAAGAACAATAAACTTAGCGGGATGAAAAGTCATGATTGTCATGTTATGATGAAAAATTTATTACCCGTCGCTTTTAAAGAACTATTGCCCGTAAAAGTTTGGACTGTTCTAACAGAACTTAGTCTGTTTTATAAAGAGATTTGTTCTACTACATTAAAAGTTGATCGTCTACGTAAACTTGAGGAAGAAATCCCGATATTGCTATGCAAATTGGAAAAAATATTTCCTCCTGGTTTTTTCAATGTTATGGAGCATTTACCTATTCATCTTCCATTTGAAGCACGTCTTCGAGGGCCTGTGCAATATGGATGGATGTATCCATTTGAAAGGTATATTCATATTTAGTTCATTAAATATTGGTTTAATTATATGTATAAAAAAATTGATTTAAAATAATTTGAAATAGATATTTAAATCATCTAAAGAAAAAAGTGAGGCAGAAAGCTCGAGTTGAAGGCTCAATTTGCAAATCATACATTGAAGAAGAAGCTTCATTTTTTTTCTCTCATTATTTTAGTGACCATGTGAACATATCATTTGAAAGTGCTCCGCGTAATGATGAAGGCATTGATCAAGATGATTGTCAATCGACTATATCTATTTTTAAAAAGCATGGTCGGCCTTCTGGTAAATGTGTGGAAGTATGGTTGGATGACAGAGATTATCACGTAGCACACACATATATTCTTCTCAACTGTGCTGAAGTTGCACCATTTGTTAGGTAATATACTTATATATGTAACATTTCTTGTATCTTAATTAATAAATATACAAATATGCACACATGTATCTTAATCAAAATATAACATTTCTTGTATAATTGCAGTATTTACGAATCACAACATCCGAACGGAGATATCAGCAAAGAATTCTCTAATTGGTTTTCTAAGTACGTTTTTGATACGACAAATGGTGTTGTAGACGAAGGATTGAAACATTTAGCTTTGGGACCAAAAAGGATAGTCAAGACCTATCCAATATTCTTTGTGAATGGATATAAATTTAATACCAAAGAATACGGTGCTGAAAAATTAACTAACAATACTGGTGTATTTGTTAAAGGTAGTGATGATCCAAATGATCATATACATGATTTTTATGGCGTGCTAACCCAAGTTTTGCAATTGTCGTATTTCACACGACCTGCAGAAGAAGTATTTTTGTTTAAATGCAACTGGTTCAGCAACGTTCCAGGTTCTGGAATAAACGTGCATCCAAAATATAATCTTATAGAAATAAAACATACTTCGCATTATCATAACTACGATCCTTTTGTACTTGCCAAACAAGCTCTTCAAGTTTATTATGCTTCTTACCCATCTCTAAGAAGAGATAAAGTAAATTGGTCGGCTGTTTTTAAAACAAAGGCAATATTTACATTTGATGGACGGAACATTCCCGATGAACAAGCTTACCAAGCAGATATCGAGGAAAGTAGAGGAATAATAATAACAGATGATCAAATAGATTTTGGACCTCTAAACGATGATTCAAATGCATTAATTGAAGCATTTGAGAGTACAGAGGAACAAAATATAGAGTACGAAACAGAGTCTGAAACCGAAATTGACGAGGACTGATCAATAATCTACATTTTGAAGGTAATTATATTTAAAATTATAATGTTTTCATTAAAAATGTTATGCTAATGTATGATATGTGTCACGTACTCTTCTTATGTTATGCCATAATGTATGTTTTACATATAGTCATTTAATGTTCTCATATAATGTTTGTCTGTAACATGTTCTATAGATATGTCTTCACGTAGACGATCTGGGTCTACACATTCTGGGTCTCCCTCCTCTTCACAGAGAGGGACTATTCGTCTTGCAGATCGTGATCGCGGTGGTCCATCAGAGGAGATGCCACGCACTACAATTTGGCTAAAGCCAAAAGCCGACAGATCTGGGTAAGTATTAAGTTTCAAAATTAGATTTTATTCTCGTACAGTCTATTATAAGTATAGTAGTCATAAAATAGTAAAAGCTTTTTTTTCCTGTTAAACACAGTGGTTTTACGTTAGAGCCATCAAATATAGTTCTTTCATTATCTAAGCGTGCATACCAGAGTCAGATGAATGAATGTTGGCCCAAATGGTCCTTGATTCCAGAGAACGTGAAGGAAGCTATTTGGCAGGACTTTTTGGTATGAGTGATATTACTTGTTAGGTTTAAATATCTAATCATGTTTACACTACGCATAAAAACTATATAACTCTTATGTAATCAAACATGCAGGGCCATGTGGACATCCAGGATGCAGATCTTTCCGTTGTACAGCGTCATTGGCAGAGTAAGATTGCAAAGAACTACAGGGAGACTTTAAATGCTGTGAAATCAAGTGGAAGCAAGCCAAATTGGATGAGCGCTGTTGTGTGGGAACAGTTTATCCGCTGGTGGGCCAATGAGGAATTTCAGGTAAATTTAGCATATATTTAATTTAAATTGTTCTACGCAAATAATATTTAAATTAAAACTATAAAACAATTTTTTTTTCAACTTAAATTTGCAGAAAGAGTCAACTAGGAATTCTGCTAACAGGAGCAAGAACCCCGTCACACATCGCGGTGGTTCTAAGTCATTCCAGCATCACCGCGAGGACTTGGTATATTTATTAATTAACATAAACATTTATATAAAAATATTTAATATATATATTTATATGTGCATATTTCAGGAAAGACAGCGCGGTGGTCCTGTCAGTCGTTGGGATGTATTTGCGCATACGCATGCGGTGACTCAGATTGACGATTCAGGCTCATATTCGTACACCTGGGAAAGTAATGACAAAACAAGGGCCGCATATGTAAGTATAAGATAATGAACTAAAAGTTTTAAGTCTACTAAAATAGCATTATCTAAATTCAATTGTATTTTGCATACTAGGAAAAGTTTCAGGACGCACGAACATTGATGCTCCAGGACACCGGAAGAGCACAGTTGACCATTGATGAGGAGAACGCAATATTTGAGTCTGTCATGGATCCAACGACCCATGGGAGACGCTTTGGATTTGGAAGCCAATCGGTAATTTAATTTAAATTTAAATAATTTTTATGAAGCATGTTCATTTCGATATCATATATATAAACACTTTAGATGTGAGCTTAGCTAGAGTAAATATTTAAACGTATTTACACATATTTACACATATTTACAGGTTGACGTAGTGCAGAAGAACTACCAGAGGGCTCAAGATAAGGAGGAGATCGCACAGCTACGAGCCCAGATCGCCACGCTTCAAGACCGCGATCGCCGCCGTGAAGAACAAATGGAGCAGCTAAACAATAAAGTGGCGGAGTTCATGGAGCAATACGGGCGGTTTCCTTCCTCCGGTGGTTCTGCTGGCGAGTGAGTTGAGGTATGTTTGAGATGTTTTCTTATGTGTGGAGTGGTGATGGTTTGTATATATTGTTGTATGGTGTTAGACATTTGGTGATGGTTTGGATGTGTTAGGCATTTGGTGATGTGTTTGGATGTCTTAAACATTGGTGATGGTTTGGATGACGATTGGTGATGGCTTTTTATGTATTTTGTTTGTATATATGATGACGGTTGGTTTGGATGACGTTTGGTTTTGATGTAGAAACTAATTTGATGGATGTAGAATTTAGTTTGTTTTGATGGTTTGGTTGTTTATGTGTATGATTTGATTATTATATTGTGTTTGGTTATATATATGTGATTGTTATTGGATATACGCTCAAAATGGAGCAGTTTTGATATTTATGATATTGTGTGTGGCCGGAGGTGAGTAGGAGCTGCTGGGAAAAAAAAAGTTTCAGATTTCCAACGGCTTCCAACGGATACCAACGACCATTTGGTTATTCATAGGCAACGGCTACCAACGGCTACCAACGGTCAATACCAATGTTTTCCAACGGCATACCAACGGCAAGTTGGTCAACGAAGTTTGCCACGTGGTTAGATGAGCCGTTGGTAAACGTTGGTATAACGCCGTTGGAGGCGTTAGAAGGCATTGGAAGGCGTCGAAGTGTATTCCAACGGCCTTTCCAACGGCTTCCAACGGCGTACCAACGGCCGCCAACGGCCTGGAGCCGTTGGAAAGCGCTGCCTCCCTTGTAGTGGTCTCATCAGAGAGTCGGTCGTAAGAAATTTCATCATCCATTTATTGGTGGGTATATCTTTCAGAACTTAGAGGTATGCACCAAAGTTGCACCACCAAATCTCCTTGGAATGTCTATAAATTTATGAGATGACGGAGTCATTATTTTGGATGGAATAAACTTCATGAGGTTGAAGGATAGTGATAGGACTTATGTCCTGACAGCCACTTCTGAGCAAAACCATCTGCATAACATATAGAGAAATACTCATCTTTGAAGTGACAAAGTTTATTCCAGAGGCTGATAATTATATAACAGCCCTTAGATGATTCCACTCAAAGACGGACTGTCGTGTCACTTCTTGAAACACATAGATATCTAAACTCCTCAAAGGAGGCACCCTGCCCAAGTGATGAAGAAATATAGGTGCGGTTTAACGAAGCATAACCATTGGGATGAAGTTGGGTAGGGGTAAGTTTCATGAACTGGAGAACGAGCCGGTTGAAATGGTTGAATGGAGAAACACCTCTAAAAAGGCACATATAACGAGTATAAGTAGTATAGCCTTCTAGTGAAGCATGGGCCTACTGAAAGAGCTCTGGAATTAAAACTTCTTTAAAAGGAATGACATTCCATCATAGATTCTCCTAACATCTTCCTTGGTCAATGTTAATATCAGAGAACGTAGAGGATTATCAAGAATCATAGTACCCTCGAGATTGATAGCAGAGACAACCCCTATGTATGCTTCATCTTCCATCATGAAAGGAGCTATTTGTAAAGATTGCCCAACCTGACAGCGAGATGGTCGAGGTCTAGTGTGGAATTAGACGTTGGAGCAGAAGTTGAAGCTATTGTAGATGGAGTGAACTCTATAGTACAGGAACCTGCACCCATGGTAGAGAGACAAAAGGAGTGACTGAGGTTCATAACTTACTAAAATACTCAACACATGAGCAAGGTCGAGAGGGATTTAACTACGATCTTCATGCTGTAATTAAACCATGTATAGTCAATGTATAAATTCTAATGGATCTCAACGTGTCCTAACCGACTGGATCTCATACATTGATAGGTGCAGTGATGTATAATTTAGTCTATGCAGTATGCGCCATATGTCCATAGTATAGAGAACAAAACCACTCCGTGCAGATAGCTTGCTTGTGCTGGCAAACGAGCACCGTCGTAGTGCAGAACTATGTGTCGGATTTTACCCATTATCGTAGAATTTATGATAACAGAACCATTTTCCATAGTAACATAGAATATTCCTTTGTAGGGATATAGAGTTGAAGTAGGTGACCCAGAACATCGATGTAAGAATCCATCGAACACCAAAGCGGGTTTGATGTGATTGTTCCTCAAAACCGGCCCACCAAAACTAAGCCATCGATCCATAGTCGACCATGAGTTGATAAAAACTGGGTGCTCCCTCTTTACACTTGAAAAGTTTGTCAAAATATGCAAAAATTCCATGGCCATGCAACAAATCAAGTCCGAGTCTAGAAAAATATAAGGCAAAACACTAAGCACGTGAAGGTGCATACGTGCTTAGAGTCTAACCCAAGTCGTCTGGGAGTTGCCTTGATAAATCTAAGGAATAGCTAAATTTAAGCTTTTCGCAGCCATAACCAAATGCAAAGAGGAAGATAAAGAACGTGGGTGTGGTCGAGCATAATTGTGATAACCCTGATTTTATGAACAAGTTTTATAATTTAATTTAGTATACTTGTTTGAAATTTTGGTTGCCTAGGAAAAATATATATATGATAAGTTGACCATAAATGCATTGGGTAAATATTGATATGTATGCAAGATAATATAAGATATATGTACATACTTCTCTGGAAAAAAAAGAAGTAGAAATTCATTTGTAAGCTAGAGAAAACTATAGATACATGAACATAACATAATTATTACAGATATGAATGTGTCATTGAAACAAAGTCTAGAATAAGAAAAATAAAGGTTTAGGCAAGGATAGAAATATAGATATTGTACAGGCATTTTAAACAAAGGCTGGCTAAAAGAAAATTATTAGAAATTGCATGAAAATAGTATGAGTTGTTGGAAAAAAATACTTTATCCACTTTTAGCAATTTTCTTAGCTTTTATAGATATCATGCAAATATGGTGACTGAGGTAATAAAGTGTAAATTTCTGTTAATAGAACCAGGGACCATTTACCCATTTGCTCTTAAAAATAGAAAGAGAGGTTGATCATAAGTGGTAGGGTAAAATTGACATTGGGTAAATCTTAAAACCCTAGAGGCAGCCAAGGTCTTGTATAAAAGAGGGTTAAGGGTGAAAGGATCTGTCACCATTTTCTTTAAAAATAAATATACAGAAATATAGACAGTTAGCAAAAGAGAAAAAAAAACTGAGAAGCACTGGCCTTTAGAGACAAGTAGGAGATAGCAGATCAAAAGAAAAGGATTAAGGTGAGTAATCTCACTGAAAATTGGCATTAAGTCCTGAATATTGAGGCAGCCTAAATGGTTTTATATTTTTAATTAATCTGTGCTTATTTTATGATATTGATGTGTTGATGATCTGTTTAAATATTGTGTGTTAATATATCCAGAAAATATATTGATGGCTTTCATGTTTGAATAATTATTGTGTCATGAATTATCTTTGAGATGAGATGCTTTCTGTATGTGACTGCTGCATATAAATTAATTCATGGAAACTCCAGGGATATATGATTTAAATCTATGGTCTAAAAATGAAGAAAATAAATGGGGCTGTAGCATAAAGTGGTTGCTGCTTATGTCTCAAGAATAACATGGTAACATAGAAGTGCAATGTCATACTTGTGCTGAGCTTCTATGATTACAAATAAATCCAAATAAGAATAAAAGCTTGTGGTTTAGTCAGATCTTGTGAATCTGTGAGTATTTGATTAAGCCAGAGGTAGATGGATGCATCAAAGCAAACTATATATGACCATATATTTATAGGCATGATTCCCCAAAACCCATGATTTAAATAATATGTACACTGAGAAATCAAACTAGCTTGTATAAATAAATCTATGATTATGAAAGGATGATCTATTATTCTTTGAACATATGCATGATGGTTGAGTTATTATTTCCTCTGATAAATTTATGAGATGCAGAAGGGATTAGCATAAATGGGGAAAAAGGGAAAACAAGCACTTAGTAATTTAACTAAGGATTTGGATCTTAGGGCTATAAAGTATGGCTTGGCAAGGGAAATATTGCAAGCTCACACATGGTATGATTATACCCAGGGGCCTGAGTGTGCTGGGTTAACAGTGAATATGCCCCAGACAATGTGTGTTTTAATAGAAAGAAAGTAGCTAAAGTCCATCATAAAATACCTGAGATTGAATTTTGAGAATAGTTCACAGGTAGGTTTGAGTAAAAGAAAATCCCTGATAGCCAGAAAGATTATAAATAAGGAAAATGATTAAAATGATAATCATGTTGGTTGGTTTAGAGTATTCTGTTGAGAATTATATGTTTATGCTCTCTGAAATAATCCATTAAATCATGTATGTCTATGCTATGCATTAATAAATATGCACAGGTGGTAGAGGAATGTATACAAGAGAAACATTGCTTACCCTATCTGTTTTAAAAAGTTATTTAAATTTTTAGTAAGATTATTCATACCAGACAATTTAGTCTGACCCTTTGTGTGTTTGTATACCATTGGGTGTCTCATCTTTTTATGAGGCAGCTCGTGGTGATTGTGCAGGTAAATAGGCAATTTCTTGATCAAGAATTGGATGAATTAGCTGCTAAGGAATTGGATATAATAGTTACAGACTCAAGGATATTAAAACAGATGTTAAATTGAACTTGTGTTATGAAATGTTAGTTAAGTTGTTTGGGAAGAAACTAATGTAATGTTATTTTCTATTTGCAAGTATTGAACTACTCATGAAATCTCTGTTAAAAGTTGTGAGTTGCTTTTGAGGATGTTTTATTAAGTGATACAATTTATAGTATTAACTCCCTGAATGCTTAGCATAAGTGTGCAACAATAAGAATAATCTGAAATGATCTGTAAATTAAAAATTAAAGGAGTAACCTGAGATCTGTTGTAAGTATCAATGGAAAGAAAAGGTAGGATAGGAACCCAGATTAATTTGTAAGAGATGTGTGTAAAGTAGCCGAGGAATTCAGGCTAACTTGACCAACTTTGTCAAGCCTGGGTTCAACCAGTCAAATACCCTAAGCTATTTGGTTAAGAAAGGTAACAAATAAAGCAAACCAGTAAACCAGGATTTATATATTGGGAAAATAGGTTACCTGAAATCACACAGATACACACATGCACACAAAACACAGATACACACATGCACACAGAACACAGATGCACACATGCACACAGAATACATATACACACACTTGCACAAGGGATAATTAGGTGTTCAGTAGATCTAAATTCATGGAAATCTAAACTAACTCTAAAACTAGAAAAATAACATCTAGAATTTGCCAAAAATTAAGTAAGACAGAAAAGCTTTCTGGAAATTATTTTTTCCATGAGAAATTATATAGAAAATTCCAAAATAAATTCTCTGCATTCAAAACTCCTTTACTCTAATTAAAAAGAAAGAGGAAACCTTAAAGTATCATTTATACATGGTTTCTTGTATGTAAGTTAGGTGATTTGATTACAACAATATTTTTATATTGGTTGAAAGATCCTGGATAGTAGAGAGAGGATGTTCTCTTGAATAGATGATCACTAAAAAAAATCATTTGTGAAAAGTGGGTCATCTCAATTTGGTATCAGAGCTATGTTGATAAATAACATAGTAAAAATCTTGAATGAACTTGGTTGTTTGTAATACATGGAAGTATTGACTGTCTTGGATGCCTTGTCTTTATATACTTATATTGATAATATCTGTTATAATTGAATGATAATGAGTTGAAATAGGTTAACTTATATAAGATTAGATAAAATGGACTAACTCAAGTGTTGTATCCATAGAACTATGGTAAGACCCAGACAACAAGAGGTAGGACCAAGTGAACCACCCATGGTGAATATGCAAGATTTCACGAGAGCCATAAGGGATGGGGTAGGCAATAGGCAAGAAAATCCACATGAGGAGCTTTCTAAACTACTCAAGACTTTTACCAATCTTGGAGGCAATACTTTTGATGGAATAGAAGGAATAATGGGAATTCAAAATTGGCTCAGAATTTTGGATAGAATCTTTGCTGATATGCAAGTGGAAGACCAAAAGAAGAGGTTAATAGCATCTAGACAATTGAGAGGAGCAGCTTTGGACTGGTGGGAAGTCATTATAGCTGGAAGACCTGAAGGAGAGGTGACATGGAACCAGTTTAAAGAAATGTTGGAAGGAAGGTTTGTACCTGCATCAGCTAAAGAGTCCTTGCTGGAAGAATTCATTAAATTAAGACAGGGAACTATGAGTGTTACTGAGTATACCCAGAAGTTTGAATCTCTAGCAAAGTATGGTACAGTGCTCATCACAACTAAGGAAGCTAAAAATGGTAGATACATCCAAGGATTGAATGCCAGTCTCAGTAGAGCCATGCTGCCGTATAAGGATAGGACCATTGATCAAGTTTTAGATCTGACTTTGAGCCTTGAACAACATGATAAAGCCAGAGAAAATTTCAGAGCATTTAAAAATAACCAAAACAAGAAAGGAAAGGGTAAGTTTCACCCTTATGATAAAAAGAAAATGGATGTAGCTTCCACCAAGCAATCAGAAGAAGTCAAAACTGCTGAGGTTAAAAAGAAGATCACTTGATATAATTGTGGACAAGAGGGACACATGAAGAATAGGTGTACAAATCCCAAACCAGCATCTTTCAAATGTCATCTGTGTGGGAAGGAAGGGCACATAAGAAGGAACTGTCCAGAGTTGAGGCAAGGAAAGATGGGAATGTTGGAAGGGAAAAGCAAAATAACTGGAAGTCCCAATGTTGAAAATCATGTCCAAGTTGAAGGTACTTTGCTTATTCACTCAATACCTTTTGCAGTAGTGTACGATACTGGGGCTACACACTCGTTAATTTCCCATGACATTGTACAACAGCTAAAATTAAATTGTATGCTTGTAGATAAGCCCTTGCTTATTAAAAGTCCTTTAGGTAGTTCCTGTGTATTGGGTATAATATGTAAACAATTAGGACTGAATATAGGGGGGCATATGTTTGGTGCAGATCTATATGTGTTGCAATATCCAGGCATGGGAGTTATTTTAGGAGTTGATTGGTTAAAAAGATATAAGACAGTTATAAATATGGAGACCTCTACCTTATCATTGAAAACTTCTGATGGAAAAAGGGTAGTTGTTCTTTGTGAAGCAAATAAGAACAGAAGTATAGCCACCCTTGATAATTTAACTGGTGAAAAGCACATGCCTGCATTAGAAGAAATCCCTATAGTAAATCAGTATGCTGATGTATTTGGTGAGGTTAAGGGAATTGTTAACCATAGACCAGTAGAATTTTCTATCAAACTAATTCCAGGAGCTAACCCAGTGGTTAAGAGGCCAACTAGAATGGGGCCTAAGGAATTAACAGAACTGAAAAAGAAATTAGTTGAACTAGAGGAAAAAGGATTCATCAGACCTAGTAGCTCATCATGGGGAGCACCAGTGGTTTTTGTTAAGAAGCAAGATGGATCTCTCAGATTATGTATTGATTATAGAGAGTTAAATAAAATCACCATTAAAAATAAATACCCCTTGCTAAGAATTGATGATCTTTTTGATCAATTATATGGTGCAAAAATATTTTCTAGACTTGATTTAGCTTCAGGATTTCATCAAATGAAAGTAGAAGAGGAGAGCATCAAGTATACTGCTTTTAATACTAGGTATGGGCTTTATGAATTTTTGGTGATGCCCTTTGGCTTGACTAATGCCCCCTCTTGCTTTGTTGATTTGATGAATAGAATTTTTAGAAAATATTTAGATAAATTTGTATTGATATTTATTGATGATATACTAATTTATTCTAAAACAATTGAAGAGCATGAGAATCATTTGCATAGAGTACTGCAGAAATTAAGGCAAGAAAATTTGAAGGCAAAATTTTCAAAGTGTACTTTTTGGCAAAATGAGGTAAAATTTTTAGGTCATGTAGTATCAGAAAAAGGCCTATCTGTAGATCCCAATAAGGTGATGGCAATTCAAACATGGAAAAGGCCTACCAGTGTCACAGAAGTTAGGTCATTTATGGGAATGGCTGGTTATTATAGAAGGTTTATAAAGGATTTTGCAAAAATTTCAATTCCATTAACTAAATTGACTAGAAAGAATCAGGCTTTTGTTTGGACTGAGGAGTGTGGGAAAGCCTTTGAGAGATTAAAAGAAGCATTGATACAAGCTCCAATACTAAAGGTGCCTGAAGGGAATGAGAACTTGGTGATATATACTGATGCTAGTGGACAGGGACTTGGGGCAGTGTTGATGCAACAGCAGCAAGTAATAGCTTATGCCTCTAGACAGTTGAAGCCCAGTGAGGTAAAGTATGCTACACATGATCTTGAATTGTCTGCTATAGTGTATGCTCTTAAGTTATGGAGACATTATTTGTTAGGAGCTAAATTTGAAGTCTATACAGATCATAAGTCACTCAAATATTTGTTTTCACAAAAAGAATTGAACATGAGGCAGCAAAGATGGATTGAACTCTTAGCCTCATATGATTTTGAAATACTATATACACCTGGTAAAGCTAATAAAGTGGCAGATGCTTTAAGTAGACAGCATGCCAATGTAGCTAGATTGATGATAGAAGAATTTAATACTTTATCATTACTGATTGACTCAGAAGTGAAAAGGGACAGTGAAGAAAATATGAGTGTATGCAGTGAGAAGGAAGAAGTAGGGAAGTTAAGTTTTGTTACTTTGGGATCAGAATTAAAAAATAAAATTATAAAGTTACAAGACCAAGATCCATTTTTACTTAAGAAGAAAGTTCAAATATTAAATGGTGAGGTAGTGGAAGGATTCCAATTGAATAAACAAGGTCATTTGGAGAAAGGAAAGAGAATATGTGTTCCTGCCATTGAAGAATTGAAGCAAGAAATTTTGGATGCTTATCACAGAAGCAAGTATACCATACACCCAGGAAGTACCAGAATGTATCACAACCTAAAAAGAGATTATTGGTGGAGTGGGATGAAGAGTGCAGTGGCATTATATGTGTCTAAGTGCATGGTTTGTCAACAGGTAAAGGCTGAATATCAAAGACCCTTAGGAATGCTGCAACCTTTACAAATACTACAATGGAAATGGGAAGACATATCAATGGACTTCATTGATGGTTTGCCTAAGACTAGGAGGGGAAATGATAGTATTTGGGTTGTAGTTGATAGGTTAACCAAAACAGCTCATTTTATACTTGTAAAATCAGATAGGAATGCATGCACCTTAGCTCAGTTATTTATTAAAGAAGTAGTTAGATTGCATGGAATACCAAAGACTATAGTAAGTGATAGAGATACCATCTTCACTTCGAAATTCTGGCAAAGTTTCCACAAGGCAATGGGGACTGATTTGTGCTTGAGCACAGCATATCACCCTCAATCAGATGGCCAAACAGAAATTGTGAACAAATTACTTGAAGACATGTTGAGGGCATGTATATTGGATTGGGGAGGAAGTTGGGAAGATCACATATTTCTGGCAGAATTTGCATATAACAACAGCCATCACAGTAGCATAGGCATGGCACCCTTTGAAGCACTTTATGGTAGACCCTGTTTATCACCTTCAAGTTGGATTGAGTCTGGGGAGAAAGTGGTCTTAGGACCAGAAAATGTAAAAGAGACCTCTGAGAAGATAGCCTTGATCAGGAAAAGGATTGTTTCTGCTCAAGATAGGCAAAAGAAATATGCTAATCAAAAGAGGAAAGAAGTGCAGTATGATGTGGGGAATTATGTATTTATTAAAATATCACCCATGAAAAAGATTTTGAGATTTGGAAAACAAGGAAAGTTGATTCCAAGGTATATAGGACCATATAAAATTCTAGAAAGAATTGGAAATGTAGCCTATAAGTTAGAATTGCCAGAGGAGATGAGAGCAATGCATGATGTTTTTCATGTATCCCAGTTAAGGAGATGGGTTCATGATGAAGAAACAATTTTAAAATCCCCTGAGAAAGTGCAGATTGATCCCAAAATGGTGTATGAGAAGAAGCCTGTAGGCATAGTTGCAAAGGAAATTAAGAAACTGAGAAACAAAGAAATAAAATTAGTAAAAGTGCAATGGAGTCTTGACCCAAATGATTGCACATGGGAGGTGGAAGATAAAATCAGAAGTGATTATCCACAGCTAATTGATTGAATCAGAAGGTAAATATATATATATATATATATATATATATACATCAATATACTAATGAATTATTTGGTTGAATACTTTGTTATGCATAGGAGTTTAATTAATGATTGAACTAAGAGTGATTGATTGCTGAATTGAAAATGTCTGAATTAAATATGGAAGAATTGTGAGACACAATTCCTAAAAGGAAGGGTATATGTGATAACCCTGATTTTATGAACAAGTTTTATAATTTAATTTAGTATACTTGTTTGAAATTTTGGTTGCCTAGGAAAAATATATATATGATAAGTTGACCATAAATGCATTAGGTAAATATTGATATGTATGCAAGATAATATAATATATATGTACATACTTCTCTGGAAAAAAAAGAAGCAGAAATTCATTTGTAAGCTAGAGAAAACTATAGATACATGAATATAACATAATTATTACAGATATGAATGTGTCATTGAAACAAAGTCTAGAATAAGAAAAATAAAGGTTTAGGCAAGGATAGAAATATAGATATTGTACAGGCATTTTAAACAAAGGCTGGCTTAAAGAAAATTATTAGAAATTGCATGAAAATAGTATGAGTTGTTGGAAAAAAATACTTTATCCACTTTTAGCAATTTTCTTAGCTTTTATAGATATCATGCAAATATGGTGACTGAGGTAATAAAGTGTAAATTTCTGTTAATAGAACCAGGGACCATTTACCCATTTGCTCTTAAAAATAGAAAGAGAGGCTGATCATAAGTGGTAGGGTAAAATTGACATTGGGTAAATCTTAAAACCCTAGAGGCAGCCAAGGTCTTGTATAAAAGAGGGTTAAGGGTGAAAGGATCTGTCACCATTTTCTTTAAAAATAAATATACAGAAATATAGACAGTTAGCAAAAGAGAAAAAAACTGAGAAGCACTGGCCTTTAGAAACAAGTAGGAGATAGCAGATCAAAAGAAAAGGATTAAGGTGAGTAATCTCACTGAAAATTGGCATTAAGTCCTGAATATTGAGGCAGCCTAAATGGTTTTATATTTTTAATTAATCTGTGCTTATTTTATGATATTGATGTGTTGATGATCTGTTTAAATATTGTGTGTTAATATATCCAGAAAATATATTGATGGCTTTCATGTTTGAATAATTATTGTGTCATGAATTATCTTTGAGATGAGATGCTTTCTGTATGTGACTGCTGCATATAAATTAATTCATGGAAACTCCAGGGATATATGATTTAAATCTATGGTCTAAAAATGAAGAAAATAAATGGGGCTGTAGCATAAAGTGGTTGCTGCTTATGTCTCAAGAATAACATGGTAACATAGAAGTGCAATGTCATACTTGTGCTGAGCTTCTATGATTACAAATAAATCCAAATAAGAATAAAAGCTTGTGGTTTAGTCAGATCTTGTGAATCTGTGAGTATTTGATTAAGCCAGAGGTAGATGGATGCATCAAAGCAAACTATATATGACCATATATTTATAGGCATGATTCCCTAAAACCCATGATTTAAATAATATGTACACTGAGAAATCAAACTAGCTTGTATAAATAAATCTATGATTATGAAAAAATGATCTGTTATTCTTTGAACATATGCATGATGGTTGAGTTATTATTTCCTCTGATAAATTTATGAGATGCAGAAGGGATTAGCATAAATGGGGAAAAAGGGAAAACAAGCACTTAGTAATTTAACTAAGGATTTGGATCTTAGGGCTATAAAGTATGGCTTGGCAAGGGAAATATTGCAAGCTCACACATGGTATGATTATACCCAGGGGCCTGAGTGTGCTGGGTTAACAGTGAATATGCCCCAGACAATGTGTGTTTTAATAGAAAGAAAGTAGCTAAAGTCCATCATAAAATACCTGAGATTGAATTTTGAGAATAGTTCACAGGTAGGTTTGAGTAAAAGAAAATCCCTGATAGCCAGAAAGATTATAAATAAGGAAAATGATTAAAATGATAATCATGTTGGTTGGTTTAGAGTATTCTGTTGAGAATTATATGTTTGTGCTCTCTGAAATAATCCATTAAATCGTGTATGTCTATGTTATGCATTAATAAATATGCACAGGTGGTAGAGGAATGTATACAAGAGAAACATTGCTTACCCTATCTGTTTTAAAAAGTTATTTAAATTTTCAGTAAGATTATTCATACCAGACAATTTAGTCTGACCCTTTGTGTGTTTGTATACCATTGGGTGTCTCATCTTTTTATGAGGCAGCTCGTGGTGATTGTGCAGGTAAATAGGCAATTTCTTGATCAAGAATTGGATGAATTAGCTGCTAAGGAATTGGATATAATAGTTACCGACTCAAGGATATTAAAACAGATGTTAAATTGAACTTGTGTTATGAAATGTTAGTTAAGTTGTTTGGGAAGAAACTGATGTAATGTTATTTTCTATTTGCAAGTATTGAACTACTCATGAAATCTCTGTTAAAAGTTGTGAGTTGCTTTTGAGGATGTTTTATTAAGTGATACAATTTATAGTATTAACTCCCTGAATGCTTAGCATAAGTGTGCAACAATAAGAATAATCTGAAATGATCTGTAAATTAAAAATTAAAAGAGTAACCTGAGATCTGTTGTAAGTATCAATGGAAAGAAAAGGTAGGATAGGAACCCAGATTAATTTGTAAGAGATGTGTGTAAAGTAGCCGAGGAATTCAGGCTAACTTGACCAACTTTGTCAAGCCTGGGTTCAACCAGTAAAATACCCTAAGCTATTTGGTTAAGAAAGGTAAAAAATAAAGCAAACCAGTAAACCAGGATTTATATATTGGGAAAATAGGTTACCTGAAATCACACAGATACACACATGCACACAGAACACAGATACACACATGCACACAGAACACAGATGCACACATGCACACAGAATACATATACACACACTTGCACAAGGGATAATTAGGTGTTTAGTAGATCTAAATTCATGGAAAACTAAACTAACTCTAAAACTAGAAAAATAACATCTAGAATTTGCCAAAAATTAAGTAAGACAGAAAAGCTTTCTGGAAATTATTTTTGCCATGAGAAATTATATAGAAAATTCCAAAATAAATTCTCTGCATTCAAAACTCCTTTACTCTGATTAAAAAGAAAGAGGAAACCTTAAAGTATCATTTATACATGGTTTCTTGTATGTAAGTTAGGTGATTTGATTACAACAATATTTTTATATTGGTTGAAAGATCCTGGATAGTAGAGAGAGGATGTTCTCTTGAATAGATGATCACTAAAAAAAATCATTTGTGAAAAGTGGGTCATCTCAATAATCAAAGACCTTTATCAGGTGCCAACAACCGCGGAACAGCAACGACTACCTACATCGGGCCAAAGGTAATGCAAGGAGGTGGTGCCAAAGCCAAAGAATCGAGCTAGATCTCGAGCAGATTAACAATAGGCCCTTATAATTCGGAGCAAAGATTGCCCAAATTAGTGTTGGCAATAGTTGAGATGATTGATGATGAAACTAGGAGGGGTGGTGGTGTTAGCAATGAATGGAAAGGGAAAATCGTAGGAGGACTATAACGATGTTGCCAAAGATAGCAATGAAATTATAGTGAAAAAAAGTTTGGCTAACCGTTTTTAAGTAAAACACTTGCAAAAAAATTAGCACTGATCCTTAAGGATCGGTATCGAGTCAAGAATAAAAAATTGAAGAAAAGAAAAGAAATGAAAGAAAATGATAAAAGATGGCAACGTGAATGAAAAACGAATAAGGGAGGAAGATAAAGTCCAACCTCACCGAATGAAGAAAGGAACTATTAGAATTTTCAAATCCGAGTGAAAAAAATAAGTGAGATACTTCAGGTCTTGTTGCATCTAAGGGATATAAATCCATAATTGTTTAGAGTGACGTACAAATCCAGAAAGAATGCATCACTTTACAAAGACAGTTCAAAGGATGATTCCACCTTTTCAAATCAGAGCTTAGAGTCAATTACCTATCTTGATCTAAAGCTATTTGCCTTTTTAATACAAGGAATACTTGGAGGGAGCAAGTGTTATCGCAGTTTTTAACTCAAATGATTGCTTAATGAACCAGAATCGCTAAATGTTTGTAAGACGAATTAGAAGTTAGGAGGGCAAGTCCAATGCTAAAGGCTAATCCTCACTTACTACGAGAATGTATTTAGTCACTTTTTAGAAAAGTTAAGTAATGTGAAACAAAAGATGAAATTATTAGTCAACGGCACAAATTAGCACCGACTCTTGCAATCTATGATGAATCAGCAAAGCACTTAGCCTAGAGATGGAACCCAAAGCAAGTAATGCACGAAAAACAAAGGTTGCATAACTTGGAATCGAGTTATGCCACCACTTATTACCGAGTTATCATTGTCCGTGATTTGACCATGATCTCTCGCTTAAATCTTCACGCTGGTAGTGGAGAATGTGGGGAGCTTATTTCGACGAATTTTGTGGTGGTTTTCATCTATGAATAGAGAGAGTGGTGCAAAGGAAAATTGACTTTTTTTTATCGTCTTTTCTATTACTATGTTATCTAATTATACCCTAAAACTCTGTTGAATCCTAACCCGAATGGTAGGAAACCGAGTTGTAAGATCATCTTTGTAAAAGAAATTTATACTCGGCAACAAAGTTTACAATGGACGTAGGCTATTGATTTTGGTCAAATCACTATAAATCTCATGTATTCTTACCTCATTTTAATTTCTTAAGCTCTTTAGTTCGCACTTGATTTTCAGTTGGGTGTTTGTTCCACTTTTGCTGCAAACACCAAGCATAGTATGGACGAAGAAGAAATTGAGCAATCATCTCGTCAGCATTGAGGCACAGTCTTGGGTAGATAATAAAATTAATCATTTTTTGAATTTTAACTATGTAATGCATATATATATATATGTATATCACGAATGAAGCTAATATAAAATTCATATAAATAGAATACTTAACTATAAATACATTAATCAATCACAGATGAAGCTAATAACAAAGTCATCTAAACAGAATACTCGACTATACATCAAACAATCCCAAACGTCCTCAAAATAGAAAAATCAGTTACATACATCAAAAATATGAAATATGCATCAATCCATAAATGTGCAAGTGACCAATAACTATCATCGCCGCTATCATCTAAATAACCATCTAGCTAGCCAAAATGTATAGGATCATATAATCCTTTATACTGTTGGATCGAATGTTGCATGTCATGCGTTTGTTGTTGATAAGTGTCATACAAACTATGCATATACTGAAGTATCATGATCTTAGATGATGTACGACACATCTCTTATGATATAAATACTGAAAATAAAGTACAAATAAATTATATTACATTATTGTACTTAAATTACGGTACTAGTTTAAAAAATGAAATGTACCTGTGTAGTTGATATAATCTGCTGGATGACACTCCTGGAATCATCCTATCATCTGGGAACTGAAGTGGAAGCTCTACCACAGTACCTGAATGATCATAGGCTCCAAACATATGGGGACGATGGTGAGTCATTGTCTATGTGAACTGAGATGATATAGGCTTAAAAGAAGATGGAGGAATTGAAACTCTGCAAACATCTGTAACACCCCGTAAAATAAACCGAAAATAAATGGATTAAATTGAATTAAATATAATGAGATAGAATATGGAAATTTTATAACGTTAGACTTTGATCACGAAAGTTATTCCATTGCGTTCGTGGTGAAATTCCGATATGTTTTCATATATAATATGTTGAATACGGAGCTCAAACGAAGAGGTTATGAGCGTTTGAAGTTTTCAGATTTAAATTAATTTAGCTTGAATTCAAATTTGAATAAGGATTTAAATTTAGGATTTGAATTTTAAAAATTAGCTTGCGAGCTAAGTAAACATTAATTAACGTTTAATGTTAAAGTTGAATAGTGGAAATAAATTAATTAATAAAGCAATGGAATTAGTTATTACTCAAAATAATCAACCGATCGACACCGTTACTGCGATGGGTCGACCCCTAGCGGTCGACCGGTAGAAGAGGGGCGGTCGACTGGTCGAAGCCAACTTCTGGCAGTGGCGGCTAGGGTTTGAAGGGGTGTGTTGTTATTTTAACGCTCCAGATTTATTCGTTCCGCACCTACTTCCATCATACGGTTCTTGTGTGTTTCAACCCCTATAAATAGAACCCCATCCACTCCACTTTTTATTCATATTATTTTAGGAGATACAACGAAATTCTGCCATTGCTATCTCTCTAATAAGATTCAGAAACTCCGTAGAGAATTTAGGTAAGAATTCAACTTATTTCTTATTTGTTTCTTCTTTCTCCAATCTATTCTTATCTTATTCTTCTCCAATTATTCTGAATCTAATGAATATATATATATCTTATCTATTGTGTGTGTGTATCAAAAGAGAGAGACTCTGGAAGAGATTGGAAGGCTACAAATCTATTTAAGTGAAGTAAGGCTAACCGGTGAGTGGAAACCTTAGTATTTCTTTTTCAGTAATTGTTTAATGTATTTCTTTCTTGATTTGAATATGCCTTAGGGATTTTAGGATTCTAAAATATTATAGATAAAATCCTCTAAAATTCCTTCTTCTTTCGAAATGTCAATTTTATGTGAAGATTCTCGATTATTTACATTAATTTGATAGGATTTGTTCTATTGTGCAATTTTCAATGATTTCATATTCTATTCCACTTCTCCTCCCTCTGTGGTTCAAATTCTGATTCTCCAATAAAATAAGAGTTTAGATTATGAATTTTATTCGTAGTCTATGTGAGAAATGCGAATTACGGATCTTAAGGCTGGAATAACACTAGAGGGAGGGTGAATAGTGTTTTGTGGATTTTCTAAATCTTTTGAAACTTATGTAAATTTAATCACCAACAAATGCAATTCACGGATACAGATATAATCACAGAATCAAACACAGATGCAAATAATAAATAAAAGCGGTAAAGGAAAGAACACACCAGGATTTTATACTGGTTCGGAGTTACCCTACATCCAGTCCCGTACAAATGTACGGATTTCTTATCAAAAATAATCTCCCAGATTACACCCTCGATTTCAAGGCCATGAGGTACACCCTCCTATATTCGAGTCCGGGGAAAACTCTCTTAATTTACCAGGCCACAAGATCACATAATCGATTTCCGGGGCAACAATCACACCTAATTGATTTCAAGGCTCAACCGCACCTTTTACTCAACAGTTTGATTTACAAATAATCCTATAACTCTGAATAGCACTGAGATCTTATGGAGAGAGTGGCAGAGAATCAAACAAGAGATAATCAAGTTTGATTCACTTGGTATTTCGGTAGAGTATAGTTTGGGATTCTTTAGGATAAATGCGGAAGATGAAGAGAAGAGAAAACAAGTGAAATCTAGTGATAAATTTGTTTAGAACTACTGGTATTTATAGGAAATCAACAGCCATATCTATTCGTGAAAGGATACGACGAATAGACACTTCTTTTGAAAATTTGAAAATAACGGACACCATGTCGACATGATCAAGGCAAAATTGATGTTTTGATTTTCTTATTAAAATTGGTTTCTATAATTTGTCAAAACAATTTCTAAACTTTGTAAATATATTTGAATATAGTTTAAACATATAAAAGAGTTTAGAAAATAATTTTTAATATATATAATCTTAATCTATAAACTGATTTAAAATCTGAGTATATAAATATTTTAAAGCTAAATATTTAAAACAAGAGATGGTTTAAAAACAAGGACAATTTTGAAATCAAAATATTAAAAATGATAAAAATAGTTTTGAGGCTAAAATGAGATATGTCTTTTTGAAAAGAAAGTTTTGAAAACATTTTTAAAAACAAGAGATATATTTTTGAAAAACATTTTTATAAAATTAGTGGATATCAAAATAGGACCACTATATGTTCCACTAGATATTGTCGTGGGTTCCATCCCACTAGGGTTCCATCCCTTTAACGGGCTCGAAGTGGATTCCATTCCACGAATAAATTTCGAATAAAGATGTAAGTGCTTTCAAGAAGTTTTAACATAATTCTAGACTAACTACATTATATTGTACTGTTTGAAATCTTGAAATCTTGATAACTTGATTTCTTGATACTCATGAGTCTTCAATCTTGATATCTTCGATCTTTAAATTCATCAGTCTTGTATCTCTATACTGTACAGTCTTCATTCTTGGTACCTGCATGTTTATATTCTGCATATACATATATATCTAAACCATAACGTTAGTGTTTATATTTTATAACAAGTCCTAAGGTTGTTGTCATCAAAACCATCATCTCAAGAACTAACAATCTCCCCCTTTTGATGATGACAACCTATGTTTATAAAATATACTTCTCCTTCACAATAACTTCCCCTAAAACTAATAACTCCCCCTTAATCTACTAACTCCCCCTTAATATATGCCTAACTATCCTATTTTATAATTCTCCCCCTTTGTCATCAACAAAACCATCCTAAAACCATAAAACCATAAAACTCCACTTTTAACTAATACTAGAACAAAGTATAGTAAATGGAATCTGAAAGACATTAACATAATTATATTATAATTATTCGATACATAAATATGTATAAGTATATTTCAGACAATCCAATCTACACACACATCAAATACAATCATGTTAAATAAGTTAAACAAATCAATCAAGTCAAACAAGTCAATCAAGTCAATCAAGTCAAACAAGTCAATCAAGTCAATCAATTCAAACAAGTCAATCAAGTCAATCAAAACATACCAAACAAATCAAAAACTAATAACCCTATACTATAAGACAATAATATAAACTCCCCCTAAACAAAATACACTTGTTATGTGTACATGTATCCAATATGTAGTTTGTAATGCAGTATGAAATGTATGACATATGCAATGTAGCATAAGATGATATGCAGAATGAAGTGCAACTTATGATGCAAATGATTATGATATTTCATGCATTGTAATTTATGATGTAATATGCAATGAAATGTGATATGAAATAGGATGCATAATGATATGTGATATGAAATAAAATGATAACGAGGTAAAAATAATAATATGCAGAATGATATGATGATATATATACTATGGTAAGAGATATTCAGATTATAAGATAAACATGAGTGATAAGTAATATCTAATTGACAAGCATATATATATATATATGTGTATGTATGTATGTATGTATGTATGTATTTATACATATATCAAACTATTTATTATAAATCACTTCAACCAAACAAAGGTAACACACACCAATTACTAGACTTAGGTTAAGGAAACTAATGAATAGGACTGAAAGAGTAGTAAAGACAAGAGTTTAAAGGTAATAAATGATATTAAAACTATAACATATTCATGAAAGGTAGTAATCAGACTCAATATCAAAATCAAATTGCTAAGAAATATGGATTTAAACTATATATATGATCAATATGATTTTTTAAAAATTAATACCCTCCTTATTTAATTTCTTTAAAATAATTTTTTTTAACTTAATTTTTTGTTTTTTTTAAGAATCCAAACTTCCATGTTTATAAAATACTTAACTTACTAATTAAAACCTATATATTAAATTATTATTGATTAAAATATTTAGAAACATGTTTAAACACCTTTTAAATTAAAAAAATATCATAACGAAATATGTAAATAAAATAACAAAGATTGAAAAACTAAAATAAACATGTGTTATATTAAGGCTTCTTACATTAAAAATTTTAGTTAATTATTAAAAAATAATTAAACATGAAATTAATTTTAAAATATTCTAATATAAGTTAGAAAATAACTCTAAAAAGAATAGAGAAAAATACTTAATTTAAATATTATTTTTACATAGTTTAAAGTTAGTGGATGATTGACTCATTCCATACTAGAAATAATTGCGGAAAATTCTTTGATAACACGGATTCCTATTTCTCAATGATATCCCACGATCGAGACAATTGGCTGAATCCCGTGAAACCATTTCATAGAAGTTCATTGATATCTTCTTTTTATAAAGCAAATCGACTTCGATTCTTGAATGATCCACATCACTTATGGTTCTATTGTAACAAAAGATTCCCTTTTTCTGTGGAAAAGAATAGAAAAGACAGCATTTACAGAATGCTATAAAAAGTTTTTGCAATAAAATACATTCAAAACATTATAAAATAGAAACTGCAGCATTTAACAAATGCTGTGAAAAGTTTCTGAAACACTACAGCGTTTCATAGCACAGTAATGCTATAAAAACGAATTTGCAGTGCTTAAAAAACGTTAACAGAAGCAAAGACAACATTTTAGAAATGCTATCTAAAGTTCCGGGCCTGATTTTAACATGATTTTGCACTAATTTTACGACTAGATTTTGACATGTAAATAATTGATTTTTGACCCAATTTTTTTATAGTAGTTAATATAATTAAAGTAAACAAAAAACATAAAGAAAAATAATGAAAAAACATGTGTAAAGACACTTGGCATTATGCATGTAAAAATGTTTTTACTAAAGAACAAGTGTAATGACACGTGTCATTTTGCATGTATGTCACTATCTATTTATATGACAAGTGTCATGTTATGTGGCGCAATCTTATTAAATAAAGAAACCTATAAATAGAGCCTTATTCTAACATTCTAAATTCATTCTATTAATTTCTTAAAGACGTAAAATTAGTATCTTAAAAGAAATAGAGTACGAGAAATAAAAACAACATTAGAAAAGTTGAAATCACGAATGAAGATATGCTTTTCTACTTAGTATAGTTGTAATAATTAGTAGTAAGATTTTATTTGAAAAGAAACACATTTTAAAAGACTTTAAAATAATTTAGACTGGTGTATCGATATGTATACCATGGTGTGTCGATATATGGACCAAAATATCAAAACTTATAAAAGAGATAAATTTCTATATCTAACTAAATGCATAAATATATATTCCTAAATGCAACAATAAAGATGAAATAATAGTAAAGCGTACCACTTTTTGCACTCCTCTATCTTTCTAACTTTGTTGTTCTTCCATTGTCGTGAACCACACATTTATATCTTTCAGAATTTGACGACGAGATCTGTTCTATTGCGACGGGCTTGTTTTTCCGATCATCGTAGTATATTCATTTACTTAATTTGAAGACCGTATGAGAAGATACAGATGATTTAGTAGATTGACCAGCTTGGCGCCAAAACTTTGAATTTGAATTTTAAATGAATTGACACTTCAATCACTATAAATAGGCCCAACAGTCACCACTATTCATAAAACTTTCTCTTCTTCTTCTTCTTCTTCCCGTTTTTCTATTTACTATCAAACTTCTAGAAGGCATATCTCCTTCGTTTCTTAACAGAATTGGATGAAACTAGCGGCAAATCGAATAGGAAGGCAAAGGCTATGATCTAGTAATAGTTTGGTGACGAATTTGGGCAGTATTGTGGTGCAACAGGCCGAACGGTAAGAGAAATGCAGGAAATCCTGTACACAGTTTTCAGTTTGGGATAGCCAACTTCAAACTGTCATATCTCACTCAATTTTGACTGGAATTTGATGATCCACCCATCAAAACGACCATGAGAACAAGAACTACAATCTGGAAAAGGAGTTGGGACAAAATACTCAAATCTCTGGATGCAATTTGAAGAATACCATTGACAGTTTTTCTTTCTTTTTCTCTTTGTTCACCAAAACTTCATTTGACCATAACTTGGTCATTTCTTGACGGATTCGCACGAAACCAGTGACATTGTGAAACAGATGGAGAGAAAATATAGTATCAAATCAGGTTGTAGATGAGAATCAAAAGTTTTGTATTGATCCGGTACCCATTTCATTATCGATTGCCATTATATATCCATTTGTTCTTCTTGATCGCTGAATGATTACGTGGTATCTTTTAACCAACAGTCATTAGACATAACTCTTCTCCTGCAAAACAACATAACCTTTTAAAGAATCAAATGACTTTTCAAAATAACTAAATATAGTTTTAAACAACAATATCATGATGATTCTATGACATATTCATATGAAAATAGTGTTAATAATTTTATCAAAAAAATTGCCATTGTAAAAAATTTCCAAAATTAGATTATGAGAATTTTGAAAACCAATGCTCTGATACCAAATGTGAGAAATTCGGATTATGGATCCTAAGGCTGGAATAACACTAGAGGGGGGGTGAATAGTGTTTTGTGGATTTTATAAATCTTTTTGAAACTTATGTAAATTTAATCACCAACAAATGCAATTCACAAATACAGATATAATCACAGAATCAGACACAGATGCAAATAATAAATAAAAGCAGTAAAGAAAAGAACACACCAAGATTTTATACTGGTTCGGAGTTACCCTACATCCAGTCCCGTACAAATGTACGGATTTCTTATCAAAAATAATCTCCCAGATTACACCCTCGATTTCAAGGCCATGAGGTACACCCTCCTGTATTCGAGTCCGGGGCAAACTCTCTTGATTTACCAGGCCACAAGATCACCTAATCGATTTCCAAAGCAACAATCACACCCAATTGATTTCAAGGCTCAACCGCACCTTTTACTCAACAGTTTGATTTATAAATAATCCTATAACTCTGAATAGCACTGAGACCTTATGGAGAGAGTGGCAGAGAACCAAACAAGAGATAATCAAGTTTGATTCACTTGGTATTTCGGTAGAGTATAGTTTGGGATTCTTTAGGATAAATGCGGAAGATGAAGAGAAGAGAAAACAAGTGAAATCTGGTGATAAATTCGTTTAGAACTACTGGTATTTATAGGAAATCAACAGCCATATCTATTCGTGAAAGGATACGACGAATAGACACTTCTTTTGAAAATTTGAAATTTGAAAATAACGGACACCATGTCGACATGGGAGGTTGATGTATGTCGACATGTTCAGGGCAAAATTGATGTATTGATTTTCTTATAAAAATTGGTTTATATAATTTGTCAAAACAATTTCTAAACTTTATAAATATATTTGAATATAGTCTAAACATATAAAAGAGTTTAGAAAATAATTTTTAATATATATAATCTTAATCTATAAAGTGATTTAAAATCCGAGTATATAAATATTTTAAAGCTAAATATTTAAAACAAGAGATGGTTTAAAAACAAGGACAATTTTGAAATCAAAATATTAAAAATGATAAAAATAGTTTTGAGGCTAAAATATTTCAAACAAGAGAGATGTCTTTTTTGAAAAGAAAGTTTTGAAAACATTTTTAAAATCAAGAGATATATTTTTGAAAAACATTTTTATAAAATTAGTGGATATCAAAATAGGACCACTATATGTTCCACTAGATATTGTCGTGGGTTCCGTCCCACTAGGGTTCTATCCCTTTAACAGGCTTGAAGTGGATTCCATTCCACAAATAAATTTCAAATAAAGATGTAAGTGCTTTCAAGAAGTTTTAACATAATTCTAGACTAACTACATTATCTTGTACTGTTTGAAATATTGAACTCTTAACTTGATTTCTTGATACTCATGAGTCTTCAATCTTGATATCTTCGATCTTTAAATTCATCAGTCTTGTATCTCTATACTGTACAGTCTTCATTCTTGGTACCTGCATGTTGATATTCTGCATATACATACATACATACATACATATATATATCTAAACCATAACGTTAGTATTTATATTTTATAACAAGTCCTAAGGTTGTTGTCATCAAAACCATCATCTCAAGGACTAACAATCTTCCCCTTTTTGATGATGACAACCTATGTTTATAAAATACACTTCACCTTCACTATAACTCCCCCTTAATCTAAGCCTAACTACTCTATTTTATACTTCTCCCCCTTTGTCATCAACAAAAACTAAATCTAAACTTATATAACTCCCCCTTAGTCTTATACTGGAGTACCTGTGACAAATTATGATGGAGTGTGTGTGTGTGTGTGTATAATAACATGAGTTAATGACAAATATGAAAGTTTAAACCCAATAAATATATACTATGTTTGATATAATGTTATACAATCCATTCAAACCAAATCAATTCTAATCAAATCAAATCAAATCACACAATTCAAAAACAAGCAATTCAAACCATAAGGAGATCAAATATTTCTAGGAACTTCAACCCATCCTTCTTCTCCAAAGATAGGATCCTTTTTAATAACTTCCCAATCTTCATTATCTTGAATCAAAGTTCCTACCGGATTTGCATCGAGATCATCTTTGTTGAGGGCAGAAATCATCCAACGGAGGGCATCGAAATGCTTCTCTTGTTCTTTTATCATCTGCATTTGACTTAGTTCTAAGTGCCTTTGATTGCGGAGAATAAAAGTAAGTATATTCTTGAATGAATTGAGAGTTTCTTCAAGATTATCACTTAGAGTTTGAGAAGAGGAAGCCATTTTTGATAAGTAGTGAAGAGATGCAAATAGAAATAAGTAGAAATGAAATGATTACAAATTTCTGGAAGAAACATGTGTTTAAATTGGCGGAAATTCGTTTAAAATAAATAGACACGAGTTAGTTATTTTAATTTCAAATTTTTTAAAAAATAACCAAATCTGACAGTTATAAGTCGACATAGGGGGTAGAGGCATGTCGACATGGGTCTGTTGGTTTATGTGTCTTATTTATTTTGTGAATAAGTATGTATATATATATATATAAACTTATATACTATACTAACATTTATTGCAGAGACACGATAAGATAGGAAAACATAAGATAAATGATTTTTATAAATAGATGAGATGATACATAAGATACTACATAATAAAACAATACAAGCTTACACAAAACAAACTAATACATCACAACCTAGTTCTTAGAATGTGCTAGAGGATGAGGAGGATGATGATAAGCCAAGTTTTCGACCAACTTTGGCAAAGAATTTGTTCATATTAGTGGACATTTTATCCAATTTCTTACTAACGGATCTTTTGAGAATCCGTTGATTTTCCACTATAATCTTTTGATTTTTGAGGAGAGTTTTGTTGGAAGGATTGTTAGTGTTGGTAGGATATTCAATACTTTCCAAGGAGGTTTCTTCATTATCTTCTTCAATTTCCATTTCCTCCCCTTCTTCTTCTTCTTCTTCTTCTTCATCTTCTTCCTCCATATCTTCATGTGCCAATCTTTCATCCTTTTCCACTATACTCTTGATAACTTGATTTCTTGATACCCATGAGTCTTCAATCTTGATATCTTTGATCTTTAAATTCATCAGTCTTGTATCTCTATACTATACAGTCTTCATTCTTGGTACCTGCATGTTTATATTCTGCATATACATATATATCTAAACCATAACGTTAGTATTTATATTTTATAACAAGTCCTAAGGTTGTTGTCATCAAAACCATCATCTCAAGAAATAACAGTCTACACCACTTATTCCACATAAATTTCCTTCTTATTAATTTCTTCATAAAAGATGAGTCAAATAGAATGTGGGATTTAGATTGCAATCCCTATTATATTCCATTTTATCAATGTAATAAGTTGAGTTTCTAATTTATTTACAAGTCCATTATTATAGTTTTGGTTATGAATAATTATTCCCTGTTTGGATATTGAAATCCCTTATTTTGATATGTTGGAATCTTGAGAATTTGAAGTAAAAAGACTTGTAATAGTATTTGGTTAGGGAATTGACATTTAATGCAAGTTTAGGGCCTAAAATCCATGCGTTTAGAACTTATTAGGCGTGAATATTTGTTTATCTCTATTTGCGTAATTACCGTATAATTATTGCGTATATGGCATAATTACTTAGGCATTTATCTTCCCCTATTAGGAAGGAAATTGATGGTAGGCGAAAATAAGAGGAAACTCTTATGTAGCCTAATTATTATTTTAAGGCGTAATAAGGGAGATTCCTTATAAGGCCTTATTTATAAAACAGTGAGATGAGTGTGTGTGTGTGTGTGTGTGTGTATATATACGCGCGCGTGTGTGTGTGGAGAGTAATTGATGTATGGCGAAGTCGTAGGGATGCGAGGTTAATAGAGTTACATGACGAAAGTCTACCCTTCACTTTGAGGCTACCATCAGTTGTGTATACTTTGATTGATGTGAGATATCCTTATGATAAATATTTATAATGACGCGAGGTTAGTCTCAAATTCTGTATGGGAAATTTGCCAAGCTAATCTGGCTACCAGTTCCTATGAATAGTCGGACTAATGTGGGACGTCGTTATGAGTTTGGGCCATAAGATAAAGGGCCTGCTTTGGAGTCTTGAGGTATTAAGTGGTTGTTTGAGGGTCTTCCTCTTTTCCTCAGATGAAGTATTAAATGGTCAAGGGGTTACGTAAGGTGGTATCTCAATAAGGGGATCTGCTTCTAGAAATAGGTATTAAATGATGGGGTCTGCCTTAATTAAGGTATTAAATGAGCAAAGCCTGCCTATTTTCCACAAGAAAATATTAAGTGGCCTAAGAGATTCAATACAATGTCAGCTAGATAGTACCATTAAGGAGCATGCCTTGGAAATAGATATTAAATGATGGAGTCTGCCTTAATTAAGGTATTAAATGACCAGATTCTGCCTATTTTCCAATAAAAGGTATTAAGTGGTTTGGTTACCATCTCTTACATTGTTAGTTGTTTATGACGTATGATTGAGATATGGGATTCTAGAAACCTGCTTTTATAATAGAAGTTATTAAGTGGTTAGACCAACCTCCTTTCTTTATAAAAAAGTATTAAATGGTTTAATGGTCTATTTTCGTAGACATATTCTTATTTTGAGATATACTGTCCAAGTATTGAAAATGTAAGACTTGAGGTTTTTATTCACCAGACAATGCTGTTCTGACTCCTTCCTCATTACAACATAGGTTGAAGATGTTGATGGAAAAGGTGATGCTTGGAGATGGAGGTGGTGGACATGTGATGGTATTTACCATTTTTAATTACTTTCATATGTACCCACGTTTTCAGACTATTGTTGTAACGAATTATTTTACGGTTTGAGGTATCTTGTATTTTGACATTGTTACGAATTTGAAATAAATGGGTGCATTTTACTATTATACTTTGTTCCATCCACTGTGAGTTCTGAAAGTTTATTTATGGCTCTGTAATGTTAATTCTTTTTACTACCAACAGCTTACCTTAGAATGGATCTATGTTTCGATGGGCCTTTTCTTGGTCGAAATTTAGGCTTGTTCTGGGGTGGGATTTTACATTTGGTATCAGAGCCTAGGTTACTCGATCAGCGGGAAAAATCTATACATTTGGGAGACATATTGGTTATTTTGAAAAAGGTTTTTCTAAATTCTATATATATATACCTTATTTTCTAGAACATACACATATACACTAGGTAACCTTTTCTTTCAGCATATAAATACTATCTTAGGAAATCATCACTAAAGGTTTAACCTACAGATAGTTGATACAGTTGATAATCAATCTTCTTCCGACAAGGGAACCCTGTCCGTGGAAGACCACCCATTTGTGGAATGCCCGAATGGTTTAGACAATATCTTAGGACTGTCGAGCAAAATCCTATTCCTCCAACTGCACCGGTAGCACCCACTGCCCAGCCTGCTGATGCAACACCTTGTCCTGTCGACTTTCCTAAGTTATGTAAGGACTTTATCAATATGGAAGGGAAGACATACTCTAGAATTGAAGGATACACTAGTACAAAACAGATCAGTTGCTTCTCCTCATTTGTGTCGGTTGTCCATAAAACTGACACAAATAGTGTAATTTGTGTCGGTTGTTTATTAACAACCGAAACTATTGACTTATGGGGCAAGAGGAAAATGTTAAAAATGTAATTTGCATCTGTTGGTCTTAAGAAACCGACACAATTGAAGGGAAACAATAAATTTACTCGTGTCGGTTGTTTGAACAACCGACACAATTAAATACAATAACATCGGTTGTTCAAAAACCGACACAATAGGCACACAACTTTTGCCCCAACCCCATTTCATCCGCCCCATCTTTTCCCGCGAACCCTAAATTTTAGAGGGAAACTTTAGCCATCCTGTCTCTTCTTTTCTTCTTCGTAAAACCCCCAAAAAAAACGGGAACAACGAATTCCTTTCAAATTACCGATTCCTTGCAAATTACCGATTCTCGTTCTTGCATTTAGATCGTTTCTCTTGTTGAGATTGACAGTACAATATTTCTGATCGAACAAGTCCTGTAGAAGTGCTGGAGAAACTGCAAGCCGCTGCTTTAGAGCTGGAAGATCTGCTTGATCTCTTTGAATACAACCAACTCGAGAAACAGGTCAACTCTTCTTTTTTCATATAACGCATATTGGACCTTTTTGTATCTGCCACAACTTGTAGTGTTTAATCATATGTTAGGCTTTTCTTTTCTATGTTTTTAATTATATTTTATTATTTAATTTTACTAAATGGCTCATTTTTATTACAAATAAAAATTTCACCGCATAGTAGTCCATTTGCTAATAAATAGCAATATTGGCATGTGCACTGTGAACTGTGCATGAGTGTGGCTGTAAGATGGTTATAATTCTGTTCATCAGAACTATAGCCATCTGCTCTTTTCTTCGGCTCTGATCTATCCAGTTTGGTTTCTTGTGCATGTGGGATAAAATGAATCACATGCAGTAATATTTCTTATTAAAAGTCAATATAATGATTCCAAAATTTATATGGTGAAGAATACCTTTTAAGCATGCATTTGAGCCTGACCGGAAATGCATACATGGCACACTCAATAGCAATGGCTATTAATGAATTGCATATAATTTATGTAGTATTAAAATCTTCATGATCCTCAACCTAAGTAAAGGCTGAAGTTTATTTATTAGCTAAGCTACCGTTGTGACATTTGATATAACCATTTTGACACATGATTGCACTCTAACAGTTCGACCTGAGTGTACACTTGCTTGGTATCACAGCCGATGATTAAATTTTTTGCACTATATTGATTACTCAATTCAACACTTCTCAAGTTCAACTTATAAATACATTGACAATATTTCTCTTTGAATACAAGCACAAGCTAGTTCTATTACTCCAACAACCTCAATTCTTTCATCTCCCTATTTTGGAAGGGAGAACCAATGTGATAGCATCATTCAGTTCTTGCTAGATGAGTCTCATGCCGACTCTAGTAGTTCGATAAATAAAGTTCCAGTAATTGCCATAGTAGGAAAACCCTTTATTGTTTTATTATAAAATTGGATTAAAACGTCAAAGTGTTTGCCATTTTATCAAGACAGCAAACACTTTGGTTGTTTTAATTGTTTTTTGACTTTTTTGTAAAGACTAACTCCATGGTCTGTACTTCTTCTTCTAGATGGAAAGGTTGTTGATTTAGTTAAAAATGTATGAAAATGTGTGAGTGGACATAACGTTTGTTGTTGATGGTCTAACATAATAGACTCTGGAAAAACAGCAGGACAAAAGATAAAAGCATGTTTTAAATGCCAACTGTTTATTATCGATAAGTTAACAACACTGTTGTATTGAGTTTGGCTTGAAATTCAAGATAGCCAGTGTCAGACCATACATCAATATTGTGTTATGAACATACACTATTGAGCACAACATGTCACATGTCAAACATTATAATTAAGCAGTGTCATATTTTATTTCATCATACTTGCGTCACAGGAAGGTGATTTCAGACTAGATAATGTTCCAACTCTCACTGATATAAACAAATATTGCTTTTGACAGAAGTTCTATCACAACTGACCATTAAGATATATCCAGAGTAATTTACTTGGTGACATTTTATGATTGTACGTGTTCAAGTAAAGTAAAATAATTACCAACTCCCTTGCAAAGTAATTTTAGTAAGTTGATCAGGCCAGGACAATCCAAACTAATTTCATATCATCTAAGTGCAAAAATAAGTCAAAACAACCAAACCGACATACTTTATGATCTCTAGTTTAAACCGAAATACATTTCCTGAATTTTGGTACGTAGTTTACTGTCAAACATTGAAATTTTCCTTTCACCCTGCTAAAATTCAATAAGGCTTATATATAATTGGTAAAATCTCATCATGCTATTGTAAATTCAAGAATTTCACACGAATGTATTACATTGATAGAGTTCAGTATTAAAAACAATCCATATACGATACGATTTGATCAGGGTTCACAATTTATTGAAATGCACAAAATAGTATAGATGGAAACAATAACATAAATAAGAACCAATTAAGCTTGCAACATAGAAGTAACACCAAGAGCGATAACGGAGACACCGAAGAACTCTTTATTCTTACTTCTAGTCTTTGCAATGAGTTTAAACGTTGCATGCAATGCACACAAATTTTCAATTTCTTTGTCAGAAAAGTAGGTTTGATTTCAGCAGTCTAATAAGTGCAAAAGTCACTGCAATTCTCTCAGTACAATACTGTAATAGCATCACATTACCAATTTCCTCCATCTGGTCCCCTGCTGCAAATACATGGGTTTTGTTACTGACGGCATGTGTTGTTGGACCCATTGGGTTCGCCAATAGTACTAGATTCTATAATAGAAAATGAGCAGGGTGATTGTCAGTTGCTATAAGTTGTGAAACTGAAGGCTTATAGGAAGAAAGCTTGAATCGTAATTCATGTTTTTACCATTAGATCTATGCCTACAATCATGTGTAAGAACTCCGCTTCGGCATGCCTTCGGAGTTTGCTGATCCAGAGAAGAGCTTGTCAGCACATAGATTGGTTCGGTAGTATTTGGCGCCTATGTTTGAACAAATTCATCGTCGTTATGATCGATAGGTTGTTCTTTTTTGTCCAATGTACATCGAAACAAACACTGCTATTTTCAGGCTTAATTTTTGATTGTTGGTTGCAACTGTCTTAACATTATCATTTTACATTTTGGAGGTCGGCCTCTTTTGTGCTTGTTCGAAGTAGATCTGGATGTTGTGGTATCCTATAGGTACAATAGTAAAGCGAGTCTCCCACGATAACGTATAAGAGTATAGTTGGTGTGCTTTGCAATATTTGCGTACTAATACAACTTATGAACAAATTTGAACGGGCTAGGTATAAAACTATTAAATTGTTTTTCAATCATATGTACGCCCTTATTGGCATCTAAGTGCTCTTAGTAGTAGGCAATTGCAGGCACTGAAACGTTGCACAAAGGGACAATAAGTAGTTTGATATTTGAATCGCTGTAGATTTCATCATATCAGTTAGCAACAAAGATTTTAATGTATAATACAAAGTGCAAGTCAGCACGTTTTTTTTTTTGCTTACTCATTCATACACTTTAATTTATAATCAATTATCCATCTAGCAATGCACTTGCAAGAACATAAATTCTAACTTCTTCATTTTCAATATCTAAGTTTATATGATCTGATGTTGAGGAATAATTGAAATATCCAAACAAACATAAGAAACACTTATGATTTTTTTTTTCTTATGTAGTGCGTCTCTAGCAATTTCACATGGATCGTAATTGGATGTATAACGTGAAACGTAGTGATGATGAGTTCTTGAACAAAATGGAAGGATTCATCAAGTGTGCGTTGAATGATCAATTAACAAGAAGAGAAGAAACAATTTTTTGTCCTTGTAGACGTTGCCAGAATAGGAGGAGATTTCGTAACATAGATCAGATCAGGGATCACATAATTCGGTATAGGTTCAAGCAAAATTATACACAGTGGATATGGCATGGTGAAAGCACACTTAGTACACCTAGTTCTAGTAATCATTACATTGATGAGGATGACCATGAAGGTACCGTGAATAATGAGGTAAATGATGAGACTGATGAGATCGACAATGTTAATGAGATGTTTGATGATGTTCAAGAACATTTGATGGAAGAGCCAAAATTGTACGAAAAAATATTACTTGATGCTGAGAAGCCTTTGTATTCTGGTTGTGCTAAGTTTACAATATTGTCTGCTGTGCTCAAGCTTTTCAATTTAAAAGCAAAACACGGGTGGAGTGATATAAGTTTTACATCATTGTTGGGACTTTTGAAAGACATGCTACCGGAAGGTAACGAGCTTCCTACTTCTAATTACGAGGCAAAGAAAATTATGTGTCCAATTGGTATAGGATACAAAAAGATACATGCATGTCCAAATGATTGTATTTTATATCGAAATGAATATGAGAGCTTGCATGAGTGTCCTAAGTGTGGATTATCCCATTACAAGTCGCGAGAAAATGTTCATAACGACCTAGATAAGAAATGGCCTCCAGCAAAGGTTTTATGGTATTTGCCGATTATACCAAGGTTTAAACGTTTATTTGCAAATAAAGAAAATGCAAAAAACTTAAGATGGCTGCAGATGTGAGGAAGGATGATGGATTACTAAGGCATCCAGCCGATTCTCCACAGTGGAGAAATATCGATACCATGTATTCTAGTTTCGGCGAAGAAATAAGAAATCTCAGACTTGGTCTTTGCACAGATGGCATAAATCCATTTGGCAATCTTAGCAGTCAACATAGTACTTGGCCGGTTCTTTTGGTGATTTACAATCTTCCACCTTACTTGAGTATGAAGCGCAAGTACATTATGTTGTCTCTTATGATTTCGGGACCATGACAACCAGGAAATGACATCGATGTTTATCTAGCTCCTCTTATTGATGATCTAAAACTTTTGTGGGATAAAGGTGTGCGCGTATTTGATGCATATAGTAGAAGTGAATTTACATTACGCGCCATGCTTTTTTGTACCATAAATGATTTTCCCGCATATGGTAACTTGTCTTGATATAGTACAAAAGGTGCTAGAGCATGCCCAATTTGTCAAGACGACATGGCTGTTGAGCGCTTGCATTTTTGCAAGAAAAATGTGTATATGCATCATCGTAGATTTCTCCCTTTCAATCATCCTTATCGTAAAAAGAAGAAACCTTTCAATGGGGAGATAGAAAGCGGAGTTGCTCGTTTGCCATTAACATGAAATGATGTATATGAATGGATCAAGGATATTGAAAATGTATTTGGCAAAGCCTTTCCTCTTCAAGAAGGCATGTGGAAGAAAAAATCTATATTTTGGGAACTTCCATATTGGAAACATTTACAAGTTAGGCATTGTCTAGATGTAATGCATATAGAAAAAAATGTTTGTGACAGTATCATTGGAACACTCTTGAATATACCTGGTAAGACAAAAGATGGTGAGAAAGCTAGACAAGATATGTTGAAAATGGGTATTCGAAAGGAGTTAGCACCAGTGGAGAAAGGTAAACGTATCTATTTGCCTCCTGCATGTTATACATTGTCCAAAAAAGAGAAAACTAGTTTACGCGAGTGTCTTCGTGGTGTCAAGGTTCCATCAGGTTATTCTTCGAACATTAGCAGTCGTGTATCAATGAAGGATTTGAAATTGACGGGCATGAAGTCTCATGACTGTCATGTGTTAATGCAACATTTGTTGCCTGTTGCTATTCGAGGTATATTGCCTAAACATGTTAGACATGTTATTACAAAGCTTTGTATTTTTTTTAATGCAATTTGTAGTAAGGTGATTGATCCTGATATGTTGGATGATCAACAAGCCGATGTTATTGTTACCTTGTGTCAATTTGAGATGTATTTTCCCCCTTCATTTTTTGATGTTATGGTGCATTTGGTTGTACATTTGGTAAGAGAAATCAAGATTTGCGGTCCTGTTTTTATGAGGTATATGTATCCGTTCGAAATGCACATGGGAACTTTAAAAAGAAAAACAAAGAATAGATATAGACCTGAAGCTAGTATCGTAGAAGGTACTGTAGCCGAGGAAGTTATTGAATTTGTCACTCAATACCTAACTGACGTTGAACCTATTGGACTTTGCAAGTCTCGACATGAAGGGCGACTTGACGGTCAAGGCATAATTGGGTTTAAATTGATGTCAATTGGTGATGATATGTTTCACAAAGCTCACCTACTTGTTTTACAGCACCTTAGTGAGGTTCATCCTTACTTGGAAGAGCACATGACAATTCTAAAGTCTCAAAATCCTTCAAAGAACGAAAGATGGTTGACAAATGAACATAACCGCTCATTCGTCATATGGTTTAAAGATAAGGTAATGTCTCAATTGTCTCAAACAAATCATAATGTTTCTGATACAATAAAATGGTTGGCGTATGGGCCTAAATTTCAAGTTAGCTCTTATGAAGTGTACGCTATTAATGGGTATGTCTTTCATACGAAGCGTCAGGATGAAAAGAGCAAAATGCAAAATAGTGGAGCAAGTGTCGTAGCATCTTCAAGAGAATTTGCTAGTGCTAAAGATAACAAACCAATAAATGCGACAATGTCATATTACGGAATAATTGAGAATATTTGGGAACTTGAATATAGGGACTTCACGATTCCTCTATTTCAATGTAAATGGGCCGATAACCATCGTGCTGTACAAGTGGATGAACATGGATTCACACTTGTTGACTTTGATCGAGTGAGTCATGATAACGATCCACTCATCTTGGCATCTCAAGTGAAACAAGTTTTTTATGTCACCGACCCAGCTGATCATAAGTGGTCTGTTGTCCTTCCTGGAAAAAGACGCATTGTTGGGATCGACGACGTGGTAGATGAAGAAGAGTATAATCAATTTGACGAGAATCCACCTTTTTCCAATGGCGTAAGTCTATTAGAAGAAGAAGTTGATTTAAATGCAAATTATGCACGTACTGATCACGATGAAGGGGTTTGGATAGCGGGGTAATTTTTTAACCTTCTAATACTGTCACCATTTAATTTGTTCATATGTGTACATTTATTTGGAATGTGTATATCAAAAGCTAAATCTTCAAACGAATGAGAAAACATTGCACATATGATTTAACTTTGAGATTTTGAAAATATTGGGTCGTTACACATACTTCGATCTCTGCAAAAGAATTCAAAAGGCATTTTTGTTTTGACTCATTGCAATACTAGCAGGTTAGCACTATTTTCTTGCATTAGTATTTTATATGCAGTAGCTTTCTCAGATATGTGCATATTTTCTCATACTTATCGGATGTCTGTTTTGTATCAAATTACAAGACTCACTGTTTATAGAATTTGTCATCTCCTTTAACTGTTAGCATGATCATGTTTTGAACAGTATACGTGAATTCAGTCATGACTTTTCAAAGTGTGACGTGTGAAAGTGCTACAAGGATGAAGTTTACGCATAATATAGAACGGGAATCAGTCTGCCTAAAAAAACAGTATGCATAGGTTGGGAAACCCTTCGCTGAGCTGAGTAGCAACTGTTTGAGCTTAAACTTTGTGAAGTAATTGAATATATTATATTCCCAACTAAACGTTTTTAGGAAGATTAGTTTGTTCATTGCATATTTTGTAAATTTTGCATTTGTTCTCTCTGTAAATTTTATTGCTGTAGTGATATTACTATTTTCAGACTCCTTGTATGAGAAGGTTATTCTTGTAAAACCCTTCACTGAGCTGAGTAGCAGTTGTCTGAGCTTAAACTTTATGAATTGGATTATATATTCTTGTCCCTTCTAAACCCATTTTAATATGGATTTATTTACGTCATACCATTACTTGTAAATTGTGCATGTATTCTCTTTCTTAGCTCTATTGCTTGGCCCTTCACTGAGCTGAGCAGCACTTGTCTGAGCTTGAACTTTATGAATCAGTTTAATATGATTCTTGTCCCTTTTGTACCAGTTTCAAAAGATTTTAATTTGGTTTTAACTTGTAAATTCTGCATATGCTTATGTAATGGGTTTTATTGCTGTGATGATAATGCTATTTTCAGACTCCTTGAATGAGATGGGTTTTCCCTGAGCTTTGTATTTTATCAGTTCATAATTTCTTACTTCAAACCACTATTAATTGTTGTTCTTTTTATAGTTATTTTTTTGCATATGTTTGTCTGATGAGTTTTATCAATGTAATGACATTACTATTTATATGATTTAATTATCTTTAATATAAATTTCTTGACAGAGTCTAGTCACCAAATCAACTTGTAAATTACACTAGTATTATTAAATGTTAACACGTAACCAAGTGAAACATGAGACCATCTGAAACATGCAATCAAGCAAATATCTCTTCAAATAAGTTCTGACTGTGTGCATTTTGCAATCAAGCAAATATGTCTTCAAATCAGTTCAGACTGTGTGATATTTAAGTTATTATTCGTTTGTTGAAATATTTTATAACTTTCGGGTGCACATCTGTGATACAGGAATAATGGAAATGCAACTATATGAACACACTGAAGAGCAAAACACTTCCGCTTTCGCTTCAGAACCGTCATCTAAGAGAAGGCATAGAGGTCCAACAACCGAAAAGAAATACAGAACATCCGAGCCAAAATTCATTGAGTGGTGTGATAATGGCAAACCTACTGGAAAATGGGTGAAGTCTTTTAAGGCGTACGTAGGCGATACAGCTAGATCTAGAATTGATATCAATATCAAGAATTGGGCTAGCTTTAGTCAAGGGCTTAAGGATACCATCTGGGAAGACATTAAGGTATTATAAATTCATTTGTTCGCTTATTAAATTGTCAGTTGGATCCTTTGTGTTTGGAGTCATGAACCGCTTTCATTGTTTATCAAATTCATTTTTACTGCTTTGACGTTGTTTATTTTTTATTTTTTATTACCTCAGACCGAGTATCACATCGACGAAAAAATGAAAAATAATGTGTTAAAAAATGTTTGTGGAGCATGGAAGGGTTTCAAAACAAAATTGGTTAGTGGTTGGATTACGAAGACTAGAGAGCTTCCAGAAAACCATAAAGAGCCATACGAATTTTATGATGGGGTTACAAAAACACAATGGGAAACATTTAAGAAGTATTGTGAAACCGAGGAGTTTAAGGTATGTTTTTTTTATGCTTTCATTTTTGCATTATACTCTTCCTGCAACCTGCATATTATTAAAAAAAGGATATTGGAATGCCAGTTGTTAAATCAATTAATAAACATATATTCTATAGGCATTATAATTGCATGCCGCTGTTTCTTTTTCGCCTTGAAGTCTGCAGCAATGCAGCAGCAAAAGGGAAAAAAAAGAAAAAAAAAGGCTGCATATAATATATTTCAGATAAACTTAAATATATTTCACAGAAGTGATTTAGTTATGCTATTTTCATTGCTTTCATTGTTTGTATTGCTTTGGGGAGGGAGACGGTAATAACGTTGATAGGGCATCGGTAAACACCCCATGGAAGAGGCCGATAATGGTTTTCCAATGCCTATTTTATGAACGTATATTGTGCTGTCAGTAAACCCTGATGTTTTGTAGTGTTAGTTAATAATCTAATGGTTAGTAAATGAAGAAACAACCCATTGGCAATCTGACGTCCCACTAAATGCATTCAAAAAATATTTACATAGTTAATAACAATAAGATTAAAAGTATTTGCTGTAGACAATGTAAAAAACCAAATTAAATGCAATTTATCGGATAAAACAACCAGTATTGCCAGTCAGTCAGGGTGCGTATGTGTGCGCGTTTTATATCTGCATGGCTCACGATTGGCATCATAAAAAGACAACGCTGGCCTATCAACAGAGACCATCATATTGTTCGTTCACAATATCTTTCTCGTCTACAAAAAAAAGGAAAGATAGAAATGAAGAAACTTACAGTATACCAAATTGCATCCATTACCTCAATATCTTCATCTGATCTCGCAGAAAGGATAGAACTAGCTTTCCACATTTGTACTCGTCTCCTTTCTACTTTCTCTCCACTTCTTCAGTCATCTTTCTTCAATCCTAGCAATTTAAAACTGAAACATTTCGTTTGTCCTCAATTCTTATATTCAAGATTCATGCCAACTCTCTTGACCAACACATGAATATCACATGTGAAATCTGCTGTCATATGCAGCACTAATTGCTAGCAAAAAATAGCATCCACATACAAAATCATATTGCAGGTTATGTTTATGGAGGCTAGCATCAATTTTGGCACCTTTTGTACTCATATTGACCTTATAATAATAGGCCAATGCATTGGCATGACAAGTAACACAGTTTAGGTTCAGTTTGGTGCAAATCCAGGTGAATTGTACTATAGCAGGACTTATAGTGGTGACTATGGATTTATGGTAGATATTATGTAGCTGGTATTGCATTAGAAAACACCCGGAACAGATTCTCAATGATCAAAATATCTTTTGTGATATCAGAGGAGGATGATGAAATGATTTAATTTTATGGTGCTTTTCAATCATAATTTTTATGTTTGTAGCTTGCATGTTTGAATAAAAAACTAATCATTCATAAGATAAGAGTTACAAAAATAATGAAATATGTAGTTTTACATGATATCAATTAAGATAACAGTGTATTTACAGTATTTTAATAGTTTACACGTATACGTATACATATACTTGTCTAATTTGGTGATTGGTCGACGTTATGTTGATACTTGTACAAATTAGCATACTGGTACTTAATAATATTTAACAGACACCAATATTTAACTACCTAGAGTTAATAACTAAATATGAAAGTAGTAGTTTTTATTGCACAACAGGTGGTTTAGCTTCACAGTCTGTTTCAGCAATACCATCAACCAAGAGCTAATGTAATCACCATACGGAATGTGACTATAATCGAAATGAAAATTAAAGATTATTCATCCTACATATATTTTCACAATCTTACCGCCTATTTTGCAGTTTTGATTACTAGTTGAGATCCATGTCCATGTTTTTCTGTATGAGAATGTGTTCTTCCAGTTGCACAAGTGCTATAATCATTTTATGTATTGTTCTGATGGATATAGAATGCTTGTTATGCTTCATGTATCTGTTTTGCTGAATTTTGCAATGTCATAAAACAGCAAATAAGTGAGAAGGCTAGGAAGAGTCAGGCATGCAATGAGCATCCTCACTATTTAGGACAAGCTGGATATGCAGGGAAGAAGGCTAAATGGATAATTGAAGGCCATAGTTCCTCGACCATATTGCCAAGTGGACCTGTTTTGGATCGGAGTATTGATTGGATTTTGGCACGATCAAAAAAAGGAACCGATGGAAATTATGTCATCCCTAATGAGAAAACTAAGATGGTTGTAGATAAAATGGTACGACTAGTTTCCATGTGTTTTATCGCTTTACATGTTTTAAACTGAAAACACACACGACCCAGCATTCTTTATTATTAGATAAAATATGACACGTAATATGATATCATTTCAGCAAACGTGTGGTGCTAACATTTCAGTAAAAAGCATGATACTATAGCACTATTTTAATTTTTTAATCTTCATATGATAGTGAAAAGCATGTCACCTTATGTTTTAGCTTTTTTTTGTTGACAAAATGATTGGAGAGGAAAAGCCGTTGAAGGGTCATGGGTTCCAGATAGGTATGATGATGTCTTAAGTCGTGGTCTTGAAAAAAGAGAGCATCCAGGTTGAGTTAGAGGGATTGGTGGGACGGTTGGTATAAAAAACGTATTTGGGGATGTAGAGAAAAGGAAAGGTCGAAGTGGTGTAATATCAGCTGATGAGCTGCATGTTATCACTCAGGAAATAGAGGCTAAAGTGAGCCAAATATTGAGACAAGAGATGAGTACAATGGTTCAAGAGCAGATTGCAAACATTTTGAACACGATGAATTTGCCCAAGGAGGTGGAGATCAGCACACCATTAACTGATCATCGTAGTAGTTGTCAATCAACGCACCCGAGCAAATTACAATATGCAAACAAAACTCAAGAGATGGATCCCTTTGCAGACTTACAGGTAAACAATTCATAGTTGAATTTATAAACGTATACGATTTTATGTATTTGACAAGTGCTAAGTGAAAAATGTTGGTTTTGTACTTTGCCATTCTAGAAACCGATTAAATGTCGTTTGGCCGTGAATATGGACTCCAAAATTGTTGTAGTGGGTCATGGCATGGTACATCCCGCTTCAAGGTCCGGAGATCAATGTCATAATCAACAAATCTTGGTCGATCATGTAAAAGTTGGAATTGATGCAGTGGAGTCTAGTCATGAAGGAACCTCACTTCCTGTTCCAACTAAACATCACAACACGATAGGAGAAGCGGTCGGGAGTTTTGTTCAATGGCCTAAAAGCCTTGTGCTTTTAAGAGATAATGATACGGTAATGAATGCATTTTTCTTCCTTAATTTAGCTTGCTAAACTCCTCTATTTCATATTAGAACATATTAAAGAAGTAAAATTTCTTCATACTAGAACTTATTATAGATAATTTAGCTATTTATAAACTTATCGGAAAGTAGTTAACATATGAAGTTGAATTCTTAGCATTCGTCTATTCTTTTAACAACATCATTTCAAACATCTACTTAAAATTTTGAATTAGGTGCCTACATCTCAACCAAACAAGGATTTGTTTGAAAATAGTAATGACAAGGTCGTGAATACAATGTCAGATGAGTCTGCAAAACGCAAATCAATCGTGGATGAAGAGATTCTCAAAACTTTAACGAGCGAGTGCAGATATTTCCATGACCTAATACTTGAAATGTTATCCAATGATAGTGCCATCAATGCAATTCAAGTGAATAAGGATTTATTCACATACGATGAGGACTTTGAAATTCATATCACGATGGATGACATTATTCAATTCCTTAGTATGACAGGGTTGAATGCATCATGGTTGCAACTTTACATCATGTGAGTATTTTTTCCTTAGCAATTTTTTTATATATAACCATCTAAGTTTTTTGATGAATAGTCAATTTTTAAAAAACTAATAATATATGTTTAAATTTGTTTAGGTGGTTAAATCATATGTGCAATGATCTCAAAGTGGAGACTATTGGGTTTATGTGTCCCAAAAAGCTTTCCCAAGTGCGAAAACATCCAGATGCGACAAATACATATTTGTCGAACACATGGAAAGCATTGCAATCTAAAAGCTTACTTTTAGCCCCACAGTACGAAGGGTATGAACATTTAAACTTTTAGTAACTAGTTTACAAATTTGATGCCTATTTTAGCTTACTATAAATCTTGTAACGCAGGAAACATTGTATACTGCTTGTTTTCCGTGTAGAAATGAATGAGATTTATGTTTTTGATCCTCAGGCCGAACGCAAACATAAACTTGAAATTAAACCACAAGTGAGCACGTATGTTGTATATATTTGCTCTCTTATATGAAGTTAGTATATGTGGTAAAATTAAAAATTTATACATGAAATTAGTGTACGTAAATGCGGGTGCCGGAGTAGTTATTATTTAACATTTTCTTGCATGTGTAGGGCCTTCAAAATTTACAAGGCATTCGGTGGCAAGTCTCGAGGAAGTACCTTGAAATGGAAGCATGTTAAGGTGATTTGATTTTCAAACAAAAATAAAATAAAATAAATACTATATATTGTTTGGCATATGAATTCATTTTAAACTAACTATTAAGTTATCTTGTAATATTGTTGTAGTGTCCTCAACAATTAGGAGCAACTGACTGTGTATATTATGTGATGAGGTATATGCATGACATAGTGAAAAACCACAATCAAAGCATCGATTTACAAAAGGCACTACTTTAGTTTTTTTCCTTCATATTATACATTAGCTACATTATAGGTATATTTCGATCAAATCATTGCTGCAATGCTAGTTAAATGCCAAGTCTTTATTTACTGTTCAGTTCATGTATTTGAAGAAAAAAAATAAACCGAGAAAATGTGTAGTGATGCACCAAGTCGTTGTTTTAGTTTGACCCGTCATATTAGAAGTTAAACTTATAACAATGAATTTTCATATTACTTGTTACAGCAGCAGGTTTCACCTCTACAATGTTAATGTTTCATCTCAATATAATATGGTTTAATTGTTTATTATTTTATGACACCATGACGTTATTACTAGTCAAATACCAGAAGGTTTTTAACGTTAGATAGACAAGGATTTGATATGTATTGATGAGGCCACAAATTTACAATTTACTCATAACTCTCAACAATGAAAAGTAAGCGACCACCAAATATATACATTTTAAGTACTTGTTAAATGGTCGTCGGTTTTAGGTTTCAAACTCGTGATTTTGGTTACGAACCATCCGTTTCTTTTTTTATTTGATTTGGTTTATCTTAATGTTTATCGACGTTGTCCTAAAATCATATTAAAGCCTAATTTTCATCATTTGATCGGATGTTTACTTCTCCTTCCATAGGATTAATAGTATACAGCCCCATATATTTCGCTAGTCCTCCTTCACTGCCTGCAAATTCTGTTGGGATTGTTAATGTTAATGGATTGGTCATTTTGCCTTTGCAGTGGCAGGGACTTGTACATTTAGCTTTATAAATGTGGTGAAATAAGTAGGAGTGTAGTTGGTAAAATTGGACAAGGGCTTCTATCACATTAGATAATAGGTACATGTAGATGATTCAACGGTGTTGGATGCAATAAGAAAGTAGATTTCAAAGCAGAAACAGTTATACTTAGATTAAGAAGCATATTTTTTTCTCCTGACTAAAAATAATTGGTTTACACGAGGAGTGAGGTAAATTTGACCAAAATTGGGATGTAATAACTTAATGTATGGTTGCCAAAATGAATACCAAATTCCTGAAATTTATCTTCCCAAAGGCTATTCACAAAAACGCTATTAAATTTCACTATGAATGGAAAAGTTTAAAATCCTACACCAAGTATAAAAAAATCTTGAAAATTCAGGTTCCACCAATTTGGAGTTAGTGATGTAACTCATAAATAATTTTTATGTTAACCAGAATTGGTCCTATGAACGACAGTACAAATTAGACTCAGGCCAAAAGCATCATGCAAAATACAAGAGATGTATTGAGTGTCAGAGTGCAAAATTATGCCAGACCAGACATTCGAATCCCATAACATAAATTTTTTACCTTTTAGATCATAGCAGTTATTATGAACATATTTCCATTTGGTACCCATTTTGTAGACTGCGTTAGATATATTATCAGTTTGTGACTTATGTTCCACCAAGCCAACAAGAGAGTATCTATTAGAGTTTAAATGCTGCAGTAAACTTAATTGCTTAGCTGGTGAGTTTAAGCCCTTAATATTTCACATGAGGAATTCCAGTAAAGAGTTTGAGAAGTACTACTGCATTCGAGGGAAATGAAGGTGTGAAGAGGGTGATAGGGGGATGATGAATGAAGTGGAGACAGCGAGTTCGATTTTTGAGGCCGACACTTATTGGTATTAACTAACAATGTTATAAAAAAAATATCTTTGTTTATTGCATATAGAAGAAACAATCATTTTTAATATTTTCTTAGATTCAAACTGCACCATACCAGATCAACAACTACAACAAATGGTTTTTCATTAGGAAATACGATGATGGAAATAGTTTGGATTTGAATTCTTTGGTGTTTGGATTTGGTCACGTATAAAGTACATGGATAGTTTTGATAGTTTAAAAGAAACAAAAATGTACTAGTCAATTTTACTTTTCAAGGACAAAGTAAATAAATATTTTCTTCGGGAAAGAATTTTTGGTCCTAATAAATTGGTACTAATAAAATTTACTGACACGTGAGTTTAACTTTTTTTTTTGCCGTGCACGTCCAATGTTTTACAAGAAATTAGATGCATGCGCGGGATTAACCCATTCCTTTTTTGCACAAAGATGGATCTCAAAACCCAAATAAAAACAAAATTTGGGTCAACTTTTACATTCCAGAATTATTCCACCAACAAACAATCTTGCATATCATTTATTTTATATTTTTTTGATCCATTTTATGCCATTCAAGGAAGTGATATAGCAAATGGAGTAGGAAACAAGCAGACAAAGCTGTAAAGATAAATAAAATGGTTGGTCATAATTAAGCGAAAAGTTGTTCTTGGTCAGGTTATACGCCAATGCATTAGCTTCTGAAAGGGAAGTTCATCCTTCACTTTCATGGGTTTAAACAAATAAACCGAATATCGCATGATTGCTATATGATAGCTAATTAGGTTCCCATTGATTCGTTCAACACTCGATTATTTTATACCATTTGAGAAAATACATCCCATTCTCCACACAGTTGTTTATTTTCAAGTGTCCCATTTCATGCCTCTTCTGCCAACTTCCCTGCACATCACAAGAAAAGTAAATATCTCTTGTTTGAATGTGAACCAAAATGAAAGGGAAGACCAGTGGTTTATTGTTTCACGTTTTATTGCTCCATTATGCTAGATTTGTTGATCAAATTCTCTTTCAATCAATGAAAAATTTATAATGTTCTTATAATGACAATTGGTCATGTTTATTGCATAGTTGCTCTCCATGTTGCTCGTAATCAATGTTGGAAGTTCATCTATACTGAGTTCAGACTTATTATTGTTGATGAATTCTTTCCTTTTGCTTACTGACCCATCGTAGAAACTGCCCACTACATAAAAGAAAAATAAAATCATTATTCAATATATATGTCTATTCACATTAACATGTGTTTGTGTAAGGATCCATGCATATTGGTTATTTGTAAAGTTTGCTTCACTTTAACGTATGAAAGTAGTAGTAGGTTAATTAAATAGGATACACTCCTATTTGCACATCACAATTTTTTAAATAAAAAACTATGCAATCGAATATTAAAATGAAAAACTATTCATAATCTCAATCAATTATTTACTTCTTGAGCTAACGTACATAGATAAAACTCCAATGACTAATATCAACATGTATCCTTGAGTTGCTTCTGTCTGGGTAAGCTAATTCCAATCAAATTAAAAGTAACAACAGATAATTCTTTTGTAAGATCGTAACAGCAAACTCGTACCATTATGCATAAGCGTATGTGTACATCATACACCCAAACCAATTACTAACAAAACATTAGTGCGTGGAAATCTGACAATAAGTCCAGTGTACAGTATTGCTTAAATCAGAAATTGTTATTAGTAACATCAATAACTCTACAAAATAGTAAAATGCTCAAGTGTTTTCGAGTAGAGGAATTGTAGAGGAGGAGGAGGCAAAGTGATGTGCAGGGAATTGCAAGTGAAGTATGTTGTATTAATTGCAGTGTGATGGTGATGGCACTGTTTCAGTGAGATGATGGTAGTTTGGCCAGAGGAATTTGATGGATAAAAAAACACCTACCTCAAGTACTCTGCTATAATCACTGAGAATGTATCCAATGAGCTATCATTTAATTTGTTTCCAATATTCAGCTTATGCATGGTTCAACCTGTGTTTGAATTACATTCCTCTTAGACTGATCTTTTATATATATTGCAAAGTATTCCTGACTTAATTATTGTCTTTTGTATAACAATTCTCTTAATTGCAGGACTTTGTACGAGACGGTTCTTATAGCCAACAAGAGATAGACGAGGTTCGAGAGAATTTAGCTAGTTATATCATGTATAATTGGATGTAGTTGATTGTGTACGCTGATCTTTTGTAACGTACGTTGGTATTTTGTTATGTACGTTATGTTTGTGATCGATTATGTTCTATTTTGGTCTGTAAACATGAATTATGTTGATGGATAATATAATTATATTTTTTGTTCAATCAGTTCATAGTAACGTTGGTTTATAAAAAATTAAAATTCAATTTCATACTGTTTCTATAATCTTAAACGGTAATTATAATATATTTTTTTTGCTTCAGATATTACTTGTGTCGGTTGTTACTTCAAAGGGAACCGATACAACTTTATATCAATTGTGTCGGTTGAAAAAACAAACATAGCCGACACAAATATCAATCATTTGTGTCGGTTGTTATTAAAGAACCGACACAAAACTATGAATAGTTGTGTCGGTTTTTATAAAAGGACCGACACAATAAACGGCGGTGTGCTTCACTAAACAAGCTGATTTGTGTCGGTCCTTTTAGAAAGACCGACACAACTGTTCATAGTTTGTGTCGGTTCTTTAATAACAACCGACACAAATAATTGATATTTGTGTCGGTCGTACAACCGACACAACAGAAAAATGTCTTTTGTGTCGTCTTCATATGAGTCGGTTGTAAAACCGACACAACAGGGGTTACACAACCGACACAAATGACCAGTTTTGTACTAGTGATATTCGGAAGCTAAAGCTTGGGTTAGTAACTACGAGAAGATATTTAGAGAGCTTGGTTGGGATGATCAGCCAAGAAGAAGAATAACAGCTTGGAACCTCAAGGAAGAAGCCTTAGATTGGTGGAGCTTTGTGACTAATGAGCACCTTGGAAGGATATTTTCTTGGGATGAATTCAATGATAGATTTGAGATGAGATTCATGTCTAGAGCAGAGGTTAGCTTGCAATTGGAAAAGTTCATTCAGCCGAGACAAGGAGATTCAAACCTTAAGGATTACGTAGCTAAGTTTACTAAATTGGGTAAATTTAGGATGAGCCTAATAGACACACCTATGAAAAAGGCCATGAAGTTCACGAAGGGCTTAAATTCCCCACTAAGAAATGTTGTTAACCCAAGTACCACTTGGGGCCACGTATGAGATGTTGGTAGAAATGGCAATGTTGCATGTGGCCAATGACGAAGATAAGGGAATAAAGAAGGAGAAGTCTGCGCCGACCCAAAAGCAAAGAGGGTCTAAGAAGGAGAGATTTTAGGCCAATAAGAAGTTTAAAGGGAAGTTTAAGAAGTATGGGAAAGTGTGTAAGAAATGCCAAAAGAAGGGTCATGAAGCTAAAGATTGTAGGTGAGTCCGATGAAGGAGGCCTTTAAAGGCAGGTGCTTTAACTGCCACGAGAAGGGCATCACAAGAATCAGTGTCCCAAGATGGTTAAGGAATGATCAAGCGGACATGCCTATGTTATTGAACCCGTCCCTATTGCTAGTAAGCCACCAAGAGACCAAGAAAAAACAACTCTAGAAGGTATAACTCTTATTGTTGGGGTTACTATTCATACCCTATTTGATTCAGGGGCATCACATTCCTTTATAGCTAGGGATGTAGAAAAATTTCTTAAACCATCAAACCCAGATGGTCAACAGCCCAATAATGGTTTCTAATCCCATTGGGGGTTCGACCCATCTTTCTCTTATTTGCAAAGACCTAGCATTAGACATATGCGACGTTGATTTCATATGTACTGCATACGTTCTAAATTTTGAGGGGTATGGGCTTATCTTGGGTATGGATTAGTTTTCATATTATGGAGCCATTCTTGACTGCGATAAGAGGGTAGTGCAATCAAGGAGTCGTGGAGGTCATGACCTACAACTTCTTTGTACACCCAAAGATTTAGTTGAGTTAAGCCATTTATACTCACTAAGTCTATCTGTTGTTTAAGAGCCATCATCTGTACCCGTAGTTTGTCAATTTCTTGATGCCTTCGAGGAGGTCTCGGTTCTCCCACCCTATAGGGAGATTGAGTTCTGAATTGATTTGGAGAAGAACGCAAGGCCCATCGCTCTTCCTTTGAGACATATGGCCCCCAAAGAAAGAAGGGAATTGGATAAGCAAATCTTAGAGCTATTGAAGAAAGGATTCATTCATAGGAGTACTTCTGAATAGGGGCCCCTATAGTTTTTGCTACTAAGGCAAACGGTTCTTTGAGACTTTGCACCGATTATAGAGAGTTAAACAAGTTAACAAGGAATAATAGGCATCCTCTGCCTAGAGTAGATGACTTGTTCGACCAACTTGTATGATCTAAAGTCTTTTCCCAATTAGACCTAGCAACGAGATTCCATTAGTTGAGGATTACAGAGGAAATCAAGCCGAAGACAGCATTCCGTACTCCAGATGGGCTCTCTAAGTGGGAAGTAATGCCTTTTAGACTGGCGAATTTCCCATCATACTTTGTCGATTTGATCAGTAGAGTATTAAGAGGGCAACTTTATAAATTTGTCGTGGTGTTTGTTAATGATATATTGGTTTTCTCCAAAGGTAAGAAGGAGCATGAGGACCACCTTAGGGAGGTATTGGAGACCTTGAGAAGAAACCAACTCAAAGCGAATTTTTCTAAATGCCACTTTTGAAAATATGAAGTTAGGTTCCTTGGGCATATTGTTTCGGAACAAGGATTGGCTGTGGACCCTGCTAAAGTGGAAGCTGTCCAAGAATGGAAGACTTCTAGTAATGCATCAGAGGTTAGGAGTTTTCTAGGGTTGGTAGGTTACTATAAGAAGTTCATCAAGAACTTTGCATAGATAGCAGCCCCTTTAACCTAGTTGACTAAGAAGAATCTAGTTTTTGTTTGGGATGATAGATGCACCAAGGCATTGGAGAAGCTTAAGGAGTCATTGACTAGTGCACCTGTGCTCACTATTCCAGATGGAACCAAGCCGTTTACGGTTCTCAAAGATGCGTGTTGCACATGATTAGGAGCAGTTCTAATGCAATAAGGGAAAGTAGTCGTCTATGCTAGTAGACAACTGAAGGGCCATTAGAAGAGGTATCCAGTGCATGATTTGGAATTGGCAGCCATTGTCTTTGCCTTAAAAATGTGGAAGCATTATCTCTTGGGGAACGGTTTGAGTTATTCACTGATCATAAATCATTCAAATACCTATTTTCCCAAAAAGATCTGAATACTAAGCAGTAGAGATGGATGGAGTATACAACGTCCTTTAACTTTAGTATTCAATATACCCCTGGAAAAGGGAAAGTAGTCGCTGAATGCCCTTAGTCGGAGACACGCTACCCTAGGTGCTATATACAAATGGAGGCAGTTGGAGTTTTTCTTGAATTTTAACTTTCAACCATCAACGGAACCCGTCCAAGATTTTCTAGCAGTTATGGAGATTAGACCAGCCTTGATGGATTGTGTAGGGCATGAGCAAGTGAAGGATGAATAGTTAGTTTAGATTTTGGTGAAATTGAGAAAATGAGAGCATTTTCCCCATGTTAGGGGGTATTCAGTTGATGAGAAGGGATGTTTGAGAAGAGATGGACGTCTTTATTTGCGATGATTTGTTGAAAGAAGTGCTTATGGAATGTCACCACTCAAGAATGACTATTCATCCCAAAGGAGATTAGACGTGGAAGGACATGATGAGAATTTTCTTTTGGAATGGAATGAAGAGAAGCGTAGCTGAGTTTGTTGTTAGGTGTTTAACATGTCAGAAAATAAAAGCTGAGCAAGGGAAGCCTGGTGGATAATTATTACCTTTAATAGTTCCGACTTGGACGTAGGAACATATTTTAATGGATTTTGTGAAAGGATTGCCTAGAAGTTAGAAGGACAATGAGGCTATTTGGGTTGTTGTGGATAGACTCACTAAGAGTGCTCATTTTGTTCCAATTAGGAGAAATAGGATTGCCGCTTCTCTCACACAGATTTATATTAAGGAGGCAGTTCGTCTACATGGAATTCCAGTAAGTATAGTCGGTGATAGGGAACCCTTGTTCACTAGCGAGTTTTGGAAGAGCCTACAGACAGCTTTGGGAACTTCTTTGAACCTTAGCACGGTATATTACCCACAAACCGACGGACAAACAAAGAGGGTGAATAGGATTTTGGAGGACTTGTTAAGAGCCCGTGTCTTAGATTTTGGAGAACATTGGGAGCAGCATCTACCTTTGGTTGAGTTTGCGTATAATAATAGCTATCAAGCGACGATTGGGATGGCCCTTTTGAAGCACTTTATGGGCAACCATGCAAATCGCCTGGTTGTTGGTGGAAAACCACCGACAAAGTATTGCTCGGACCCGATTTGATCGTGATACCATGAAAAAGTAGAGTTGATTAGGCAAAGGATGAAGGTAGCGCAAGACCGTCAGAAATCTTATGCGGATAAAAGAAAGAAAGAGCTTGAATTTAAGGTTAGAGATATGGTGTTTGTTAAAATCTCCCCTCTTAGAAAAGTTGTTAGGTTTGGCATGTTTGGAAAATTGGCTCCTAAATTTGTTGGGCCATTCAAAATTCTGAAAAGAATAGAAAAATTGGAATACCTTGTGGAGCTTCTTGATAAGTTGGCAGGAGTCCACAATGTTATCCACGTTTATTGCCTTAGGAAATGCCTTCATGACACCGCTAACAGAGTAAAGCCCTATTAGTTGGGTGATTTTGAGATGGAGCCAACAATGCCCCTTGCCACCGCATGCATTGTGGAGCATGGTACCAGGAGACTCCACAATAAAATAATTAGGCTGGTCCGAGTACAATGAGGGGACAATCTAGCGGAAAGCACATGGAAGACCGAGGAGAACATAAATAGCACTCACCCAGAGCTTTTCACTGGTAATTTCTCTCTCCAAATTTTAGGATTTTGGTTGCATCATAGTGTTCGATTAGATGGTAGGAGGTGGTTGTTACATTTTTTCACAATCATTTTGCACTCATGTAGAAATTCAATGCATGTTTAGGGCTTGCATACATAATTGCATAACACGATTACACCTTCACGCTAGGATTGGACTCATTTTAGAATATCTGCGGTACATAATCACATTGTACTATTGGTTGAGTAGATGGTTATGTAGATAACTTGGTTATATAACATGCATGTTATTGTGTGTTACGCTGTTAGCCCCTTAAAAGATTTTGGAACGAAATCCTTTTGGGAGGGAGAGGAATGTAACACCCTATAAAATGAACCAAAAATAAATAGATTAAATTGAAGTAAATACGATAAGATAGAATATGAAATTTTTATAAACGTTGGAATTTGACCACGAAAGTTATTCCGTTGCGTTCATGGCAAAATTATGATCTGTTTTCATATATAATATGCTGAAAACGGAGTTCAAACGAAGAGATTATGAACGTTTGAAGTTTTCAGATTTAAATTAATTAAGCTAGAATTCAAATTTAAATAAGAATTTAGATTTAGGATTTGAATTTTAATAATTAGCTTGGAGGCTAAGTAAACATTAATTAACGTTGAACGTTAAAGTTGAATAGGGGAAAGAAATTAATTAATAAAGTAGCGGAGTCAATTATTACCCAAAATAATCAACCGATCGACACCCTCACTACGACCGGTTGACCCCTAGCAGTCGGCTCATAGAAGAGGGGCGGTCGACCAGTCGAAGCCAATTTCTGGCACTGGCGGCTAGTGTTTGAAGAGGTATGTTATTATTTTAACGCTCCAGATTTATTCGTTCCTCACCTACTTCCATCATACAGTTCTTGTGTATTTCAACCCCTATAAATAGAACCCTACCATCTCCACTTTTTATTCATATTATTTTAGGGAATACAATGAAGTTTTGTCATTGCTAACTCTATAATTTGATTCAGAAACTCCATAGAGAATTCAGTTAAGAATTCAACTTATTTCTTATTTGTTTCTTCTTCCTTCAATCTATTCTTATCATATTCTTCTCCAATTATTTTGAATCCAATGAATACACACACACACACATCATCCCTATTTTGTGTGTGTATATCAAAAAAGAGAGATCCTGGAAGAGATTGGAAGGTTACAAATCCATTTAAGTGAAGCTAAGGCCAATCTGTGAGTGGAAACCTTAGTATTTCTTTTTCATTAATTATTTAGTGTATTTCTTTTTGGATTTGAATATGCCTTAGGGATTTTGGGATTTCGAAAATATGATAGATAAAATACCCCAAAAATTCTTATTCTTTCGAAATGTCAATTCTACGTGAAGATTCTCGATTGTTTACATTAATTTGATGAGATTTGTTCTGTTGTGTCATTTTTAATGATTTAATATTCTATTCCACTTCTCCTTCCTCTGTGATTCAAATTTGTGATTCTCCAATAAAATAAGAGTTTAGATTATGAATTATATTCGTAGCCTACACCACTTATTTCACACAAATTTCATTTTTATCAATTTCTTCGTAAAAGAGGAGTCGAATAGAATACGAGATTTAGATTGCAATCCCTATTGTTCAGTATATTCCATTTTATTAATGTAATAAATTGAGATCTAATTTATTTACAAGTCCGTTATTAAAGTTTTGGTTATGAATAATCATTCCTTGTTTGGATATTGAAATCCCTTATTTTGATATGTTGGAATCTTGGGAATTTGAAAAAAGGACTTGTAATAGTATTTGGTTAGGGAATTGATATTTAACGCTAGTTTATGGCGTAAAATCCATGCGTTTAGAACCTTTTAGGCACGAATATTTATTTATATCTATTTGCGTAATTAGCGTATAATTATTGCATATATGGCGTAGTTACTTAGAAATTTATTTTCCCCCGTTATGAAGGAAATTGATTGGTAGGCAAAAATAAGAGGAAACTCTTATGTAGCCTAATTATTATTTTAAGGTGTAATAAGGAAGATTCCTTGTAAGGCCTTATTTATGAAATGGTGAGATGAGAGTGTATGTGTATGTGTCCATATGTATGTATGTATGTATGTATATGGAGAGTAATTGATGTATGGCTAAGTCATAGGGATGCAAGGTCGATAGAGTTACATGACGAAAGTCTGCCCTTCACTTTAAGGCTACCTGCAGTTGTGTACACTTTGATTGATGTAATATATCCTTATGATAAATATTTGTAATGATGCAAGGTTAGTCACAAATTCTTCACAAATTCTGTAAAGAAAATCTGCCCAACTAATATGGTTACCAGTTCCTACGAATAGTCGGACTAATATGAGACGTCATTACGAATATGGGCCATAAGACGAAAGGCCTGCTTCGGGGTCTTGAGGTATTAAGTGATCATTTGAGGGTCCGCCTCTTTTCCCCAGATAAAGTATTTAATGGTCAAGGGGTTACGTTAGGTGGTATCTCAATAAGAGGGTCCGCTTCTGGAAATAGGTATTAAACGATGGGGTCTGCCTTAATTAAGGTATTAAATGACCAGAGTCTACTTATTTTCCACAAGGAAGCATTAAGCGGCCTAAGAGATTCCATACAATGTCTGCCAGATAGTACCATTAAGGAGCACGTCTTGGAAATAGGTATTAAATGATGGGGTCTTCCTTAATTAAGGTATTAAATGACCAGATTCCCCCTATTTTCCAATAAAAGGTATTAAGTGGCTTAGGTACCGTCTCTTACATCGTTAGTTGTTTATGACGTATGATTGGGATATGAGATTCAAGAAACCTACTTATGTAATGGAAGGTATTAAGTGGTTGGACCCGCCTCCTTTCTTTATAAAGAAGTATTAAATGGTTTAATGGTCTATTTTCGTGGACATATTCTTATTTTGAGATATACTGCCCAAGTATTAAAAAAGTATGACTTGAGGTTTTTGTTCACTGGACAATGTTGTTCTGACTCCCTCCTAATTACAACACAGGTTGAAGACGTTGATGGAAAATGTGGCACTTAGAGACGGAGGTGGTGGACTTGCGGTAGTATTTACCATTTTTATTTGCTTTCATATATACCCATATTTTCAGACTATTGTTGTAAAGGATTATGTTACGGTTTGATGGTATCTTGTATTTTGACATTGTTATGAATTTGAAATAAATGGGTACATTTTATTATTATACTTTATTCATCCGTTGTGAGTTTTGAAAGTTTAGTTATGACTCTGCAATGTTAATTCTTTTTACTATCAACAGCTTACTTTAGAATGGATCTAAGTTTCGATGGGCCTTTTCTGGATCGAAATTTAGACCGGTTCCGGGGTGGGATGTTACATTATCAATGCGGGAATTGATATGGTCAAAGTTCGTCCTACGTACGTAATTCGGTAAGGAAAATGCATATGGAGCTAATCAAGCCCAGTAAGTGTCAAAGGGCCTTTAAATAGTATATGGCTCACCATCTATCTATCCATGCTATCAAAAATCAGTTATATATGTTGATCCAATACGATGACTTGGACCATACATGTCATCAGCTAAAGGAGGATCTGAAGGTATTTACACAATACTAGATAGTTGTAACCAACATCTATGCCCCAAAAACCAAAAAACCATACAGGAAGATACGCCGCCGTGTGTAAAAAAATCCTACGCCCTAATAAACCTTGGAGTAACGTGGAGGGACGATCTTCGGCTGGATCAACTATCGTAATGTGATCCTCCAGAGGTCAATGAAAGATGTTACCTCTCCTCCTCATATCTAATTATCCCCAATCCTCCATCACCTCATTATGCACCCCTAGTTGAAGCCTCCGAGCATATGTAACACGACCCCAACGACGTAATCTAGGGAAAACTATAGGATATGGTCGCTGCATCTCATAGTAGTCAGGGGTGCATGTTCGTTGTGTACTTATAGTATCAGAACGGTGGAAGATACCACATACTTCACATCTGCTTCACTTGACTATACATATATGAGTCAAGCGCACTGTAGAGTGTCCTAGTATAGCCGTGCCCTAATCAGTAGTCCACACAACATCTAGGTCGATTATACCAAGCATATATCCAAGATGAAATAGTACTTTTTTGGTTTGAAAAGAATACTAAACCAAAAACATATAACAAAAAATAGTAGCCGTAAGAGTAATAAAATCGGGAACATCTTCATGATCTCTAATGTAAGCTTGTAATCATGTAAGTGAGATAGCTCATAATGCTACATCCACTTCATCCAAACTTGATTACTGAGAATTTAGCCAAACTACTCAAAACTAGCCGCGAAGGGAACAGATATACGATTAGTCTGTCATATCTCAATTCCGGTCAACATAAAGATATCAAAAGATGTAAATGTCAGCTCAAAATCAACAAAATGAAAATTATGAGTAGTAGCCCACCATCGCTCTGTAAGTGTCTCTATTAAACAATGATCAATATATGTATAAGGTGGAATCAAAATAAACATGCCAAAAGGTGTAGCAACTAATAAATCTCTAGTCCATCGAGGTAATGTGAACAAATGATCATCAATATATTTATACTAACTACCTCTAATAGTTATATATGAGGCTTACATATTAAATTATATATAATTGTTATCATTACCTTGTAATGTATTTGCAAATGAACGTACATACAAAAATAGACAAAAGTATGCCTGAGGATCTAAAGATCCATCTCGGCGGCGAGTGTAACCTTTTAATGGCTGATGTAAAATATAAAGATCATCAATAAACAATATAGAATCTGACACATTATGTGCTTGACTGACATCAACATCGTCGGTGATACAACTATTTGTGCATGTTGATTTTAGTTGATCTCGAATGCATTTTGATTGAAAAATTGAATTTAAATAAAATTAATTTGAATAAAAATACGAGTCGGACGCCTATTTAACAGGCTTTTGATTTCCAAGCGCTTGTTAAATAGGCGCTCGACTCTAGCGCCTATTAAATAGACACTCGGCTCATTCTCCATGTTGGAGATGCTTTAAGTGCATACTTATAATTTTTTAACATGCTTAAATGAAATTTAGTTAATTATTTGAACGATACAATTATAATTGTATTTGAATAATTTAAGTGCATTTATAATCGCATAACAACCACAGAACATATTAAAATGATTTTTAATTATATATTCATTATCTTATAACCAATTTGAGTGAATTTTAATTTTTAAGTATTAATGGAGTGTTGGATCAGAGCTGTTAAAAATCCATGTTATAAGTATTTATTAAGGAGGCATTTCCACTAGAGCTGTGCTAGAGAAAGTCACGCATGCAGCGAGTGTTATCTCATTTGCCCTAGGATTGGTTGATTTTTTTATAATATTTGATGTTTAAATATTTGGTCGATCCAAATTGTCAAAATGAAACCAATCCCTATGCAAATACAGCCACACTCGTTTATCACACGTAGCAAAACACTTTCGCTAGAGCTGTGACAGGAAAACTTTGCCATGCAGCGAGTATTATGGTTGGATGAAATCTTTTTATATTTGTTTTAAATGTTTGGTGGGTCCTATTTTTCAAAAAGTAAACAATCCCTACGTAAGTGCAGCACAGACTAGCAAAACTTTTTTAGTAGAAGCGTCAAAGAAAATCGTTTTGAAACGGGTATTATCTCTATTATTAGGTGAATTCAATTTATATTTTGATGCAATTCGCTTATTGTGCAACCATGACTACCAAAACCTACGTCCATTCAAAACATGTCTTTGTCAAAAAATAGAGATGTAAATGTTGTACGAAAGCCCGAGGTTCGGATTGGTCACAATCTCCGGCCCATGTTCATATGTACAAGGGAAAAGGAAAAGAGAAAATTTGTCAAGTCGCACGCGTAAACACCTCCGACCGGTCCTCTCCCCCTTTGCAACCCTGCGCAAAATTCCCGATTCTCTCTCTGCAACTCAACTTTCGAATCATCTTCTCGATTCTCTCCAAAATCTGCATTCTATCATCATCTTTTACTCCCCATAATTAGTTTCTAAACCCTAAATCCCTAATCTAACTTTCCTCCACCTGCCAACCATTGCAATGGATCAGCTGCCAGCGCCGTGGGACCCCAGCACCTCCATCGCTAATGCCACCCGTCGATCCACTACATCTTTCCCCTAGCCGATCGATTATAAAAGGTATTTGGTGTTCTTTCGTGTTTAGTTTTTTTTTATATTATTGTCGAAGGATTTTGAATTTAGTATATTTTTACTTATTGTGCATTAAAATTGAATGTATGTAATTTGTGTACTCTGATACTTATTTACCGTTAAAGCTCAGAAAATTAACTATGATTATGAATTATTTTGTTTTGACTTGCTTCCAAACTTTCCTTTCAATTTATGTTTGTGTCATCGTGCTGTATTCTGTCATTATTCTTCAAAATCATGACTTTATTAATTTTTATGTCAATAATAGATGGTGATAGTCACCAAACTTATATACGATTCTTTTGCTGATATTTTGTATCAACTGTTTATTTTGGTGTCCCTTTCGTGTCCCCTAGTTATTGTCCAAGGTGAAAAGATTGCGAAAACTATGGTTGCTACAAAACTAGATCCACTGTTATCATTTTTTAGTTTTCAAGGTTATGCATAAAATGATTAGGGATGTTGCGTAGTTTTCATATTTTATGCGTTGAAGTTGATATAAGATGAAAGTTTTGAGATTTCATATTTGATTAACCCATATTTTAATCCGAATTGCTCAAAATTCATTTTTCCACTGTTATCATTTTTTAGTTTTGATGGTTATGTATAAAATGGTTGGGGATGTTGCTTAGTTTTCGTAAAGTGTTTTATGTGTTGAAGTATTTATAAGATGAAAATTTTGAGTTTTCATAGTTGATTAACCCAAACTTCAATCGTTTAAAGAGTGGTGCTAAATGCACCACATCATGAACTACTTTTTACTCAATCTCCATTTTATCCATTTTACCCAAGCCAGTAACTTTACATCCTTCATTTTACCCACTTTTTTTTACCCAACCCAAGCCCGTAATATACTTTTTACCGTCCTTTTTAACCTAAATTTTTCGCTATCGCGCCTCCATTTCTTTCCCAATCTCGACATCATGCCTCCTAGAAAAAACTAGTTGTCTCGAAGAAGAATTCGACATTGTCGCAACCCACATCATAGCTGTCAACATTGCACGAAGGTATGATTTTGCATTTTTTTATGATTTTGCTTTTCGTTTTGAATTTGTTCGTCGTGGTTTGAAAGTTGAAAAATCAAAAACCCTATTTCTTTTTACGCTCAAACACGACTCAACAGTATGAAATTTTGCATAATATTTTTTGTACATTTTTCATATCGTCGAACAATTCATTGTATATATGATTTAAGCACGGTATCAAGTTTCGGTCGGAACTCCAAGATTCCGACGATCTCGGTTCGGTTCCATACAAATGCGGGACGGGATTAGGTCAAAATCAAGGTTCGAGAACTCGGTTTCGGTTATTTGAAAATTTTATAGTTTCGGATGATTTCGGAAATTTCAGAAGTTTTGGTTTTGGATTCGGTCCTAGATTCTCGATTTTCAATGTTTTGTTGATGGAAACGTAGTAAATATCTTTGTAAATAAAACAACAAATTAAATTTCACTAATCCGTATTCAAATTAAAATTAACAATAAATTCAACTTAATAATAAATTAGACTTGGTTAAACAATAATTTAAATTTAATAGTAAAAAAGTCCAATCCAACACAACAATTAACCTAAATACTTAATAATAAAAAAACTCAACCCAACCCAAATTAACCCAAGAAAAAAACCCAACACACAGTCCAGTCAATTTATTAATAACCTAAATCACATACCTACCACAAATCATATTTCTCATTCTCAAAATCTAGTCGACAATCGACAACCACAAAGAGAACAAAAAAAAATGTCGTATCTTAAGCTTTTCAAAATCGAGGTCAATAAAGAGGATTGATTGAAGGTAGCGGAAGACAAAGGTTGCCGCTCTCAAAGTCGAGTCGACGACGCTAGGTCAAAGAAGAAAATCGAGTCGATGACGCTAGGGCAAAGAGGAAAATCGAGGTCGGGTATGCTGATTTAGCTGATTTTTTATTTTGATTTTTTAAAAACCCTAATTGAAACCGATTTTTTCCTTCGGTTTTGGTTCGCCTTCTGTCGATACCGGTACAGTACCACCAAAATTTCGGGGTACCTTTCGATACCTCAAACCTTGGTCCCGTACTTACAATAAAAAAAATCAAAAAAATTGAAAAAAAAATTGAAAAAGATCTTAACTGCTTTGTTCGTTGTCTTTGTTCGTCGAGAATCGCCTTTGTTCGTCGAGAGTCGCCTTCGTTCATTCATCGAGAGTCGCCCGATTCGCCTTTGTTAGTTCATCGAGAGTCGAATTCGTGTTCATCGCGTTCGTTCATCTTGACCGTGCTTCTTTTTTCGCTTTTGTTTCCGTAGAGTCGGAAAGAGAAACATAAAGTTTAGGCTTAGAGTTATTTGATACTAGATTTACTTAATAGTGGGCTAAATCTTAATGGGCTGGGCTAGGTAAATTAATTATTCGGTTCAGGTTATATTAAATGCTGATTTGATGCTTAAATGGATTGATCTTAATTTATATTTCAACTTTGTTTAGTATATTATTTATGTTTAATCTTGTTGTGAATATTATATCATTTATATTTTCAAGTATATTGTAACGACCCGCAGTTTCGTACCCCTTGAGTCGACTATAATTCACATCAGTTCAACTCAAATTGAACGGAAATACGAATCTTTAAGGGTGAAGAAGAAAAAGTAGAAGAAGAAATAGAAACAACAACACATAATCTCACAATCGCAGCGGAACAAAATATAATATATAATAACCGGTGTTTTATACAAAAGAATCTGTAATTGTTTATATACTTACAATCATCAGAGTACAATAATCAATACATCAATCTGGACAGTTATAATCATTTGTCCTTACACAACGGAAATACAGACCATATACGATAAATACGTTCGAACTCCTCCAGCTCGCCTTCTGAGCTCCATAGCATTCTAACCTGAAACTGTAATACTCGATCTGACCCGAGCATTATAATAAAATAACACCCGAGTCAGTCTGGAAAACCAGCGTGAGAAAAACACACTCAATTTGAATTGTTAGAGCTATCAAAATCCTTTGAAAACAAAGGTATCTCATAAGACCGCGTCACACATAAACACGACGGGTTTTTCCCTTACGATAACCAAAACATTTTATATCAAAAATCCTCTGATATTATAATAGTGTCTAAGTACAAATACTTATTCAAATAGCTGAAATTGTTACATTAATTAAATTCCAGCATACCAGGCTCTACAAACAAAACCGTAAGCTCGTATTGGAGAATGGATTCCAACGAATTACTGGACCACTGGGGTACCGTCCATCACAGTACATCATAAAACAATGTACCGAGGACCATCGTCGGGATCTCCTGCTCACAAGACCGGTCTACCCCTAACCTGGATAGACCGAATATGTTATCACCTCGGGTGTTCCCATCCTTACTATCGAGCGCTCCTTCTTTCATGCACAATCATATCCATAATATAAAGGTTTTCCGAGGACATCTAGAAAAGTGATAACATACCCTACTTGGGTGCGACCCACTTAGCCTTGATGCATCTTCCATGTTTTAGTCATTCCCGGTTGATGAGGTTCGAGGCTAAGCGTTACCTTTCAAGAACAAATTTTACTTGGAATGTTCATCGTCCTCCAATGACGATGTTCTGATAGCATTCGTCCATACAAGTTGTCCTGGGTCTGGACAAACCGTATCACCGTCTTCATCATTTTCATGGTATTCATTCGTTACGTTCAAACCAGATTGATCTAAGTGGTCTTCGGATAATTAAATCTGATCCCGGTTTCTTCGAAACGATTAACGAAATTGACCAATATTGATAGTCGGTTATTTAACTATCAATAAAACATCCATAAGCAATCATCTGGCCTTATTATAAATTTCCAAAAAATATTTCCAAAATATCTTTATAAGATATATATATTTAAACCCTTCCAATAATTTACCAGTGGATATCAAACTCAAGTTCTTATGTCCTTAACAGGATATTTTCAAGTCATTTCAATACTTAGAATATTTCCCTCGCTTCCAATTATAATCCATCCCTTTGAAAATATTTCTATAATTAAAATCTCGAAGTTAAATATTTTCAAATTCTTTCCGTCCAATACTTAGGGATATTTAAAAGCATCTTCCCTAAGATCTTTTATTTTCAATATTCAAGGAGTAGTCCATTTATTTCCTATTCTCCAATTCTTTACAAATTTTATTTGTAAACCCCCTAATATTTCCAAAGTCGAATGCACTTGTCTATAACTCCAAGTGCCCGTTTCTAACCTCTTTTTATGAATTCTAGTTCATTTTCCAAATTTCTCGAATTTTAAACACTTTGGAAGTTTTCTTTAAGCTCCCAAAATCCCATTATAAGGTTCCTCTTCTAAGATCGTACTCGTTCAACAAACTTCGCTTCCAATCTCGAGAGGATTTATAAATAAATTCAATCTTTTAAAACTATATATATAATAAGTATTTTTTAAAAATAATAGTTTATTTGTAAAATATGTTTAAGTAAATTTAAAATATCAAAACAATTTAAATAACATCAATAACTCATTTTTAGTTAAACAAATAAATTTCCAAAGCTGATTTTTTTTAAAGTTGGAGTTTACTAAAATAAATACTTAGTATTTGAAAATCTACTTACTATAGTATTTCAATCCTAGCTAGCTTAAAAGTTTATAGTTTTTAAATAATAAAATTTCCCTTTTAAAAACAAACTTAACTTCTAAGGATTAAAAATATATTTTTGAAACCTCAATAACCAATTTAATTATAACTTCCTCTCGATTTCACAACCTATCGATTCGTTGTCGATCCCCTAACCAATCTCTTTTCAAAAATAGAATCTGCTATTTTTCTCAACCCTGTTTTCATATTCTAATATAAATTCATCCTATGAATTTATCTTTTCAATTATCATCTGATATCGAATTCCTTTATTTATAACATAGTTTATCAATTTTATAACCCCTTTGGTTTTACCTGTTTATAAAAACAAATCTTATTTATAAAATTCCATTATATAAATTCATTTCTTATAAATTCCATTTATACTTCCAGTCTATTTTTAATATTTGTTTTAACTCCTTTCATATTTCAGAATACCATTTACAAACTCCTTTATATAATTAATTTTTAAAGTCTCTATTTAAACCCATTCACGAATAGTTACGTACAATCCAAAAATTAATATATTATTCCCAATTCCATTTTTCTTAAAAATAATTCAATTTCCAATATAAATATTTTTATATAAAAAATTCCCTTTAATTACTTAAATTTTAAAAATATATTTATGGTATTTTAAAATATTAAAAATTCAGGCCAGTGCTACAATAACATCCAATAATTCAAATTTCAACAATAATCTATGAATGATTAGCTACACACAACATATATCACTATATATGAAAAATAAACAATATTTTTGAGGAATTCAGTTGGATCCCTCCAACCTGTTTCCCTGCATCCACAGATGTTAATACAACATAAAAATACCAATCCCACTTCGAGGGGATATCGCGGTATATAGGGTCATCCGCTATTATGCGGGCGCATAGGGTCTCATCTGCTATAATGTGCAGGAATACCACTCCAAATACTAATATATATATACTACTATATATATTTATTATAATATCCAACTGATAATAATAATTATCGAATCATTCAATCAACCAATAATTTAAATTTTCTACATTTTAGATTAAACCGACAATCCAAAAATGAGTGAGATTTACGCACCTTGATTTTTAATTTCAATCCATTCCAATTTTCTTCCATTGTGGTGTTTGTAATTTTTGAATCTCGCACGAATAATTCCACATTAGATAAATTAACAAATATTTTTCTTTTTTTTATTATTATTATCATACTTACAGATTTAACTTTAATTAAACTTAATTAAAATTAACTGTTCTATACCTTCTTCCCAAAACGATTTTCCGCCACCAGACTTCATCAAGCTCGGTGGAGCTGCTAAGCCCTAACAACTGCTGCCTAAACGAACCCCTACCTTGCCCTAACTCGACGACGTCCACGACCAGCAGCCCCCGCTTCGCACGCACGACTTCCCAGAGTCGCGACGCCTGCCTCAACCCACCAAACGTCACTTCCTTCCATCACCTGAAGCCACCCACTTCGCCCACGAGATCCCCACGCACGCGAGCAAACCGGGCTGCCCACTGCCTCAAGATTCCCACGCGGAATGCGTTCATAGCAGCTCCACCTATTTCAGCTACTTCCAACGCCTTGCCGAAGGTCGCCGACCTCCTCCATGCTTGCGACTGCCCCTTCACATCGCTTCCCCTTCCCCTTTACACACGTACGCGAAACGAGTCAAAACCCCCCCAAACCCTCGAACGCCTCTCACGCTTTCCTCCTTTGCGCGCGATTTTCTCGCTGCAGTCTTCGAGTTCGCCTTTATTGCTTCTTCGGTCGCGATTTGATTTCTTTAATTCCATCCCTTTTTTCGTATTGAAAGCTCATTTGAATGCTTTTGCACTTTTAAAATGGAAGACAAGGAGAATTGTGAGGAAATAAAAGAATGAAGACAGATTATTTGATAAGTGATAAAATGTTCTCATTTTATTTCGAATGCCTCATTTTTTTTCACTATTCGGCTGTATTAAAATGAAGGAGGGAAACGTATACAAAAAGGAATAGGTCAGATCAGGTGGCTGATGGTAAGCTAGAAGGACAACTGAAAAGAAATTGACTTGACAATATTTAAATTTATTCTCAAAATGTCTCGATTTACGCATTCAAAATCTCGAATCCCTATCGAGGCGTGCCGCTTGGCGTTTATAATGTTATATCCCTATTCCGAACGCAATGAAAAAGGTTTCAAGTCTTAATTCTATCGTATGGAGAAGATAGTTTTTTGGACCCAATTATTATATTTAATTTTCGATATAAACTTCAACGCGTTTATATCCCGTACGACCGAACGATAACTCCAAACACTACGAAAGTTAAAATTCGATAATAATACATTATTACGGATCCAATGGAACTGGTTTCGTCGAATTCCGAGACCGTGTCCCGGAAGGCTATTTATATACGTTAATTTAAACGATATTTTTTTAAAAACTGAACAAATCACTCTTAAATTCAACTTTAAAATTATATTTACTTTCACTCTTATTAATATGAGTTTTACAAGTCTTCAAATTATTTTTATCGAGCTTAAAACTCAAGATACAATGATTTATCCAATATTAAATTATAAAATTAAAGAATTAAATTATCCAACCAATCGTTATATTTGAAATTCAAGTTAAAAATTAACTTTTAAATATTCCAATCTCAAATAACCAAAATTCCGAGTCGTTACATTTATTATGGCAAATCGAACAGAAATTTGACGTCGGGGCCGAAACCGAAACTAAAAACGAAACTTTCGAAATTTAAGAATTTTTTCGTAACCAAGAAAATTTTAAACGAACGAAACCGAGTTCTCGAACCTTGGTTTTAAATATGAATTTGTTTGTAGTTGGTTTGGTTATAGTGTTGTATTACCGAATGAAATTTATTTTGAATATCAATCATACATCGGTATAATATTTGTTGTGGGTGTTTAATATTCAGTTCTGTACTGCCATATGAATTGCAATTTTTTTTAATCCATGTATACAACCTGTTAATCAAATTTATGGTCAACACCCCAAAGAATCCAGGTAGATGGAATTATTGGAAAATGGTGAAAAGTAGAATCTCTAAGAAGATCAGTAAATGTCTTGTTGATAACCCAGAGTTACTCCCAATAGTGGAATTGAACCGGTCTATACCGAAGGGTTGATAATCTCCGGAACTGTCTCTGTATTTCTACTTGGAAATAAACTTCGAATCTGACCTTTCGACGTGGTCAAAAAGGTTACAAGATTAAAGAAACCTTTCGGCTTTGCTGAGTTAATGTATAATGACCACTGGTTTATTTGAACCTTTATAAGATTTCCACGAAAGTTATCTTCTTGATTAGGATGTAATTTCCTTGGTTTGTTTTATATAGAGAGTTGATCTTGGTCCTTGCCGGAAGGTTAGGCAGATAACCGTTTGAGATTCGGAGGGTTACTAAGGTTGACGGAATATGATAGGTTACGAACTTATCGAAAGGTTTTATCCACATCCCTTATGACTTCGGAAGGTTTTTAAGGATGTTGATTTAAATAAATTTCTCATGTAGTTGAAGGGTTTATGTTGCAGGGTAAAGGCCTCCGAAGGGGTGCAAGGATTGTCCCGAAAAGGAGAATTATTATCTTTGTTGATGAGGACCTTCCGGAGGGATTGAACCTGAAAATTGAAGTCAAACCAGCAAATATTTAAGTAAACAGTAAAGTAATTCACAAAGCTTATGACTTCCCTCTTTATTTAAGAAAAGACTTCACTTTATTAAATTCTCTCAAATCAATACCCAATTAGGGTTACAAAGGTGTGATTAAGAAGTTACAAGATTAGAATGAGAGAAAATTCGCTCCCCCAAACAGGACCCCCTTGGGTCTTATTTATAGATGCCAGGGGCTGTGCTTCCGTCCTCGTGCCTTCGATCGGGTCGAAGGGTTTCCTTATTATATACAGTTGCTAACCTTTCGACTTCGCCGAAATGTTTTCCTTTCACATGCATTCCTTGGGCGTTGCCGATGGTTCTTCTCTTCTATTTGCTTTTAGGGGCCTTTTGTCCTTGTCGGAAGGCCTGTCATCTTTATAATATGTGAACCCTTCGGCTGCGTCAGAGGATTTCTCTCTTACTCGGCTATTGTGAACCCTTCAACCTTGCCGGAAGGTCGCTTTTTTACTTGAATGTTGACAAGAGCCGAGCTTTCCATGAATGTTGTTGGAAGGTTGTCTTTCATTCTTTATCGACTTATGAATGTTGCTTTTATCATAAACTTTTCGACACCGTCGAAAGGTATTTAATAGGTGTTACAACCGGCCCGAAAGGCTTATTATGCTTTCGAAAAGGTTGTTCTAGAGCCGCATGCCTTTGTCCTGGCTTCTTTGCCTTCTTCGGAAGGTAAGAGCTTCTTGAACACTGTGGAATAAAACCCTCCGTCTCCTCCGAAAGGTTTTGAGCTGCTTCATATTGTTGACCGCATCCCTTCGATCTCTTCGGAAGGTCTGATCTGAACTCTTTTCCTTTCGTTCTTTGCTTAAGACCTTCTGACTTAGGCGGAAGGTGAATTTTTGTGAGTAACACAACCGTTTGGCTGAATATGAGTTTGCCATGGGTAAAATGAAGCACCTTTTTTTTTTGGGGTAAAAAGGTAGCCTCTAACATGGTGCAGTTAGCGCCACTCTTGTTCAAAATTCATCTTTTTTCTTTTCAGCTGGCCAAACTCGATTCTATTTTACAAACTACAAATCAAATTTACATATTTTATTAAATAAGCTTATAGAATAGTTAGGAATGAAAGCGATACAAGTGCTTGAAACTCTGCAATTACTGCATATCTTCTCAATTTTTTATCTCTCAATACCTGGTGAGTGAGCTACAATAGTTAATATTCTTTTAGATCTATACCTCTGTAGTTTTTAATCATCTTTTCTACACTGTTTTTTTCTTCTAAAAAAAGATCAAATAAGAATTAAGGGAGAAGAAGAATGGATTGGGTTTATGTTGGTGCATGCGTTCCAACTAGAGTTGAACATTAGCAAAAATACAATTTGGAAAATAAAGAAGAAAATTATCAGGAATAGGAAATGAAAAAGAGAGTTAATGTAGCATCTCAAATGTCGAAACCAATATTGCATGGTTAGCTGCAAGATGCATTCAATAATTATCATATTCAGTAAATATCAAGGAAAGAGAGTTCAATACAATGAGCTCCCTAGCATGTATGATTCAATAAAGTGATAGATGCAAATGAAATATCATATATAAAAAATAAATACATCATTCACACTTCGCATTAATAGTTTATTTCATACTATTTCCCCCTCTTTCTACAGTTATAAATTATTATGGTGACAGATGAGATAATAAAAGGAGGTGTATCTGCTGTTCGGTTATACAAACTATGAGGAACCATTAGATTATCATCATCTGCTTTGATGCTCTACTTGATACGTGGGCTCAATTTCATAGGTTGATAGGCAAGCCATTAACTTGCTTAGCTTCTACAACCGTTTAGCACTATGATAGACAGGTAAGCCATGTGCTTAATCTACCTTTGAACCGATAACCATGGCTCAATTCAACATGTCTATTTCCTTCTTCTAATTTCCACTTAGTTGTCAAATGATTTTACCTTCATCTAAATTCATTATTAATTTATATATATATATATATATATATATATATATACATAAAGTTAACTGTCAAGAGTTCAGTCTATGATTTTTCTAGAACATCACTCAAAAGCTCACACCGTGGTTTATTTTATTTTGGAATAACCATTGATTTTCATGAATCTAACCTTTTTTTTTGTTTGCGTAAACAAAAGTCAAATATATTTTTTCCACTATACTTCGTTTATTAAAGTAGAAAATATACTGAATTAAGATAAAAGAAAATAAATACGGTAAAAGTAGAATTTGTTACAATATCTAAAAAAAACATAGGCAAATAATTTATCAAATGTTAACACGCTAAATTGAGAAATAAACTTATACATACCAACCCACCAAAGTAATACAACAATTTAAAATATTAGTTTACCTTCTTATATAGCATCTGCTTTCATTATTCAGCTATTTTTTCAGCTCGAATGCAATTAGTCACATCTCTTCATTATTTGAAAGGTATACATCATAGGAGCCTGAGCAAGATGAAAGTCAACACCTTTCAGAATTCCAAGGTGTCTAATAAACATTACCTTCTTATCATAATTTACTGAATTCATTTTTATGGATTTTTTAATTAACATGACTAAACATACTTTTATGGATGAAATTAAAAGGATTCCAAACGTTTTGCAATTTTAAAAGCAGGGATATTTACGTATTTGAGGCCTGAGATTAGAATTAATTTTCTTCAAACTATTTTTGTTATTATAACAAATTAGAAACTTATGCATTGTTTTACTCATCTAACATGACCATCGATTTGTTTACAAATTTGCCCTATCTACTTATTGTAATGGTTGTTGAGATTGATTTCAGTTGCTTAGGTACCCGAATTTGTTGAATGTTGAATGTTATTACTTTCATCTTGTTCATATCATTTGAACGCAATATCTCCTGGATAAATGAAAAATAAAAATAATATATTTTCTAAAAATCTTGTAGAATAGAATCTACACAAAATGAACTAAAATTTCTCTAAACAAAGGTGTGCTGTTTTGGAAGAGTTTCACTAAAAACCATATTTTCATACAGGAACTGGAAAATAAAAGTTTGATATAGGATTTGGATTAAAAAATGTGAATTCCAATACTGGTTGTCAACAGATGCTTATGAACACATGTTGTAAATCCATTATACTTTCTCACTATGAAAAAGAATTACAGATTTTAATCTTAGTTTATTATAAATTCGATATCAAATGTAGCTTCTTTTGAAGCTTGGCATGTAAAACTCTACTAGCATGCTTCTTTAAGTGATTTAGTTTACAATTATTGGTGTGTTTGTGCTTTTGTTTTAAACACAAGTAAACAATGATTGCTATTGTATACTATTTGTTTCCTTTGAAATAATAATGGTGAATATAGCATCAACTGCAAATATTCTATCAATTGCTTTAGATAATAATGAAATGTTTGAAACCTCTCTTTTGCCAGGTTAATGTTTGCTCATATAAAGCTCTTAAGGTATGACTGTCGCAACCTAGTTAAATATGGGATGGAGAAAAGGAAAGGAACTTAGCAGTAAAAATGGACAAGCAAGCCTGTGATGGCAGGAGGTGTTAAAAACAACCATCCATTTTTTTATCTTCTCACATAACCTAGTCCGGTTATCACAAAGATGATACCTTCAAGCACTACAATAAGCGTATGATGCTTGATTGTAAATACAGGTCAAATCCTTTCATTTTGTTTGTATCATTTGACTGCAATGTCTCTTGGATAAATGATCAGTAATAATAACATTGTTACACCTGTTCTTACCACGAACTACAGTGAAGGAAAATGAGCAGTACTTGAAGTCAAGAAAGCTACTCTCATGCCAATAAGATTGAAGGAAAGAAGGAAATAAAATCAATCAAATTTACACTGAACAGGGAACCAACTCGAAGTCACGATGCCAAAACCCGATCCGAGCCCTACAACAATAAGAACGCTGCAAGAGACAAATACTGCATGCAGTAGAAAGTAGGGGCCGGTCATAGGGGCTACATCTAAAATCAGGGGCAAAAGTGGAATGCCATGCCGAGGCATAGGAAGCAGTATAAGATGTACCGTGGTAACCAGACTTCTAAAGCTCACGCTTTGTCAATACCTACAAGAACAGATCTGCTTCAGCACCTACTGAGGGCAACCTAGACAGTGTCGCACGGGGCCAAAAGCACTTCAAAGGGGGATGTATATAGGGCCACTCAGAATATGCCTCAATGCAGAACCAAACTTATAGATAAACGATAAGTGTGAAGTTCCTCCTCTCTCTTCAGCAACACAAACGTACTTGCAAAGATGGCAGCTCAAACTGCACCCAGCTCAAATCACAAATAATCTCAAGCACAATCCATGCGCATGCCAAGTCAACTCATAGAACAAAAAGGGAAATGCCGCTCCATTTTGACCTGACACGTTATCAAGTCAAGCAAATGTATCAACGGGGGAGTGCGGTCTGAACACCAGACAATATTCACTACTTGCATCCCTTCATATGCATCAATAATATATAAAAGCTTCAGGGCGGTCCACTTCCATTCCTTTCAAGACATTTTCCATTTCGAGAGAGAGGAGACCGACCCATACATGCTAGGGCTTCCCGTTCAATTTTTCAGACATCCTTCGAATTTCTTAGATCCCGCCAATATCATGATTTCCCACCAAATACCCATTATCAATCCTGGCACAATAGATAGACGTTGTAGATGAATGATAAGTGGCAAAATCTAGGACAATGAGTGAAAAATTAAAGACCAAAAGTGATCGCAACAACCATCAATGCATTTTTCATACTATAAAAGGAAACACTAGACGACGAAGAAAGAGGTTTTTTTTCCTTCGGCTTCTTCCAAAAAAAGGAAAGTCTAAAATAAGAATATTGTATGCCTCTGGGTCATTGTAATTTGTATCAAAACAACAAATATCTAGTGGATTATCCCGTGGACGTAGGATTGACAATAATCCGAACCACGTAATTTTTTTATGTCTTTCACTTTTATTGTTATGCTATTTAATTTTGATTATCATTTATAAAATCATTCCGACATTTCAACAAACAGTTGAAGTGTGATTACTCGGCTATGTAAGCGTTCAGCAACATAGTCGCTTCCCAAAGGTGAATTTAACTAGATTAAATTTGCTGATTCTAATTTGTGGAAGCAACTATTCACTAGATTGCTCCACGATTTAATCGAGTGTGGTGAAACCGAAAAATTTCACCAATATTTTTTCGCTAGAAGGAGAGCTCAAACATTTGTTCCTCTTTCCTCAATCTTCTGCAATTCGTCAAACTTCCGTTTCCTTTTTTCCTCACTTCCTCGCAAATTCGCCAAACCTCCAATTCTAACCTCCCATCTCTCTCCAGTTAACAGTACCTTTCCCATCCATGGCTCACTGCCGTCCCTCACCAATCACGCTAGTTCTACAGCGGATGAGTTACAACGACACTTTCGAAAATGAGAACGGTGAGACCGGCCACAAACTACTTGATAGACCGACTCAACCAATCTTCGACGGCGAGGAAGGAATAACAATGATTGCAGTAGGATCTCGGCACGTTTAAACTTTTCATCTTCCTTAATCGCGGCCTCTACCTCCTCCAGTCCTCTTCCGTTACCAACCAATGACCGCCTAGACGTGCGGAGATGTGTTGGTGTTAACGACGACTCCGATAAAAGAACGGGAGGATTTGGGAGAACGTTACTGCAATCAGGTTAGTGGAAGTATCCACACTTCCCGCCCGAAGAACAGAGAATTCAGTTGCTAGGTTTTCGACATCAACTATCGTCCTATCCGAACGGCATGCGGAGGTGATTGAGTTGCAAATCGAGTCGAAAATTTCAGGCGGGAGCCACACCAAGGACACCAAAGTTCACCCTGGGCGGCTCATATTACAAAAAAAAATATGTACATATGTATTGATGTACTAAACTGGTCATGGGGATACTAAACAACCCGAAACAGTATAATTTTTTGTATTATTTATCTTTTAAAAAGTTAAATACACATTCACAGTTCACCGCCAAATACTGCAATGGACGGGATATTAGACTGCCCTGACCCAGTATGAATATTCCTATTTGATAACAATCATAGAAAGACTGGTCGTAAAGATATTGGACTGCCCGAACCAATATAAAAAACCTTTATGGTAGTTAATTCAACAAAGCACACTGGACGTATGGATATTGGACAGAACCAATACAAAAAAATCATGCGCATGGGACGGGTTGTATATACACGATCCGACTTCTCGGTCAAATCTTTTTTAATCCTCCCCCAAACATCGGGGAGGACCGTGCCAAACGCACGAACAAATTACCATTCATAGCTCACTGGCATCGATCTATAGGTGCAGTACCACCTACGAGCGACAATGGCAATCTCAGAAGTGAGAACGGTGATGCTAAAGAAGGATGTGGCTCAACATACGTATGACATTACACCCCTAAACAGGGGGCAGGTCGTCCCTAGCGTGCAACTAAGGACATTACGTCCCCAAACAAGGGGCAGGTCACACCAGGTACACAACCAAGAATACGATCAAGGACGTTACGCTCCCAAAAGGGGGTAGGTCATACTCAGCCCGCAGTCAAACCAGAAAAGGACATTACGCTTCCAAACAAGGGTGCAGGTCATATCACACGTGGTCAGACCGACGCAGGATATTACGCTCAAACAAGCGATCAGGTCGCATCGAGCGTGCAAAAGAAAGATTGCGGCATATGGGTCATGACCAGGGGGCATATGCTATTCCTTGAGCTCATAATAAACTTGACAAGAGGGCACAATCCATGGAATGTACTATAAGTTACTAATCAGGTAAAATCAGACACCATACAGAACTTGCCATGTATATATCAAAAATTGGATTACCAATACTTAGTTATGATCCTTGCATGCTTACCAAAATATTATCGTTTATTTTACATATGCATACAATCTACAAAAGATCACAATCTAGGTAGTATTACAAAATAGCACTCCTTAATGAAAAAGTAAGTTACAAATCTGATTTAGAATCAGAAGACGAACTAATTACAACCGCTCCGCGTTGATATGACCAGCGGGAATGCGATGCTGTAAGCTGGGATGTGCCATCAGCTAAATGAAAAGTAGAAAACTAGTTTTCCAGCTCAGTAATCATGACTGAGGATCGGGTACGGAAAGCCTACCGTGAGTAGAGCCGCGGTACGAAACACGGGAATCATAATTAGCGCAGGCCCATACATTTTCATAGTCCGAGCACTTATGCTCATAATCGGTCCGGTTATACAAGGACAAATTAAGTCCGGGTCAGAAACATTTAACAACGTCAATTGCACGTTGCGGGCCAATTTCCGCTATTTTTGTCTTCACCTTCTGTTTATGAAGCTTTTCCAATATAGACGCCTTGTCCATCCCACCTTGAGAAACTGCGATGGAATCTAACCTGGCCTCACGTTACAAATTGGATATCTTGTTTTCTAAGGCATTTACTCGTCTTATAGCCACTTTTCTAGTTTTCTCGATCTCATCTAAGAGTTGTTCCCTCGTTTTGTTGGTATTCCTAGGAAAAGGACTAAAGAGTCCTTCCTCGATAGAACAGAAGGGTGAAACCTAGGTATCCGGTGTCCCCAATTCTCTCTTATAATAATTCTCCAACTCTTTAATCCTAGCATCATAATGAGTCTTCATGTCATTCTTCCATTTGAGGATCGCTTCCGGGTCAGTCCCAAAGGGAGGCATAGGAATGGCAGCCGACCTGGGGGAGGTGCATGCGGCAGAAGTCATTTGAGAATCCTCTTCTGCGCTCATGCGCGGCGCCATTTCTTTGTCCATCTCCACAATCCTCTTCTTTAACCTTTTTATTTATATACGGCCTCGTATATGCTTTCAGCATTCTTTAATAGGCCTTCTAGTTCTGCTATTCTGAGCAGAGCGGAATCTAACTTCTTCTGGTGAGCGGCTGCCTCTGAACCATAATCGAGAAAAGCCAGTGAGAAAGAAGTTAAATAAATCCACACATATCAGAATTAAATAAATGGGCAAAATAAGACTACTAAAAATTCTTGAATATTGTAAAGAAATGTTAGTCAACAAACAAACTTCTGAATCATGTCAAGCACTACATAAAATGTTTTCTTTATCCGTAAGTCTTTACAATAGAATACTAAGACGATATCTAAGGGACATTAGGAAGAGGTGGGGCCGTACTAGCAAGAAATGCCATGCGAGGGTCATAGCATGCTCCTACCCAATGATTCATATGTTGGTCAACTGTCACCTCAATTCTCGTTGCCATTTAGAAAATTTTTGTCCAACGAAGGATATAAAAAGTCCATGATGTCTTGGGACCGTTGTAGTAACGCCTCGACCCTCTTACTTTTGACTTTCTCTTGTTCAAGCTTATTCGAGTAAGAAACAATCCTATCTCAAGAAACCTTCAATGAGTCCTCGAGCATGCACCTTTAATACCGTCATTTTCCTAGTATCATTTAGGATCTCGATTAACTGAGACTTTGTTTTCCTACTTTTATCTGAAAAATTACCAAATAATCTGCTAGCAATAATTTTTCATCCATCGTCATGAAAATAAGAAGGCCCAGAACCCATGGGAGAAACATGAGCAGTATCTGAGTGGGGCACCGTAATCATCCTCCCATACTCTGCAGCATCTTGCTCACCAAGCAATTTGGTAACTTCTGCAGACATATCCTCCACTTGTTTCCTGTATTGTGCAATCTTTTTTCTATAAACAATACCGTAGAGTTCTTCACCCACCTTTAAAGTCTGCTCTCTCTCTTCCAGCTCCGACGCAGCACTCCCCGACCACGCACGCAGTCTCTTATTACAATCATGCTGACGTTCAAGTGCACTCTTGGCATTTGCAAGCTCTTCACGATTAAACTTCAGCTCTGTTTCAAGCCTCTCAATCTCGTATCTGAGTTGGGTAACTTCATCTTCAAAATCATCCTAACGACGAACACAGTTAGTGTTGAACATAGCTTGAAAAGAACCAACTTAAATCACTATTGAAATAAAACTTAGTTACATCATCAAAACATAACAGATTGAGTTTCAGCACTAAAACATCTGTTACTTATTATATCATCTATACTTGTCCACATACTTGAAAATCATATGTAAATTAACAAAGATATGCAAATGTCATTCGTTAATTAAGGTTCTAAGCTTAAGCACATACCTCCCAATTTGGTAATTAACCTAATAGCAGTTCTTTTCAAACAAAAAGATAAAAGGAAATGCGGGAAAGATGAAGAAAAAATGCATGTACCTCAATTTGAATGATAGTCGCACAAACAAAGTGATCAAAGATTTATGAAACATAGATTTTACTGCTAAAATAATGAGTGCAACGATTTATAAAAGTCCATCTAGAAAAATGGAAAGCCAGATTAAACAGCTGTTTAAAGATGGTTCAGTAAGGGAATTGCACATGTACAAAGGCATTAAATGCGAGTATAGCTGAAAAGATTTTTTCCAGCGTCGAAAAGATATATTAAACAGAACTGACTAGACACAGAGATTGGGTGTCTAAGACAACAAGTCTACCCCGACCTACGGTCGCCACAGACTTGGGGGCAAGTGCTATAGCCGTTCTTATCACGAACTACAGTGAACGAAAATGTGCAGTATTTAAAGTCAGGAAAGCTGCTGTCAAACCAATAAGATTGAAAAAAAAAGGAGGAAATATAATCAATTCGCACTGAACATGGAACCAACTCGAAGTCACGGCACTAAACCCGACCCAAGCCTTACAACAATAGGAACCGCTGCAAGAGACAAATACTGCACGCATTTGAAAGCAAGGGCCAGTTATAAGAGCTAAATCTAAAATCAGGAGCAAAAGTGGAATGCTGTGCCGAGCCATAGGAAGCAGTACAAAATATACTGAGGTAACCAAACTTCTAAAGCTCACGCTTTGTCAATACCTACAAGAACATGTCTGCTCCAGCATATACCGAGAGCAACCTAGACGGTGCCGCATGGGGTCAAAAGCACTCCAAGGGGGTTGTATACATGGTCATTCAGAATATGCCTTAACGTATAACCAAACTTATAAGTAAACGACAAGTGTGAAGTTCCTCCTTTCGCATCAGCAACCCAAACGTACTTGCAAAGAGGGCAGCTCAAACCGCATCCAGCTCAAACCACGAATAGTCTCAAGCACAATCCATACATATGCCAAGTCAACTCATAAAACAAAAAAGGAAATGCCGCTTCATTTTGATCCGACACATTATCAAGTCAAGCAAAGGTATCAGTAGGGGAGTGCGGTCTGAACGCCAGACAATATTCACCACTGCATCCCTTCATATGCATCAATAACATATCGAAGCTTCAGGGCAGTCCCCTACCATTCCTTTCAAGACATTTTCCATTCCGAAAGAAAGGAGACCGATCCATACAGGTTTGGGCTTTCCGTCCAATTTTTTAGACATCCCGCTTCGAATTTTCAAGATTCCGCCAATATCATGATTTCCCGTCAAAAACCAGTCATCAATCCTGGCACAATGGATAGACGTTGTGGATGAACGACAAGTTGCAAAATCTAAGGACGGAGAATGAAAAATTAAAGATCAAAGGCGATCGCAACAACCAGCAATGCATTTTTTATACTTAAAAGGAAACACTAAAGAACGAAGATAGAGATTTTATTTTTTCAGCTTCTTCTTCTTCCAGAAAAAGGAAAATCTAAAATAAGAATATTGTATGTCATTGGATCATTGTAATTTGTATCAAAACGACAAATATTTAATGGATTATCCATGGACGTAGGATTGACAATAATCTGAACCACATAAAAATTTCTGCGTCCTTCACTTTTATTGTTATGCTATTTGATTTTGATTGTCATTTATTTACAAAATCATTCCGACATTTCAACAAACAGTTGAAGTGCTACTGCTCGGCTGTGTAAGCGTTCAGCAACATAGTCACTTCCCAAAGGCGAGTTTAACATAGATTAAATTTGCTTATTCCAATTCTTGAAAGCAATCAATCGCTAGGTTGCTCCACGATATAGTTGAGTGTGGTGAAACCAAAAAATTTCACCAACGTATTTTTCTAAAGTCTTATATAATGAAATTTACGGAAAAAAAAAACTAAAATTACTCTAAGCAAAGGTGTGCTGTTTTCGAAGAGTTTAAAGGAAAACCATTTTTCATATAGAAACTGGAACATCAAAGTATCGTATATGATTTGGATTTTCTTTTTTTTAAATGCGAATCCCAATACCGATTGCAGATGTTTATGGACACATGCTGTAAATCTATTATACTTCTTACTATGAAAAAGAATTACAGATTTTAATCTTCCTTCTTCGTAATTTCGAAATCGGTCGTAGGTATTTTTGAAGCTTGGCATGTAAAACTCTACTAGCATGCTTCTTTTTAAATGGTTTAGTTCCCAATTATTCATGTGTTGACCTCACTTGCTTTTGTTTTAAACACAAATAAACAATGATTGCTATTGTATACTATTTGTTTCCTTTGAATAAGTTTATTTCTTTTTCAAGTAGAAAATAATAATGGTGAATATAGTAGCAATTGCTTCAGATAATAATGAAATATTGAAAAGATAATCTTTTTTTTTCCCACGTCATGACCTAATCAGGTTATTACAAGGATGATACCTTCAACTTCAAGTGCTACAATAGCACTATGATGCTAGGATATATATACAGTCCAAATCGTTTGGTACAGTTCATATATCCCTTGAACATTTAACTTTGTTAACTTCATATATTGATAGTCAATGCTTTGTAAATTGCAGCGAAATCCAGAAGTTCTTACTGCTTATGGCTTCACAAGGAAGGAGTGTTCATCCATGAATCTTCAAGTGAAGGCATTTGCTGACGAATCATTAACGCATTTAAATGAGTGCTTTTATATTAGTAGCTTGTCATAAATATTGATTGATAAACATGATTTATTTGTGAATCTTGTTTAATTTTCATCTTTATTCCACTTGCCTTCCAACTTCCAATCAATTGCAGTATTTTTTTGATGTTTGATAACGCATTTATGTAGAAAATGCCTATTGAGAGTATGAAAACATAATATTTGACGCATATGTTAGATCTACCCTATATGATTTTGTAGTGTGTGGCGTTCTTGCACTTTTGATTTGAGTAGATGGATGTGTTATTCTTTGTAGTTTTTATCCCTTGATTAACAAATTTAGAACGGGTCTTACCGTTAAGATAACATACTTTCATATGTGTTATTGTTCATTCTTCATATTTAACATTTTGTATTATTTATTAATGTTTGACGTTTAATAAATTTAGTCAATTGTCTTACCTTTTTAGATTAAAATTATATAACATGTATTTATTTGGCAAGAAATTAAATGGTGTTATTATCATTATTCAATATCTGTTTTTTTACAACAAAAGAGATACTTTAGTGAGCGGAACATTCATTCTAATGTCTTGATTTGCACATATGATATTTTGGTTTGAATTCAGAAGCTTTGTCCAGAAGCTATACCATTATTCGCTAGAGCGGTTGGTCCTTGAATAGCATTCACTAATTTCATGTTTGGTTTTCTGTAGGGGGAATTAATTTAAAGGACAAAAATTTGTATATTTTTAGCTTCAAGGACACGATTTCAATATTTTAACCACAAAGACAAACATTTTTCTAAAAATTATTCATAAGGACAAACATTATTCCAAAATTATTTATAAGGATAAACATTATTATAAAATTATTCATAAGGACAAACATTCTTTCTAAACTGGTACCAAACTAAAAATTGATACTTAAAAACTGCTATCGATAACTACAAACTGATACCTAAAAACTGCTATAAATAACTAAAAACTGATACCTAAAGAAAGTTGTCCTTCAAGCTAAAATACTGAAGGTGCGCCATTGAGGCTGAAACGCTGAGAAATTTTGTCTTCGACAATAATTTTCTGTTTCTATAACGCTTTTATTTTATTTTTTGTTAATGTATGTTTGGATTTAAGTCGGTGAAAAAGTACAATATTTAATTCATAGCATCAAATTTTCATATTTATGTTAGAACCTTTTTTCCCCTTTTATTGAGTTAAATGTCAAAAGTTCCCATAATTACTAAATTTTAAGTTTCAAATTTAAAATTTTGATTTTTTTACAATATATTATTATTATATGTTTAATTGAAATTGATTAAAAAATAAGACAACTTCAAAGAAAATAAAAAATTTACAAGATGGAACGGCCGGTTCCAGCATCGTTTTGCTGTTGTATCAAGTGCTGCCTAAGTTAGTGATGCAGATATAATTAAATAATCGTATTCATTTTGCACACATTGCCATTTGCCAGTGCATATTTCCACTTACATTAGTTTGGAAACCGTGATTTGACAACGACTTCAATCTTGTAAACGAACAGCCTGATCTGAAATCATGTGCCATTAAAAATGTTAACAATTTTGTAGACTCTATAAATTTGTGAAGCTATACGTGGCCAAATTCTGCTATTTTAATTACCTTGGACTTGAATCCTGGACCTGCATATCGAAAATGACTGCTTTAATTGTTGCCTTTCACATAGGGCCGTAATACCCGAAAAATCCGAAATCTGTCCGTATCCATATCCGAAATATGAAAAATTATCCGATATCCGAAAAACGGATACGGATATGGATATGGCCATATCTGTATCCGATAATTATCCGTTCGGTTTTTATCAAGATTATAGTTATTTTTTATGTATTTTAGTACATAAAATGATTGTCGTTTACTATTATATCCTGGTAAAAAAATTAATATGTATATAAAAAATTAATTTTTACCACTTAAAATTATTTTTCTTAGTGTATTTATTATTTCTATATATTTAGTACAAAAACGAATATATGATAAATCAAAATTTTCTATTTATTTGTTTAGATTTATCAGTTGTAAACTGATCGAAGAATATCCGATAAATATCCGATATTCGTCCGCATCCGCGGATACGGATATCCGATATCCGAAAATGATTTCGAATACGGATACGGATATAGCACTATCCGTATCCGAAAGTATCCGTTTACAGGCCTATTTTCACAGAAAGAAGTTGCGTTGTCATGTCCCCCCGTTAATAAAAGACCCCTAAATGTTCTATAATCCTTGGATTTTCTTTCTCGCTTCTTCCTATATTGAGGTTTTTTGCATATAAAAAACTCTTGTATGCTAATATAAAATTGTTAGTTAATTTTTTATATAGACGTTATTTAAAATTATAAAGAAAAATACGTTGAATTTTTTTTTTTTGAAAACCCAGGAGAACCCGGCGGGCCGGTAAACTCCTGAGCAGGGTATAGTAAAGCCGTCCGCTGATCCAAGCCCCTATACCCCGGGTAAATTTATATAGGATAGGGAAGCGCATGGTAGGAATCGAACTTGGGTCTTTTTACCAGAACCCAAGCCTCATTTCCACTGCGCCGCACCCGCGAAAAAAAAAAAACGTTGAAATTAGAATTAGAATTTTTTTTATTTTCCCGATGCTTTAAAAAATTTATTTGAAAATAAATGTTTTTTTAAAGTGAGATTCGAACTTCTAACACTTTGTCCATCTATAAAGAAATTCGAATTTCTAACCTTGCTCCAGACAATGAATAATGATGATGATGATATTTTTTTTATTGGTTAATGAATTCAAAAGTCTAACTTAAGTCCATGACACAATTGTCATGTTATGTGCAAAAGGTAATCTTGATGTATGCGTATCACCCAAGTCTTGAAAATTATTTAATAAGTGTGTATGTATACATGTGTGTATATACATATATATTTTTATCTACACATACATACATATGGATCTACACATACGTACGTACGTGTGTGTAGAGTGTATGTATGTACATATACACACACATGTTTTACTAAATCGTTTAAATCTCTTCCTCATTCGTTTGAAGCGTGTAAAAACGTGTATTTTTATATAGAAAATATTTATTTCGAGAAAACGGGTTTTTGAATGATTTTTAAAATGAAAGAGCTTTCAAAATAAATGTTTTACATAAGTTTATAATTATTTTTGAAGCTATTTATATATATGTATTCTCTATAATAAAGAGAATATCAAAGCAACAATTTTCAAATAATTTTCAAAATCGTTCAAAAACCCGTTTCTCGAAGTAAATATTTTCTATATAAAAATACGCATTTTTACACTCTTCAAGCGAATGAGGAAGAAATTTAAACGATTGTGTGTAGACTGTATGTGTGTACACACATATATGTATATATGTATGTATGTATGTATATGGAATCCGTGCAAAAAATAATTTTAATAAGTAGATCTTTGAATTTCACTTTTACATTTTAGACAAAATTATATAATGATCAATTGTGTTTAGTTTTGTGTTTTATTTTATGTCAGGCGGCTGGTACTTATACATGTGTGAATGAGTGATACACACATTTAAATCACTTCAATATGTCACTTTTATGAGTAGGAGGAAGGTGAGCAACCAACGCAGATGATAAATTGGTCAAAAAAATCACGTGAGACTTGTGTACTCCTAATTTGTTCGACGTATCAATCATAAGAACCATATTTCAAGAACACGTTTGCTTCTTGGTCGATTTATCGTGTCTCCTTTGACGTTTGAACATAAATATCTCATATAAAGTCAAATTTTCATACAACAAGGAAAGTTCCATTCTACGTATCCACCAACTTATTATGATGAGCAAGCCCTTAGATTTTAGAAGGGTAGGCAAGTGTTAAAAAATGTCGAATGCTGGAATTTATGGACTTCATGGTTTGGATATTACATTAAGATTAAGTATAAAAAAAAATGATGTGTTATACGTCATTTGACTGGTATTAAAAATAAGTAACCTTTTAGAAACACACGTTTGACGTTTCTAAACGAATTTTCAATTATTAATGGAAAAGGACAACTTCTGATGTCTGATTCATAACAACTAGCGAAAAAAAAAAGTTATGGTTTAAATTTGTTAAATTCTTTTTCAATAACATGCTTATGCATCTAAAAATAATATATATAAAAGAGATTAAAGAAAAAGATTTTGTTTTTTATGCAAAGTGCATCATATGCACCTAAAACATAATTGTCAAAAATAGAAAACCCAAAGTTTATACGATGACAAGACTTGTTATACGAACTCGCCTACCTTAATCCTAAACAAAACACGATTAGTAGCAGTCAAACTACAAACTCTGTATATTACATACATAAAATATACAAGTAAAATGAAAATGAAGAATAAACAATCCTATTGACCGAAGAAGCACGTTTCAATTTTTATTTGACAAATTACTACTAAAATCGATTGCTATTTAAAGAATTTGTTTTGTCCTTAATTCCAAACACAATTTTAATATTTATTATATTATGTTTCAAACTTTAATGCAAATATCAGCCTAACTGCGCAGTTGAATTTCAATCATAATGGTTGACCTCCTACTCTACCACCCTTTTTTATGTACAACACACACATATCTTAAACTTGCTTTCTTCTTTCAAAGGTAAACCACTACATTAAATGCTAAAGTTAAACCATTATCTTTCTCTTTTCTTTTTTCTATTTTTTGTTCCATGATATATGATACATGGAAATGTACTACTTAGTGCACTTCATGGGACCAACCAAATTAACTTCTAACGAAAACCCTCTTTCTTTTTTATTGACATGAATAATGTCAAATCATCATATGGATTGCGATTATAGTCACACACTTTTATTCGATATTTAAAATGTTGGAAAGGAAAAGAATTTGAATTGTTTGGAGTCACTACGCCACAGATGGCCTACTGCAACGAAATTACATGGTGTTGCTAGCTATAATGTAACGATAGGTATGCTGATTTTTGTCTATTACAACACTCGCTTCAAGGTGTTAGCATAGGTATCAACAAGATGTTGCAGTAGCTATAGATGTATTCAAATTAAAAAATTAATAAAATTAGCAATCCGCGTGAATACGATCCAACGGTCTACATTTAATCCGACTGTTAAAATGGATCACCACTACAATTTCTTCCAAATTTTCGTTTTCCCGCTTTACTTTTCAATCATTTCGTTCTCACCCCCAATTTCCAATTTCCAAATCCCTAATTTCGTTTTCCCTAATCTGTATAGAAGATGTTCCATTTTAATCCAATCGGATCTGATGCTATTACATTTCTATTCAATCTTCCACTCCAATATTCAGAGGACACAACTTCGTTTTCTATTCAATTGGCAGTTGAAGTAGTTCGTTTAGCTCCACACCCGAAGTACAAGAGAAGAGTTCGAATCAAGAATAGGTACCAAGCACACGATCCTGATAACAAATTTAAAGTCGGAGATTACGTTGGGCTTGAAAAGATTAGGCCGATAACAAGACCAAGCTTCATTGAACTGCCAGTTCAAACAGCCGCAGTTCCTTTTTAGATTAAGTACGTATTTGCAATGAGTTTTTTATCACACCATTTCGTATTATGCTCTGTGATTTCATTATAATTGCATAATTTGCAGAATGAAGGTTGTTGCTGCTTATTTGCTCGCTGTTTTGGGTGGAAACGTTACCCCAACAGTTGATAATATCAAGGATGTTTTGGGATCAGGTTTTATTATTATTTGTGATTATTTATGTTTTTCTTCTTCTTTATTTTAATCCTTGTCTAATTGAAACGACTAATGTCGGAATTTTCAATAGATTGTAAATAGTAATTTAGAAGCTCATTTTGTTTAATTAGAATGAACATATGGCTGTACGTTGGCTGGTGCTTTTGCTTAAAGGCTACCTTTTTTTTTACCATACTTTTTGTTTTGTTTTGCTTGTTCATAAAACTGTTAAAATTCATAATGTGGCTTCTGTGATAGTAGTAGTCCGCATCATAGCAGAATCTAATTGTTTCATTATGTGACTTTTGAGTTTGGATAGAACCATTTAGCTTGTGCAACCTTAACTCTGTTGAAATCATAGCAGAATCAAATTGTATAAGCGCATTAACTTCTGCACAGAAGAAATTCATGTACTCCAAACCGTTCTGTTTGGATGCGCTATTTTGTAATGCACTAAAAGTGTTCGATACTTTGTAATGCACTAAAAGTATAGAATAGAGAATGACTGGAAGAGCTATTTTGTAATGCACTAAAAGTGTTCGATACTTTGTGTGAATGGTATTGTTATCAAAATGTTTGGTTTCCTGTAGTTTCACATTGATATACTTCAAATTTTTCACTGTATTTGTTCTTTCATGTTCGAAAAATGACATTTTCACTGCATTTTGTTCTTTCATGTTCTTTCCTGTAGTGTCTGGATGCGGTCGGTGAACTGACCTTTGATTCTCTTGTTGATGAAAGGCGAAGCAGTCTGCTTAGAGTTGATGGTCCAAATCTGTAGGTATATAGCTTGCAGTGAGAAGCAATGTTGTTTGCTATCAGCCAAGGGTGGTGCTTGGTTTTGTTGCGAATTTGCAGTGTGAAAGTTTGATGATGTTTGGGTTGTCGGAATGGGTAATCAGCGATTGTGATTAGGTGATTAGGCGATTTGGCAACCTGAAGTCGAATTTGGCAGCTGAAATAGTTTGTTGGTGAGGCAATTAGAGGATGGAGGCTGGTGGTTTAGAAGTATGTGTGGTGCATCATTTTACGTCGTTTCAAAGAAGGCTCGATCTTCCGAAATCGGATGAATCGGGCGGTGCCCACTTGTTCGACCTAACCGGGTAGGTCGATCCCCGCCGGGACTGCGGTGCCCCGGACCCCCGCCGGCGCTGCGCCCGGACCCGCTTCTCGGCTCGCCTTCGGCTCGGCACTCGGCTCGCCTTCGGCTCGGCACTCAGCTCGTCATATATTTGTCAGTGTCGGTGTCTGTATAAATTGAAACTGCATATGTAATGAGTGAACTGAGTGATGTAGTGAGGAATATCTGTATATGTGAATATCAGTGTTATTTATCATTGAATTGTAAAATAGTGGAGTCGGGAATTTGTACTATTTTAAATGTTGAAATAAAATATTTATTTAAATAAATTACTGTTTGAATATCAAATTCTATGCAATAGCATTTTATTAAATAAATATTTATTTCTATTAAAAAATCAAATATGCTCTACATTGTGGGCCCCACAAATTCAGAAAATTAATATCTATAGCAACATTTTTGAATGTTGCTACATGCACCTATGGATGTTGCTATAGACCCAAATAGGATTCTATTGCAACAATATTTCTTATGTTGCCTTAGATAGTCAAAATGTTGCCTTTGAGGTCTGCGGCAACGCGGCAAAATGCAACACCGAGAAAGTGTTGCCTTTGCCCTTTTTTAGCCTTCAGCAACATTTTTTGGCACATCCTGCATCACTTCTTTGGTGTTGCAGTATGCAATCTATGGCGTAGTGAGTGAGTAGGTGTGCATCAATCTAATTTATTTTTTATTAATGACCGGGAATGCTCATCATATTGAAAATTATCTTTTAATTTATTTTTTAATGAACAAATTGTGTATTTAGGGTTGAATCACACAAAACAAAAGAAAAACATTAGAAACACTAATTGTAGTTACGTTTTTCGTATTAGCAGCGATGCACAAAGAGTTTGTTGATTAAATATATAATTTACTAACGCGTGATCCATATTACCGAAGCTTCGATTTAAATTTAATTTTTTTCTTTAAGATCTAAATAAACAAACTCTTGTAAAGTCCAAAGAAGTATGTATAGTCAAACTATAATTTCAAAATAATACACATATAATGAACTAATTAAAATATTAACTGTCATTCAAATTTTGAAGAAGATGAAATTGATTATGTCCGAGTTGGATGAGTTCTTTGGTTTCTTTAGATTTGGACAGTCCCGCTATAGATATCCAAATTTAACACATTCAAAACGGTTGATGGAGCTTCCATTTTCAGAGTTGTTTACTTTTTTGTCATCCTTCAAAATTTGTTAATTTTCCTGTACTTCAAGAATTTCCTAAAATTTCTTGTCATTAATACGATTTCATCATTGTCGTCGTTTGATCCTTGATCATCAGTTATAAAGTTGAAAACAAGAGATTTATTTTTATTTGCTTGACTTTTTTTTCTTCCCTGCAACTGTACTTCATATGACATTTAAGTTATTAATTAATTTTTTTTTATCCTCGTTGTACTAATATCATTGGCTTTTTTGATCGCCAAAGTCTTTTAATTTCATTTACTCCAAATAAGACCTTATTTACTTGGTCTTCTTCGGTGAAATTCTTTCATAATTATATTAGTGCATGCAATATGTCTTGAAATTTTGAATATATGTCAAATATAGATTCGTTTGGTTTCATTTTGAAAAGTTTGAACTGAGTAGTTAACATATGAATCTTGGTTTGCTTTACTTTACTAGTGCTTTAGTGTGCGGCAGCAATGTCCTCTAAATTTAATATGCACTTTTACCAAAAGATGCTCTATTGAACTCATTTTTACCTAGATCACAGAATAAAATATTCATAGCTTTTAAATTATTGAGTATTTGTATCTTTTGTTCATTAGTTCATTGTGCATAATTCGTTTAGGGCTCAGTTTGTTTAATGTTTCGAATATCTAAATCATTAATTTGTAAATAAATTTCGTTCTACATGATTAATATGCATAATTAGTACCATTAAAAAGTGATAGTGTAGCAGTGGGTTGTCCTTCTACAAATGTATTAAAGAGAGTATTATTAGTGTTACCAACCATTTAAACTTTTCAAATGTCAGAAAATGAGTTTTTGAAAATCGTATGCCCTAATACCAAATGTGGGATGATGTGAGATACCTAATTCTCATGCGAAATGGATCTTAAGTCTATTATAACATTAGAGATGGGTGAATAGCGTGTTTAAATTTCTTGATACTTAACTTGTGGTTATTGTGACGCCCCACCCCGAGACCCATATTAACAAAGAGTATTACTGGGTAATACTGTCTGCTAATGCGGAGAATATGGCTGGTTAGGAGCGACTGTCTATAGCTTTTTCTTAAACATCCATTAAATACGTCGATTAATGCTCTAATTTTTTTTCTATCTTAAGTGGATCGACATATCTAATAAATGCTTAATACAAAACTATAGGTGGCTAACAGATCTATCATAACAAAATACAACAACTAAAATGTACATCACATCACTGAACATCAAACATCATATATATACATATATACAAATACATCACAGTACGATACAAAATGATACATCATAAGTGGTTCGAAGACCACACTATATACAACGAGTCAAAAATATACATATCAGAGTCAAACCAAAAGGACAACAACAACAAAAGGTGATAAACAGATATCCACGTGGAAGCATCATAGCGAAGCTAAGTCCAAAAGTAGGTATCTAACCTGAAACAACTCGGTCTAACCCGAGTATAAAATACACGGGTCAGTCTAGCTAAAACAACCAATTTAGTAAGATAAGTGATAATATGAAGCATAAGGTAAAGGGTGATCGTTCTTCTCAAATGAGAAGAAATAATAGCATAAGTAAGTACATGTCATTACTTCAAGTGATTTAGTATCACTAAGCATATACAGTCTTGAAAGAGATAACTCAATATTAAAAGCAACTAAGTATAAACATGCCTCATATCATCGGCATAATCCCAAAACTACTATAATGGTTTAAAGAAAACATAACTCCTAAAAAGGAGAAATCCCAAAACTCAAACTCGCCATGAAAGGGCGATCTCAAATATATTCTCATAATAGAGAAATCTTAAAACACTAAATACGCCAAAATGGCAATATCATATATCTCCCAAAAAGGAGTGTATAAATCTCAAATAAATGCCAAGAATGGCAAAATCTCAAATTTCAAATAAACGCCAAGTGTTGGCAAACCCAAATCTCAAATATAGAACTCAAAGGAGTTCACATTGCCAAGGATGTAATCGCCATATATGTAGTGTCTCGAATGGCTCAAATGGCCAAATATGTAAATAGGCGATACACTTGGAAAAACACAAATAATCAATGAAATCATCTCAAAGATATAGCACGTGCTTATGGCCGAAGCCCGCCAAGTACTGTTCTCTCAAAATAAGGCGCCACGTCTCAAATGGACAAACGTCCTTAAGAACAACATCCCGAAGGACAAATACGTCTCAAAGACAAAAGTCCCGAAGGACAAATACGTCACAATGACAAACATCCCGAAGGACAAATGACCCGAAGGTCCAGTACTGGCAAATACTTCTCTTAGACAAATGTGTCACGAACTCTCAAATAGGAACCCGAAAAGTGTTAACGCGCGTCTCATACCACACGTTCGCACTTAACGGTTTACTAACTGCTGGCCAATGCCACACCATAAAGCAGTAAAAATATTCGTCTCATCTCATCGGCAAATATGATCCAAAGGTCAAAACGATCAAACAGACAAGTCAGGAATTAACCGATAAGATAAACGCACGTGTCCCATGCCACGTGTTTTACCAAACCATTTAATTCTCTTTTTCATTCGCTCGAATAGTGCAAAAACGTATATTTTATATATAAAATAATTTATTTGACGAAACAAGCTTTTAAAACAATTTTTCGAAATCGTTTTTGAAAACAGACTTTGAAAATTCCCCTATTATAGAGAATATATAGATTTTAGAGCTTGAAAATAATTTAAAAATATTATATAATAATTATTTCAAAAGACAATTTATTTTAAAAATTATTTCAAAATTATTTAGAAAAACCCGTGCTCGAAATTAAGGAAAAACATTGAAAATTCCAAAAAACCGACATTCGAATTCATCTAAAAAACGATTCATTTTTGAATCACAAATTCTCCAAAATTTTGGCTAGCCTATTGATAGGCATCATAGCCTTCAAAACAATTCAGAAATATAACAAATACAAGATGCAGAAGTCGAAAATCGAACGGAAAAAGAAGGCAGAACACACAAAAAAGTGCACAAGCAAAAACAATACCCAGATCTGAAATCTTCTCTGGGTTCAACTTTCAAACATAATTTGAATGGTTTAATGACCTCGTAATGGTATGAAATTTGATATACACAAAGTAAATTAATTTATCTATAAACTGGAAAAGGATTCACTGAATTCCAACATGAAATGGTAAAGATATGAAATTTCAAACATGGACTCGTGCCATGTTGAATTCTGCCCGGGTCTGAAAATCCTCTCGGGTTCAACTTACAGGTGACCAAACGACCTCTGATTGAACTGAAAATTGGTATGCACATAGTAGAAAACTTTAATTTTCAATTAAAAAAGAATCGGTGAATTCCGATAGGAAATGAAAAAGATACGCTGTCTCAAACATGGACTCAGGCCATGTTTGCAGCAGCTCAAAACGGAAATGTGCCCAGGCTTGAAAACCATATTGGGTTCATCTTACAGGCATGAAATTGAGGACCAAACGACCGCAGATTGAACTGAAAATTGGTACGCACATAGTAGAAAACTATAACTTTCAAATAAAAAAGAATCGATGAATTCCGATAAGAAATGAAAGAGATATGCTGTCTCAAACATGTACTCATGCCATGTTTACAGCAACTCAGAAAATAGAAGTGTACAGGCAAAAATCTGGGTTCGTATTTATTTTGCAGCAAAGTTTTCAGGTATCAAACGAAAGAGTTTTGCTATGAAATTTTGCACACTTATACTACAACACATGGACTATCAACCGAAGAAAAATCGGTAGTATTTCGTTGCCGGAATTAAGAGAAAATGACATGCAAAGTGATTACCCAAATCAGTTTTCACAGAAACAAAAACATCAACAGAAAATCAAAATACTGAAGCTATTTTGCATAGATTTTTGGCATTTGAAGCTTTTGCTTAAGCTAGCATTTGTGAGAAGTTAACTCACCTTGCAATGAAGATCAAAAACCTGGATTCCAGCTGAAAGATAGAAGCTTGGGACTAGATTTGGCTTCAAGAACCTGTAAAAATGAAAAGCAGGAGCATGCAAGAGAAGAAAACACTGTTAACAGAGAACTCAATTCACAATTTTAGATTTTGATGAAATAGTTTAGTTTTGGAATGGATTACCTATTGTATTCTCTTTAATTTTGATTAAAACAACAATTTAATTGAAGAGAAAAGAGGATTTGGCTTTAAATTGAGAAAGGGGGTGAAGTTTCTTTTCTTTTTTTGTTAAATAAAAATATCTTGCAACATATAAAAAGATAATTTTTGGATATAAACATATTTTTATTATTAAAAACTCTCATTTTTGAATAAATAGTCATTATTCACCAATATTCACATAAAACTCCATTTTTAACACCAAAAATTGAATAAAAATCATTTTCTAGTGAAATAAAATATAACAAACCATTTTAAACTCAATTTTATAACCAAAATTTATTTTTAAACCAAATTCCACCTTTTTATTTATAATAAACACATTTATAAACAAATACTTATTTTAAAAATTATTAAAAGAAGCATTTGGCAATAATTACAAGAATTATTGCATTTACACTAAATAAAACCATATTTCATTATTTTTATCACAAATAAACAAAATAAAGTTCCAAAACTTTATTTTCACATTTTATTTTCCAAAATCCAATGTTTATTTCAAACAAACAATTTAAATCTTCAATTTATTTTTAATTCTCAATATTAAATTACAAACACCATTATAATTTAATATTTATAGGTAATCACCAAAACCAGGGTTATTACAGACTCCCCCCTTATAAAAATTGCGTCTTCGTAATTTCTAGAGATGAGCTGTACTCAACACAACTATTTCATCAAGCAAAAGAAAAAGATAAGCTTGAGTTTAAATATTCTCACCATCACTATGAGAAGAAAGAAAACCAGGGTAGGATCGCTCGATAAACTCTTTGGTTTCCCAAGTGCAGTCATTGGGATTAGTGGACCATTGAATTTTCACGAGCGGCACATCCTTATTTCGAAGGCGTCTCACCTTTGAAGCAAGTACGCGAATAGGCTGCTGCATAACAGATAGGTCCGATGAGATCTCAAGCTCTTACAGAACAGGAGAATCGATAAAAGAATCCGACTCTCGAAGACACTTCTGAAGTTGAGAGACGTGAAACACATTATGAATGCCAGATAGATGAGCTGGAAGTGAAACTCTATAAGCCACAGGGCCAATATGTTCAGTAATAGGAAATGGTCGCATAACCCCCTACAAAGGAGATACACGGATATACACAAGATCACCAATAGAGAACTCAAGAGGCTTCCTACGGTTGTCCGCATAGGATTTCTGACGACTCTGTACCTCTTTCATTCTCTAACGGATAAGAATAATCTTCTCTGATGCTTGACGAATAGAATCGGGGCCTAGAATAAGCTTCTCCCCAGATTCCAACCAACACGAAGGTAATCAACATGGCCTTCCGTATAAGGCTTCGAAAGGAGCCATTCCGATACTAGACTGAAAGCTGTTGTTGTAGGAGAACTCCACAGGAGGTAAGTGGTCCTCCCAACTACCACCAAAATCCAGAATGCAAGCACGAAGAAGATCCTCGAGAATACGATTCACCCGTTCAGTCTGTCCATCAGACTGCGGATGATATGCTGTGCTGAAATTAAGCTTTGTTCCCAAAGCTTGCTGAAACTTCCAGAAATGACTCGTGAAAAGTGGATCACGGTCACAAACAATCGAACTAGGAATACCGTGAAGTCTCACGATTTCCTTAATATAAAGCTTAGCCAGATGAGAAGCGGTCCTATTAGACTTAATAGGAATGAAGTGAGCTGACTTAGTGAGGCGATCAATAATAACACAAATACTGCAATGGCCCGATCTCGAACGAGGTAGGCTGTCAATGAAATCCATAGAAATCTGATCCCATTTCCACAACGGGACCTTAAGAGGCTGAAGAAGACCAAAAGGGCGTTGATGCTCGGCTTCGATGAGTTGACAAGTCATGCAATTACTTACATAACTTGCCACATCACGCTTCATGCCTTCCCAATAATAAAGGCGTGTCATCTCGGCATACATCTTGCTACTACCGGGATGAATGGTATACTTAGAATGGTGATAATCATCGAGAATGTCCCACCTAAGATCAGAATCAGAAGGCACGACTAAACGGTTCTTCTTTCGAAGACACGCACAAGAATCAATGCCGAAATCCCTCAACTCCTCGTCATGGGATTCTGACTCACATATCTGAATAAGGTGCACAAGATCTGGATTTTGCAGCTGAGCATCGGCAATACGATCCAATAAGATTGGTCGAGCTTCCAAACTGAATAATAAGATAGGAGAATCAGAAGCTGGAGCACGATCACGAATATCACAAAGAGATAAGGTCTCTAGAACATCCCACTCGGCTAACATCATAGAAACAACAGCCGAGTGTTTGCGACTAAGCGCATTAAGGACTCGGTTCCCCTTTCTAGGAGTGTACTGGATATCGAAGTCATAAGAGGCGAGGAACTCGAGCCAACGCTGTTGTCGCATATTGAGCTCCTTTTGGGTGAATCGATACGTCAAATATTTGTGATCGGTATAGAGAATGAAGCGCTCACCTAAAAGATAATGTCACCAAATCTTCAAGGCGAAGACTATGGCGGCTAACTCGAGGTCGTGGGTGGCATAGCGAACTTCATTCGGTCGCAGTTGCCTAGAAGTATAAGCAACTAACCGAAATCTTTGCATAAGCACGACACTAAGGCCACATCTACTAACATCGGTGTAGACAACAAGATCTCGATTTCCTTCGAGAACCACAAGAATAGGAGCATTAGTGAGAAGCTCCTTCAACTGCTGAAAAGAAGCTTCACATTTATCAGACCAATAGAATCGAACCCCTTTTCTAGTAAGGCTAGTCAGAGGAAGCACGATGCGAGAAAAATCCTTAATGAATCGACAGTAATAACCCGCCAATCCAAGAAAGCTACGGATCTCAGAAACATTCTCAGGCCTCTTCCAATTCTGAATGGCTTCGATCTTCGAGGGATCGACCGAAATGCCCTCGGAAGATACAACATAGCCTAAGAACTTCACTTTATTCTCCTAAAAGTGGCACTTGGAGAATTTAGCTTTGAGTTGATGCTGACGAAGAGTACTCAAAACAATTCTCAAATGGTGAGCATGATCGGCTTCAGACTTAGAGTATACAAGGATGTCATCAATAAACACAAGGACGAACTTATTGAGATATTCTCGGAATACTCGATTCATAAGATCGACAAAGAAAGCAGGAGCATCCATCAAACCGAACGGCATAACGAGCCACTCATAAGATCCATAATGAGTGCGGAAAACTATGAGGGGTATGTTATCCTCCGCAACTCGTAGCTGATGAAAACCACTGGCAAGGTCGAGTTGAGAGAAGACCTTAGCACCACTCAATTGATCGAACATATCATTGATCCTAGACAATGGATACTTATTCTTAATGGTCAACTCATTAAGCTTGCGGTAGTCGATGCTAAGCCTAAGAGTACCATCGGACTTCTTTACGAAGACAACCGCGACACCGTACGGTGAAGAACTAGACTGGATAAACTTCTTAGCTTCAAGCTCCAAAAGTTGCTTCTTGAGTTCCTCATTTTCCTTTGTAGACATTCTTGTGGGAGGACGAATAACTAGCTGCACGCCTGGAATGAGATCAATGTGAAACTCGATAACCCGCTTGGGTGGTAAACCCGAAACAGGCTCAAACACATTAGAGAAGTCACAAACAACAGGAATACGAGATATATCATCATCATCTCGTGAGTCGAGAGAAAATAAAGATGCTTCGGAATTATCCACATTCTGAAGAACAAGTGATAGTTGAGCAGACAAATATGGATGTTGAAGATATAAAACTCTCTCAAAACAAATAATCCTGGCATCGTATCGCACTAGCCAGTCCATACCCAAAATCATATCAAAGCCAAGAAAAGAAATAACGTGAAGATTCGCACGTAAAGAAAAGCCACATAAAACAATCTCAACATCCTCACAAAGCATTCTAAGGGTTGCGGATCCCCTGATAGGATTCGCAATCCTCAATGAAGTAACCAAGCAAGAAACATCCAAAGGAATAGCATCGACGAGATCCTTCGATACGAATGAATGCAATGCACCCGTATCGAAGAGGACTCGAATAGATCGGTCATGAAACAACAAAGAACCTACAAGGATAGAAGGAGATGTACCTCTGCGTTGAGAAGAACCTCCAGAAGCATCCACTACATTCAACTTGCCAGATTTAGAATTATTCGGAGCAATAGGACAAGTGGCAACTCGATGACCCTCCTTCTTGCAATAGCGACAAATAAGAGGCTTAGAGCAGTCGCGGATCATATGATCAGATGAGCCACAGTTGAAACACCCCTTCTGAGTAGGAGGTTCTCCGCGAGGCTGAGAACTGGAACCAACAGACTTCTTCTTCTTCTTGTGAGGAAAGACTTCGACTTCTGAAAAGGGAACCTCTTCTTATTGGGGTTCTTACGAACCGCAATCTCATCACTACTATCCCTCTCTTTCTCGAAGGCTTCGAGGTGAAGCGCCGAGTCAACTAACTCCTCGAAAGACAACTTGAGTTGGAGCATCAAAGACTTCTTCAGATATTTCTTCAAACCAAATACAAACTTCAAATTCTTCTTATAAGAGGTGTTGATATATTTGTGACCATATTTGGATAAGGCCTCGAAGGAAGATACATAATCAGAAACGGAAAATTTCCCTTGCTTCAACTCGAGGAAGCGACGGTCTAATAAGGCTTTCTCTTATTCAGGAACGGACTTAAGCTCAAATCATTCCTTAAACTGTGTCCAGGTGATAGTGGACCCATCGAGCTCGATAACGAGAAGCTTGTACCGGTCAAGAGCACGCTCTTGCAACATGTTAGATGCTACAAGAAATCTGTGGTGGTCAAAAAGATCAATGCGAGAGAAGATGCGCTCACACGTATGAATCAAAGCCTGGACCTTTAATACAGACTCGGAGCCTTTGAATGGCTTGCCTCTGAGATGGGAAAAAACATTACACATGCGCGCAATGGCAGACTTGCACGGAGGAGATGCTAGAGTAGGAGCTGGAGGCTGATAGCTCTGAATAACTCCATAAACTGATCGGTAGACATGTATACGCCGTCCGAATGCGAGCCGCTAGATTGCCCAACATCCAAGCGACGTCCTCTGCCTCTTAGCCATTAGCTGAATGTTAAGATAAGATAAAGATTATTCACAGGATAGATATCATTAATTCAAATATGGAATACTACGGAATTAAAATGCATTCCTAAACGTATTCCCAACTTATATCTACTCCAAAGGACACGAAAAGGTCAAGGACACGATGATTAGGGGATTTGTAACACTTGTAGTATACTTGGATGTACCGTAATATACGTTTCTGTTCTGTGTTTATCATATTTTGTTCTGAACTCAGCTCTGATACCAAGCTATGATGCCCCACCCTAAGACCCATATTAACAAAGAGTATTACAAGGTAATACTGTCTACTAATGCGGAGAATAGGGCTGGTTAGGAGCGACCATCTATAGCTTTGTCTTAAACATCTATTAAATACGTCGATTAATGCTCTAATTGTTTTTCTATCTCAAGTGGATCGACATATCTAATAAATGCTTAATACAAAACTATAGGTGGCTAACTGATCTATCGGAACAAAATACAACAACTAAAATGTAAATCACATCACTGAACAACAAACATCATATATATACATATATACAAATACATCATAGTACGATTCAAAATGATACATCATAAGTGGTTCGAAGACCACACTATATACAACGAGTCAAAAATATACATATCAGAGTCAAACCAAAAAGACAACAACAACAAAAGGTGATAAATAGATATCCACGCGGAAGCATCATAGCGAAGCTAAGTCCAAAAGCAAGTATCTAACCTGAAACAACTCGGTCTGACCCGAGTATAAAATACATGGGTCAGTCTAGCTAAAACAACCAGTTTAGTAAGATAAGTGATAATATGAAGCATAAGGTAAAGGGTGATCGTTCTTCTCAAATGAGAAGAAGTAATAGCATAAGTAAGTACATGTCATTACTTCAAGTGATTTAGTATCACTAAGCATATATAGTCTTGAAAGAGATAACTCAATATTAAAAGCAACTAAGTATAAACATGCCTCATATCATCGGCATAATCCCAAAACTACTATAATGGTTTTAAAAAAACATAACCCCTAAAAAGGATAAATCCCAAAACTCAAACTCGCCATGAAAGGGCGATCTAAAATATATTCTCATAATAGAGAAATCTTAAAACACTAAATACGCCAAAATGGCAATCTCATATATCTCCCAAAAGGGAGTGTATAAATCTCAAATAAATGGCAAGAATGGAAAAATCTCAAATCTCAAATAAACGCCAAGTGTTGGCAAACCCAAATCTCAAATATAGAACTCAGAGGAGTTTAAATTCCAAGGATGTAATCGCCATATATGTAATGTCTCGAATGGCTCAAATGGCCAAATATGTAAATAGGTGATACGCTTGGAAAAACACAAATAATCAATGAAACCATCTTAAAGATATAGCACGTGCTTATAGCCGAAGCCTACCAAGTATTGTTCTCTCAAAATAAGACGCCACGTCTCAAATGGACAAACGTACCGAAGGACAACATCCCCAAGGACAAATAGTCTCGAAGACAAACGTCCCGAAGGACAACATCTCGAAGGACAAATATGTCACAATGACAAACATCCCGAAGGACAAATGACCCGAAGGTCCAGTACTGGCAAATACTTCTCTTAGACAAATGTGTCACAAACTCTCAGATAGGAACCCAAAAAGTGTTAAAGTGCGTCCCATACCACACGTTCACACTTAACGGTTTACTAACCGCTAGCCAATGCCACACCAGAAAGCAATAAAAATATTCGCCTCATCTCATCGGCAAATACGACCCGAAGGTCAAAACGATCAAACGGGCAAGTCAGGAATTAACCGATAAGATAAACGCACGTGTCCCATACCACGTGTTTTACCAAACTGTTTAATTCTCCTTCTCAATCGCTCGAATGGTGCAAAAACAGAATAGTGCAACAGCTCAGAAAACGGAAATGTGCCCAGGCCTGAAAACCATCTCGGGTTCAACTTACAGGCATGAAACAGAGGACCAAACAACCTCAGATTGAACTGAAAATTGGTATGCACATATTACAAAACTTTAACTTTCAAATAAAAAAAGAATCGATGAATTTCGATAGGAAATGAAAGAGATATGTTGTCTCAAACTGTAACGACCCGCTATTTTGGACTATTCGCATCCGCACATGTCGAACTTGAATAATTCAAAATACCGAATTGTTAATTAAATTTGGCAAAACTGAACATATATAGTAAATAAAATAATCACAGATCACAGACACAGAGTAATAAATGCAGTGGAAACAGAAGATAGTAGTTCATGAAGCTATTATATACATATCAGAGTCAAATAAGGTACAACAGATGTCTTGAATACAATAATCAAATACAATATCAGAATACATCACTAGAATCAACTGGATATCTGAAAGCTGGATAGATAGCTGGATCTCCAAGCGAAGCTCCAACTCCAAAGGTGAGTCTCGAATACTGGTACACTCAGTCTGAACCGAGTGTAAAGCAAAACACAAAACACTCGAGTCAGGATTAACATTTTTATATCAATAAATCCAAATCAAGTGAAATAGCAACTGAAATACAAGTAACTCAAAGGATGTTTGAAATAACCATCCTTTAAGGATCCGTTAAACTATCTACTATGTAGTAGTGTACGATAAGTAGATAATGCCTATCAGTAATATAAAATATCAAAATAGTGTTAAGGCGTTACCATTATTCCCCTTAACACATTTTATATAAGCGTTATAGACTATACAACACTGTAAACTCCACCGTAAACTAGTGGGATATCAGGGATACTCCATAGGTATAACACAAAACAAATCGTAGTGGTCGCGTATATAGGGATACAAGTATGACAAGGCACATGAGGCAATACCTAAGGTAGTGAAACTACCGTTTGCCTGATCCGGAATGGTGAGAACGCATCGCCGCAGCAATCGCAACACCGCGAAACAACACTCCCAAAATCAAGGGTGCACCAATTGATAACCAGTAATGAGTAGTTTTCGAAGAAGTGTGTTCGCTCGAGGTAGCTGATCCCATTTGGCCCGGCACGGCTCCTGTTTTAGTCATTTCCAATTTGACACAAATGTCAAGGCTATCCATTATCATTCTCTTTCTTCAGTCATCACATACATCATTCCAACCACTTCATTCTGGATCACACACCGCGTATAGTTATTAAAGTGGTTTTCGGTTTAGACAGTGAGTATGTCCTTAACCGATTCCGGTCTCTTTAATAACCTTCGTGATTATTACACCGATTGGTCGTTTAATAAATTTCAAAACCAAATCAATTCCAATTTCAATTAGAATGTATAAATCAACATTTCATTTGTCTTCCTATATCAATTTTCCATAGTTTACGTTCAAAATTTCCAACTTTCCGTTTCGAAATCTTATAATTCAATTTCAATTTTTATTTAACACAATTCAAATATTAATTCAAGTTCGTATATATAAGTCTCATTTCGAAATCATTTAAATTAATTTAATTTAGCATTTAAATCAATTTAAATTCATTTATCGATTTCATTCAATATTCATTAAGTAAATTTGCCATTCAAAACAATTTCTATTAAATTTCCAATTCATTAAATCCATTATTTAAATTCAACTTCATTATATCAAAACTTACAAATTGAATTAAATTAAATTCATCAAATCAAATTCTTTAAATTTCAAGTCTTACATTAATTTCAATAAATCACATTTTAATTTCTTGTTAAAGAAAATTCAATTTCACTTATTTATTTACTTGGTTACAATTTCAAAGCTTAATTAATAAAGAAACTAAATTTCACTTATTCAAGAAGTTCAATTCCACTTATTAAATAATTCAATTTATTTAATTATTAAATAATTCAATCTTATTTAATTACTTAATAATTTCAAAACTTAATTATTAATAATTCCAAATTTTAAAACAACGTTCATTCATCATCTACTATGTTAATATTTGATTCAGATTATTAAATATTAACATTTCCTTTCATTAAAATTTAAATTCCAACTTCATTTCAAAACCATATTATTTATTCAAATAAAATCTTCATTTTATTTTTTTTAAATTAAATCATTGACCAATTGGGTTTTATTTAATTCTCTATCCTAGGTCAAAGTTTAATTTGGGTATTTATCATTTCATCCCGATTCCAATTCAATTCAAAATCAAAGCATAGCAAAGGGAACTTGCAGTGTGATAACTGGGATGGTGTCAAAGTAAATAAACAAGCAATAACAACAATAAATATCAATCCAATAATCAATTCAAATAATCCCGAAATAATCGTATTAATTTACATTTGTTGTTTATGCAAATTAATATAATTATTTCTAGAATCTACACTATCATTTCATGTAGATTAAGGATTATTTCACTAATATTAATACGGTTCTTCATTTGATATCAATTATTAAATTTCATACTACATAAATTTATACACATACATTTAAATGGTTCAAGGTGTGGTTAACACTATTTCTATGTGTCAATTAATTTAACATTTAAAGGGGTCATATTATGTAAATGTCATCAATCAAATTAACACATATATCAAACCTAACCATCCTACGTCAGTTTCAACTTCAAATTATTTATCACTTACAATATTAACAATTTAACGTCCAATATCAACATCAAACAATCAATCATTTATCAACCAAACTGGATTATCAGTATATAAATAATGGATAATGGTGTCAGATGTCATAGGTGAACTGATACAGGTAATAGCATATATAACAGTGTAATTAACAAACAACAGCATATTTCAATTGTCGTTTCAATAGAAATCAAATTTAATAAATAAAAGAACATTAATCGTGAGTGATTGCTCACCTTTCGGGGCTAAAGAAGATTTGACAGAGGAAACGAGCTACGAATCCAGGCACGAGTTCCGAAGCAAAGTAAGATTTGCACGAATTGATGAAAACGGATCAGATCAGAACTGGAACGATGAAGATAAATGATATAAGCAAATTGATATATAACTATATATATAAAGTCTTTCACACATATATTACGTTAAATATATACATTTCAAAATCCATTGTTTCAAATTAAAACACATATAGAAGAAATCAAACACACATATATATATATACACACTATATTTATTTAAAGAAACCTACTTATATAAAATCATATATTAACCATGCAGGCTACAGCAATATAAATTTCATATTACACTATTTTATATAAGATATTATTTAAGAACCTAAATATGCATATACTTCGAATCCAACATAATGTATATATCTAATATGAACTTATACAAAATATAACACATACTAACCCACGATCTAACATACACACGCACACCTACATAATTAATATATGACCCACGCAAGCATTGGCACAGAATGAGTACGGGCAGTGCTTTTCACAAACAATTATATATATTCACTATATCACTACAACAAAACAGGCTTTTTACAACGGGCAATGCCCGTTGTAATATGTGTTCCACAACGGGCAGCCGACCGTTGTAATAGGCGATGTTGTAATAGGTTGACCATATTTTACAATGGACATTGCCCGTTGTAATAAATCTTTTTACAACGGGCAATGCCCGTTGTAATACCCTTTTTACAACGGGCAATGCCCATTGTAATACATGATATTGCAACGGTTTCTGACAGTTGCAAAATAAATGCAAATTTTAAAAAAAAATTGCAGCAGCATACATCCATACCAATAATGAATAATTCCAAAAAGGAATTTTAAAACCAAAAAAGGAATTCCATTTCATTTTGCATTTACAATTTTCTTCTTTACAATTTCTTTTTCTATTTACAATTTTGCATTCTCTGTTTCATTCTTCTTTGTTTCATACCATCTCATCATTCTCTGTGCACGCTGTCATCTACACTACAGCCTAACTTCACTTCTGCAATACCAAACATCAACACACCTTTACTTCATAACTGCTATCAACCTGACAAGCAAATCAAACCATCCACACGACACTTCTTTCTCCGACCATCTGCTTCTGCAATACCCACATACTTATGCAATTCCCCTTCCCATACTTCCATACTTCACAATCATCAAACAAAACCATCACCAAAACCTTCTGCATCTCCTTCAAACTGCAACCATCACTCTTCATTAGCAACTTCAACTGACTACAACCATATACACTATGACACCATATCCACTGACCAATCTATGACAGCAAACTCTGAACAACTCCAACCAATGCATTCACAAACCATCACAGCAACAGTGCACACCACCAACACTCTCTACGAGCATCAGCCACATATCACCATCATACATACATCCAATTCCAACCTCACTTCAGTCAACTTCAATCACCAGTGCAAACTCATCCTCGACCAACCACTTCAGACTGCAACCTTCACACTTCTTTCTATTGATGTATTCAACATGATAAGTGTTGAATGTTTGTATTCAACATGAAATAATTTGTTGAGTGCAAAACAAACTTGTTATTGATGTAAAATTTCCTATTTAAAATTACATAATCCTACCTTAAATATAGAATTACCAAATTGCACTTGTTTCACCATTTTCGTAGTTAATACATTAGATTATGCATGCAACGTACATTTCAGTATCTTGATGGGTTAAATTTTAAAAATTACTCTATTGGGAAAATTTTATAGTTTGGCAATAAAAGAACCGTATAGTTACCTGCATTCCGTCAACTTCGCTTATGCCAATACCTATATCTGCTTCTAGAAGCATACCACATCATTTGCTCCATCTCCAATTGCCAGTGTCACTTTAACTGTTCCTTCCTTGACTAATCTTGTGACCTAATAATTATAAAACAAAGAAATGAGAACACATACAGAAAAAGGAAATGAGAATTAACACGAAAATTTGTGTGATAAATTCAGTTATATGGTTACTTTTTGGTAGGAACATTTATATAATTTCAGCTCTTTACCATAACACCAAAAATTAAGAACTAAGTCCCACCACAACACGATTCCTTCCCTTTAAAGTTAATATGCTTCTTAGATCTAAAATCTGAAAGCAACTTCCACCATAACACCATACACCTGTTCATATATTGCTTGGATGGAGTGACCCGGATCAGGATCCACGTACTGTGCACCGGATCCGAAATGAACGAGGGTGGAGTTGGGGTCGGTGGTGGACGTTGGATTAGTTTCGGATCCATCCACACCATTTATTTCAGGGTTCAAGGATTTCATCCAGCCAAGCATGTGATCGAAGGATCGATTTTCCTGGACAAGCTATGGGAAGAGCAAAGGGATCAGCAACTCCCTTACAATCCCACTCACTGGCAAGATTTACCAACAGAGGCTACTACAGTTTAACAAAAAATGAAGAGTAAAAAAGAAGGCTCACTATGCCCATGCTTGTATAACGAACAAGACTCTCATTAAAGTTAATGGCTGACCTACATGGCTCATTACCATTTACCTATTGCACAAAATAAAATAAATCTTCAGTGAATAGCAGTCTTTCGTATTTAGATCTTGTTATTAATGCCTTTAGTTTACCCTTAATGGAATCATCCCAAGATTAACGTTGAGTGTCGGATTTTCCTGCACGAAACAGAAAAATAAAAAGTAAAAAACGGGCCACTCGACATTTTGCAAGAAATAAGTAAAGCTTGTGACACTCAAAATGCACCTTCGAATTTCTTGTCTAGTAGAAAAGAATTGATCTACAGTCAGCTTAGAAATAAATATAATGGGAAAGACACCTTTTAGGAACAGATAAGCCAAAACAAATGGACATTTGCCTTGTTATTTCATGAAGAAACAACTAATTCCATTGATATTGACATTAATCTCGCAGACAAATCAAAAACATTTCCCTAAGAGCATCTCCAGCGGTGCTTTATTCATGCTGAACATTAAGCACTTGGAGAAATTATTTCTCCAACAAAAGTGATCTAATGTAATACTAAGGGTAATATTCAGAAACATATTCAAATTGATCCAGGTGTCTATTTAATAGACGCTAATGTCAGGCGCTTATTAAATGTGCGCCTAACATTTGCGCATTCATTTAATAAGTGTGGGATCTTGAATTTCTGAAAACATACAAATATCGGACACGTATTTAATAAACGTCTGAAACAAGAAGCTTATTAAATAAACGCTCGACTTTGGGCTGTTCTCTGAATATTCAAGAATTAATATTCATGGTTTGAATATTAACCCCTTGAACGGTTGGACGTGCTCAAATAAAAGGAAGAATTCATTTTTTAAAAAAAATCCAGTTGAAAGCTTCAAGAGTAATACTATAATCTGTTTTCCCTTAAAAAACAGGGTAGCTTCGCAAAATTCAGTGCTATGTTAAATTCGTTGCTAACAGTCCTTAGATCTTCTTATATACGTATGCGCACACATACATACATATGTATGTATGTGTGTGTATATATATATCTGTGTATGTATATAGTATGAAGTCAATTTATTTTTCACAGTTGAACTATCTATAAAGGTTACCACAAATTTGTAGCTAGCAACGATCAGACAAAACTTCGGATAACATTCTTTTGATTTAAGAGCAACAGCTCTAAGAAGCTTTGGATTAGAAAATTCATTCAACCTTTACAACCAACAATGAATAGGCCCAAAATGTGACATTGATACAGATTCATTTTCCAACCCGAATTCATTAGGATTAACTCTTAAGAAAAAAAGATGCAGATTTCAAAAGAATTGTGTATTAATGCCTAATCACTAACATATTACCGTTGCTTACTGAGCCTAATTTAAGAACGCGCAATTAGTTGTTCTTACGGAACCAATCCTAATATAGATATTACGACTGGTGCTTTTACAAAAAGTAGCAAACTGGAGTGAGCAAATAGCAAAGAAACTCACTGATCCTAGGATGAGTAAAGCAGAATCATTTCAATTTTTGGGACTACAAAAGCCTGATTGGAAAATCAACATCAGAAACTCCATCAATTGAAAGCAAAAGCTGCTCTACAGTAGAAAAATATAATGAAAATTCTAAATGATTTGAAGGAGCTGGACAATTACTTTGCTGCTGTTATTATAGAGGAGGAGGAAATCTGACAAAGTACCTGGTGAGATAATGAGTACGATGGAGGAAATCTGACAAACTCACCATATAATTCGCTTCGGCCACTTAAACAACCGCTGCCATCAACAGCAAGTCGCAACCATTTCACGACCTCAGCCCATTCACCAACCCAAATCGCCTCATCTCCTACAACCGCCGATCCAACCGCGACATCAACGCCTGAAACTTGCTTCAATCGCGACCCCAAGCGCGGCCGCACCACTCGACTCACCTCAAATCGCGCAATTTCGAGCATCGATCGATAAAGGAAGCACGTAAATCCCAAAGCCCTAATTTGGAGCAAGAACGAGCAACGTAAAGGAATGAAATAAAAGGCCGGCCTTGTTTTTTTTAATAAAGCTTTTTGTCCGTTGTAATTTGTGACTAGGGGACCGTTGTAATTTGACACATTTTACAACGGGCAATTTGTGACCGTTGTAAAGTTGGCATCTATTACAACGGGCCTGAATGGACCGTTGTAATAGCCTTCTATTACAACGGGCAATCAATGCCCGTTGTAAAAAGGTCTTTGTATATGACATCTTTTACAACGGGCCTGAATGGACCGTTGTAATAGCCTTCTATTACAACGGGCAACCAATGCCCTTTGTAAAAAGGGGGTTGTAATAGGGTATTTTTGTTGTAGTGTATATAGTACAGTGAATTAAAAGTAAATATCAGATCTTATTTTCTATAATATATACGGGCGACTTAGTATATAAAAAAAATCAAACTGAACTGTAACAATACCTATATCTTCCAACTAATATATATGTATCATCAGCTACCCACTTATGCGTGAACCAATGGTGTAACCTACCCAATGAAACACATATAAAACTTATAAAATATAATATTTTAAATGTATTAAACCAATTGAACTATGCAACCAGTACAAGGTAACTCATCCAACAGTATAATATACGCTATAATATATAAAACGTACACATCATATAACCCCGAATAGTATAACATATACATTATTAAATAGGCGAACAGTAAAATATTTAATAGACAACTAGTTATATAACATATATACAAACGAAATTAGCTAAGATGCATTCTTTGTAAAAAGTACAATTATATACCACCTTTCCAATACTGACTATGAAGAACTTCACAAACAAAACCTTTTATAAATAACAAAACATAATTTTATAATATTTATACATAATAATATATCAAAACTTGTACAGGAGATCAATACCCATATGCGAAAATAGTACTAACCATATGTATATACATACCCGCATATATATGAAGTTAGGATTTTAAATAAACAAATTTAGGCAAAGATTTATAACATATATGTATTTAAGAACATACGTACATACTACATAGTCAGAATAATATAAAATAAAACTCTGGAAATGTTAATATATTTTATACTTAAAATTCTTATCTCACTTTATATATGCGAGCTATTATATATTCAATAAACAAAAGAAAAATGTAAAACATGCATAATACCTATATCAAAGAGAAGTGAAGGCACAGCGGCTATGAAGACAAGCCGACGATGAAGGATCTCGGCTGCGTTCTTTGGTGAGGATCGAAAGCGAGCAAGACCAAGGTGGAAAGGGAAGGGCTGCTCACGTGGTCGAGTTGATGGTTGCCGAAGAGGTTGTGTGTTTGGCTAGAGGACGGGAAGTGCGGTGGTGATAGGAAGAACGTGGATGTGAAGGAGGCACTACAACAAAATTAAGATTTGACCGCACATATCCTCAACGTTTGAATGTCAAATGCGGTAAAAACTATTTTGGAGATAACTGGTTTTAGGGTTAAACGCTGACAAAACAATCCATTAGGTTTTCATTGTTTGCCGCCTCCATCTCTATTACTTATGCTCAATATATTCATTTTCCCTCCGCATCTACCTCATCACTCCCGATGTCGATTTCATTTCAACTAACACTGGAAATCATCCCCTTCATCATTCAACACATCTACGTGCTAACCAATACGCTGTAGTTGCTCTGAATCAAATTGTGTTCGATTGTCTTATTGGAACTTGCGAACTCGGCAGAAACAGGTTGAAAACTTGGTGAGTTTTTTTCCTTACCCTAGCTCAGTTTGGGTTTCATCACTTACAAAATTTATTATCAGTTTTGATTAGAAAACATATTGAGTCTGCTCTTAGCCAATGGTGGAGTCAGCACTACTGTTGTGGTAGGGCAGAAATCTGAACAATCTTTTTTACTTGTCCAATTAGGAAAAAATCATATAAGTTTTGTTATCAAGATGCATGTGAATAAAGTTGTATCTAGTTTGCTCAGAGAAAGTGTTAAAAGTTGTATCTAGTTTGTTAGTTCTGCCTTTTGTAACTATGCTTATGGACTACAATGAGTTGGACATAATTTCAATGGACTAAATAGTAATACATGTAGGTATGATAATAACCATTCATATTACCAAATATCCCAATACCACTTGACAGTAGGTATTAAAGATTGCGAAAAATTAATATATTTATGCTAAATTCACATTTATTGATAAAATAAAGACTGAATACTATAAACTAGTTATGCTAGTGTTCCACCTGCACTTTAATACAATGTTACCGTGTCAGTTCATATAATCTAATTGATGCATTCATGACAATTACAAAGTAGCAACCTGCTATTGGAAAAAATAATTACAAGACTTTAACATTTGCTCTACTAATACATGTATACCATTCATTAATATACTCCTCTAACTACTTAAGAGATAGGAAGCAAAGCTAAGCCAAAAATCTAGTGGTACGATTTATGAAGCAAGAGATATTCAAGTAATAAGAAAAGGAGTTCAAGGTTTTAATTTCCCACTTTAAATTTAGAATTCACATTTTGCTTTGTTTTAGATTGACAAACTCAGGCGCAGACTAAGCTAAGATTGAACATACCGTTACGTATCATAACATACTTTAAAATTTTAGAGCCTACATTGGGATTTGAATTCTGGATTGAGATTTGATGTCTAAACCACTTATGCTACCATTTTTTATGGATTTTAGTGTGACTACATTACCATTTAGTATCATGCTGTGTTCTGGATGTGATTTCTGAAGTTTGGTGTGTTCTGGATGTGATTTCAACATCTGATATCCTGTTTGCAAGTATGAGATAAATTTAAAATTGCATTTAGTTTAGCACTTTTCTTCTTTTTCCCATAATAAACATAAAAGAACATGCAAGTGAGATGTGAAGACAGAAGAGCAAGCAGTGTAACTTTAGTTTGTAGTATGTTTGTTTTCATGCTTCAAAACTGGTATGTTCAATTTGTTTCCATAGTCAATTTTTAGGAGTATGTTCACTTTATTTTTGTACTCTTGCTTCAGTGCAACATCTTGTTTCACTTAATTTTTTTTCAGCAACAAGTAAAAATGTTAGCTTTAGATGCATTTTAAACCCTTGTATGATGAGAATAAACTAAATGTACTACCAAATACATGTGTTATTTTAATAGATGATTAGGTACATTTTATCTGAAAATACCCTTTTACAGTTGACAGCTAATAACACATATGTGTGCATGTTTTAGCATATGTGGACACTTGGCAATCAAATTTTGTTACCTAACTTGTTAGGATTATCCATTTTGTTAAATATAATAGCTATGTTGTCAAATTTTTTATTATAAAGTTTATCAATCATAACTTTGCATAAGTATGCGAGAAGATATGTTAGACACTGCAGATTTTGTAGCTGATTTATACATGATCAAAAGCTTTATGTTCATATTAAATATCAGTATATTTATTATGCAGTATAGTTTAATTATAGTGCAAAATATGCTGTATGTTTAGATGCCATGATAGTTTACATTCAAATATTTTTAATCAAAAGTATATATTATGTTATTTCAAGTGCAGCATAATCCAACTGCATTACAGTATCTAAAGAAAAAAAATGAAAAATAGCTAGAGCATAAAAACTTTTTGCTTAAATCTTGCTACTCATTTGTCGAATAAATTATTAATTTTGCCTTGTAATATAAAAAGTAAAGGTGTTAAACATTTAATATCATCTTATATCAAGTAATGACAATTTTGTAATAGGAATTTGTTTGTGTGAACTTCTTCCTCCTCCTTTTAATTTCTATAAACGGTTTTTGATGGAAAGAGAATCCGATCACATTCTTGAGGGCCTTACCATTATGCTAGTGGTCCTCAGCTACATGTGTGAACTTTAGGCTGATTACCGAAGTTCAGTCAAAATAAACTAAACAAACCACATTTACAATTTACTAACACTTCTTTGATCAATCTAAAAAATCATATTGTCAATGACACACACAGTTAATCAAATACAAAACTAAGTATGACAATCACATGAGCCCAACTTCTTGGAGAATGTTCTCTATCCTTGATTGAATGTTTAAGTGCACCTTTAGAATTATGTATAGTTCTTCTATTTTGATCAAAATTGTCTCCTTTAGTGAAGATGGATATACATAGACTGGTTGAAATGTGAAGAATTTGATAAGAACAAGTTGTTCGGATGATTGGATCCCTACAACATCTTATAATTTGGGTTGATAGAGCAATTCTGTGTTCTGGAATCTTTCTATAAAAATCTGTAGCTGTGAATATAAATAAGAAACTGGTTGTCTATTGCAAATTTGTTAATCATTATTAATAAAGGGAATGAAGTTTACATATGTTCTATTTTTCTAACAGCTGTTACCTTCATATATTTTTTGGAAACAATTTGGTGCTAATGTTGTATATGATTCTGACATTGTTGTATAAGTGGATAAAATTGTTGTTAATGGCGCAAGCCAAGTATCAGGAGAGGGGTAATGCATAGACATTACTCTGGTGCTACAAAATGGCACCGTTGTAATGGCAAATTTTTTGAAAACAGTTTGGTGCTAATAACAAAATGACTAATTTTTAGAGTTCTGTCATTTTCAGTCTAATGTGGCCATGAAGTAGCTAATAACAAATTTATTTTATGCGTGCAGGCTTTGAACAGTTGATATTTGTAGAGTTCTGTCATTTTCAGTCTAGTGTGCTTAAACAACAAGGTATGAAACAGATGCTAAAAACTCTCAAGTATTATCATTATTGTCTATTAGTTTACCATCAAATAATTTCACAATTATGTTTTATTCTCTTCCATATTTCATCAAAAGGCTACTCTAAATTCATATATGCATCTTGCTCTTTATCAGCCTCTACCTTATGTTTTTGCAACAGTAGATGCTCATAGCTATGCTCTGTATGCCTGTATTGACTTTATCATTTATGCGACTATAATTTGATTTTAGCAATGCACCTACGAACTAATTGATGGCATTGGGATAAATTTAGTTGTACATCTTTCTTGGATATCTACTTTGTTAGGGTTTTTACTTCAGCATGAAATGTCTTAAATGATTATATGTTTTTCTTCTTTTACTTTAAACTTGGAAAGCATATTTTTAATTCTCTAACCTGTCAATTTTAAAAGCATATCCTAGTTTTTCATATCTTTTTGGTTTGTGCGCACATGCCCTTTTGTAGCTAAAATAGCACATATAACAGACTATATGTTCTTCGCATATACACATAAACACTTACGTTAAATAATTGAGAACTCTTAATATTTATTTACTTCCTACTATAATCACACTTGAACTTGTGTTGGTTACGGAGAAACTGCAGGAGCTTCATTCAATTAGAATTCAAAAGCTGAAGAAACAAGGCATGTACCTTTTCCTTCCTCTTTTTTCTTTTTGTTTCTTTTTTTGCAATCATTGAATAGCTAGCATCATGTGCATCTTAGTGAAACTTTAGCATCTGTTTAAATAACATCAGTTTAAATAATATGTTTGCCAAATATGGGATGTAGTTTAATTAGATATGATTGTTTTTTCTTTTATTTTTTAAAATTCTTTCAGTTTCTATTTGTACAACTTTAGCATCTGTATCACTTTTAGTTCTGATGCAATAACAAGCAACAATCATCAATGTTTAAATTGAAATACTCTCCCAACTAAAGGCCCGGATTCAGTTTTGAAACACAAACAAGGCATGATATTTGCTGCCAAAAGAGTTAATCAATTAAAAGTTTGCTTGTACTATCAACTCCTGGGCTATAAAAATGAATGTTTGGTTATTACAACTGGAAGCAGAAAGTCTGTGATATTTTACTATGTTGTGTTCTTGCATTTTGACAATATATTTTTCTCTTTGGATTTGTTTGTTTTGAGCATTTGTTTTGTTGTCTTTTATACATAAAAAAATTATTTGTCCATTTCTACTAAGAACTGTTTGGTCGTTATTATCATATATATATATATATATACTGTTCATAATCAATAATTAATTTCTATTTAAATTTTAGATTCTTTGTTGCATACATATATTGTATATGCTGATGGAGAGAGATTGGTTGCGTCTACATAGGTAATCATGTAGCAGCTAATTTAGACTTAAATTTAGAATTGATATTTTGATAATAAAAGCTAATATTTTTGTTGTTTTCAAATTTTAATCATAGGACTAGTAGAGAGTATGGCCAAGGAGCTCGGAATTTTGTGTGTGTTGCGAAGAAAAATTTAGGAGATGTGGAAAAAATATTCTGTCCTTGTTTAGATTGTCGAAATCTTAGTCGTCATTATGGTGAAACCGTTGTTGAGCACCTGATTATAAAGGGAATGGATCCTAAGTATAAAGATGATATATGGTATAATCATGGCGAGAAAGTGAATGATGAAAAAAAATTTAAAATGGGTGAGATGTACGACTTGCTCAAAGCGATTCACTATGAAGATGAAGATTATTTCAATCATATTTTTTTTGATGACGACAAAGATAAGGACGATGCACAAAGACGCCATGATGATTTACTTAAAAATTTGGAAGATGCAGAAACCCCACTGTATCCTGGTTGCATAGATCATACAAAGTTATCTGCCATTACTATTTTGTATAATCTTAAATGTGAAACTGGATTATCTGATACTGGTTTTGATAAACTTCTTACCGTCCAACATTTGTTTTTACCAAAGAATAACGTACTTCCCAAGACTTTATATGAAGTAAAGAAATTCCTCAAACTATTTGATATGGGTTTTGAAAAAATTCATGCTTGTGAGAATGATTGTTGTCTTTTCCGTAAAGAGTACAAAAATTTAAATAATTGTCCGAAATGTGGTTCATCACGATGGAAGATAAATCAAGATACAAAAGAGATTATGCAGGGTATCCCAATTAAGGTGTTGTGATATTTTCCAATAATTCCAAGATTTAGAAGAATGTTTAGATCCGAAAAAATGGCAGAAGAGTTAAGATGGCATTTTAAAAATAAAAGTAATGATGGAAAGATGCGGCACCCCGTAGATTCCGTGACATGGAGCATGGTTGATGAAAATTGGAAAACATTTTCAGCCGATCCACGTAATCTTAGACTTGGTCTAGCTACAGATGGGTTCAATCCATTTTCTATGTTAAGCTCCAAGTATAGTTGCTGGCCAGTAATGCTTGTTACACATAATTTGTCGCCTTTGTTGTGCATGAAGAAAGAGAATATCATGTTAACACTTCTAATTCCAAGTCCAAAGCAACCAGGAAATAATATTGATGTATATCTAGAGCCATTAGTAGAATACTTGCATTACTTGTGGAGTACTGGAGTTGAGACATATGATGCATTAAGTAAGACAGTTTTTAACATGAAGGCTATTTTACTATGGACGATAAATGATTTTCCAGCTTATGGTAACCTTGCTGGATGCTGTGTAAAGGGTAAAAAAGCTTGTCCATTATGTGGTATCAATACCCACCGTCGATGGTTGAAATATAGTCGGAAAAATGTTTATATGGGCCATAGAAGATTTCTACCCCATTCAAATCCATTGAGAAAAAGAAAGGCTTGGTTTGATAACACTGTGGAGGATGGGAAGATGCCTAGAGTTCTAACCGGCAAAAACATTTCTCTTATTTTGAAAGACTTTCTGAATAATTTTGGAAAAGGCGCTGAAAGCGAAAAGAAGAGTGCGAAGCGGAAAGGTAAAAAAAGGAAGATTGACGACAGTAGTGAAGATGATGATAATGGAGATAATGATCCTATTAAAAAAGAGCTATCAAGGTGGAAAAAAAATCAATCTTTTTTGACTTGCCATATTGGGAGGTTAGCATTTATTTAGATTTCAGTTTTTATTATCGATGCGGGCTGGCCACGCGAACAAATATTTTTGTTATTTTTTTAATCCATGGCCCATGGATTAAAAAATTTTAATAAAAAAATTTGTTAAAATAAATTATAGAACACTTTATCATTTAACTAATATTTTTTATAGGAACTTCCAGTACGTCATAATTTAGACGTAATGCACGTTGAGAAAAATGTTTGTGAAAGCACATTGGGTACAATGTTGCATGACAACAAATCAAAGGATGGGATTAATTGTAGACATGATTTAGAGGATTAGGGAATTCGTCATGGTCTATATGCACAACCTCGTGGGACCAAAACGTATCTTCCACCGGCTCCATATACATTGTCAAGATTGGAAAAAAAAATATTTTGCAAAAGGCTGTACGATTTCAAAGGACCTGATGGTTATTGCTCAAATTTCAAAAAATCCGTATCATTGATGGATTGTAAAGTTAGCAGTTTGAAGTCGCATGATTATCATGTTTTGATGCAACAAGTATTATCGGTCGCACTACGAGGTTTGTTGCCAACAAAACCTAGAAAAGCAATTATTCGTCTATGTTTATTTTTCAATAAAATATGTCAACGTGTTCTTGATAGAGAGAAGTTACAACAACTCGATGACGAGATTGTTAAAATATTGTGTGATCTTGAAAGATATTTTCCACCTTCATTCTTCGATATTATGATACACTTGACAATTCATCTTGGAAGGGAAGCACGGTTGTGTGGACCAGTTCATTTTCGTTGGATGTATCCTTTCGAAAGATATATGAAAACGCTTAAAGATTACGTGAGGAATTATGCACGACCAGAGGGATGCATTGCAGAATCCTATCTTGCAGAAGAATGCATGAAATTTTTCAAAGAATTTTTGAGTAAATCGATAAATGTGGAAAAAAAAGATCGAAATGAAGATTACAAAGATAACACAATACTTGAAGGGCGTCCAATTTTAATGTCCAATCCAGTTACGTTGTCTTTGAAGGAGAAAGAAATTGCTCATTTAGCGGTGCTAATGAATATGGTCGTGGTAGAACCATTTTTGGAGTGAGTATATATTATGTTATGTTTCCATTGATTTGTTGTGTTTGTAATTGCAATTATAAACTTAACATTGTTTTTATTATACTAGTTTGCACTTGGAGGAGTTGCAAAATTCAAACAACGCTTAGAAAAAAACGCAACATTACTTTGGAAACACCATGGAGATAATTTCGCTGATTGGATTAAAAAGAAGGTTTGTTAAAAATTTCTCTATTTTTATATGTGAATCAAGGGTACTATTTTTAAAATCCATTTTAAATATATTTTTAGATACCTATTGACTCAAATGACCATGATGAAATGTTAAAATGGATTGCATATGGTCCTAAAAATGCTGCGCTATCATGTAAAGGATATATTATAAACAGTCAACGATTTCATACAAAAGACGTTGATAGAGAAACTCAGAATAGCGGAGTGACCTATGATGCGACTACTATGTGTAGAGCAAGTGCAAAAGACATTTCTCAAGTGGTTGATGTGATCACTTACTACGGAATATTGACTGATATAATTTTATTGGATTATAATGTTTTTTATATTCCTTTGTTTAAGTGTCATTGGGCAAACATAGGAAATGGGATGAAAGTTGAAGATGGATTTACGCTTGTTAATTTACATCAAAGTCAGGTTTCATTTTCAAGAGACCCTTATATCCTTGCATCTCAAGCGAAAAAAGTTTTTTATTCAAGGGAAAATGATTCTTCTAATTGGTATGTTGTGATGAAAGCACCGCCAAGAGGTTACCATGAATTAGAGATGAATGATTTTATTGAAGAAGTAAGCTATATTGGAGGAGATTGTGAAGAAATCGAGGATGACTTGGTCGAGGATGCTAGTTATGTTAGGGAGGATTGCGAAGGCATAATTGAGTAGTTCTAATATCACGTTTTTTTTGGGTAGTCATTGCTATGTGACTGAAAGTAGTAGGCATATGTTTCGTGTGTGTGATCATGGGGGAAACTTGTTCAGGCATTTAATAATGGAGAAGGATGTATAGAAACAGCAGGTGCACAAGGTATCATGTATTACACCGTATCATGTATTTTTATTTGTTAGCATATTTTTTTTTAAACCCACAAGGTATCAGATTTTATATGTTCAGATTTTAACTGTTCAGATTTTGCCTTTGATTTTAGATGTTCAGATTTTATATGTTCAGATTTTTAAACCCACACGTGAATTCAGATAACTAAGTATTGCACTGTTATCTGCACTGTTATCTAATATACAAAAATCTTCAGCACTGCACTGTTATCAGCACTGCACTGTTATCTATTCACTGTTATCAGCACTGAATTCAGATTTTTAAACCGTATCAGCTCCAACAATTTTCAGTATACAAAAATCAATAAAAATCTAATATAGGACTGCCATTTTAGCATTGCATTGTTATCTAAATATTTTATGTTCATCATACCTATATTATTATTTGCATTTGAATGTCATGTATATCGCGTATCAACTGTTGCTGTATCTTAGCAGCAGTTTACAAATTGATCAGCAAACCAATTTACTCTTGAATTCCTGTGTCATGAATTCCTGTATCTTAGCAGCAGTTTACAAATTGATTAGCAAACCAGTTTATTTGAATATCATGAATTCCTGTGTCTGCCTGTAGAAAATGGTTAGAAGTACAAAGAAAACAACGAACAAGAAACTTACTCGCTATCAAAAAAGACTCGCAGAATTTGAAGATGCATCTGACAGGTCTAATGTAATGGAAGAGCATGTTGAGCCACCTTCGGAAAACATGGATGTTGGAAATGCAAGCCAGCCAATCGCATGCACAGCTCTGCAAATTGATGAAAATCCTGAAACTGTAGTGGAAGTGGATAGAGCAATTGCAGATGATGCAAAACAGGTTTCCAAAAAAAGGACTAGAGGCCCAACTAAAGTGAAAAGACTTCCTTCGAATGTTGCAAGCCGAATTGAAGTTGAGTTTAATTCATCGGGCGTACCTGTAGGAGAAGGATCAGTGAAATTATCTTCTTATTTAGGGCCACTTGTCCGTGAGCATGTTTCATTTACGCTAGATGACTGGAGGCTACTTGGTGACGATTTGAAAGTAGTTCTATGGAAATCCGTTCAGGTAATAATATAACGTTTCATATTTATTATGATGCATAAGCGTTTGCATGTAACTTCATATGACCTATTAGAATATATTTTTCCATTATCATCACCCCTTTCTGTTTTTACATTGATCTGATTAGAATATGTTGTCTGTATGTTTGACAACGTACCCTTTGTTAACTTTGACAATGGTGAATAAATCTTAAAATCTAGCAGTAACTGTTTGTTTGGCCTAAAATGTATTTGTATATCTGCAAAATGTTTGAAGTTCTCTTTTCGGAAGTGGTTGTTCCAAATGGTCGTTATTCGACATCTGTTGTACCTACTCTCTCATACATACCATTTTCCCTCAGTCTGATAACCGTGGATAAATATGAAACTTCAGATGTTGGGTTTGTTTTGGCCATACAGAACAATTGTCTGTTGTGGCTTTAAATTCTGTCCTAGAAAAAAAAATGCTTTATGTGTCATGTGTCTCATTATTATCTGTTTCACACATTTATTGCACTCGATTTTTAATTTGGATGTTTTTACCTGGTCAGCCTTGGTTGTTTAAATCCTTACCTTTTGAGAAATGTTCAGATACTTTGTGAAGGTTGGGTTGGCTTTATTTTTTGTTATGTTAACTCTCATTCAGTTGTATAAGTATTCATGTTTATTATTTCTCTACCGTTCTGCAATCCAAGCATATTACTCGAGCTTCAAATTAGTCGAATTAGACATGTTTGCTGAAGTGATACCTTGCTGGCTTGCCATTTATTTTAAAATGTGTTTCAAAAATTAATCCACACCTAATTGATTGCTGGTTTCGTAAAGGCTAAACAATTTTCATACCTTTAAACATGCATAGGTTGTTATGCAGTTAGCTTTTGTCTTTCATTATTAATACCAAATCTGTATTATGCACAGATTGGAGTTGTAAGCACTTCCATTCACTTACAAAGCAGCTAGGGTTCCATATTCAAGAAGAATTTGAATGATTATCATTTTGATAAATGTTACAGGCTAGATTTAAATTGGATGAGGAATGGCAAAAGGCTCCCGTTTTTCAGCAAATGGGATGCATTTGGAGAGGTTCGAAAAGCAAATTCGTAAAACAGATATTACAAACAAAAACCAAGGAGGAACAACTTCAACTAAAACCAGAAAACGTTGGAAGTATGAAGGAATGGAAGAAGTTTATCGAGTCAAAAATGAGCAAAGAGTTTAAGGTAATTGTAATGTAATTTTTATTATTTCTTGTGTGTGTATATATATATATATATATATATATATATATATATGAAATTTAAGCGTACGTAAAATGCAAATTAACTAATCAATGTGATAAATCTTGTAATCTAGCTACGAAGTGATAAATTTAAATCCATGAAGGACAAACAAATACCACACACGTGTAGCCGTCGAGGAATGGCTCGACTAACTGAAAATTTGGTGAGAAATATATTTGATTTATTACCTATGGTTAATAGTTTTGTTAATGTTATGTTTCCTTTAATGCAGAAAGAGAAAAGTAGCAGTCCTTCTTCCATTTGTAGATCTGATGTTTGGATTAAATCTCACACTCGAAAAAATGGTGAACCAGTGAACCCGCATGTTGCAGATACTATCGTAAGTGCTATGTTGTTTTTGTTTAAGTGTAATTTTTGGAAAATATATAATTTTGAACTCTTCTACAAAATATAATTTGTGTTCACTTTGTAGGAGAAAATAAAGAACGCTGAAAAGGAATCACCGTCTAGCTCAACTTGTAAGATCAAAGAAGATGCCCTCTCATTGGTGTTGGGAAAAGATAGAATGGGAAGGGGTGTAACCATGACCACTACAGTTTTGTCACAAATCAAAGATAAACAAGTAGCTCAATGTCAGCATAGGATTTCAGAGCTAGAGCAGTTGATTCACACCGTAATGAAACGTCAGGTATGTCGATAATCACTTTGTGTAAATATGAAAGCTTAGTTAGCATGTATGTGATCCTTGCATTGTATGATTTTCGAATTAATTTGTGTAATCATTCTCTTATTAAAAGCTACATGCTAAATAAGTATTGGAAAAACATCGGGACCACTACTCTACTTCCTATCGAATCGATAAGTATTGGAAAATGAATGTTACATGGAGAACATTGTCTACAAAGAAATATTCGACGAATTATGACATCGTGCATTAAACTAATTATACCCGGTTAGCAAGATTAGGTGCTCCACAATAACGTGTCGTCGTTGTAGTACTTATAATGGTAAAGGAAGGGTTAAGGTTTAAGAGGGTAATTTAAACACTTAATTATTTTGCACACGGGCCAATATCAGTTTAAGACGTGAATTTAGATATAATGTAAAGTTAACTGAAGGTGAATCACTTTCTAAAGTTCACGAGGTATAATGTATTTGTTGGGCAACCATTCGAAGAAAACAGATCATGAATTCAACATATCTATTAAATAAAATTATTTTTCTTCAATACCAAGTTTATAAAAAATAGAATAACCTTAGTAGTGGAACATATTTATTTTATAAATATCATGATGTTTTGTGCGAAATTTTCTTGATATACTAAACACCTAACGAATAAGTAAAAGATCTTACTTCAACCCTCTTATCTATATCCTACTTCCTAACTTCAATTGAACTTCATTTTTCATGCTTCATTTCCAGTTAACTTAAGGTTTCAAATATAAAATATTTCTTACAATTATACATTCAGATATATATATATATATAATATGTCTGTGGGGGCGCGTGCGCGCACGTCACAACAAAGGACTCTTTGTATATCAAGAAATCAGGCCATGTCACAACAAAGGACTCTTTTGTAAAATTTCTCATCCTTATCTGGTTACTCTACAAATGATGTATCATTTCCATACATAAGTTTGTCAATTGTTATATCAAAATTCATTCTGAAAATGTATTCTCTTTGAAATTTGTACTTGTTTTCATCATAAGTGGAATAAATATACAAGTGCACTACAGGTTCACTACAATTTCACTATAGGTTCAAATTCTCTAATATTTTTGTAATATTATTGATTTGCAGGATAAAGAAAATTATGGAGGAGAGAACGTATCTCAAACGGTAAAAATATACGATAGTAAGGTTAAAACATCATACATAATTTGATATCTAAATCAGAAGTTATGTATTTTATTTTTTATTAATTGCAGAGTAAGCATAATGAAATGGGTGACGGCTGTAGTTTGCTGAATTGGCACGGGAATGATGATGAGGTAATTGCCGAAGGAAAAATCGTGTCAAGTGATCCAAACGATCTTCTCAATGGACTACCTTTAGGTCCGAATGCCAAGAAAATTTTGGTAGTCCATCCTAAAAAATCCGATGTTTTTTTGTGGAGGCCTTCACCTGGTATGGTATACATAGGAGATGCCAAGAATGAGAAGATAGCATGGCCAGCTGATAGAGTTGTTATCCGCATAAAAGAAAACTCCAAAAAAGAAAACGAGGTATGAAAAACTCTCTACAAATATAGCATTGATATGTGTCTCTGCATCCACCCTTTTGAACTGGAGGTGGCAGATTCCTAGTCCTGTTTTTGCCACTATTCAGAGCTTTGTTATCGTCATCTAGGAAACAATGTGGTAAATAATAAGATTTGTTTAGCATTTGCACATTAAAAATCTATATAATGCAACGGTAAAAATATATTTATAAGAGAACCGTGGAATTAACATTGATATTATCCAAACTAGTCCATGTTCCCATTAGATTAGTACATTCTTTTACATATTAAAACTAAAATATGTGAAAATGCAACTACCGGAAGCATCAGTTCCATAGAGTCGAATACTAATTTATTACACATTTCTAGCTATGTTAGTATTATTATTTTTAATAACATTTGGTGGGTGAAATCAAGTTTAAAGTTTGACAAATGATTATTGAAAATTTAACAATGTTGATTTGCTTTGTATTGAATTGGTTGACACATGATAAAATGTTGAATGCAGTAAGACTATAGAAACAAGACTTTTATTAGATGACTATAATTTTTTTCTTTGATAGAGCAAAACCAATAGCACAGAAAACAAATGCAAGTTGTTCGATTGGGGTGGAACTGAAGTATTGGTTGCCGAAGGACGTGTGCACTCGAGTGATTCAAATCAGATTATTAATGGTGTTCCTCTTGGACCAGAAGCCGCAATAGTTTGGGTGGACAATCCGATAAAAGAAGATGCCTTTTTGTGGAGGCCCATAGCAGGTGTGACATGTATCGGAGAAGTCGTCGGTAAGACAATAGCATGGCCATCATCAAAATTGGTTTTTGAAAACACAATACCATCCACTCCTATGAGCAACGTTCCAACATCTCGTACGGTAATATATTATATTGCTAATATTTATATATACGATTTGTTGATAATGTATCAATACTTTTTTTAATATCATAGAGTGCAAATTACGCGATGAATAACAAGTGCAAGTTATTTGCTGTGGAGGGCACAGGAAAAATTGTAGCTGAAGGCACCATATCTTCAACTAATCCAAATGATTTGGTTCATTCTATTCCACTAGGACCAAATGCAATAAGAGTTTGGGTGGATATTGTCAAAGACCCGAATGCGTCTTTATGGAGACCTACGTCATTCATGGAATGCTTATCAGATGCTATTGGTTCGACGGTAGCATGGCCTACTGCGAATGTTACTGTGGACTCAACTTCAGCAGTTTGAAATATTTGTATAGTTTGGCAGTTTTCAGGTAACTACCCCTGAACTTCAAGTTATTTAATATGCTCGGGAGGGTACATCAAGTCTTAAAAACTTTTATTAGATAAAAAAAAAATGCATCACAGCCCGTCAAAGAGATCTGAATATTAAAATGCAGATGAGGAATTTTATAAAATTAAGAAGATTTGTGACAAACAACTCTGTGGGTAATATATATAAATGTAATCAAGAGAAGTAGAATTTTTATCAAATTTTATCTAATTTAATGTTTTTCTGAATAAAATAATTTATCAAGACAGTACTTACGATATATATATATAGGATATAGGGTATTAGCCTTTTGTAATTCAGAAAATGCTCTATACTCAGTATATATATATAGAGCTTTGGCTGCTGACTAGGGTTACGCAATGAATCGATAGCGGGCGTGGGCCACATGACTCGCTTTATGTTAAGGCTAGGGCCAAAGGGTTTGAGTTGGGGGAGGTTCTTTCCCCCGAGTTGAAGTAGTTTCCAAGTCTGTTAGGTGATTCAAAAATTAGGTTTTGTTCTACTGCAGTTGTTTGGAGCTGCGTCCACTAGTGAATGAAACTTTTTTTTTGTTCTCCACAAAGGTCCGAGAGGACCTGATTGACCTTGTCAGCTCATTGGCTCGTTAGGGACCAAGGGGATATAAGAAACTAGGGTCCTCAATCATGTTGCAAGTTAGTCATATAGTAGTTCATGCTAAATTGTATTGCTCGCAGTTTGAATTATATACAGTTCATGCTCACAGTTTAAGAACTTGCCTTCTTACTTATGTCTCAGAGCTACTGCAAGCCTGCAAATTGCTTGGTTGGATCATGAATAACTGCTGCAACTTGCGGACGCGTTGTGATTCTATGACAGTTGACTTAGAGTTTTCATGCAACTTAGGGTCTATGACCATATTATATTTCATTTTCTTGCCGATATTTTAGGTTATGAACTATGTACAATATTGTATTGTTGCTGCCTGCCTTGTTGAACTTTGTACTATATGTATTATTGTTGAACTGGGGAGTGAGTACTATCTGAATTGGATTGCATATGGTATTATGTATTATTGTTGAAATGGGGAGTGAGTACTATCTGAATTGAATTGTACTATATGTATTATTGTTGAACTGGGGAGTGAGTACTATCTGAACTGAATTGCACGAAGTATTGTAATTGTAATGTACTGAGTATAGAGCATTTTCTGAATTCTTTGGAAAAAAAATGCACATCCCTACGACAGCGTTTATACATTGCTGTCAATTCATTGGGAAAAAATGCATATCCCTACGACAGCGTTTATACATTGCTGTCAATTCATTGGGAAAAAAATGCATATCCCTACGACAACGTTTATACATTGCTGTCAATTCATTAGGAAAAAAATGCATATCCCTACGACAGCGTTTATACCTTGCAGTAGAAAACTATTAACAGTGTTTATACCTTGCAGTAGAAAAATTATTAACAGCGTTTAAAAAACGCTGTAGAAAGTGAGTTTTTGACAGCGTTTATATTTTGCAGTTAAAACTTTAGGGTCAACGACCGCATGTCGTTATACAGCGTTTTTAAAAACGCTATGAAAACTTTTAACAGCGTTTTTCAAACGCTGTGAAAAGTCTTTTTTGTTGTAGTGAGGGTGGTCTCGGTGAAGATGGTGGGAGACTTGCGTGCAAAGTAATGGAAGAAAGGGGAGTTTTTTTAAGTGGCTGAAATGAAAGAGAAGGAGGAAGAATGAATGGAGGATAATGTGTACAGCAAGCTACAGGGAAGATGAATAATTTTACCCACGATCTTTCTAAATATATTCCTTCTTTCAATGTAAAATTAAGCACCGGCCATACATTATTTACGTTGATTCCCGAAGATTATTAAAGCAATTTATTTGATTCCCTAGGCTACACGTTCAGATTTGAAAAGGCATGGAAAGCTAACGGTCACAATTTATGGTACCGGTAGTTTCATCGTTTCCGTCGCAAACCGGACCTCCAAATACAAAAATGAATACACCGTAGTGATCAGCATAACGAGGAGACCAAAACGGTATACAGATATCAGTGATACGATTGAATTATAAAAATTCGAATTTCTACCAGTGGAAAATGCAGAAAAACCGCAGACGGAGCTAAAGAAGTCCGAATTTGGAAAAACGAAAAATGACGTCTTGCTCAGAAGATGATTTAGAATTTTTCTATATAAAAATATTTAGGTTTCGAAAATATTTTATTTTCATCAATTACTAACTGATTAAATTGAAATAAAATTACACATGAAATAAACTTTCATATTTTTGGATGAAAATTTACCAGTTGCTATGTTTAAACTAGACGTATTTCAAAAATTAAATTTTTATTTCAAAATTTTATTGTTAAAATTTTACAAAAATTCAATTAATCATATTATTAAAACGGTTAAAATTTACGGGTCGTTACACAAACATGGACTCAGACCATGATTACAGCAACTCAGAAAATAGAAATGTGTACAGGCAAAAATCTGGGTTCGTATTGATTTTGCAGCAAAGTTTTCAGGTATCAAACGAAAGAGTTTTGCTATGAAATTTTACACACTTATACTATAACACATGGACTATCAATTGAAGAAAATCCGGCAGCATTTCGTTGCCGGATTTGAGAGAAAATGACATGCAAAGTGACTACCCAAATCAGTTTTCACAGAAACAAAATCATCAACAGAAAATCAAAATACTGAAGCTATTTTGCATAGATTTTTGGCATTGAAGCTTTTGCTTCAGCTAGCATTTGTGAGCAGTTAACTCACCTTGCAATGAAGATAAAAAAAACCCGGATTCCAACTGAAAGATAGAAGTTTGGGACTAGATTTGGCTTCAAGAACCTGTAAAAATGAAAAGCAGGAGCATGCAAGAGAAGAAAACACTGTTAAAAGAGAACCCAATTCACAATTTTAGATTTTGATGAAATATGTTAGTTTTAGAATGGATTACCTGTTGTATTCTCTTTAATTTTGATTAAAACAACAATTTAATTGAAGAGAAAAGAGGATTTAGCTTTAAATTGAAAAAGGGGGTGAAGTTTCTTTTCTTTTTCTGTTAAATAAAAATATCTTGCAACATATAAAAAGATAATTTTTGGGTATAAAAATATTTTTATTATTAAAAACTCTCATTTTTAAATAAATAGCCACTATTCACCAATATTCACATAAAACTCTATTTTTAACACCAAAAATTGAATAAAAATCATTTTCTTATGAAATAAAATATAACAAACCATTTTAAACTCAAATTTATAGCCAAAAATTATTTTTAAACCAAATTGCACCTTTTTACTTATAATAAACACATTTTTAAACAAATACTTCCTTTAAAAATTATTAAAAGAAGCATTTGGCAATAATTACAAGAATTATTGCATTTACACTAAATAAAATCATATTTCATTCATTTTAATCACAAATAAACAAAATAAAGTTCCAAAACTTTATTTTCACATTTTATATTTCAAAATCCATTGTTTATTTCAAAAAAAAATCTCCAATTTATTTTTAATTCTCAATATTAAATTATAAACACCGTTATAATTTAATATTTATAGGTAATCACTAAACCAGGGTTGTTACAGTTATCAAATTATTCAATTTGGAATCACAGAAATAATCAAATAAATGTAAATCAACGTAGTAATAAAATTCGGATTCCTAATTCTACATCCAATATGATAACTCGTATAAAATTGTTGTGTAACGGCGATCAGACCAAGCTCCCCATCTCTAGCACGTGGAGTACACGCATGGGTTGGCATACACTTTGTTGTAACAAGAGAAATACCCAATATTACGTGCATAACAACCCATATTTATACACCACTTCTCCAAGTTATATAGCGATGTGGGACTTTTCCAATTTCAAACCGTCGTTCCTCCTTACAACATGCGAGACAATCCTAACAAGAATTTCGATATAACAAACTTGAAATTCCATAGGTGGCAAATATACCTATAAAACTTGACTTTGAATAGGTGGCAAATACACATATACATTCCTGACTTTCTACATGTGGTAGGATACACCTTTACAATTTAAGTGGTTGCAGAGTAATTCTACAAGAAATCATTTTTTTTCAAATACAAAATCTCATAGTCTTCAATACACAGATCCTATAGACCTCTAGTGGCAGTTTGAAATTAAATTCTGAAAGGAATATGATGAAATCAGAAATATAACGACAAAGAATTCAAGTAAGAACCCTTTGATCTTTTGTGGTTTGAAATTTGTGAAGAATAAAAGTGAAAGAATGTGGATTCACAAAGTATATGTGTGTAGTAGTAAGAGAACTTGATCACAATGTAGTAGAGAAGAAATAGTGAGAGAAATGTATGAGAATTATTATTAAAATTCATTTTTCAGAGCCTTTATATAAAAGATGAAGAGTATCTTCTGATGAAGGGGTAAAAGGATGTGCCTATTCATTTAAATTCAAAAGTTAAACTAATTGTTAGTATGTCGACATAGGTTTCACGAGTATGTCGACTCTTGTTGATTTTAGAAAACAATCAATGGTTACTATGTCAAAACATATTCCTAAGGCGTGTCGACATATGCTAGTAAGTTTAAAATAAACACTTAAAAAATTGTTTTAAACTCTATAACTTTAGAATCAACACTGTATTCTAGAGATGAACATACAAATTTTTAAGAGAGAGATTTCAAAGATGTATTATGAGGTCTTTAATAAATATTTCTAAGATTCTTTAGACACAGTTTTAACCAACGGTTTGTCTTGTACTCTTTCAGTTTTTGTTTCTTGAGTCTTTTATGTCCTTTTAGCCTTGTTCTTTAATCTTTTGTATTCACCTTGTCTTGTTCTTGTCCTTCTAGCCTTGATTTCTCTTGATCTCTTTGATATGCTTCTTCAATCCTTATACTGATCCGCCTTGAAGTATAATTCACCTGTATTTGCATATCCCAACAATATTTCCGAGTAATGTACCCGTATTTCCTATGCTATAATCTAAACAATTTGAAAAGTCATTAGTCATAATATTTATATGGTTGTTGTCATTAAAATCAATACCTGTGGTTTTAACACTATCTTCATTAGATGCTTTCTTTTACCCACAGTGAACCTCGTGAAATAAAGAATCATGATAACCAACGTCCAACCTATGTTCTGAAAGGTATGGATGCCAAACCAAACAAATGGTATGATAGGTATATGAAAATAAAAGAAAGCACAAAAACTTATCGTAAGTTTGTCGAGTGTCTCTAGAATCAAACCTCGTAGCTAACTGCTAATAAAATGCATTAGAGTAAATTTAAAAATCTCTTACAGATAAATGCTATGAGAGTTTCATACTCCCCACTTAGCAAGATAATTGCAATGTTATCATTGCCAATTTAAACCAAAGAATTTTCAATCTTAAAGCCGATTTCATAAAATCTCAGGATGAATGCAAATTTTATGAACTTCTCTTCCCAGAATTAAACTAGATTGATTCCTTTACTCCACCGACTACTTTGCCAAGTTGAGAGATCATGACCCATAACTTTAGGGGTCATAGTTCTATTAATGGGTTCGGTGGACGTGGTAGGCAATTTATTATTGCCATTGTTACTCTTCTAATCAAGTCTCCTGAAATTTTTTTGTGGAAATGGAAATTCAAATTTAATCGTAAATAATCTATGAAGAAGGTCTAGAATGTGGATTTTATGGGAGAACTTCCAAATTTACATTTACAAATTGGATTTCTCAAATCTGAAAAGAACAAAGAATATCTTAAATCAAAAAGTTAAAATTCTTGAAGCTGAAAACAAGGAATTCTCTCGAAAGAATGCACTTCTATGAGGGCTAAATAAAACCCATGGTTGCTTATCCCTACAAATGATGTCATTAAACCTCAAAACATTCTTAGGAAAAATGAGAAGAAAATCAAACATTGTTTGCAACTAGCCATCCGACATCTCATCGATCTTCCCAAAGCTATTAAATTATTAGAGAGAGAAGTTGTAAAACGAAGAGCGGCTCAGGCTTATGCATCATTACACATCTTAACTTAACGGTATGGTGATTATCTTGCTGCGTTCGTTTTTACTTTTAATTTAAAGGTAAACTTCTCGTTCCTTGATCCAGAAAAGAACTCACGTATTCGAAAAGTAGTTGTTAGAGAACCACGTATGATCACAAAACCAACTAGCGATGGAAGGGCGGTCTCTTTGTATTGTAGGATTTATTTTATAAATTACCCAATCTGAGACTAATCTCAACATGTCCCCAATGTGAGACTAATCTCAACACGCCCTCACATGTGTGGCGTATCATGAGCCAAACACGTGGACATACTTTTGGATGACGTGGAACAAGTCTGGCGGTTAAATGTACACAAATTGAATCCGCTCTGAGACCATGTTAGAGAACCACATATTATCACAAAACCAATTGGCAATGTGAAGGGCGGTCCCTTTGTGTTTATGTAGGGTTTATTTATTAAATTGCCCACGCGAGGCTAACCTTAATAATAATAATCATTAGTCATCAATAAACTTCTTTTTTGTATTGTTGTGTCAATAACCCTAAAGACATCCAGAGTGCCTCTATCTTTATATAAATAAGGTTCAACATCGAGTGAGCTCCATCACCATAGAGGGAGCTCATCTATTATAGGATTAAAAGTTGGTTATTTATGATGAATTCGGTGTTATAACATGGAAACTAGTCGTGTTTGTTATTTCTCAATCGTGGAGATCATGGTAGAAACCTCCCTTGACTTTGCCAACATCTTGGAAGCAATGGTTGAGATAAATCCTTGGTAAAAAACGATCAATAAATTATTCACCGCAAACAATCTGCAAACATTCGTTTGTTATTGATTTTCAGCCGTTCTTATTCTTTGTTGTATTTTGTTTTCTTCTGGAATTTGACCTTTTATTGCTTCTTATTCGTATCGATGCTATTTTCTTCTTCTTTTGAATAACTCCTTATATAATCTACTTTTGAACTAATCACACTTAACCGCTTGAAATTTGACGTATAACAGTTACATAATCCAAACTGACATAATTGCCTCTAGTGCATCTCTTAACTTCACCAATAATATGCTTATGTGTTCATTTATCGTGAAAATTTTGGTATTCGTCTCTCTTTCAAAAACATTCACCTTATAACATATTTTATTAAATCTATTTCCAAGTCTATGTAATTAACATCATGTATAATCCTAACTTTGGTCGTTTCTTCATCTTTGATTTTCATCTCTACTGTCATCTCAATCCGCTCTGACCACCACTAAGTTTACACTAGAAGTCACATACATAAGCTTCTTCAATTGTCATTTTTACATGACCAAATTCAATTTATTTTTGATCGTGATTGCTAATTCAGATCGCTAGAGGTGCTATTATGCTACATAACCACCACTAATCGACTATATGTTAAGAATCTCACATAATGACATCTTTCATTGTTACGAGATATTCCAAATCAAGAACATTCCGAGTATGTTGGGATCTTACGAGATTGTAGCTTATAGTGCAAAAAACAATTGGCTCCATCTATTCTCAGCCCTATTTTACCTTTCACATTCGTAACATATAAAAAAAACTTCACACCTATATATTTTCTTTTTCCACCCTAGCTTTTCCAAAAGCATCTTATCATTTTTATCCTCTTATTTTTTATTTTTATCTTACTCTTTTCTGCTTTCTTTTTTCTGGTTCATAAAAAAGTTTGCAAACTCTATCTTACCTACATGTTAAGAGTTGTCATCAGATCATCATTTCCATAAAATTTTCAAGCTTCTCTTTCAAAATTTCAATTCAGGAAGAAAAAAGTTAGATGAAGAGACACATTAAAGATAAAATTATCGGGGATAAAATTGAAATAAAAGTTTTAATATTGAAAACGTGGGGTGTAAAACAATTAAAGAGGTATTAATAGAAGGAGCCATAACAATTATGTTACATGATAATTACTTTACACGATAACAATTGCACCACAACTTGTATATTTTATGCAAATAACAGTTTTTGCAATACATCGTCATTCTAAATTTGACTTTCAAATGTTAATTTGATAATTATTTTTTTAAAAGAATATTACAACATTAATGTGACATTGAACAACAATTTTACACACATGAAAAAAGCAAATAACATACATTGTGTTTAAGATGTATATATTTTTTAAACGATATTTGTATTCCACATGGAAGATGGAATATGCTTCCGCATTTAAGAAAACCAAATAAAAAAATACGTAGCACATTTTGGTGCAGCGAATTTTCTATAAATACGTTTTCAACCTCTTTTCAACCTTTTTAGGGTGTTTTTGTATGCGACACGGTAATGCGAACAAAAGGAGAAGAGTTCATAATGCGTTCTTATGTTACGAAAGAGACATTAAAGAGGTATTTGAAAGAAAAATTAATTGGTGGAAAGTATTAATTATTTGTTTAAATATGTGGTTGAAAATGAAAAAAGTTCCTTTTTTTTTAAATTATACTTCAAAAAATCCGACAGATCAATAAACAGTTGAAGGGAAATTAAGTTATGCATGTTCACTTCAACTAACTATTTTTATCTGAACGGGTGCATTTTATGGAATCCACCAGTTACATGAATTTTGTCTTTGTAATCTCCACATGTTGTTCAAATAATTTGATGTGTTCTCAAATCTACTCCGGTGCTTACTTGATTGCAGAACTAGAAACAAGTGACAGCTACCAACAAGTGTCAGAGGTAGGTAGTTGATAATTATGGTTTTGATTATTTGTACCAGCAAAATAAAGATGAGATTGAAGACTAATAACGAGAGTAATTATAGACTAATTTTTACTAATCCCGCGTATTCTCCGTAATGCCAGTTTGGTAATAAAGAAAAGCCGCCCGCCAAATTAAAAACCGCATTCAGACATCATTATCATATCCCAATTAATTACAAATTTCACGATCTCCACCCAAGTCAATCCCTAGCATTATTCATGCATTCGCTCTCATTTAATAGTCGTATATAACAATGACCCATTCATTTTTTACTTTCCTCATTTCTTCCTTCAAACCCAGCTACAGCCGACCAAAATTCAAGTATAAACTCATAGTAATAAAATCATAAATTTGGGGCTTTTCACTTCTGAAGAATAATTCAAGCATGGGCTGCGTTTGCACCAAAGGAAAAGTGGACGAGAGCGAGTTTAGAGAGCTGTCGAGTCAGTTTAGTGGGATTGATAAGGGTGGGATATGTAGATTTGATTCCTGTGAGTTGAAGATGACGCCGGTTAGAGTTGGAACTCGAAAGGTTGGATTTTGTTTATGTTTGCTGCCATTTTTGGTTATTTTAGTTTGATTAGGATCTGTTAGTATTTGAGTATTTATTTACAAAATTGAACTTAGATTCCATAACTTGATTATAATAACGAGTTTCAGTACAATCTAATATAGGTAAACTTGATGTTGACTTTTTTGCATCTTGATTATATTGAAAGAGATGTACTTGGATGAACTTATTTAACATGAAACTTGCCCACACTTGTTTTTAGAAACTTGCCCACTCAAATATTTATGATGGGAAAATGATTAGTTGCTCTGATCTGAGTATCTATTCGAAGTGGTATTTCTGGAAATGTAAAGATTGTTTTTCTTTCTTTCTTTCTTTCTTACACTTTTTTTCTTTCTATTTTCGCCCATCATATAGAAGGAACGCTTGGTGCTACCGCAGTTCCTACTCTACCTGTTTTTGCTTCAACTTTCAATATTGTATCATGCAAAATATTCACCAAATGCATCATTTACTATTATGTGGCATATATAACTAAACCCAATCTTCGGGTTTCAGGTTCTTAATTGAATCTTGAGTTTTATCTGGAAATACATCTATGTTTGTCTCTATTATGCATTAAGTTCATGACTTCATTCACCATTTGATATGGTATTCATCCATTGAATGTGGAATGGAGGTACATTTGACTTTGTGATATTGGTGTTTGAATTTACGTCCTAACTCAGATTTGTACATGCTAAATGAACTATTGATTATCCTCCAAATGCTGTCGAAATTCAATGCAGTTGTCTTATATCTGATTTGTCTCTTATTTTTGTTCATATTTATTTCATTAAAAGCATATATTTGTGGTTTAAAACAACGAATTAGACAAACTGCAAATTGTTACAACTCTATCAGATTATTGATGTTCAGACAGAGCAGAACATTAGGTGTCAAAAATGCTCTAGGAACCAGCGAGAGTCTGGGTGGAAAATAGTTGTTTCTCCAATTTGTGTAAACGTAACTTGAAATAATAACCACAAATTCTATACAATTCGATTAGTTTTCATTTGGACCCTTGTCTTTGCATTACTTTAGTATGATTGTTATGAATACTGATTTTTCAACCAAGAATTGAATGTTAAAAACACATCCAGAAATAAACATATTTATTAAAGCATAAACGCATCAAACAAAACAACGCAACCGTTCACATTTGAATTTGTTCAGGATATAATTTCCAACACAACAGATATAATAATGAAGTCTTATTATTAATTTAAACCGTTAACAAATGGAAAAAAAAACCGAATACTAAGACGATCAATAAGCTTAAAGACCAAAAGGATTAACAAATGAATACACAAACAATTATTTTTAAAGTGCCCTTCTCCGTATTAGTGCTCCAAGTAACATCTTGGTGCTTCAAAAAAACTGCCCGCTCTGTTGCAGTCTCAATTGTGGAGTGAGATGAAGCACTATGATTAGGAAGCAGGGTGATGAATGCAAATTCATGGTCCGAATGCGCTGTGGCATTTCGACATTTTGACGATACCTTGACTTCATAGATAAAATTATATACCTTTTGTTTAGAAATCTAAAAGGAAATCCAGTGTCATGCAAGCACTTTATGTATATACCATTGCTACAAGTCACAAGCTACATAAACAAAAATGTCGTACTCTTTTGTTCTTACTCAGTTATACTCAACTTTTAGGAACAACAATGTCATTAAACATCTCTTTTTGAGGATTAATTGGTACTACGTCTATGAAGTTTATTTATAATTTTTCTTCCCTAGGTTCAAGATAAGAGCTCAATTATTGGCAGGGCTGGCACTGCTGGCATAGAAAGAGCTGTAGAGGTTCTAGATACACTTGGAAGTAGCATATCAAATTTGACTTCAAATAGTGGATTTATTTCTGGATTTTCTACTCAAGGCCATAAAATATCTATTTTGGCATTTGAAGTTGCTAATACAGTTGCTAAAGGCTCCAATTTACTGAGGTCACTATCTGAAGAAAACGTGGCAACTTTGAAAGAAGATATTTCAAAATGTGCAGGCATAAAGCAACTTGTCACCGAGGATTACAAAGAATTAATGACCATTGCAGCTGTTGATAAGAGGTGCAGTAATTAGAAAAGTAGCTATTAGTTTCTGGATAAGTATACATGCTATTGGAATAATTCACTGTGAGCTTTTTATTCCTAGTAGTCAGTCCTACAGCAAGAAGCCATTCTGTACTCTTGAGGAGTCACAAAAACATAATAGTTAAACAAAACTCTGAAAAATATATTAAATTTGAAGTCAAAAGTCCGTACCAGAAGTATGGAAAGGTTTCTTGCTATATGACCACACTGAGGAGTTCCTCTCATCATTTGCTTTTGCTTTACATTTCAATGGAGGATATTTACTTAGTAATATGACATCATTGCATTTTTTTTATTCCCAACAGAGACGAACTTGAAGTTTTTGCTGCAGAAGTAATTAGATTTGGGAATTTGTGTAAAGATCCGGTTTGGCATAATCTTGGTCGTTACTTTCAGAAGTAGGCTTATCTTTGTCTAGAAAAGCTTATTGTTACTCCATGGTCGATCAATAAAAATACCAATGCTTGATTTGTTTACTTTTTTAGATTAGATTCAGAGTCGACACTGCAGGAGAAACTTAAAGAAGAAGTTGAGACATCAATGCAGCAATTGCTGGATATGGCTGAAATTACTTCTGTAAGTATATGTATTATTTTATCTTAGGTTACCTTTTAAAATTTCAAATTATACTTCTGTCTATCCTAGAAATAATTTTTAACATTTGTAATTCTACCTTAAATGTTCAAAATAGTTAGATATTTATAATTGTATGTTGAGTTTGTGCTGTTGAATTGACTATATTTTTTACTTGTCATTAAGCTCACAAATAGCATTGTACCCAAAGGTTTTGTTTTTCTCTGTATCAATCTTAATGTTGATCAAAGTTGGTTTGATACTCAAGGTTATTTCATAATGAAATAATAATTGTTCAATAAACCCTCAAAGGTTAACACCAGGTCCATGGATATTGACTGTGTCTGACTATATCTTTCGTTTCTGGTTTTGGTTAGTCGTTTGAATGTTATTAGTCTTCTAGGGTGAATGCCGGTTTTTGTTTTATTTATATATTTGAAATATCTGTGTGAACCTTTTCGTTAATATGCATTAATATCGAATCATATTGTGCTTATAGGAGCTGTATCATGAGGTAAATTCATTGGACAGATTTGAACAGGATTATCAGCACAAACTACATGAAGAAGGAGCACTACCGTCAAGTAGGAAAGGTAAATAAATGTTATTTCACATGTTAACCATCTCCTTATTCTTTTAAGAAGGAATTAGGCATATTTAGTTTGGTAGCATCATGACAAAGAAAGCTTTCCTCCAAGATTTTTACTGGTTATTGTTGTACAAGTTATATTTTAATGTCCTATATAATGAAATTTACCTTGGACGGGAGTTTTGATACGATCATGAAGTTATATTTGATTTATTTATCAAAGTTCCAATCGTGATTACTATTTTTATGTTCGATCTTAACAGAGACTCTTATGATATTACACTCTGAACTTAAGCGACAAAGAAAGCTTGTCAAAGGCCTAAAGAAAAGATCTCTTTGGTCCAGAAATTTGGAAGAGGTAAGCTTCCACTACAACGTTTATCATATCTTAAATTGGTCACAAATCAAGTTTCTTTGGTGAAAGTAGAACACATATTAATCTTTGATGAAAGTGAAGCATGTAATTTTCATCATCAAAGTTGCTCTCTGAAATATGAACTTATTGCTTTCGCCTGAGCAATTAAAGGGTGGATGCATAAACTTATTATTGTTGTGGTTGTTATTACAATTCATTTGGTTTAAGTTTATTTTACCCTAAGATGTATTTTAATTCTTACTGTAGGTTGTGGAGGTACTAGCTGATGTCGTCGTCTATTTACATGCAGTAATTATGGAGGCATTTGATGTTAAAGGTATGTTTTTATGACATAAATTATGCAAATTTGATACAATTATGTTTCACCAACTTATACATTGTAAAAATGTTCTTAATGTTGTTATTATTTTGAAGTTGATTAAATGCATGCCTTTCCCATTAGTTAGTATACAAAAGTATTGTTTGTCTCAAACACCTGCTTATTCTCATTGTAGTGCAATATAATTTTCTTCTGCTCCTTACCACGATTTGTATTGAAAACATCTGAGCACTCACTTTTACTATCTCGATGCCTAATTCAGATATCTGCTCTAAATTATGTGTTAAAATCCTTAAAATTGCAAAAAAAAGAAAAAAAAGAAAGAAGAAGAAGAGGCTCATCTGCTAATTGTATATTTGCTATAACACTTATTTTGTACATTTACGATTCATACATCTGTCATAATTATTTTCCTCTAATTTTAGTTTAGTTTCAACTTATTTACACTTTTGCAGATACTAACTTGGTTGAACATGGAATGATGGATAATCAAAGGTTGGGAGTTTTAGGCCTTGCGTTACACTATGCTAACATCGTCAACCAAATTGATAATATTGTACGTATTATTGTTGCTACCTTATATTATTTATTATCATTAATTTGAGTCTAGCTTAGTGTTTGAGCACGTGGAGGAATCTTATATTGGAACTTCTTTGGATTGCAATACAATATTAAAAGGTTGTTTTTATTACATAAGGTAGACTATAACGATGTTGACCTCATCTCCGCATAATCTTAGATATATATTATTTAATATTTGTTTCTTATAATTTTTAGTTTATCATCATAACATTCACTGTTTTCTTGTACAAATAAGTTCACGTCTAGGTGCAAACAGTGTACTTATTAACTTAATATGTTAAAACAAGGAGTTTGAGTTTTACATACAAGCAAATATTTACACATAAAGATTAATTCCATTGACGCTAAATTAATATTCCCACCAGGTATCTCGGCCGCTTTCACTTCCTCCTAATACAAGGAACACATTATATCAAGGGCTACCGCCAAGTGTTAAGTCCGCTTTACGTTCAAAGATACAATTATCTGATGCTAAACAAGAGGTAAATTTAGCAAACAATTTCTCTATTGGATGAATACCCTTTAGTCTTACAAGTTCTTATCAATTGAAATATCATATCTGATTGCTGACATGTTATTTCGTAAATAATTGAAAATTAAAATTTAAAATAAACGGAGCTTACCCTATCCTTTACAGCATTAGAAAATTTTTGTGCTGAATTTTTCTTGATATAAATACATAAATGCAGTAATTGCGGTATATATTTTTAGTTTAATGTTGCTGAACAATTCATGATATCCAAGTTATAGGAAGGTCCTCTTATGCATCTCAGAGTTTGACATGAATGGTTTTGAAATATGAGTAATGAGCACCATAACTATTTTAGTTTGTTTTTAGCCTCACATCACTCAAAAAACCATGATATTCAAGTTATAATGACCTAATCATTTTCTATCTCATAGTGTCACATTAATAGTTTCAAAAAATGTAACATGGAGCACCATTTAAGTTACTTTCCCCCCTTTTTTTAATAACAAGAGTGATACTTTATTCAAGCAGAACACTCATTATGACTTTTTAGGGTTCGAACCCATGACCTCTAGAAACTGTCTAAATCGTCACACACCTCTAACCACTTAAGCTAGAGGTCCTTGACCGTTTTCCCTTTTTAATGTCATGCCGCTGATTTTTCTTTCTTTTTATTTTTTTTATTTTTTAATGCTACTCAAGTTATAATGCTGTTGCTTTTTCTATCTCATTATTTCACATTAATGGTTTTAATTTGTATGTCAACAAGAAGCGTCAATTTGTATAGTTTAAATTTTAAAATCACATCACTGAGGAAGTCATGTTAATTAAGTTATAATACCTGTTCCTTCATCCATCTCATGGTTTTATATAAATTATTATGCTTATCAGTTTGTCCATTATACTTGCCATTGCTTATGCTTCGTGAAAGTAGTCGAAACCTTTTAGGTTTGAACTGAAAACATTGTATAAATGCCAACATATGAGATAAAAGATCAAGGATGCAGAATGTTAATGTGATACTGAATATAGGTTTATGTTTTTAGAAACTTTTTGTGTGAATGGAGAAAGTTTTATTAAGCATATGCTTGTAGAAACTTTTTGCTAGACATTATTAATTTGAGAAGCTAGTGATCGTAGCACCATCGACATGATTTCTCTCAACTATTCTTGTATTTTTCCTAAGATTAATGATCATGTACACTTGTATAGAGTAGCATGCACATCGGAAAAGAAAATATCTTTAGTGCATTACCATAATTTGAATGCCTGATTCTGACAACTTTACAGTACACTGCTGCTCAAATCAAAGTGGAGGTGCAAAAAACTCTCAAGTGGATGGTTCCCATGGCTGAAAATACAATAAGGTTAGTTTGTATATCAACATATGACAATACTTATATGCATGCCAAATAAAGTCAAAAAGATTCTCATTTTCTCATATGGTCTTAATATTTCACAGATTACATCAGGGCTTTGGATGGGTTGGGGAGTGGGCTAACTTATGGTTAGTTTACTTTCATTTGACTTCCTGATTTTAATACCTTATTCTCTAGCTAAATCTATAATTATTTTTGATAATGGTGGACTATTCTTACTTCTAATCTTTGGCAGCCCTGAAGCAAATAAGAACCCGACAAAGACTCACTACATAACGCGAATTCACACACTTTATTACGCAGACAAAGAGAAGTGTGAAAAGTGCATACTTGATCTTGTGGTTTGGCTTCACCATCTTGTAATTCATGTTAGGAACAAAGGTCATGGCTTCAAATTCATGAGCCCTACTAACAATGCAGCAGAGAAAGGCAAGCTACTACTAGAAAAGGCTTCAGCAAAAAGCAACCAAGAATCTGTTACTAAATTTAAATTATCTGAAGAAGATAAAGAAATGCTACAACGGGTGGATTCTTCAAAAATTGTACTGGGTAGAAGTAAAAGCCAAGAGTTTGTGGATAACAGAGAACAGATAAAAGAAAATAACGGATATGCAAGCAGGAGTTTGGGTAATTCTCCGATGAAGGGGTTTAATAGGGCATTGGGAATGGAACGAACCAAAATTTTAGATAAATTAGATGGTTTAGATATTTATAATTAATATATATGTATCTCTGTTCCTTTTTTTACGGAGTGGTTTTCGATATGGTTATTTTTTTTCCTGTAAATACCTTGATGGATATCTCAAAAAACAATTTTGTATTTGTATATATAGATTTGGTAAAAATATATTTGGAGTAAACATGAGAGAAATTGTATTATCTGATGAATGTAGTATACAAAGGTGACTTATATTGTTCATGTATGCATATATTTATTTTTGTCTGTGATGTATTTTGTGTTACAATATATTGAGCTCTTGGTTGTAAAGTATCTGTATTTTTTTAATATCCAATAAGGTTTGATGGTTGATGCTCATATTTGAGTATGGTTTATTTTCTCCATTATGCTCCAAAAAAATCCCTGCTCTAAGTACATTTTTTGCATAGATGTTTGTTTATTTTTAATGATTTTCTTATACTTCTTTTCTGCATAAAAAAATATATGACAGATGCAAGTTTGAACTAGAAAGTTCGGCGATTAAAATGAAAAATAAAACGATCTCAGTTTGTTTGCGCCATTCTAACTACGCTTTAGTGCATCAGTTAGTGTAACCTTTGGAAAACAAGCAAGAGTAGCTGGTTAAAAGGAAAATGAAACTACCAATACATCATACTTAATCTGTTTCACATATTTCACATTATTAATTTTTCTATATTCTAGTACATTATTGATGGGAAAATTGAATATTCTAGGCACCAAAACCAAATGCTGGATCAAAATTGAAGATTTGAATCATTTGATTGTAAGCAAGTTGTTCAAAGAAAACCGTAAAATTAGACAAAAAAATTGGAACTATCTTTTTGTTACAACCAATACATGTTTCCAACTCCATATATTATGAAATAGAGACTCATAGTCCCAAGCAAACCAACCACTGCACCAATCTCATGAACAACAACACTATATAAACAAGCACATGCATAACATCTAATATACAAAATACAATACTAACTCATAAAAATATATAAACAGTATCAAACTAACATCAAATTCAAACAATCGATAAAAATGTCATCGTTATTAGCAGCATCAAGCTTCTATATGATGTTAATGCTTGTCTTAATTTCATCAACCTTTGCCTCACCATTAGCAGACTGTCCCGAATCTGCTGCTGCTACCGCACAACATCAACCTGATTTTCTCGACTCTTCGCCACTAATTCCTAATGATTCAAACAATGATAATATTTTACCAGAAATGCCGTTTACTATTCCAAACTCAAAAAATGAAAATATTGTACCGGCTCCAATCCAGCCTCTTCCTCCTCCTCCTGCAGAGACTGCTGCTGCACCACCTGAGCAGACTGTGACCGATGGAGTGCAACCACTGATGCAGCCTTCTGCAAGTATTAATGGTGCTGTTACCTCGACTACAAATATAAATGAAAATGGACATCGAGGAGAAGAACAATTAGGTGCAGACAGTCAATATGAGAACACAAACACTAATAATGTATTACCAGGTGCTGGTGCTGGAGCTATAGGAAATGGAATAGGAGCACAACCTCTTGTTGATAATACACCATTTGATAGTGGTAGCATCACCAGTTATGGATTTATGGGTTTCTCCTCCTGCATTGCTCTTATGTTCCTTTCGATTCTCATTTAGATTTCCATCTTCAAGTCTGAAATCAGTACTGTTCCAGTTTTAATTCAGAGTGTTATGTGAGGAAAAAGAGCTACTATCTTCATCTTTTACCCGTTTATACTAGGGCCCTTTGCGGTATATGGTATCATATTAATTTCCTTACCTAAGCTTTACTTTGCTAACATTTAGAACACCATACTTTTTCAAAGTCAACATAAACAATAAATAAAAAAATTTCGCCTGATATGGTCACTCACGAGGGATTTGAAACTATGGTCGCTTGGAGTTGACACACACTTTGTAACAAAAGGAATTTGCAATGTTACTTGTCTGCCAACTCATATTTATACATCATTCTTCAAGTCATTTAGCGATACGAGACTATTCCAACTTTAAACCGTCGTTCCTATTTGCCAAATGAGAGACAACCTTAACAAATTATTCATTCATGGTATTAATACCATTGCTTCATAGTTGACATGAAGTTTTGATGACTAAGTATCCATGTTTCATTCAAATGTTGTGAAAATGATACATTGTTGTTGTTATATTGGCTTTAGGTCTGGCTGTTCTTCTCTCGGTAAGTGTTGCTTCCAGAAAATCTTTTCAAAACCATTTTTACCGACATAAGCATATAGTCGTATCATATTTTCTGAAACATAATTAAATAATAAAATATTAGAGAAAACTACATAATTCGTAAGAATAACTAGTATAAAAATAATATTAATATTTGAAGTGATAAAAACAGTTTGTGATTCTAAGCAACAACAGCTTCATCTTTTGCTGTCCCACACATGAAACTCTCGTCCGTGCCCTCCAACTCCGAACTTTAACCAAACCAGGTGGGGCCATCCTCATCCAACCCTGGTCAGACCCGGAACCATCCTCCGTCAACCTCGAACCAACCACCTGGGCTCGCGTCCAGGGCTTTCCAGAGCTCCTTCGAGACAAAGCCGACGCGGTGCGCTCTGCATTGAACCCATTAGGTCGCTTCGTCGAATTCGACTGCTGCAACTGGGCATTGATCGATCACCGATACCTCTACATCAAAATGCAATTTTTCTCAGGTGTTTCCACCCCCACCGCAATCGTAGCAAACCTAAATAACCATGACTACCTCCTCACTGTCGACAGATGGGAACACGAGCATCCAAACCGAAACCCTGAGTCGATACCAATAGGGACTGATTTGGAGGAGGCCTTTAGATGTTTTGATGAACACATCCCCCCACACGAACTTAACTCGGAGGATAGATTCGATGCTATGAACTTCGACCCGGACATCTTCGCCCCTCTCTCCCCCCTAGACAACAACCCTATGGTCGACCCAATCCACCAAAACATACCGGAACCCGAGGCTCCAAACCTTCCTGAAAACTCCTTTGAAGTAATGGGTCCTCTAGGCTGGGACAGCTGGCCGGTTGTAGAACCTAATTGGAACCCTTACGCAGACCTGGACCTGTCCAACCCTTGGCCCTTCCAACTCCCCATACACAGTCTTCCCCCAGATCCCAACCCAAGTAACCAACTTGCACTCATCCCCTCTTCTTCGCACCCGTCTCCATTCTATCTTCACAATCCAAGAAACCAAACCGAGAACTCTACACCATCTCCCATGGAAGACAGTGCAGTCCACAGACACCCTCCTGCCCCCATTAATCAACTTGCACTCATCCCCCCGTCTCCAGTCAACTCCCAAAACCTGGGTAACCAAGCCGAGAACAACGCTCCCCCAGACGATAGAGTAGTCGCACTCACTCCACCTCGGACCAGACAGGAATCTCCAATGATCACCCCCACAGCCGTCAGAAGAAGCGCCAGATTACACAAAGCTGCATCTCACCCTGGTAGTTTTTTCAAACCCGTAGTCTTTTCCTCTGCAAATAAAATTTTAAATAAAAAAATTGCACGTTGCATGGGGGTGAAACTGCGAGAGGAACATCTCGCTGCCATGCAATCACTAGAACTGGAGCGTTCATCCTCATCCCAATGAAGATTATCACCTGGAATGTCAGGGGCCTAGGGGACCCCAATAAAAGAATCGCCCTAAATCTCACACTGTCCCCACACAAAAGCGACATTCTCCTCATCCAAGAAACTAAACTTGTGGACCCCTCCCCTACCCTAATTAGACAGCTAGGTGGGGCCCATCTTTCTGGGTGGGCCCACTCGAATGCCAATGGTTCCAGTGGTGGTTTAATCACCCTCTGGAATGAATCCATTTGGTCTCACTGTCAAACCATCCTTCAGCCTTCTGCTCTTCATGTTTCACTTCGCCACATCCAAACCAACACCATCTACTTCTTTTCCAACATATACGGCCCCCAAAACCCCAACGATAGAAATACCCTCTGGAACAACTGCCTCACCTTCGCTACACATCTCAATGGCCCCTGGTTACTTGGGGGAGACTTCAATACTACCAGAAACACCCTCGAAAGAAACTCCGGAAACGCCTCCCTAGACTCAGATTCATTCAACTCCTTCATCAACTCCGGTTCCCTAATCGACCCACCAATCACCAATAGACTTTATACCTGGTCAAACCGTAGATCGGACCCATCCCTAGCTAAGCTTGACAGATTCCTTTTCAATATCAATTGGGATGATTTGCACCCTCTTTCTAACGTATCCGGTCTAGCCTCGACAATTTCCGATCACTGTCCACTAATCCTAGACTCGGGCTCATCCCCAAACCCAAATCGCCCCTTCCGCTTCGAACGACTATGGACCATGGAACCCTCCTTCGACAATTTCATCCAGTCTTCTTGGTCCCAACCTGTGCCGTCCAATTCCGCAACCGCCAGAGTAGTCTCCAAACTCCGCTCACTCAGAAAGATCATCAAACCTTGGGCCAAAAATATTTGGGGCTCCCTTCGCTCGCGCATTTCCTCCACCCAAGATGCCATCCTAGATCTCAACATTCTCGAAGAATCTCGACCCCTCACCCCAACCGAACACTCTCAACTGAAGACTTTAGAAACCGAGCTTGATAGACTAATCAAACAGGAGGAAATTGGATGGAAGCAAAGATCCAAAGCCAAATGGTTGGAGGAGGGAGATAGGAACACCTCCTACTTCCATCGCATGGCCAATGGCAGACGTAGATCTCTTTACATCTCGGAACTAGTGCACAACAACCACAGCTTCACCGAAACGTCGGATCACCTCCGTCTCTTCACCGAATACTACCGTAGTATCCTAGGCCTAGCTTCGCAGGCAATACCCCCCATAGATTGGAACCTCCTATACCCATCCTGTCCCCCAATCTCTGTTGACCACCCCTTTACCGAAGAGGAAGTTTGGGCCGCACTCAAAAACTTGCCAGATGACAAGGCCCCGGGCCCAGATGGCTTCGGCCCATTTTTCTTTAAACGATATTGGGAAACCATCAAAACCGACATACTTGACATGTGCGAAGAATTCCAAGCCAACCCCTATTCAATTGCCCGCCTCAATTATGCCAACGTCATCCTTCTCCCCAAATCCCCTGGCGCCAACACCCTTCCCGCTTTCAGACCAATCAGTCTCCTTAACACCACTTTCAAAATAATCACGAAGGTCCTTGCCAACAGACTCCAAGCTGCCATCGACCCCCTGGTTGGAGCGGAACAATCGGCCTTCATACAAGGCAGAAACATCTTAGACTGCGTCGCCGCCACCCAAGAAGTCGTCTCCTACTGTCATAGAACTTCAACCCCTGGAACCCTTTTAAAACTTGATTTCTCCAAAGCTTTCGACTCGGTACATTGGGACTTCATCTTGGACCTTATGAAGCACAGGGGTTTCCCGGCAAAATGGTGTGGATGGATCGAAGCGATACTCAACACAAGTACCTCATCCATCTCAATCAATGGCTCTACTGGTGGTCACATTAAATCAGCAAGGGGTCTGAGGCAAGGAGACCCGCTCTCTCCCTTAATCTTTGTCATGGTAGCGGATGTGCTCAACCAAATGATCAAGCTTGCATCGACCAATAATCTTTTTAAAGGTATCCAGCTCCAAAACTCCGATTTAGCTGTGTCTAACCTTCAATTTGCAGATGACACGATCCTATTCGCCTCTACTGACATCAAACACATCCATTGCCTCAAGGTAGCACTATATGTTTTCGAAACAATCTCTGGCCTCTCCATAAATTTTAACAAAAGCTCCGTCATCATGCTAGGCAACTCCGCAAACCTCGGCCCTAAAATCTCATCCCTACTCAACTGCAACTTAGCCTCTTTTCCCATTTCCTATCTAGGCATCCCTATCCGTCCTTCCAACCTCCACCGGGCAGACTGGCTTCCTCTAATTTCCAGAATTGAATCCAGACTCGCAACCTGGAAGGCACACTCGTTATCCTCTGCAGGTCGTCTCGTCCTAGTCAAATCGGTCCTATCAACTATCCCCGCATACTGGATGTCCATCCTCAAGCTTCCATCCTGGGTTATCAAGAAAATCGACTCAATCAGACGTACATTCCTTTGGAATGGAGGTAAAATAAAATGTCTGGTGAACTGGAAGACGGTGTGTTTGCACCGCAACCATGGTGGGTTGGGGATTACATACCTTCGTTCCTTCAATCAGGCGCTGCTGGCCAAATGGCTCTGGAGATTACTTACTCCCGGAAATTTTATCTGGAAATCGTGGATCCTAGGTTATCATTATCAATCAAACCCTCACTTGGCACTTCACCTTACCATCCGGTCCCACCCATCCCCTTTCTGGTCGGGGGTCCTTCATACCTTACCCAGAGTCAAAGCACTGTTCCAGGTGAAAATAGAAAGCGGTAACAGATGCCTGTTCTGGTTAGATACATGGTTTGAACAACTACCCCTTGCTAAAACTCTACCCAACCTCTTTTCACACACCACCCTCCCCAATGCAACGGTTGAAGACTATCTCACCCTAGGCCTTGACCACCTTTGCCCTCCCTCCATCTTCGAAGCAGACCTAATCCCTGAACTTCTCTCTACCACAAATATCCTCCAGTCGATCCGCCCTTCCAACAGTCAAGACCTTTTTCTCTGGGCCCTTGCACCTTCCAAAGGATTCTCAGTCGCCTCCTGTTATCATTATCTAACTCACCCCGGTCGCCTTTTCTCCTACCCCAGGGTTTGGCTTTGCAAACTCCCACCCCGTATAGCCTTCTTCCAATGGTGCTTAATTTCAGGCCGAATCAATACCAAAGATAGACTCATCAGACTCAACATCCCTACTGACCCACGCTGCGTCCTTTGCTCAACCCAGAACGAATCAGTAACTCACCTCTTCTTTGAATGCGAATTCTCATATTCTATATGGGCGGCAACTAGTGCCTATCTCCTAGGATATATTCCCAGTGTGACCTCCCACTTCGAATATTGGCAGCTCAATCAGCAGAATCTGCTGATGGACGCCTTCATATCAACCTTTAGCTGGTACATCTGGAAAGAAAGGAATGCCATTGTATTTGGAAAACCATCACGACATTTCGAAGGAACTTGTAGAAGTATCACTCATATTTTCTCCTCCATAACAGGTCAAAGTCACTCCGCACCCTTCCGCCTGAGCCTTCCACAGTGCAGCGTCCAACCAGTAGAATCCCAAGGAAGCACCACCGCATCTCCGGAAAGATAGTCTTGACCTTCAGGGAGTTATCTCGTACTACAGTTAACATGTAATAGTTAATGATACTCTTGTATTTTCAGTACAGTTTGTAGCTTCACTTCTATTTTTGGCCATCGATCGGGCATGTCGATCGACCTCTTTAGTACTATATAATATATCTATTTAACCGGCTGTGTAGCTCCACGCTACACACCCGTCACTCTCAAAAAAAAAAAAGATGCTAATGAAGAGAATACGGTTTTTTGGGATTCCTTACATTTTATAGAAATTACTATGTATTGCTACATTCAAGAAGACCTTTTTCATTTCTTTGTAACAGAACCTTTAATATCAATATTTATTAAAAAAATAATATAGGTTATTTATCTTTCTTTCCTAGTTTAATTTCAAGTGTAAGATCAAGAATCATATAGCTATTTAACAAACTAACCTAACATTGAGACTAAGAAATCAAACATAGGATGAGATGCATGATATTTCATGATATTTCATAAAGTTAACATGATATTGACAATAACATTTCCCTCAAAAAAATTAATGTCAAGTCCAAGAGGACAATGTTGTGCTTTCAAATTAACACGAAGCAAACAATTATATATCTCCGCTGAAACAAACTGTAACAACCCGTGTTTCACGTATTAGAGGATCGTACTATATTTTTATTTCATTCATTTGAGGTCGTATGACTCTAAAATTTTGAAAAATGACTTTTAAGAACATTTTCCATATATATGATTTTTGTTGAAATTCTATACGACCATTTTTACCTTGGAAACCTTTTATGAATTATAACTTTTAATTAGAGTCGAGTTAGAGTTTGAAATTACTTTCAATTCTTCAGCATGATAGTTTTCCATTCCAAAGAGTGGCCATAATAGTAAAGTAGGCTTACCGTTTGAAAGTTATGGCTGTTTTAAGTTTTGACTGCTGCTGGTCTGCATTAGTGAGTAATTAACTAAGTCCATACTTAGGTCCACTAATAGATTTTGGGAATTGTGATAAGGAGAGGCTGTAGGGACTGATCCAAGTTACTTCCGTCTTCCTAGAATAGTTCTAAACCTCCACCAATCTTAATTTCATCAAAAAGCTTAACTTTTCCTTACTAATATTAATCTAAATCATCACCAGAGGGGTAATTAGCATAAAGGGATTCAAAATCATCATTTTTGGCCGATTATGGTTCGTTTTTCTTGCTGTTCATTTTTAGATTTGGATTCAAATTGGTATTTTGGACAATTGGTGAGCAGTTCTTAACCTCTCACTATCATAGGCATTTTATATATTAAATTTGATGTTCTTAACATGATGTTGATCCTAAAACGTTTTCTAACTTTAATCACACTCTTATACATGTTTATGACCAAAATTTAAATGATTTAAAATGGTTTTTAAATGGTTTTGTAATCTCATTTGATCATATTAACATGATGTGTAAAAGTTAAATCTAGGATAATGTTTGCTTGATTTTCGTGTTTTGATGGATTGTACATGTGCATGGATGTATATGGATGATATTTCATGTTTGTATGTTGTGCTTGGTTTACTAGTGCTTTTATGAAGTTAGGAAAAATGTTGTCGAATTAAGCAAATTGAAGGCAAAGATGGTCGGAATTGGATGAAATTTGAAGAAGGAGCTTTAGAGCATGAGAGGAGGCCACGGTTCAAGTCACACCAGATTCTGATCGGTAGAAGGTATTCGCGACGGCTGGGTTTTAATAGGTAGAAAATAGCTCGGTGGAGGAAGGTTTGGGTGTGCTCGGGCTTATTTGGGGAAAAAAATAAGAGTGCTTCGAGTCAAGCTTGGGATCGGCAAGGGAGAAGGGTTCAGGAAGTCAAAAGCCAAAAATTTGGCTAAGCGTATAGGACTCGACCGAGTACTTCTTCTCGGTGCCGACCTATTTTCCTTTGGCGGTAGGTCGATGATGTAGACATGAGAGCTTGTGGGAATGGAGATGGAGGATTACTTAGCCTAAATTGGCTAAGTATACCACTCGGTACTGAGTGGATTGAATCTGTTCCAAGTTGCTTATTTTGATCAGATCGTGGTGGAACTTCTTGGAGGTAAAGTACATGCCCATGTTGAAGGTGTTTGTTCGTTCATTTATCGTTCGATGGTGATGTGACAACTGTTGTGAGAACACGATAAAGACCGATAGTTAAGAAACGAAGTGATATTGGAGTGCTTTGACGTGATAGCTTCGGAACTGCAATGATGGTAATTCAATAATGTATCTAGTTAGGCTTTGATGATAGTGGCTAAATGACTGGAGCCAAGGGGATGATCCAAAGGGCGGGTTCAATGAGAGGAGCTCGTAAGTGGAATTATGTCCATGTTCCACTATGGATATAGGTAGGATGAAATGATGACCAGGTTCCATTATGAAGGCATGTGCGAAGGGATCATAGACACTCGGAGGTTTCTAGTATGCTCGTGTAGAGAGGGTATGTGGGGACGTCCACCTGGATTATATTCATGTCTATATCTTATGACCATAGATTACCCTGTACCTTATGACTGTCGGTCTATTTCCTAGCCTTACAAAGTGGTATGGATTAGACACTGTGGAATCGAGAATTGATTGGGTCTTTGGCTTATGATCGTGCCATACGAGTTGTCTTGTATCCAAACACATTGAGTGATAGTGAGGATTGTTTGATGGATTCTACGTTTGCCTTGATTGTTTTCTCCCATAGTCTATCACCCAAGGAATGTCACATAGTATTTAGGATGCATATACCTAGACACTCGATACTGTACTTAGGACGTAGTGCATTTGATGATGGTAGTAGAGTAGCATATTATAGATGTTATGTGCTAACTCTTTGGATGCAGGGAAAGATCATGTATGATTCTTATACCTTTTGTTTTTTATTATATCAACTTGTATAATATCTTGAGATTCATTTATCGCTCACACCAGAATGTTGTCTGACTCAAGATTTAATGCTTTGGTTCTAATATCTCAGGTACTCTTAAATGAGTAAACTAGATAATAAATCTAGGTGTACGCAGTGCAGTGCAAAGGACGAGCATGATGGAGCTTTTGTATTATATATGGATTACTATGCTTATTTCAATGTGCAACACTGTGGAGCCTTGACTGTATTTGTTTATTATTGTGAGACAGTATTTGAGTTTATTTTTGCTTTGTATAAACTCAATTATTATGTGGTATAACTTTATGGATCCGTACTCTGATATTTGATCACTTAGTTATTACCGTCTCTCTTGTTTTATATATGTGATGTATATTATATTTTATTCCATCCACTATGAGATATATGAAATATTCTATGATTGGTTTTCTTTCCTTTAACACGTGGCAATTGTCCTACATCGGCCGGTGTTGAATCGACGAGTTTTCTATTGGTTAGAAAATCTTCGAAAAATTGTAATAAAAATAACCGCAAGCGCACGACGTACAATTTTAGTACGTGACGAGTACGGGTCGATCCGAAGGGAATTGAAGTGATTTAAAATTCTATTCAATCAAATTAAACCAAACTTGAGATTGTTTTAAGCTAAGAAAAAATGTAAACTAGCTAGAACAAAGTGAACTGAAATATGAGATTAAAAGACAATTTAGAGGCAAATCCACTCTCATACATTCACATAAATCAACACAATCTATGATATCTCATTTTAATCTAAATAGAATTAGTGATGTATTTATCATAAGTATGGTTTATTTATGCTATTGATTAACATAACTTAAACCATCAAACTTTAATACAACAACTAAAACCGCTTGTTGAATGTCATGAAAATGAATACGAAACTAAAACAAAAGTATATTTTAAGCATGATCTATTTATTATTTTTTGATTAGTAACATAGATCATTAAATTTTGCTTCTATTTTAATTTCATGATCAAAATCACTTAGTTAGTTAATGATATAAATCGTGTTTATGTTTGAATAAGAATAACTTATTTGTGATAAACAATATAGACTATCAAATTCACTAATAAACTTACATCATAAACTAACTTTTCATGAAGCATAAAAAGAGATCATAAATAAGTAAATATGTTGAATCTGCATGAATTAGAGAGCTTCATTACCCCACTACAACAGAAAGACCCTTTAATAGCGTGTAAATAACGCTATAAAAGGCTACGATGGTATTTTCATAAATGCTGTAAATCAACATGTTGTAATAGGTCAGGGACTTATAATAGCAACCTAAAAAACGCTATAAAAACGCGCTATAAATAAGGACCCTGACAGCGTTTCAAAATTGCTATTAAATAGCCTATTTGTACCATACAACATCCTTTCTATAGCGTTTTATAGCTTGCTATAGAACTTTTACGTAGAGTTTTGGTTTATGGTGCTAATATTTATGACGTTATTTAATTGCTATAATATGTTGACTTACCAGATTATTATAGAAGCTATAAACGCTGTAGAAATATCATTTCAGTCATTTATAACGCACCGAAAGAAAGTTTGCTTTAATCTTTTATAGCATTGTTTACTTGCTATGAAAACTGTTTAATCCTGCAAAATATTTTTATTGCGCTAGCATAATGCATAGTATATGATAGCCGAGACAATTTTTCTTTTTGTAGCATCGTTAAAACGCTATAGGATATTTTCCATTGAATTTTTTATTGCAATATAAATTCAAGCTTACAATTAAGCATATAAATATTAGTGACCAAAGGTATTGCATACATAGTAGTAAGCATATAAGTATTTGTGATCAAAAGTAACAATTCATTGAACCGTAGCTAACCAAAACGATACATACTAAAAGTAACAATTCATACAACCGTAGCTAACCAAAACGTTACATACTAAAATTAAAGATGTATGAACGTCGATACAAAATACATTAATGCAAGTATGACCAATTTGAAGGAGAAAGAGTGTGACAACATAGTTTTTCCTACCTTCCAACATGTAGTAAACCCAAAAGTATCATACACCACCTGTCAAAAAGCACATACGTCTATTAGTCATAAAATGTAGAAATTGTAGGAATAGGAACTAAATACATTCTTAAAATTGCAGGATTGCTAACCACATTAATCTAACAAGCTATTAATCAAATAAATTTGTAAAACAGAGGGAGATGAAATGATGTTAAAACACCTTTCAGTCTTAAAATGCATCCTTAAAATGATTTATATAACTTCTTCAACTATATACAGTTCTTTTGTATTGATTAATGTATCAATTTTAGAAAATAATCAGGAATTATAGTTTTCTGACTGCATTAGCTGAAAATATCAATTCTGATGCATTTAAGGAAATTAACTTATATTTATATCACTTGCATGCTTTCAACATAAATATGCAGATTGAAAAAGAAAAAAAGTATATTCATGCAACTGTGTCACTACATGTAAACAAAACCAATCTACCATCCCGAAGTATCTTTCAAATTTACATACAATTTAATCAACTGAGACAGGTTCAGTTGATCTATGATTCAAATAGTTAGGCATCATTTTAGATTTTAAATACAAAATTTTGATGAATAACATTAGTTACCTAATAAGCAAAGCATAGTTACCTATGATCGGAAGATGTATTGTGATATCAAGCTATATCTCATCAATAAATCAAGGGCAAAGAATAGTTATTCCTTTTCCTTTAATTATAATCTAAATGAAACCAAAAAATCATTATATTTCTCTTAAGATCTATGCAAAATATGGTTAAGCTATCTATGCATCACAACATAGTAAAATTATGTAATTTCTTACTAAAAACCAACAGTACCAGGATTCCTTGAGTAAACACAATTGATATTACATAACATCAAAAAATTCATAACAATTGCATAGCAGTATCGGGATTAGTCTCTAAAGCCTTTTTTAAGTTGAGAATTAAAAAAATAAGTTAAAGAGTGCTTACTTTTTATCGAGAACTTAAAAGGCAGGAGAAACAGTCTTAAAAGTACTATATATATAAGAAGCGCGTTAAGATAACTGAAGTTTCTTTTTCTTAGTTTTTATGGCTGAAATATCATATCTGATTGCTGACATGTCATTTCCTAAATAATTGGAAATTAAAATTTAAAATAAACGGAGCTTACCCTGTCCTTTACAGTATTAGAAAACTTATGTGCTGAATTTTTCTTGATGTAAATACTTAAATGCAGTTATTGCGGTATATATTTTTAGTTTAATGTTGCTGAACAATTCATGATATCCAAGTTATAGGAAGGTCCTCTTATGCATCTCAAAGTTTGACATGAATGGTTTTGAAATACGAGTAACGAGCACCATAACTATTTTAGTTTGTTTTTAGCCTCACGTCACTCAAAAAACCATGATATTCAAGTTATAATGACCTATTCATTTTCTATCTCATAGTGCCACATTAATAGTTTCAAAAAATGTAACATAGAGCACAATTATTGTTTAAGTTAGTTTTCCATTTCTTTTTATAATAACAAGAGCGATACTTTATTCAAGCAGAGCACACTTTATGATTTTTCAGGAATTCGAAAATCAGAAGTAAAACGAAGCTTTGTAGCTAGCACCAGTTGATTATGAGACATCGGATCATCTCAGATCTAAAGGCCTACATTTCTTCCAATCCACTGTTGCAGATTGCCAACCTGTCTGGGCTTGGCCCATTTAGTTTATTTCTGTATAAATAGTGTACTGTACAAGACTTTGTTATTACAATTGATTTAGTTTATCTTTTATCTGTTTCAATACATCTCAATACTAAATCATCTTTATGGTATCAGAGCCATAATTGTCAAACGACTGATCATCAGAATTAACTCCATGATCATCATCGAGCCATCTAGAAAGAAAGATATATAATCTAACTTTCGGTTGCTCTCAGTTTTCACAGAGCATCTCATCATTTGATTCTGCTACCATTCTTCTTTTCTCATATCTGTTTTCATTTCCCCTTTTCAAGATTCACTTTCTTGAATCAGCATCTGGCTGCAAAATAAACATCTGCCTCGCCAGTTTTCTGTTCATTTCATCATGACTGAAGAAAGTGCAACTGTTGCTACATCAGGATTCAAAGCCAACAATGCTGCCATTTTCTCTGGAATAATAAAATTAAAAGGTCAGACAGCAATACAACTAGATGAAAGCAACTATATCATGTGGAAATATCAAACCGAAACAGCCATAAAAGGCCATGGGTTAGAAGAATATATTAATGGTACTCTGACCATTCCACCCAAGATGATAACTGATACTCAAGATAAAGTGATCCCTAATCAAGAATTCATATTCTATCAGAGACAAGATAATCTTCTTGCAACATGGCTAATGTCTTCAATTAGCACAAACATCTTATCCCATATTGTTGGATGCAAAACCTCACAAGAAATCTGGGAAGCCATTGAACAATTCTTCAATTCTCAATCTTCTGCAAGAATTATTCACAACAAGAGACAACTGCAGAATTTAAGGAAAAATGATATGTCTATGAGGGAATACTTAACCAAGGCCAAGAACTACTGTGATCTCCTCAGCACAGCAGGATACAAAGTATCTGAAACCGAGCAGATTCTCACAATTTTAAGTGGATTGGATGAAGATTATGAATCCATAGTGGCTGTTATCTCAGCGAAAAAGAACTTACCAAACATTCAATATGTACATACAACTCTTCTTGCACATGAAGGAAGAATTGAAGAAAAGAAGACACAAAATTCTGACTACTCTATCAACTACACCTCTGTAAATAAAAAGAAAAACCAAGACACCCCCCAAAACTCAAATAGAAATCAAACTGGAGGGCATAGAGGAGGAAATCAAAATAGCAGAGGTAGAGGAAGAGGCAGATGGAACAATTTTAATAAACCAAAGTGTCAGATTTGTGAAAGAATAGGACATACAGCATCAAAGTGCTATTTCAGATTTGATCAGAACTACTCTCTCAACAACAACAACAACAACAACAGTCAGAGATCAATCAATCCAAATGTCAACGTGGCACAAACAGGAGTGGATACCACCAATAAAAACACTGCACAACACTCAAATAATGAGGATGCAGCATATGAAGAATGGTACCCAGACTCAGGAGCTACAAATCATATTACCAACAATTTGGAAAATCTGAATCTAGGAAACAAGGAATACAAAGGTACACAATCTATTCTCTTAGGTAATGGTAGATCTATAGGAATCACACACACTGGAAATGCTAAAATCTTTGGTAAAAGAGAATTACACTTAAATAATTTACTCAGAGTTCCTCAAATAAAGAAAAATCTCATAAGTGTTTCTCAATTTGCCAAAGATAATCAAGTATACTTTGAATTTTATCCAAAACTTTGTCTAGTTAGAGATGCATCAACTAGAGAAATTTTACTGCAGGGTAATGTGCAAAATGGTCTATACTCATTCAATCTGAGGCAGCACAATAGGGTAACCAATTCAGAAAAATGGTGCAACAATGTTGAAAATGATATCAAAAATAACAAAATCTTTGATCTTTGGCATTGTAAATTGGGTCATCCCAGTATTAATACTGTAAAATCTGTGTTGAAGAATAATAAAATCAATATTAATGATATATCTCTACCCTATGTATGCTCTGCATGTCAAATAGGAAAGAATCACAAATTACCCTTTCTTGATTCATCAACTAAATATACCAAACCATTAGAGATGATAGCTACAGATTTATGGGGACCAGCCCCAATAAATTCTGATTTTGGATTCAAATACTATATATCTTTCGTTGATTCTTTTTCAAGATATACTTGGATATATTTTCTAAAAAATAAAGCAGAAACACATAGGGCAGTTATTCAATTCATTACTCAAGTTGAAAGACAACTAAATCATCAATTAAAAATAATTCAAACGGATGGAGGAGCAGAATTCAAACCATTAAAGAATTATTTCTTAGAAAAAGGAATAATACATAGAACTACCTGCCCCTATACTTCTGAGCAAAATGGGTTAGTTGAGAGGAAGCATAGGCATATCGTTGACACTGACATCACTCTTTTGGCACATGCTTCAATGCCACTCAAGTTCTGGCCTGATGCATTCTATTCAGCTGTTCATCTCATCAACAGAATGCCAACAAAGGTACTGCATAAGAAAACTCCTTTAGAACTACTATTTAATATTGTACCAGATTACAATAGCCTCAAAACATATGGTTGTCTATGTTTTCCTTATATGAGACCATATAATTCTCATAAGTTAAGTAATAGATCAACATCTTGTACTTTTATTGGTTACACTTCTAATCAGAAAGGTTACAAATGTTTGACTAATAATGGAAAAATTATAATATCTCGACATGTTGGATTTAATGAATCTATATTTCCATTTGCTAGTACAGAAATCAAAACTACTGAAAAGGTGTATAACACAAAAAATGTTATACCTGATATACCCATCCTCTCTCACAATAAAATTGTTGAAGCTACACATCAGAATCAACTCGAACCTCAACTCACAGTGTCAAGTGAAGAACCAGGTCAAGATTCAAGCAACTTCAATAATGACTGCAACAACCATAATGAGTCTCGCACAGAAACTACCACTGCTCAAGAAAATCAAAGCAATAACACTCCTCATCAAGATAATCTTAATGAGGAGGGAACGGGTCATCACATGATGACCAGATCAAAACATGGAATATTCAAACCCAAAGCATATCATGTCATCAGCAACTCATCTGAACCTGTTTGCTTCAATGAAGCCTTACAGGATAAGAAATGGAAAGCTGCAATGGATGATGAGTACAATGCTCTCATCAAAAATGAAACCCGGACTCTTGTTCCTGCACCAAAGAATAAAAATATCATTGGATGTAGATGGACATATAAAGTCAAGAGAAACTCTGATGGCAATATTGACAAATATAAAGCCAGACTTGTAGCCAAGGGCTACTCTCAACAATATGGGATAGACTTCAGTGAAACTTTTTCACCAGTCGTAAAACCCACAACCATAAGAATTATTCCCACTATTGCTCTTCACAATAAGTGGGAAATAAAACAATTAGATGTCAATAATGCCTTTCTAAATGGTGAACTTCATGAGGAAGTTTATATGCATCAACCATCAGGATATGTTCAGAGTAACAAGAAGGACTGGGTATGCAAACTTGACAAAGCTATTTACGGGCTTAAACAAGCTCCACGTGTTTGGTATGAAAAGCTTAAATCTACTCTTATTAATCTCAATTATCATCCCACTAAGTCTGACAATTCTCTATATGTCAAAATTTATAACAATATTACTGTGTTCATACTTGTTTATGTGGATGACATCATAATCACAGGAAACTGCATGAAGGAAATCAGGTATGTCACTGATTACTTAAACAACAAATTTTCCTTAAAAGACTTAGGAAATTTAAAATATTTTCTAGGCATTGAAGTCATAAGGAAATCTGAACATGAACTTATTCTTTGTCAAAGAAAATACATATCTGAAGTTCTAAATAGAGCTAAAATGAGTGCTGCAAAGCCCATGCCTACCCCAATGTCAAGTAATTTACACTTATCTAAAGACAAAGGGGAAATTTTTGATAATGAAAAACTTTACAGAAGCATTGTAGGGGCTTTGCAGTATATCACAATTACTAGACCCGACTTATCATATTCTGTGAATAAAGTTTGCCAATTTATGCAGAAACCTTTAGATCTTCACTGGAAGGCAGTTAAGCACATTCTAAGATACTTAAAAGGATCAATCAATCAAGGTCTAAAGCTAAAAACATGTAAAGACTTATCTATCAAAGGGTTCGCTGACGCTGATTGGGCTTCAGACTCTGATGACAGAAGATCTACGACAGGTTACTGCATCTATTTAGGAAGCAATCCAGTGTCGTGGTGTTCAAAGAAGCAACCCACCGTATCTCGCTCCAGGACTGAAGCAGAATATCAAAGCGTGGCAAGCACGACAGCTGAAATCATTTGGCTCAGATCTCTTCTCAAGGAAATCAAAGTCACTTCCTTAAATCAACCAATGATTTGGTGTGATAATTCTGGAGCCGTCTCTATCTCCGCAAACCCTGTTCTTCATTCTCAAACGAAACACATCGAAATCGATCTGTATTTCGTTCGAGAACAAGTCATCAAAAAGGAACTTGCTGTTAGCCATATTCCAGCAAGCCATCAGACTGCTGATATCATGACAAAGGCTCTTTCGAAGCATAACTTTGAAAGATTTAAAGCTAATTTGATGATTGAAGATGTCGAGAGCAGATCTGGACTAAAAGAGGAAGAGAATGAAACCCTAGATCAAATTGAGGGTGGGAATCAGAAGTAAAACGAAGCTTTGTAGCTAGCACCAGTTGATTATGAGACATCGGATCATCTCAGATCTAAAGACCTACATTTCTTCCAATCCACTGTTGCAGATTGCCAACCTGTCTGGGCTTGGCCCATTTAGTTTATTTCTGTATAAATAGTGTACTGTACAAGACTTTGTTATTACAATTGATTCAGTTTATCTTTTATATGTTTCAATACATCTCAATACTAAATCATCTTTACCCATGACCTCTAGAAACTGTCTAAAGCGTCGTACCTCTAACCACTTAAGCTAGAGGTCCTTGACCGTTTTCCCTTTTTAATGTCATGCCGCTGATTTTTTTTTTATGCTACTCAAGTTATAATGCTGTTGCCTTTTCTATCTCATTATTTCACATTAATGGTTTTAATTTGTAGGTCAACAAGAAGCGCGATTTGTATAATTTAAATATTAAAATCACATCACTGAGGAAGTCATGCTAATTAAGTTATAATACCTGTTCCTTCATCCATCTCATGGTTTTATATAAATTATTATGCTTATCAGTTTGTCCATTATACTTACCATTGCTTATGCTTCTTGAAAGTAGTCGAAACCTTTTAGGTTTGAACTGAAAACATTGTATAAATGCCAACATATGAGATAAAAGATCAAGGATGAAGAATGTTAATGTGATACTGAATATAGGTTTATGTTTTTAGAAACTTTTTATGTGAATGGAGAAAGTTTTATTAAGCGTATGCTTGTAGAAACTTTTTGCTAGACATGAACACAGGCATGTATTTATAGTGATGAGAAGCTAGTGATCTTAGCACCATCAACATGATTTCTCTTAACTATTCTTGTATGTTTCCTAAGATTACTGATCATGTACACTTGTATAGAGTAGCATGAACATCCGAAAAGAAAGTATCTTTAGTGCATTACCATAATTTAAATGCCTGATGCTGACAACTTTACAGTACACCGCTGCTCAAATCAAAGTGGAGGTGCAAAAAACTCTCAAGTGGATGGTTCCCATGGCTGAAAATACAATAAGGTAAGTTTGTATATCAACATATGACAACATTTATAAGCCTGCCACATAACGTCAAAAAAATTCTCATTTTCTCATATGGTCTTAATATTTCACAGATTACATCAGGGCTTTGGATGGGTTGGGGAGTGGGCTAACTTATGGTTAGTTTGCTTTCATTTGACTTTCTGATTTTAATACCTTAATCTCTTGCTAAATCTATAATTATTTTTGATAATGGTGGACTATTCTTACTTCTAATCTTTGGCAGCCCTGAAGCAAATAAGAACCCGACAAAGACTCACTACATAACGCGAATTCACACACTTTATTACGCAGACAAAGAGAAGTGTGAAAAATGCATACTTGATCTTGTGGTTTGGCTTCACCATCTTGTAATTCATGTTAGGAACAAAGGCCATGGCTTCAAATTCATGAGCCCTACTAACAATGCAGCAGAGAAAGGCAAGCTACTACTAGAAAAGGCTTCAGCAAAAAGCAATCAAGAATCTGTCACTAAATTTAAATTATCTGAAGAAGATAAAGAAATGCTACAACGGGTGGATTCTTCAAAAATTGTACTGGGTAGAAGTAAAAGCCAAGAGTTTGTGGATAACAGAGAACATATAAAAGGAAATAATGGATATGCAAGCAGGAGTTTGGGTAATTCTCCGATGAAGGGGTTTAATAGGGCATTGGGAATGGAACGAACCAAAATTTTAGATAAATTAGATGGTTTAGATATTTAATATATATATATATATATATATATCCGTTCCTTTTTTTTACGGAGTGGTTTTCGATATGGTTTTTTTTTCCTGTAAATAGCTTGATGGATATCTCAAAAAAACAATTTTGTATTTGTATATATAGATTTGGTAAAAATATATTTGGAGTAAACTTGAGAGAAATTGTATTATCTGATGAATGTAGTATACAAAGGTGGCTTATGTTGTTCATGTATTCATATATTTATTTTTGTTTGTGATGTATTTTGTGTTACAATATATCGAGCTCTTGGTTGTAAAGTATCTGTATTTTTTTAATATCCAGTAAGGTTTGATGGTTGATGCTCATATTTGAGTATGGTTTATTTTCTCCATTATACTCAAAAAAAAAATCCCTACTCTAAGTACATTTTTAGCATAGACGTTTGTTTATTTTTAAAGTTTTTTTTATACTTCTTATCTGGATAAAAAATACATGACACAGATGCAAGTTTGAACTAGAAAGTTTGACAATTCAAATGAAAAATAAAATGATTTCTCAGTCTGTTTGCGCCATTCTAACTACGCTTTAGTGCATCAGTTAGTGTAACCTTTGGATAACGAGCAAGAGTAGCTGGTTAAAAGGAAAATGAAACTACCAAAGCATCATACTTAATCTGTTTCACATATTTCACATTATTAATTTTTCTATATTCTAGTACATTATTGATGGGAAAATTGAATATTCTAGGCACCAAAACCAAATGCTGGATCAAAATTGAAGATTTGAATCATTTGATTGTAAGCAAGTTGTTCAAAGAAAACCGTAAAATTAGACAAAAAAATTGGAACTATCTTTTTGTTACAACCAATACATGTTTCCAACTCCATATATTATGAAATAGAGACTCATAGTCCCAAGCAAACCAACCACTGCACCAATCTCATGAACAACAACACTATATAAACAAGCACATGCATAACATCTAATATACAAAATACAATACTAACTCATAAAAATATATAAACAGTATCAAACTAACATCAAATTCAAACAATCGACAAAAATGTCATCGTTATTAGCAGCATCAAGCTTCTATATGATGTTAATGCTTGTCTTAATTTCATCAACCTTTGCCTCACCATTAGCAGACTGTCCCGAATCTGCTGCAGCTACTGCACAACATCAACCTGATTTTCTCGACTCTTCGCCACTAATTCCAAATGATTCAAACAATGATAATATTGTACCAGAAACGCCGTTTACTATTCCAAACTCAAAAAATGAAAATATTGTACCGGCTCCAATCCAGCCTCTTCCTCCTCCTCCTGCAGAAACTGCTGCTGCACCACCTGAGCAGACTGTGACCGATGGAGTGCAACCACTGATGCAGCCTTCTGCAAGTATTAATGGTGCTGTTACCCCGACTACAAATATAAATGAAAATGGACATCGAGGAGAAGAACAATTAGGTGCAGACAGTCAATATGAGAACACAAACAGTAATAATGTATTACCAGGTGCTGGTGCTGGAGCTATAGGAAATGGAATAGGAGCACAGCCTCTTGTTGATAATACACCATTTGATAGTGGTAGCATCACCGGTTATGGATTTATTGGTTTCTCCTCCTGCATCGCTCTTATGTTCCTTTCGATTCTCATTTAGATTTCCATCTTCAAGTCTGAAATCAGTACTGTTCCAGTTTTAATTCAGAGTGTTATGTGAGAAAAATGAGGGTGATGTTAATGTTTTAATTTCTTTTGGCATATTTTCTAAAAGAGCTGCCATCTTTATCTTTTTACCCATTTTTACTAGGGCCCCTTGTGGTATCCTATCAATTTCCTTACCTAACTTTACTTTGCTAACATTTCGAACACCACCCTAAACAATAAATAAAAAATTTCACCTGATATGGTCACTCACGAAGGATTTAAAACTACGGTAGCTTGAGAATGCATATGAATTAACACACACTTATTGTGACAAAAGTAATTTCCAATGTTACTTGTCTATCACCTCATATTTACATACTGTTTCATCAAGTTATCTAGCGACGTGAGACTATTCCAACTTCAAACCGTCGTTCATATTTGACAAATGCAAGACAACCTTAATAAATTATTCAGTCATGATATTAAGACCATTGCTTCATAGTTGACATGAAGTTTTGATGACTGAGTATCCATGTTTCATTTAAATGTGGTGAAAATGATACATTTTTGTTGTTATATTGATTTTAGGTCTGACGGTTCTTTTCTCCATAAGTATTTTCCAGAAAATCTTTTCAAAACCGCTTTTTTTTACCAACATAAGCATATAGTCGTATCATATTTTTTAAAAGATAATTAAACAATAAAATATTAGAGAAAACTACATAATTCGTAAGAATAGCTAATATAAAATTAACATTAATATTTAAAATGATACCACGGTGCTCTGTAAAGATATTAATGAAGAGAATTCTAGTTTTCTTGGATTCTTGACATTTTATATAAATTACAATGCATTGCTACATTTAACAAGACCTTTTTCATTCCTTTGTAACAAAATCTTTAATATCAATATTTATTAAAAAAATAATATATGCTATTTATCTTCTTTTCCTAATTTAATTCCAAGTGTAAGATAAAGTTAACATGATATTGACAATAACATTTCTCTCAAGAAACCAATGTCAAGTCCGAGCTTATTATACTAAATTTCCATCTTCAAGTCTGAAATTAGTACTGTTCCAGTTTTAATTCAGAGTGTTATGTGAGAAAAATGAGGGTGATGTTAATGTTTTAATTTCTTTTGGCATATTTTGTAAAAGAGATGCTATCTTATCTTTTACCCATTTATACCAGGGCCCTTTGCGGTATCCTATCAATTTCCTTACCTAAGCTTTAATTTGCTAACATTTCGAACACCACCCTACTTTTTCAAGGCAACATGAACAATAAATAAAAAAATTCACCTGATATGGTCACTCACGAAGGATTTGAAACTACGGTCACTTGAGTATGCATATGAATTAACACACACTTATTGTGACAAAAGAAATTTTCAATGTGACCTGTCTATCAACTCATATTTATATACCGCTTCATCAAGTTATTTAGCGACTTGAGACTATTCCAACTTCAAACCGTCGTTCATATTTGCCAAATGCGAGACAACCTTAATAAATTATTCAGTCATGATATTAAGATCATTGCTTCATAGTTGACATGAAGTTTTGATGATTGAGTATCCATGTTTCATTCAAATGTGGTGAAAATGATACATTGTTGTTGTTATATTGATTTTAGGTCTGACGGTTCTTTTCTCCATAAGTATTTTCCAGAAAATCTTTTCAAAACCGCTTTTTTTACCAACATAAGCATATAGTCATATCATATTTTCTAAAAGATAATTAAACAATAAAATATTAGAGAAAACTACATAATTCGTAAGAATAGCTAATATAAAATTAACATTAATATTTAAAATGATACCACGGTGCTATGTAAAGACATTAATAAAGAGAATTCTAGTTTTCTTGAATTCTTGACATTTTATATAAATTACAATGTATGGCTACATTTAACAAGACCTTTTTCATTCCTTTGTAACAAAATCTTTAATATCAATATTTATTAAAAAAATAATATATGCTATTTATCTTCTTTTCCTATTTTAATTCCAAGTGTAAAATAAAGTTAACATGATATTGACAATAACATTTCTCTCAAGAAACCAATGTCAAGTCCGAGCTTATTATACTAAATTTTTTGGTCTTCTTAAGCAAAAAGCGACTCAAATGAAGAGCTTAACTTCCCAGAAGAATAAGAAGAGCCTAAGATGGTGAGTTTCTCCATCAAATGAGACATTATCACTTTTACTTCTTTCATCAATTACAAGAGGACAATGTTGTGCTTTCAAATTAACACGAAGCAAACAATTATATATCTCCGTTGAAACAAACTGCATCGACCCGTGTTTTACGTACCGGAGGATCGTAAAATATTTTATTTCATTTATATGAGGTCGTATGACTCTAAAATTTTGAAAAATGATTTTCAGAGACATTTTCCACATCTATGATTTTTGTCGAATTTCTATGCGACCATTTTAACATTGAAAACCTTATATAGACTATAACTTTTAATTGGAGTCGAGTTAGGGTTTGAAACCACTTTCATTGCTTCAGTACGATGGTTTTTCATTCCATAGAGTGTCATAATGGTAAAAACATACTTACCGTTTGAAAGTTGTGACAGTTTTAAATTTTGGCTGCTGTCGGCCTGCGTTAGTGGACTAAGTCCATACTTAGGCCCACTAATGGATTTTGATAATTATGCTAAGGAGAGGCTGTAAGGACTGATCTAAGTCATTTTCATCTTTTCAAAACAGTTCTAAACCTCCACTAATCCTAATTTCATCAAAAAACTTACTTTTTCTTTACTAATCTTAGTCCAAATCATCATCAGAGGGGTAATTAGCATAGAGGGATTCAAAATCATCATTTTTGGCCGATTCAGATTCATTTTTCTTGCCGTCCATTTTTTCAGATTTGGATTCAAATTGGTATTTTGGGCAATTGGTGAGTGGTTCTTGACCTATCATTATCCTTTACATGTTTATATAGTTAACTTTGATGTTTTTAATATGAATTTGATCCTAAAATATTTTCTAACTTTAATCACACTCCTATTCATGTTTATGGATGAAATTTAAATGATTTTTAAATAGTTTTGTAATCTCTTTTGATCATATTAGCATGATAGTGTAAAAGTTAAATCTAGGATAAGGTTTGCTTGATATTCATGTATTGATGGATTGTACAAGTGTATGGATGTATATGGATGATATTTCATGTTTGTATGTTGTGCTTTGATATGGTTTGCTAGTGATTTTTTGTAGTTAGGAAAAAGATTATCGAATCGGGCAAATCGAAGGCAAAGATGATCGGAATTAGATGAAATTTGGAGGAAGGGTTCTGGAGCATAGGAGGAGCCCACAGTTTAAGTCATACCAGATTATGATCGGTAGAATGCGTTCGCGATGACTGGTTTTTGGTCGTTAGAAAAAAAACTAAGTGGAGGAAGGTTTGAGTGTGCTTCGGGCTTACTTGGGGAAAAACATGAGAGTGCTTCGAGTCAAGCTTGGGGTCGGCAATGGAGAAGGGTTCAGGAAGTTAAAAGCCAAAAATTTGGCTAAGTACAGGATTTGGTACCGAGAACTTCTACTCGGCACCAACATGTTTTTCTTTGGCGGCAGGTCGATGATGTGGACTTGGGGGCTTGGGGGAATGGAGCTGGAGGATTACTGAGCCAAAATTGGCTAAGCATACCACTCGATGCTGAGTGGATTGGATCTATACCGAGTTGTTTATTTTGATCAGATCGTGGTGGAACTTCTTGGGGTAAAGTGCATGGTCTGTAGGTCGTGATGAAGGTGTTCGTTCGTTCGTTCATCGTTCGATGGTGATGTGATAGCATGATGAAGATAGATAGTTAAGAAACGAAGTGATATTGGAGTGCTTCGACGTGATAACTTGGGAACTACAATGATGGTGAATCGATAATGGATGGAGTTAAGTTTTGATGATAGTGGCTAAATGACTAGAGCTAAGGGGATGATCCAAAGGGCATGTTCAATGAGGGAAGCTCATGAGTGGAATTATGACCGTGTTTCATCTTTATGCAGTTAAAGCGCTTAGCAGTTCTATAGCGGTGGAGGTGCAAAAAGTTATAGCTGAGATAACACAGGGATATACCATAAAATAGCGGAGATGCTAAAAGCTTCGTTGCATATAACACAAAATATTTAAAGTTAATTTGTTCTCATTATCGCATCATTTGTGCAGGAAAAAATATATTATTTGACCTTATATAACAAAATCGAAGAATATATCTATGAAGATTAGATTTGGTGACTAAATTAGATTTCTAACTTATATTGAGCACCTAAGCCTTAAAATTAGGTTTTTATCCTAAATTTGTTGATTTGGTTTAAAAGAGAACTAGCCTCATCAACCTTTGTATATTAATGTTGCTAAAGCAGGTGCTAAAAAGCCTTGATTTAGCGGATATAATGGAAAATAGCAAGGCTTAAAGCAAATTTACTGTTTGACAGCGCTAAATTGAAATAGCTTAGCGATCAAAGAGCGCTATGCGCTATAATGGGGATTTTGCTGGGCTTTAGCGGAGCTTTAACTGCACAAGTTCCATTATGGATATACGTAAGATGGAATGATAACCAGGTTCCATTATAAAGGCGTATGCGAAGGGATCGTAGACACTCAGAGGTTTCCAGTGTGCTCTTGTAGAGAGGTTATGTAGGGAGTAGGGACACCCACCTGGATTATGATCGTGTTCAAACCTTATGACCATAGATTACCCTAGACCTTATGATCGAGGGTCTATTTTCTAGCCTTACGAAGTGTATGGATTGAGCACCGTGGAATCGAGATTTGATTTGGGTCTCTGGCTTATGATCAGTGCCATACGAGTTGTCTTATATATAAGCACATTGAGTGATAGTGATGATTGTTTGATGGATGTATGTTTGCTTTGATTGTTTTCTCCTATAGTCTATCACCCTAGGGATGTCACCCGGCGTAGGTATTTAGGATGCATATACCTATACACCCGATACTGTACTTAGGACGTAGTACAATTGATGATGATAGTAGAGTAGCATATTATAGATGTTATATGCTAACTTTTTGGCTGCAGGAACATATCATGTATTATTCTTATACCTTTTGTTTCTTATTATATCGACTTGTATAGTATCTTGAGATTCATTTATCGCTCACACCAGACTGTTGTCTCACCTGATATTTTATGTTTTCCTTCTTATTATCTTGGGTACTCTTAAATGAGTAGACCAGATAAGAAATTTAGGTGTACGCAGTGCAGTGCAGAGGATGAGCATGATGGAATTTTTCGTATTATATATGGATTAATATGCTTATTCCACTGTGCAACACTGTGGAGCCTTGACAGTCTTTGTTTCTTATTATAAGACAGTATTTAAGTTTATTTCCACTTTGTATAAACTCTATTATCATATTATATAACTCTGTGGATTCATACTCTGATATTTGATCACTTAGTTATTACCACCTCTCCTATTTTATGTCTGTGATGTATATTATATTTTATTCCATGCGCTGTGAGATATATGAAATGTTCTACGATTGGTTTTCTTTCATTTTAACCCTTGGCAATCGTCCTACATCGGTCGAGCACCATAGCAGCGCACTATTTAGTTATATTGGGTGTCGGTGCTATAGTATGGTTGTTGCAATTGGTATCAAAGATTAGGCTACATGATTAACCTGAGTTAATACCGTAGTCCAGTAGAGATAGGGAAGGAGTTATTACCCTAAACTAGATCGAGAGAGAGAGAGAGAGTGTGTATACTTGCATATACTAGAGAGTGCATACTTGTTATATATTTTAATTTTAAAAACTATATAGTATATAAGTTGCATGCATACATGAGTACTATTGACATAGTTTTCTTTATGGGAGACTGATCATTCTTGTTATAGATCAAGAATGAGCTAGCAAATAAGAAATGTTGTAAGGAACTCTATTTCTGCAGTCGAGGAAGGAGCTAGCTCGGGGATTGCTAACCCTGATTTGCAAGCTATGTTCAATACGATGATAACGAACATGCTGCATAATGCCCAAGTGGCCGCTTTAAATGTTGTTGTTGGTAGTGGTGCTTAGATGCAGGCGCCGAGGGCTAACATTGCCAAAATATGCAAGGACCACTTCACCTTGGAAGGCAAACAATTTCTTGGGATGGAGTCGGCCATCGAAGTACAGGATTGGTTGGACACCTGCGAACATATCTTTGATATGGAAGTAGATGATGCCATGAAGAGGAAGCTGTCCTCTAGACAACTTCAAAGGTGGGTTATGAACTGGTGGAACACCATTACTATTGCTACCCCCGAGGATCATTCCATTTAGGATTAGTTCAAAACCGATTCGAGGAGAATTTCATTCCGGTTGCTTACAAGTTGGTACTATTCAGGAAATTTTCTGATTTAAAGTAGGGAGATATGTCTATCTCTAAATATATTGCGGAGTTCAACGTCTTGTCAAAATATGGAATGTCTTTCATTGACACTCCGTTGAGAAAGAATGAAAAATTTCTTATGGGTTTTGACGACTATTATAACAACCCACCCTTTGTAATACCCTGAAATCAACACCGAATGATAATGTCTGACTTTCGAATACCACAAAGGTAGATTGTCAGGAAAGAAAATTTAAAACAAATATTATACTACGCCATTTCGACAAAATCTCACAGTGGAATTATAATATATAATATACTGAATATACATGAACATAACATGATGAATAATATACAAGAGACTGCACTAGTGGAAATAACTGATAAGTAAATATCAATATAGAAAGTCAGAATAGAATATCTAATACAAATCTCATATACCAATAATATATTTGTCATGTACTACTACAATATCAAGTATATATACGAGGTGTCGACATCGCCTCCATAGAATGCTGCAACTGTCCAGAAAGCATATCCCCAAAAGCACCTAACTTCCAAACTACTTAATCGAGTACCCGAGAGTTGTCATGACATAAGCAGACAAAGACAAAACACGAGTCGGACAAAATGCCTGGTGTGAGGGGAACTATGCCAAAATACTGTATATTAAAATCATATACAAATAAACAAGTACTACTAAGACACAACTGGTCCTCTCCACGATCGTGGCTTACGGGTAATCTGAACTATCCACAACCAAGTAAAGTAAATATATCCAAAAGGTAGGACACCATACCATAACCTGTTATTCTCCTGGAATAAACAAGTCAGCACAATCAATATAATGTGACGGAAACATAACAACATACTATGATAAAGGTAACACAACATCCAACAGTAGGGTGATCATAATATAAGTCTATCGCAAAGTACAAACTATTATTAAATGCAGCAACAACAACAACTAACTAATAACATGCATAACATAACAATGAAAGACAACTAAGAAATATAAATCAATACCCATCATTATTGATGGGTGGAGTCAACTATGTGCATCTATTGCGATCTAATGATTCAAGATAAATAGAGTCAGTACACTAATGTACCCAGACATTTATCGCAATCCAATGATTCCCTTCGAGAGTTCAAGATAAATAGAGTCAATATATACCATAGACCCTGAGGCACAAGTCTCATGTAGATCTCACCGTACTACTATAATGAACATAAGTTATGATCTACTCTATCTACTTGAAACATATTCCCAATAGTAAATAGAATCACCGTACCCCTATAATGAGCATAAGTGTTATTCATTCTATTCTAAATACCGGGACACTTTGCAGATCACACCGTACCCCTATAATGAGCATAAGTGTTCTATGATCCAGTAATAGATGATTGTCATCATCCCCTTCTAGGACATCAAAGATTTCTAAAATAAATTGCGTACACCTCTATCTAAAAAGAAAACAATGCTCACATCTCATGTAATACGCCATCGGGACCAAAAAGGAACACCTATGCCGTATAAATACACACACACATCAAGTATAACTTCACGTAATCAAACACACCTTTCACAAAGAAGACCAATCTCGTCATCGTCTATCTATACAGATGGTCTCTACTGAAAGACCGATATAATTTATCAAACTATACGTACCCCGAGGTTAAAGCCAAGGGATGCGGATCGCTCCACTCGATCGTACACGCTTGTTAGACGTAATCGCATGGTCAATCATCGTACCGATCCCGTGACGGATCGTTACCAATCATTTTTGACTACATATAATTCACTTTGCACTCATATCTAGATCCCGAGTTTCATCATGTCTTCCACTTTCTCAAGTAGCTTAGAGCCTTCCCAAAGTTGTGCCAAAGCCTCACGAAGAATCACACACGAGATGGGGTAAAAATCTCCTAAGCCTTACACCTGACCTGGGCTTATTGCCTAGGTCAGTACACCTTCGACCGATTGGGAAACCTCCCCAATCAATTGGCCTCACACCAGTCGACTGAGACTAGGAATTCCTGGGCAGTAAGCCTAGGCCAGTGAGCCAAATTGACCACCGCTCGTCGATTCGAGCCTCATCTTCTCCATCGCTTCGCCTGATGAGTCATTTAGCTCCCGTAGTCTGCCTTTGTTGCAACGGATTTCACTAGTTGATGTTTTGGAAGTGGTTTTTTAAGTCTTTGAAAACCAATTTCGATACCAAAATCCACTCTTTGCACGTGTAGAGTCCTACGGGCGAATATAACGACCCGGTCTTCCCTAGCACGCCAAAACGAACTCAATTGACCCCCACTCATGTGATGTCTACACGTGTGCCGATGCACCTATTCATGCACATTTGTATGCATACACGCACATAACCACATATTTACTTCACAAGTCGTATTTCGAGCTTTACTGGGGCGATCAGTCTATCTGGCATTCTCTCCTACAACTTAGCATACCCGACAGTCGCTATGGCTATATGAGATTGCTCGCAACTTGAAAATATACCTGTATGGATATTTTCATACATGTATACATACATTAAAATAAGAAATTCGATTATTTAATAATCAAATATCACTTTTATTTACTAAATCATTTTAATAAAAGTCAAATCTATTTTCTGTTATTTTATAAAATCATTTCATTAATTTATAAAATATAAAACTAGCTTATAAATCATTTTTAAGCCCTTTAAACCATTTTAAAAGTCATACTCTTATCTTTAATTAGTAATAAAATATATAATAATATTTCTATCACTAAAATAACAACGAATTAGAGTTTAATTAGTTTATAAACATGCTATAAATTCATAATGCTATCTAACTCTATTCGACACAAATGGGACACAATATCATAATAGAGGATTTTAACCAACTATGTCGAATATCAACTCAAACAAATCCAATCAAATGGGAATATATATATATATATATATATATATATATATATTGTCCTACCTTTTCTAGGTAATAGTTTTTTCAATATATATAATAACAAGGATTTATACTAAAATATAAATTTAGACTTCAGTCCCACTCACCAGAACCGTAAATTCTCAAGTGTTTGAATCCATTCTATGCCCATACCATATCGTATATAATCTCACAACGATTGCAATGGTGAAGACCGCATCTCGATTGGACCTCATATGCAAGAGATATGGATTTGATAAGAAATAAGATTAATTAAAATGATTAATTAAGTTAATTTCCTTAATTAACTTTAAATCCCCCCTCATCTTCATTCCCAAATATGATTTGTATAGGAAACGTGCACAAACCAAAACCCACCTCCTTCCCTCCTGCATTTCTCCGCCTATAGTCAGTGAATCGATGCATCGATTTCTCCGATGCACTCCATTATGCACGCTCGTCGCAATGGACTCGTCACCATCTCGTCTACACCCCTACCATTTCATGAACTGAAGACCCCCTGCCATACCATCATGTCGTGATCATCCTCAGGCGATCGGACCTCCAACGGGTAGTGAGGAAAGGTGCACGTCGCCTAGCGGAACAAAACTCTACACACCATTTTGCTCAACTCCCCTAGCTCTGCCAAACCCGAACCCTACTCCACGCAAGCAAAAATAGGGTTCGGCCAAGTCATGCGGCGGCGACAACACCACCATGGATTTACTTCCCTTCCCCTTACAAGTTCAACGGATCTAATTTCACTTCTTTTCATGGATCATAGCCTTTGATTTAATTTTGCGAAGGGAGGAACCCACTTTCGATTTCTTGGAGGAGGAGGAGAAAAGGAGAGAGGGAAAATGAAATCTGATTTTTGGGCAAGAGGAAAATGTATATATAATTTAATTTCCAAAATAAATCGCCATACATTTTGGCCTCGCAAGATCACATAGCACACAGATCGCAATGAAACTCGTCGGTGCACATCACTTTATTTTTCTGATCCCAATAGCATAAATTTCATCGTTATCCAAGGTAGCACTCCAGGATGGTAATTTCAGGCATCTCAATGCTGTTTTGTCCATCAGATCCTCTGATTCCAAATATAGCGATATTTATACCCATTTTGATTCGCACCATCGAACCGGACTCAACATAGGTGGTCTCGAGTCCTAATTCGACCGTATGTGAAAAGTCATATTTTGGACTTTTAATTCAATAACGATTCAATATTTAAATTAATTATTTAAATGTATTATTGTTAAATATGTGGGTTATTGCAACTATTTGGAGGAGAAGCTAGTTAGTCATATCGATGAGCCGTTTGAGAGACTGGTCGAGAAAGCTCTTCGCTAGGAGAGTTTATACCAAAGTCCAAATCAGTTGCCGTGGTTAAAGAAGAGCCAAAACCACAACAAGGTGGTAGAGGCAAAAAGAAATGGAATGGAAAGAGAAAATAACTGCAGGGTAAGGTTGGATAGAAGAAGGGCAAGTGAGAGCCTACTTGCTATAACTGCGGGGAGAAGGGTCACCTTATTAAAGACTGTAAGACCGAAGGAAGGAAGTGCTACAGTTGTAACAAGATGAGGCATATTCAGAAGAATTGTCCTGAGCCAGTGAGGGAAATGCAGGCCGTGAACGCATATGCTTTGGATGCTGTCCCGAATCGTCGATTGCTCCCTCGGTGAAGGAGAAGGGGAAGAGCATCATTATTTAAAGTATGCTTTTCATTTATGATATTCCTATATGTGTTTTGTTCAATACCGAAGCTTTACATTCCTTCATATCTATTGACCTAGCAAATAGATTGGGATTAAAATCCGAAATAGTCAACCGACCCTCGATTGTGATGAATCCCGCTGAAGGCTACAACAGCTTGTATATGGTTTGTCGTGGTTTGGTCTTATCGAGACATGGATGCTCTTTCATTTGTGATTGCTTTGTTTTGAATTTTTTTGGGTTTAAGATTATATTAGGGATGGACTGGCTATAGAAATACGGAGTAGTGGTGGATTGTGAGAGGTCGTTGGCGACGATAAGGATGGATAATGGGCATAGGTTGGAGATAAGCTACATGCCTGATGATGAGGTGATGGTCAGTTTTCTGTATTCATTCGAGATCCCACATGATGGGTTGTCATCTGTGCCAATAGCAATGGAGTATCCGGACATATTTGAGCAGGTGACTAGATTACCACCACATAGAGATATTGAGTTTCATATAGATTTGGTGAAGGATGTCAGGCCGATAGTCATGCCTTTGAGGTGTATGACACCCAAAGAGCAGAAGGAGTTGGAGGTGCAAGTGAATGACCTGTTGAAGTGAGGTTTCATTCGGAGGAGCATATCTAATTGAGGCGCACCTGTAGTATTCACCACTAAGGCGGATGGCTCTCTGAGGTTGTGTGTAGATTACCGTGAGCGGAATAAGGCGACAAAGAAGAAAATGTGTCCACTCCCACGTATTGATGACTTGTTCGACCAGCTCCATGGTGCGAAGGTATTCTCTAAGTTGGATTTTGCGATGGCTGAGAGTAGCAAAGGAGAGTGTGCCGATCACTGCATTTTGTATGCCATTTGGTTTCTGTTAGTGGTTGGTTATGCCATTCGGGTTAACTAATGCTCTGGCATACTTTATTGATCTCATGAATCGTGTCATCAGGGATTAATTGAACAAGTTCGTGCTTGTGTTCGTGGTTGATATTATGGTCTACTCTAGGAAAGAAGAGGAATACAAGACACACTTGAAGATTGTGCTTGAAATGTTGAGGAAGCATGGGTTGAGAGCGAAGTTTTCGAAGTGTCACTTCTGGAAGAGGGAAGTGAGATTCTTGGGTCATGTTGTATTTGAGCAGAGCATCGTAGTAGATGCTACCAAGGTGGCACCGGTTCAGAATTGGAACCAACCTAAGAACGCTACTGATGTGAGAAGCTTCCTAGGATTGGTGGGATATTATAGATGTTTTATCAAGGACTTCTCCAAAGTAGCAGCACCTTGACCAATTTGACAAAAAAGAATCAGACTTTTGTTTGGGAAGCGAAGTGTGAGCATGCATTCGTGAGTCTAAAGGAGAGACTGATGATTGCACCAGTATTGACCATTCCGAGTGGGAATGAGAAGCTGACAGTATACATAGACGCCTGTGGTACTGGATTAAGTGCGGTGTTGATGTAGAGGGGAAAAGTTGTCACCTACGCTAGTCTAGAACTGAAACCGCATGAGAGGAAGTATCCGACTCATGATTTGGAGTCGGCGACAATAGTGTTTGTTTTGAAAATTTGGAGGCATTATCTATTAGGAGGAGCTGTTCATGGGCCACAAGTCCTTGAAGTGCATATTCTACCAGAAGGATCTCAACCTTCGCCAGCGGCGATGGTTGGAATTCTTGGCCTCCTAAGACTTTAACATTTCCTATATGCCTAGTATGGGAAATACGGTTGTCGATACATTGAGTAGAAGACATGCCAGTTTAGGAGAGATGTTCCAAGAGTGGAAAGAGTTGGAGTATATATTGTTGTATGACGTCAGACCTCATTATGAGATAGAACCGGAGATATTGGCGAGCTTGACAATTAGACCTACTTTGATTGAGTGGATCGGTACCAGTCGGAGGCGAGATGCTAGACTAGCAGAGATCATGGTGAAGATAGAAGGAGCAGAGTATGAAGATATGAAGCAATACGGACTCGACCGACATAGTTGGCTCCATAAGGATGGGAGATTGTTTGTTCTCGATGTTGATGAATTATGAGATGAGGTGCTACGAGAGTGCCACCATTCTAGGTTGACTATACATCCCGACAGCAATAAGATGTACAATGATATAAAATAGACCTATTATTGGGAAGGGATGAATAAAGATGTTGGAACATTCATCTCAAAGTGCATGAACTGCTAGTTTGTGAAGGCAGAAAAAAAGAAGCCGAGTGGATTGCTACAACCACTTGAAGTTCTCGAATGAAAATGGGAGCAAGTTTTGATGTACTTTATAGATGGATTGCCGAGGACCAGAGGAGGGTACGATAGGATTTGGATCATAGTCGGTAGATTGATAAAAAGTGCCTGATTCATACCCATCAAGTCTAATAGAACGACATCCAAATTGGCCAAGTTGTATGTGAAGTGGGTAATCTGATTCCATAGTTTGTTGAAAAACATAGTGAGCGACCAAGACCCTTTGTTCACTAGTGGGATTTGGAAGAGCTTACAAGAGGCGTTGGGGACTGAGCTGCATTTTAGTATAGCTTATCTCCCGCAAAATGATGGGTAGACCGAGATGGTGAATCGTATATTGGAGGATCTTTTGTGAGCCTGCATACTCGATTTCAAAAGCTTGATGGACGATCACTTGCACTTGGCGGAGTTCACATACAACGATAGCCATCAGGTTAGTTTCGACTTGTATAGTACCTTGAGATTCATTTTTCGCTCACACCAGACTATTGTTGAGGTTTTATACTTTGCTTCTTGTTATCTCGGGTACTCTTAAATGATTATACTAGATAACATGCCTAGGTGTACGTAGGGCAATGCATAGGACGAGCATGATGGAACTTCTCGTATTGTATATGGATTACTATGCTAATTCCGCTATGAACCACTATGGAGCCTTGATAGTGTTTGCTTATTATTATGAGATAGTATTTTAGTTTATTTCCGCTTTGTATAAACTCTATTATTATGTTGTATAACTCTGTGGATCTGTACTATGATATTGATAACTTAGTTATTACTATCTCTCCTATTATATATATATGATGTATATTATATTTTATTTCATGCGCTATGAGATACACGATAGGTTTTGTGATGTTTTATTCTTTTACCCTTGTCAATCATCCTACATTGGTCGGGCACAGCAGCAACACACTAATTAGTTATATTGGGTGCCGATGGTGTAGGGCGGTCATCAAACAAACCCTATATCTCAAAGCATAATTATAAATTTCTCTCCATCATACACACACCCATCCTTCTCGAGTTGATCAACACGGTGCTCACTATTCTTATATCAATGTTCCTTCTACCTAGACAAACAAACGCTTTCATCAAAATTTCCAATACTTTATCCATTTTCGACTCTCTTAAGTACACATGCACTATAACTAGATTTTATTTTTTATCAATAGTGCTTGCATGAAAGCTCTCTTCTTTGACTGTCATCCTATTCTTGATACAAAAACCTAACATAGTAATCGATGCTTTTGAATCATGTGTACTTGAGAACATTTCCCATTCTTAGTATATAATCTCGGCATTTTTGATATTATCTAAATTTATAAGAGAAGATATCATGCACTTGAAGTCTCGAACTCAACATTTGCTAAGTTTCCCAAATATTAGTATCATTTTATCCCATAACCTATACACGTTCTCTCTATCTGAATTGCTAGCATGCAAACTAATAAGAGAGCAGTGCCCTGCTCTTTCTTTTCTACTAACCCTTTTCTCCATCTTCATTATTGTTTCTTTTGACCTTGTGAGGTTGTTTATTTTTATATAAATACCACTCAATGTGCTAAAGGTTACCAAGTCAGTCTCTAACTTCCAATCCTTTATTTCTCCAAACACATTTTCTGCATTTTCAACATCATTTGTACCGACATGTGCTTTCAACCACAAATTATAAGTAAACTCATTTGGTTTTGTATTTCTTTTAACCTATCAACCATTTCTTCCACTTTGTCATACTTTCCTATATATACATTCCAAATCTGATTATAAGGAAGTGTACATCTAATAAGGCTATGAATCGTCATTTGCTTCAGCTTTGTCTAACATTTTGTTTTGCACATATGTGCGTAAATGCGACATGCAAGTAGAATAATCCTTCATTCTTCCAGGAATATCCAAGAGTAATTGCTTTGCATTTGCCAAACTATGATTTTTGGCAGCTGAGTCCAAATGAGTAGCATAATCACCAAGTAGCAGCTTGATGTCTGATTGTGTTCGAATTCATTCACATATCTACTCACATGCATGATAACCATGTAAACACATAGGTAAAAAATTGATTTACTTTCTTGCCACTCCGCTGCGCGAATCATAAAGATGCAAATTTTCTCATTTTCATACATGCATTTTATCGAGCAAATAAAGAGCATCGATTATTTAGCATACAAATATGTTTTTTCTCTGTGGACATTACCTCTAACAGGATACATGAAAAAATAAGTATACCTCAAGAGAATGCTTATAGCGATGATGCTTGCGTAGGTTGCGAACAACACGATTGAGTTGTTATTTCTACAATGTTTTCCCCACTTCTTTCCAATGATAAAGAGCAACTACAATGCTTTGTTTTGGGTGAATTAAGCTGAGTAATATTCTTCCAAGACCATCCAAATTCTTTGATGATATATTTTGACCGATCTTTGAATGTGCTATGTTACGTAGGCATCTCTATTTTTACTAGTAGCACCACGGTCAATGGTTTAGAACACACTGTTTGGACGGTGGTTTACCACCAACCGTAGTGTAAAAAAAACTTTACGTTGCCGTTGGCAACTTCGGTGGTGCCTTTAACAATACTCTATCTTATTATGTACTGAAAGATAACGAAATTTGAGATAGGTATGAATGCAGGATGAAAGGAGAACTGTTTGCCAAAGAAAAATGAATTAAGGGCAATTTAATTATTTTGTTAAGAATGATCTTTGTTATTGCATTTTTTGTTTTAATTATTTTTTAATTAATACAGTTAAATGAATTTATATTATTTATAAATTCTGAAATTCTAAAAAATTAAATAAAAAAGGACATTTTTATTACATACTAGTAGTTCGATATAAAAATAAATACTAGTTTGTATATATTATTTATAAATCAGTCTCTTATCGCACAACTTTAGTTTGTATGCATTTATGTAATAATTGCTTGCCACTACGAATGGGGGTCCAGGGGATGTCAACCTCCTAGGTGGAGGAGGTGCGGGGGCAATGTCCCCGTTTTCGGTGGTCGACCTGGTAGGTTAGATCATGGGGTCTAGGGGCAGCATCCCATAGCAGGGTGGGGGCAGCGCCCATCCGAAAAATAGTATGTCTCATTCACTACACCAGACTGCTAATTTTGCCACACCTCATGCGGAAATTTTGCCACGGTCATGAGCCGTGGCAATTTTACCATGGTTTTGAACCGTGGTAAAACAAAATATACATGTATCATGGACCGTGGCAATTTTGCAAGGGCTTTAAGCCATTGTAAAATTGGTCCATTTTTTTCACCCCCATCTTGCGTACAGGATACAACTCAAATACGCTCCCTTTGTTAAAATAACGGCCACGCGTGCCCTAATCATCTTCCCTCTGAAGTTCACAAATCCCGCTCCATAATTTCCTTTTACTTCCTATGCCCTAGCGTCGCTCCTGAATCGGCCGACCTCAATATCGATATTTTCTTGTCATCGGTCCCAAGATTTTCCTATCGGCCGACCTCAATCCAGCTCCCAAGGTATTTTATCTTTATTTTTAATCAAGATTTGATGATGTTTTATTTTTATTATCAGCGTTCATTTTTTTGTTGTGGCTATTCTTGCAATTAGAGCACAAGTTCGCATTTGTTTTTGGTTTGGTTGGTGGCCTTTCTCTTTTTTCTTTGGATGCTAGTAATCATTCTTTTCCTTTTTACGATTACAATACAATACTGGGTATTCTGAATCGGTATCTATACACCATCGTACATATTTTCTAATCAAATTCCAAACGAAATTTTTCGCTCTCTATTTCGATTCCAAACTCAAATTAAATAGCGTCTTTGGAATTATGGTTGCGATTTGGGGAGTTCTCGGCGATGGATGCAATTTAGTTCAGGCGATTGTGGTTGCGAAGTCGATGAAGGCGATTAGCATAGTGGTAGCAAGTCATGGTTATTTGGAAGTCGGCGTAGGGGTATGGAATTGCACAGCAGTAATGTACGGCTGTGCAAGTTGATGAAGTAGTTGAAGTCGCGATTTTTACTGTAGAGGAGGGGCGATTGGAGTCACTAGTTTGTTGTGGCGAGGTCGCGGACGCTGGAAGCAGTGCAAAGAAAGAGACTGGTAGCAAGGCAGGGTAGTGATGAACTAGTGGTTGCTGTTGCAATGATGTTTGTGTTTGTACAGAGAGTTTTTCGTGGTTAGCAAGGAGGAGTAGTTGCTGTTTTGTGAGTATGAAGGTTGGAAGAAAATTGTGATGCAGTGATGTCTGATGGGTATGGCAAGTGAAAGTTTGTGATCTATGAGGCAAGTGGCAGTGGATTGGAGAAGTGATGGAGCAACAAGAAGTTTGTAGGCAACAGAATGGTGGGTATTGGGGAGGATGGTGCACAGGCAATTGTCACTGGTGATGGTGAACTGAATGATACCAGAAGGAGGTGGTTGGATAGTATGGTATGTATGAACAGTATGATAAAGATATGTACAAAAAAGTGATATGAACAGTGAACATAGTTGTATCAGTTAGAGTGGCTGGAGTGATTGACTATGTCAATAAATCAGTGAAGTTTAGTTTTACATTTTTTAGAAACAATCTTCGAGTTCTCCACAAACTTATCAACTTGCAGATCATAACTAACCTTAACATCAATCTTCCATATTTCACTAGTTGCCAGAAACAGCATGTGAGCCAGAAACTACGTACCTTCGTCAAGCAGAGTTTGATCGTTGACTCCATTTCCTAACGTTGTAGAAACTTGAACATATCCAAATGAACCGAATATATTATTGGCATTACGAAGACAGTGGTGACTTTTCAAGGTGCATAATATTTCTCGTGTACGTTCAACCGTCAAATAATTGTCAACTGTGGAGTAGTTAGCGTTTGGGTTGAACGGTCAATTTGCATGTATATGCTAACGTAGGTCAAAATGATTAACGCATGCATCTATTGAAGGTGGAATTCAGCAGCAATTTGGCGGTCAGAGTTGACGTTCCAGCAACCAACCTCTTCCACTATGCGCCATCCAACATCATCGGACATCCTAACTTGTTTATTATTTTATTTGTAGAATCTGGGCATCTTCCAAACATCGGTATAATAAAATTTTCAAAGGGAAATATACTCCTATGCTCTATGCAACAGTCGTTTCGCTGATTTAAGCATGCAAAATTAGGAACTGTCGCGAATCAAAATGAGCCTAATTGAAGAATGAGTATTGAATTAGTAACGGACGAGATCAAAATTTGATGAGCTAAATTTTCCAATAATGAAAAAGATTTTTGAAACATAAAACACAAAAGTTTAAGACAACGAATTATTATGTGAATCCAGTTCTACCATGGCTTTTTTCCCCTCTTAATATCATTTTACTGGATGGATTTACAAAATATATACATGTTTCGACCAGTTTCTAAATACAAGTTGTTTTGATTATTTTGTTTTTTTATTTCGTACTGTAAAATAAGAAATGATATTGTTTACACTCATAATGTTGTATATCATGTATGATATAGCAGGGCAATATGTCGTCTAGTATAGACAAACAATGGATGAAAGAATCCGATCGAAGAACCACACGATATATAGAAGGAGTGCAGAAGTTTATTGAATTCGTTGTGGAAAATGGTGGTGATAAGGAAATCTATTCTTGTCCTTGCACACAGTGCAAAAATATGAAAATGAAGATTAAAGCAGATGACATTCATTATCATTTACTTAGATGGGGAATTGTCCAGTCATATACCGTTTGGCATTTTCATGGAGAAGAATCGACAGAGAAGCAAAAACAATCTATTAGTCAAGCCGTAAGTACTAATGAGGCTGAACATCCTAGGATGGAAGACTTGGTCAATGATGCCGATAGATTTCATCATTTTAAACCTAACAGTCTGTTGCCCGATAATATTGGAGAACCGTCTATGGTTGATGTTGATCGGTCGACCAATCAAAGAAAGAAGTGCAAATCACTTTTTGATAGTGCAAAAGAGCCATTGTATCCTTCATGTTCTAAAGGTATAACAACATTGTATGCCATTGTGAAACTGAATAGCTTGAAAACTCAATACAGCTTTTCCGACAATGGTGTGACTGCACTCCTCGAATTTTTAAAGGAGTTACTCCCTGAAGGTAACACACTACCGACAAAGTACCCCGACATGAAGAAGATGATTAAACAAGTTGGGATGAATTACAAGACTTATGATGCATGCATTAATGACTGCATGTTATATTGGAAAGATGACGCAAACAGAGTTTCTTGTACAATTTGCAACGAACCAAGATACAAGACAACATTCAACGAAGAGAAAAGAGCTACCAAAGTACCTCAAAAGACGCTGAGACATTTCTCTTTGATTTCTAGATTGAGGAGACTGTATACCATACCATGGATAGCAGATGCTATGACTTGGCATGCTCGTGCCAAGTCCGATTCAAATGTGATGCGTCATCCACGTGACACTTCTCAATGGCGAGCTGTAGATTCTTTTGATAAAACATTTGCTACTGACCCACGAAATATCACACTTGGAATAGCAACTGATGGTTTCAATCCACATGCGTCTCTAGCCAGTCGTTATAGTTGTTGGCCAGTAATTATAGTACCATATAATCTTCCTCCATCAATGTGTATGAAAAGAGAGTTCTCAATGTTGACATTGTTGATTTCCGGGCCAAAACAACCAGGGAAGGATATCGATGTTTATTTACAACCGTTGATAGATGAGTTGAAGCAGTTATGGGAAGGAGTCAATGCATTTGACTCATTTAATAATTCCGAGTTCACAATGAGAGCTAGGATGTTGTGGGCAATTCATGATCATCCTGCGCTTGGTACTTTATCGGGGTGCACAACTCACGGCTATTTTGCATGTCCTATTTGTGGGGAAGATACTTGTTCTTATTATCTTCCTAACAGTAAGAAGATGTGTTACATGGGACATCGAAGATTTCTTCCTTCCCAACACAAGTTTCGAGACGATAAGGCAAACTTCAATAATGAACAAGAATATCGTCGTCCTCCATGGCCATTGAATGGTTATCAAGTTGAAGAAAAGGTAGTTAATATCAAGATGAAAGTTGGTAAAAACAAACAAGAAATCGGTCGAAAACGAAAAAAGAAAACCGATTATGAAGACCTTATCAATGTTCCTGCATGGTATAGGAGGTCTATTCTCTTTGATTTGCCATATTGGAAAGCAAATTTGGTCCGACATAATGTTGATGTTATGCATACAGAGAAGAATGTCACTGAGCATCTCATCAGTACAATTATGGGTCATAAAGACAAGTCAAAGGATGGCATCAATGCACGGAAAGATTTGAAAGCCATGGGTATAAAACAAAAATTGTGGGTGAGGGAAGATCATGAAACAAATAAAATAACTATACCAGAAGCAACTTTCACTTTGAGCAAAGAAGAAAAGGTTCGATTTTGCACCATTTTGAAAAACCTTAAAGTACCTAGCAAATTCTCTTCTAACTTCCACAACAATGTGAGCATCAATCCTCCCGAGCTAACAAATATGAAGTCACATGATTATCATGTCATAATGCAACAATTACTTCCAGTATTGCTTCAACATTCTTATCCACAACATAAGGATCTTCGTAATGCTATACACCGTATAAGTCTATTCTTTAACATTTTGTGCTCAAAGGTAATCAATAGGGAACATCTTTTAAAAGCAAAGGCTAGTTTGGTAGAAGCAATGTGTGTGATAGAAAAACATTTTCCACCCGCATTTTTTGATATCAGCATCCACCTTATGGTTCATCTAGCTGATGAAGCATTGATTTGTGGCCCTGTTAGATATAGATGGATGTATCCTTTTGAACGGTAAATTACTAATTTTTGTTTTATTCTTCATCATTCGATTTAAATAGCTACCAGTTATTTCAATTAATTACCTACATAGGTTGATGAAAACATATAAAGGATATGTGCGCAATAAAAGATATATTGAAGGATGTATTGCAGAAGGATATATTGTACAAGAAGCTAGTTATTACTGCATGGAGTATATGCCAAGAGGAGGTGATGGCACTCATAAACATACCCGTGAAGCGTTTTTAGACGAGGATGATGAGTTTGCTGGTGAGATGCCTCTAGACAATGGTAAAGATATAACTTTGACCCAAGTGCAGTTTGAACAAGTTCGTAGATGGGTCCTTAATAAGTACGATGGATTGGATGAATGGGAGAAGTAAGTTCACTAATTTATCCTAAATTCCCATTACTGTAAAATAAATTAACTCATATACGTATTGAAATGTCTATCGCAGGAGGTATAATATCTATATGAAAAGTACTAAATCTAAATCTCGAAGTAGGGTTGCATTCGTGGAAACTTGTCAAAGTTTCACTCTATGGTTACGTGATGAGGTATTACATCTTCTTAGGTATTCATGTGTATTTAAGTGGATCATACACCATCACGATCATTTTTTTACTTATTATGTTTTTTTAGTTGGTCAAGACAAATGAAGTTGATTCAACTCTTTGGCGGTTGGTGAACGGGCCAAAGTTCAAGGCGCGTAGTTATACGAAATACCTAGTGAATGGATTCATATTTTCTCCAAAAAATTATGAAGAACGGATGGTAACACAAGATAGTGGCGTTTGTATGAGAGCAATTACAAAATTTAGAGCGAGCGGGAAGGATAAGAATTACAAGGAAGCGGAAACAATGTATTATGGAGTTATTCAGCAGATAATTGAGTTGGATTATATTGACTTCAAACAAACGGTTTTTTATTGTGATTGGGTAAAGGTCGAAGATAAGATCAATGGTTGTAAGATAGATCCCGTTTCAAACTTGATTACTGTTAACTTAGAGAAATTAAAGACTAAAGATAGAGTGAATGATGAGCCATTTATTCTTGCATCGGAAGCGAATCAAGTGTTTTACTCAAAAGATTTAAAAAATAGCGGATGGTTTGTGGTTTTGCATACACCAAAACGGTTGACTACAACTGTGGATGACACCGAGTTTCCTATTTTCTATCAATCAGCTTTTGAAGACAATAAAAAATTAGAAAACCTTACCAAATGCATATGTTAATATAAGATGTATTTCTTACTTGAAATGAGTTGAATTTCAAGTGTGATTGAATTTAGAATTTCTTCACTATTTATGTTTGCTTATGTTTCATTTTCGTTTTATGCACCTAATCTGATATTTATGCTGCATCCTCTGCAACATATATGTTGCATCCTCTAATATAGTTCAGTTACAATTTACTAAAAAGAATACAAATGCTATGCATGTTGGATACGAGACCATATTAGTACGAGACCATATCTGCTTTAAATACGTAGTCTTAAGTTGAGCTTTGAGTTTATGTATCTCTATCCTAGATGTCTTCTATTTAAATTTTGTACATTATGTTACCCTTTTGTACACTTTTTATCCAAACATATGGTCATTATATGCATTGATATACACATCTGAAGCCTTGGTTCTCTATAATATCATGGCATTCGCACTTGATATTTTGATTCATTTTGCCCGCCTATAGCAAACACAATATATAGGTTGCTCTTTTTTCTCATTTTTGTATTCAGTTCTGTAAGGAAATAGTGAGAATTATTTTTACTTCTTCACGGGATCGAGCTTTCCAATTTATAGGAATCAAGCCCTTCTAAAGATGATAATGATGGTATGTTGTCTGTGTTTTTTCAATTTATGTTGTTCAGCTCAAACATCTTTAATTACTCAATAAATATTTTGTATTTGGCTAATCATGGCCTAATTAAGTTATTGAATTGCTCATTTTCATGCATATTTTATGAAGGTAGCTGACAAAGATTATTTAGATTTAAAACTTAGATGATAACAAAAAATCTTAAATGGATTTAAAAAAAAGAAGCTTATATGCAAATGTATACATGAATGTGGTTGTGTATCAATTAGGAATATAAATAGTTATCCACTTATCCTATGTATCAGTCAAGTAGGACCTTTATCTTTGAACAAATAATGAAATTTTCACCTGACACTGATAGTTTTTTTGCATGTATTATCTGGTAGTTTGATATTAAAAATGCATGAATTAATTGTTTTCCAATTTTAATACAAGTCATCCATCTTGCTCCCATATTTTAGGCGAACCTGACTTAATACAATGCAATGCATTAATATCTTATGTTAGGCGAACCTGACTTAATACAATGCAATGCATTAATATCCTATGTTAGGCGAACCTGACTTAATACAATGCATGAATTAATTGTTTTCCAATTTTAATACAAGTCAAGCATATTTTTGTTATTAATCTATTTTTATTGTTTGTTGCAGGTGGTCTTGGTCGTTTGGATTGCAACCAAGAAGATAGTAGCAATGTCAGAACCTGCGGAAGCGTCAACCCATTCAATTACACAGTCATCCTCTACACAACCCGAAAAAGTTGAGATAAATGCATTAGGTGCTCCTATTTCAAAAAATGCTGGAAAAGTAAGCAGTCGAGTCGGTAAATTGGTACGAATTCATGTGCCGATCTCATATGAAAGTTGGGATAAAGTACCTGAAAAATACAAGATTGACGTTTGGAATGAATTGCTGGTAAGCAAAAACTGATTTGTACCACTTTCAGTTTATATATATATATATATATATATTTGTATGCATGTATGTTATATATATATATATATATGTCTGTATTGCCACATAATTTCTTTTCTTACGTAAACAACTCTTAATTTTACAGACATCTTATGATATAGAGTCGGATTCAAAAGACTTGTTTTTAAAAAAAATGGCCGAGTCATTTAGGAAACACAAGAGCGAATTGAGAACAAACTATTATGACAAACATGATAATGACGAAGATAGGCTGAAAAATTGTCCACTAACAATCGCCCAAGAAGATTGGACCGAGTTTGTGAAAAATGAAGCAAAACCCGGTGCAAGAGAAAGAAGAGAGATAGGCAAAAAAAAACAGATCGCTGTACAACTACTGTCATCATACTGGACGTACAAGTCACGCTGTAGTAGAACACGAAATGGTATGTTTTTTTCATTTTGTAAATATTAGAGATCTGTTAGTATACCAAAATATTTACATACCTGTGCACACACCTCTTAACTACATCCCCCATTACCCCTTAACTACAACTGTGCACTTCTTCAAACACTGTTAACTGGAATAACCAAAACCATAGTTCAACATTTCATATTTCTATCAACTTAAACTGCTGCACCTCAAATCCATAAGCTAAAATCCATCAACAACAGACAATACAACAACCTCACTGACCTGCACATGACCTGCACCACACAATGATACCGCCGGCCTCCTTCATTCTCTACTCTTTTGCCTCTGTCCTCGTTTCAGATCTAACATAGCTAGCCCCTATTAACCTTATGTTAGTGGTGTATGTCTTAAAGTTAATGTTTTGTGCATTATTGCTATATTGTTATGTGATATCGTAGGTTGATTGAAACTGACTTGTCCTGATAATGTTAATGTATGAATGTTAAGTAGTAATCCTATGTTTTGTTTTGCTCTCAAACTCTCTTTGGTTTGATGGGAATGTCTTCGTTACTTGCATTAGGGGAAAATAAACTGTCTTCAAAAGTTAATGGGAGTAATTGGAAGAGTGTGCTGTTGCACTGAGATGTGATGCACAGAGGTATGTTGAAGGCAGCAATTGACATGTTATGTGAAAGTATGGTCGAGTAGTGATGTAGTTGTAGTGGTTGACAGAGGTGGATTGCAATTTGTAGGAAGAGGAGATGGTGGTGTTGCCAAACAGTAGCAGAAGTGTTATGGGGTTGTTGTACCGTAGAGAATGATGTGCAGAAATTTGTATGTAGGCAATTGAGGGTTGTTTGTGGATGGAGGACAGTTTGTAGAAGTGGATGGAGTGGAACTGTTTTTGGCAATATGTTGATATGAACTTGTGTGGTGATGAACAGAGAGATTGTTCAACAGTTTTATGCAATGGGTTTGATGTTTGTTGCTTGTGGCAATTGAGTGTTTGTCTTGGTGGTTCATCGACACTGTTTGATGCAGTTGTAAGAAATAAGAGGATGAACTGTGTTGCTGTGGAGGTGAGGTATTGCAGTGCACACTTTTTGGTAGTGTGCAAGTTGTTTTTGGTAGTGATCAGTAAGGGATTTGGGAGTGGTGATGCACTGTTTTTGCTTTGTATGAAGATGCAGTGAATGTTAAAGGCAGCGGAGGAGTGGGTTAGAAATGCAGTGTTGAGAGTGTGGAGGTGAAGTAATTGTAGATGGGATTTGTTGGCGATTGACAGCAGTAAGGTGATGCTTGAAACTGTAATAGAGGTGAAGTGAGTTGGTTGTAAGGCAGTGCTGGTTTTGTAAGTTTGTGAATGTGCACAGAAATGGTTTGTATAAATGAGGTGAATGGAATGTGGTTATAGGCAGTTTAGTTTAGCAGTGAGTGGAAGTGGAGGGGATGATTGATAGTTTGAAATGTTGATGTTGTTTGGTCCTTGGCAGTTTGGGTGTAGAAGTGGTGGCAGAGGATTTTTTATGAGAGGACAGTTTCAGGTGGGGTGGTGACAGTGGTAGGAGGCTTGAGGAGGGTATAGTAAAGTCGTTTGTTGTTTCAAGTCCACATACCGACGGTTTGAAAGCAAAGTTATGATACATATTGCTACATATTGCTTATATGTTGTTCATGTATTATTGATCATGTCTATATATTTTTTAATTTGACAAGAACAATTTGCTTTTGGTTGGTACTCAACTTTAGAACTCTTTTGTTGTTGTAGGCCGATGCAAATCCGACAAAAGAAATCACACGGCGTCAAGTATGGGAGAAGACTCACACCAAAAAAGACGGTACCATATCAGATTCGGCTTCTACGTACTTCGTAAGTTAAACAGATAATAATTCAGCTATTCCATAAAGTCTTTGTAGTAAATAACATCTTAAGTATTACCATATTTTAGGATAAAATTGCAAAAGCATAGGAATCAATCATCAGTAGTGATGAAGAAGACTTGCCATTGGATGAAGATATTCTATCACAAGTGTTTGGCAAGGATAAAAGAGGTCGGACTCGAAGTATTGGAGCTAAAATATCAAGAACTCAAGTTAAGGCTTGTACTATTGCACGTAAACAACTCAAAAAGGCTCAAGGAGGCACAGAAGACTTGAAAGCTAGAATGGATAATATGGAAGGTACATTGAAGTCATTGGTTGACTTGTTGAAGGGACAATATGCAGGTCAAGGAAGTCATTTACCGGACATATCTTCAAATGAAGGAGGAAGCGGTACACCACGTGGAAGTGTTGGAAGAACGCTGAATATTGACTTGGAAAATTCATTGAATTCATCTGGTTTAGCCAATCAAAAATGCGAAATCCTGAACATTGACCTTGAGGTCATTGCAAAAGCCACCGTCTGTAAGGATTCGACAGCATCCATTATACACGGAAAATCATTACCTCCAACACATGAGAAGTTAGTTGTGGACAATATACTGCTACCAGAAGAGAAAACATGCAAACAAAATCATCCTCTTGCTACGACCTTTGGTGAAGTTGGAATCGGTGGTTATGTGTGTCATCCAAAGACTAATATTCGATATTTATAGACCCATAAACAGGTATGTATGTATTATTATACTTTAGCAATTTTAACTAGGTATGTATACTGCTTGTTTATTTACTAAAACCCTTGCTAATTAGAGCTGTGATGCAATGTCTTTTTTATTTACTAATAAGTACTAGTACAATTTAATTGTCCCTAAAGAAAAGAGAACTAAAAAGATTTACCCTTCTTCACTTTTGCTTTGAAATATGTTTACGTACACTAACATAATTTCTGTTTATTTTCCATTGTTGACTTTCTGCATATTTTCTGTTTATTTTGCAGCTAGGGATTTTGCTTAGGGAGAGAAGCATCTGAAATATCTTTACTTTGCGTATGCACGTGGGCTATTGAGTTTAATATGTTGCCTTCACTTTTATATTAGATTCTACAGTTAGTTTGGAGTTGTCATTGCTTCACTAAGAACTGCAGTCGTTATACTATGATGAAGTATATGCTTGACGAATTCAGAAATCATTTTTTTGTTAATGTTTAGTGTTTACATGAACAATAGATGTTTGCTTGTTTTTCTATGAACTGATGGTTTCACTATGAAGTTGTATTATGAACTTAAAGTTGTAAGTTTGTAATCAAGCACTTGTAGTAGTTGTGTTATAAATTGGGTTTGTCATCTATTGCTGGTTTTGTATTTACGTTATTTATTCCATGTACTATATATATTTCGAAACTGCATGTAGAATGTTCGTGTATCATGAAACTGCATTTAGGAATGAATTTGGGCCGAGGCAAAATATAAATTTGCCACGGTCCAAAACCGTGGCCAAATGAACTTTTGCCACGGCTCAGGGCCGTGGAAAATTTATATTTTGCCACGGCCCAGAGCCGTGGCAAAAGTTCATTTTGCCACGGTTTTGGACCGTGGCAAAATATAAATTTGCCACGGCCCTGAGCCGTGGCAAAATATTTGCCACTGCAGATTTTGCCACGGCTCAGAACCGTGGCTAAACTGTTTAGCCACGGCTCTGAGCCGTGGCAAAATCGCTTTTCTGGTGTAGTGATTCATGTTTGAATTTGAAGTTTAAAATGAATTAAAAAATTAAATATATACTAAAAAAAGTCAACTGTAATTAATTAATGTTGGCTTTCGACGCATCTAATGTGTCGAGTGCGTTTGACACCAACTTGGTTTAATACCAACTCACCAATTTGGTCCATTCATTTAAACGAGGTAAAATGGTGGATCCCACGTCGGACTCGTCTGATGCGTCCAAAATGACGTAAACGTGAACTGGACAAAAATTGTCTGCCAAAAATTCATTGTGTTGCAATGGAAATCCATTTAAAAGGCAAATGGTAATTTTAGTTTTAGGCTTATGTTATTTGCCCCCCGTTTTTGCCTATTTCATCATCCAAGTACAAAGTGAAAATAATATTTCAATGACTATTTTTACTCTTGAATGTTAAAGCATGCAAATACTTGACATAATCTACTTGATTAAGTCTGATTCTTGATTAGTTAATTAGTTGTAACTAATTTTCTGTTTTTCAACTGTGTAAAGCATGTGCATGTGTAGCTCTATATATACATGTCTATGTAACGCATTTTGTGTTATTCTCTTCAAATCTAATACGAGAATCAGTTCAGTAATTTTTCTTTCTTACTTTCAATTATCTCTAAACTTTTATATGGTATCAGAGCAATTTCAAGCCTAACGGCATATCCTGTCTATCATCTGAATCACCTAGCCTAACGAAAAATATGTACAACTTTTATCATCCCCACCAGAACCTCCTCAAATCCCCAAGAACCTCAACCAAGAATCAATCATGGTTGAAACTGAATGTAACGACCCGGAATTTCACTGCTTTAATTTGCGAATATTTAATCAATTTTAAATATTCAAATAAATGGTTTTATAATTAAAATAAAACTCTTTTCAACAATAAAGAATGACGGTGAAATAGTTTTCAAAAATTGGTTTACAAAAATATATAGTTCGATGAAAAACAGAAAATGTGATCAAAAATTATTTTCCGAATTTTCGACGTTTCATCGTATAAAAGTTGTTTGAAATGTTGTACACACTTTCGTATACACACACACATATACTAAGTATATAATATGGTTTAAGAGAATATATTAAGGTTAATAAACTCAATTAAGTTAAGATAATCATCGATGTGACACTTTGGCGACTAAATATTAAAAAAATGAAAAGTGGTCACATCATAGGCAGACAAAAAGGACATGCAAGTACATATAGCACATGGGAATGTTGGAGCATGTAGTGTTAGGAGGGGACAAGAGGGGAGACAAAGGTGAGGTGGCATGATGAGGTGGCGCAAAGTTATGGAGGGATGGTATAAGGGTAGGTTAGTAATTTTGCATATTTCATTTATATAAAAGCATTTCTCTTATTTCTTTCTTCCATTTATCATTTCTTTTTCCCTTTTTTTCCTAAGTCTCTTCTTCATAAAGCTCCAAAACTCTTTAATGGCTTCCTTTAACATTTTAAAGTTTTATATTTTCAAGTTTTAAACTTTTTAAAACTTAGCTTCAAACTCCTTCTTTTCCGTTCAAATTCCTCTATTTTTACCCCAATTGCATTCGGACATAACTTCTTATATACTCCACCAAATTAAAATTTTATTTTCTTCAAACCATGTATATTTCTAGTGGCTACAACTTTGTAGTTTACCACATTTTCTGATTTTGGGGTTAGATGCTCCAAAAATTCATTTTTTGCAAGAGTGTTTTTGAACCTAGATTTTGATGTCCGAAAATACCCCTCAATGTTTTGGCCATAACTTTCTCAAAATTTAACCTTTTTGAGTAATTATTATTTTTAAATGATAGAGGAAAGAATAATATAAAACTTTACCTTTGACCACTTTTCCAAAATCTGAGTGGAAAGGGTCCAAAAGTCGAGCTCAAAATGACCGATTTTCAAGAAGAATTGGATGGTTTGGCCTACGCACACGGGTCGGCCTGTAGACATGGCTCGGCCGGAATAACGGGGTTGTACATCGTTCGGGAAACGTCACTCGGTAGAGAGAAAAATGATGATAGGAACTCAACGCCATCGTTCGGCTAACGTCGCTCGGCTAAAGAAAAGAAGTTAAAGGAGCACAGTACATGTCGCTCGGTAAGGGTGGCTCGGCATTGGGGCATTCGGCATGAATGCCGTAGTCACATGCCACTCGGCCATAAAGGGAAGGCTACGTGGCTCGGTGACTCCTCGACCGTCTTTGAAGGGAAGATTTAGTGGCTCGGCTGTGGGGCGTTCGGCATGGCGCCTTGTTCATTCCGGCTCGGCAAGCATCCATCGGCAAGAGTCACATGGCAAGCCTCGCTCGACAAGAGTCGCTCGGCAACTGCCGTTCGGTATGCCTGGTCGGCATACAAAAGTTGTCTATTGTGGGCTGAGTCATTTTTATTCCTAGGCCTAAGAAGGAAGTCCAACCTATCTTTGCCTATAAATAGAGAGGCAGGGGTGCAGTGAAGGGGGACCTTTTTTCGAGAACTCCAGGGAGACTCTGCCATTTCGAAGACTCATCTATTTACGATCCAAACTTATAATCAAGTCATTCGTGTATGGATTGTATCTGTATTTAATAGTTTGAAGAAGCAATAAAGATTAAACTCAAAGTGGACGTAGGCAGTTAAGCGAACCACCATAATTCTGGTGTTTTTTGTTTCTATAGTTAATTTTGCATACATTCCTCTATTTTAATTTTCTATCTTCATTAATCTCTCTACACAAATCCTTTCTTGTGTGTTAGTGACCAATTTTGGTGCTAACATTTTGGTGCTTTCACCGAGAACCACATTCTCAGGCTGTTCGGATCTCCTTTGTCGCTACTAGATTGAGGAAATCCCCCAAAAAAGATCCGAGTTCATTCACAAGAAGTCCATTGATTCTACTTAGAGTTCCAACCGATAACTCTACAATGGGAAGACCATGTACTAGATCAACCTTCCACAATGCAGATGTCAACGACACCGCTAGCGTCCAACAAGTAGGAGCCAACAATCAACAAGCAAATCTGGGCTCAGGGACCATCACCACCCAAAACCAAACGGAAGCTGTCACCAGGATAGAGTTCAACGAGTTGATGAGAGAACTCATGGAAAGCAGGAGATAGCTTAACGAGCAGATTCAAGCTAACGCCAACCTCATGACTTAGCTTACTCAACAACAGCATCAGAATGCTGGAGGAAGTCCCGCTTCCTACTCCTCGTCCGACAGCTCTGCTTCATCTAATGAACCTCCCAGGCGTAGACGCTGTAGAATTGAAACAACGCAAACAGGTGCAGTGCACCAAGAAAATCGCACTCAAGCTGAAATTTTGTAGTAGGGTTATGGCTTAAGTAGTAGGGTTCGTTAAGTCGTAGGTCGGAGACAGTTAAGTCGTCGGGTTTTCTTAAGTCATGGACGACTTAAGGAGCAGACGACTTAAGGAATTTCCAGCCTATAAATACACGTCCATTTCTTCACTTTTTGGGATCCGGATTTTGAAGCGATGAAGTGCTGCTATTTTGAGAGCTCGAGTTCTACACTTCTTCACTTCTTTTCTCTACTTTGATTTAGTACTTCCTTCCATCCAAGATCGAAGATCCAAGAGCTTAGATTGAAGATCTACATCCATCGAAGAGAGATTTCATCGTTTGAAGCGGATTTGTGATAGATCGAGTTTGATCCTTCGCTGTCCAGATCTGAAGTGGGTTGTTTTTGAGGTGTTTAGGTGATTTGGTGAGTGGTGATTATCTCTCACACGGATCCAAAGGAGTATATCAGATCGTTGGCTTGATTTTGTGTAAAGTAGTGATTTTCATGCATTTTTGTAAACTTAAGTATAGATCCATTGTTCACGATGATTTGACATCCATTTTACTACATGTTAACCTATGCAAGTTCATTCATCAAGATTATAGAGATATTACTCATGTTTTCATGCTTGTTAGACTTTAGACTCTTTATTTAAAAAATTGCCATTATTGTTATAATTGTTCATTAGATCATATTTGAATGCTTGATTACTTGGATTAATGTTTGACTTGATTGATTGCTATGAATTAGATGATTGATGATTTGATTTAGACAAGATGGTCGAAGATGATTCAAAAGCTAAGTGAAAGGCTCTTGAATTGGAAAAGCTGCTCGTGGCATATGTAGCGGATGATGAAGCTCATATGGATAGATTTGATGATGATGATGTTAAGATGAGGCTTTGCTAGGATGTCATGAAGCGAGGCATGATATGAGATAGTCTTGGTCTAATCCAGGCGGGATCATTCCAAGCATGTTGATAACTCGGTGAAATGGTTCGAGTTTGAGGATAATGGTTTGCTCGGGAGGCGCTTGAGCTAGTATGGAAATAGTCGTCGAGGAGGATGACTAGAAGGCTGAGATCTCATCGTTGTTGAAGGTTCTAGCATGCTCAAAGCAAGAGTACGTTGGGCAGATTCGATAGTCCCTGAAGGCTACTGATTGGTAGTCGAGTACTCTGGGCAGATTCGATAGTCCTAGGCACGTGCTACGACGACGCGTGGAGTTATGTCTAGAACCGGGGTTTCCATTAGCCCTTGACGGACGGATGAAAGAATGAGCCGGTCATTCAATTAACGATGATATCGAAGCAATGATAACAGTGATAGCCAGAGTCATGGATGTTTGGTTGTATCGTCATTCGGTCTCAAGAGCGGTATTTTCTGGGTGCTTATCTGATCTTGGTTTAGGCCTTGGGGGTTTGTACTTGGAAAGCATCGCCCTTGACTCGAGTGATAACTGCTTTACTTTAAATTGTATGCTTTGTTATGTTGCTTCTGCTTAGTGTGTGTCTGGGGGCTATCATTGTAGAAAGAGGTGGAGTGGGAGGGTTGGATTCCTATTCCTTTTTCCTTTATGCTCTTTTGGTATGTTGTTAGTTAATTTACCGCTCACTAAGACCGTTGTCTGACTCAAGGCTTTATGTTTTTAACTCTTATTGCCTTGGGTTGTTCGTCCATTTTGGGACGGGCAGACTAGGTAGCAGGTGACAGGTGCTGTTCTTGCTTTCCACGATGCTGATGACGAAGACGAGCTGGAGGATTGCATATTGTTTTCTTACTATATGTACGGGATGTTCCGCTGCTTGTATATTCTCTGAGTGTTATGTAGTGAGGCTTGATGTATTGACTATTCAGATGTTTGTATTCAACTATTATGAAGTTTTATTGAAGAGATTCTATTCTGTGAAGCTTCACTATATATATATATATTCTATTGTATTTTGTCCATGCGCTGTGAGTAATACGATAGATTCTGCTGTTTTAATTTACCTTGACAATCGTCCATGGCTGTCTGGCACACTTTACAGCGCACTATCTCTAGGTTCAGTGCAGGGGTCATGGGCGGTCGTCACATTTGGTATCAGAGCATTGGTTAATCGATTTTACCCAACGCTCGCTGATGTAACTACGTATGAGAGACGTAATTGTATTTTGATGGATGATTACTATATATAATATAGTAGCTTAGAAAAGTTTGAGTCCTTTATGCAGTTGTTTCTCAAGGTGTGCTAATAATTCCTTTTTATAGATATTAAGGATGAGTCGAAGAGGGAGACCAGCTGCTAGGGAAGGCCATGCTGCTGAGGGGACTGCTGATTATGCAGCTATGTTCGAAGCTATGATGACTTCGATCATGAGAAGGATACCAGTTTCGGGGACAGCAGTTGATGTTGGAGTTCAAGTCCAAACTCCAAAACCAGTGGATTTTGCTAAGCTGTGTAAAGATTATACTGCTCTTGGAGGAAAGGTTTTCTTGGGAACAGAGTCAACTATTGAAGTCCAAAGGTGGATAGATGCTTGTAGAAGGATCTTTAGTGATTTGGTAATTGAGGATGCGACTAAGAGGAAGTTAGCATCAAGACAGCTTCAAGGGAGAGCTTCTGATTGGTGGAACTCTATCACCATTGATACTCCGGAGGAAGAAATTACTTGGGAGCAATTCCAAACCAGATTTGAAGTTAAGTTCATTTCTACTGCTCAAAAGTCTGTTCTGTTCAAGAAGTTTGTGGAGCTCAAGCAAAGTGGAAGACCAGTTCTTGAGTATGTTTCTGAGTTTGAAGCTTTGTCCAAGTATGCCCAGTCGTATATTGAATCTGCGTACCAGAAGAATGAGAAGTTTGTGACAGGCTTGGACAGTTATCTTGGGAGGCAGTTGGTGGATCATTTGGACGATTCATTTGAGAAGCTTGTGGAGAAAGCTCTCAGGCACGAGAATCTGTTTCCTAAGGAAGGATCTGTTGTTGCTGTAACCAAGGAAGAGTCTAAACCATAGCAGGGTGGAAACAAGAAGAGGAAGCAGCATCAGCAGAAGGGTAAGGATGGCCAGAAGAAGCCGAAGGGCGAAGTGACCTGTTACAATTGTCAGCAGAAGGGCCATTTCTCTAGGGATTGCAAGAATCCGAAGGTGCCGGTGAAGTGCCACAACTGTGACAAATTGGGGCATGTTAAGAGGAATTGTCCAGAACCGCGGAAGGACAAGCAGATTGTGCAAGCTTATGCTTTGGGAGCTGTTCCATCATCTTCGAAAGCTCCTACTGCTGAAGAGAAAGGAAAGAGTGTAGTGGTTCAAGGTACTCTTTTCCTATGTGGTGTTCCAGTTAGAGTGCTATTTGATACTGGGGCGTCGCATTCTTTTGTTTGTAGTGAACTTGTAGGCCGGTTGGGCTTAGAACCGGATATCGTTGATAGGCCATTGGTTGTGACTAATCCAGTTGGGGGTTCGTCTTGTTTGTGTATGTTATGCCGTGGTCTGATTGTATCGAGTCATGATTGCTCTTTTGTTTGTGATTGTTTTGTTCTGAACTTTGCGGGGTTCGGAATTATTTTGGGTATGGACTGGCTTAGGAAGTATGCGGCAAAGGTTGATTGTGATAGGTTGGAGGTGACAGTCGAGAATGTGGAGGGGCGAAAGATTGTGATACGATGTAAGCATGAAGAAGGCGTCTTCATAAGCTTCATGTATTCGCTGGTTGTTCCACGGGATGGACTGTCATCTGTGTCAATCGCTAATGGATTTGAGGATGTCTTTGTCGAGGTCAAAGGGTTACCGCCGCATAGAGAGATCGAGTTTCGTTTAGATCTAGTTGAGGAAGCCAGACCTGTTGTGATGCCTCTTAGGCGGATGGTGCCTAGGGAACAACAGGAGTTGAAGGTGCAGGTTGATGATCTTTTGCAGAAAGGGTTCATTCGGCGTTGTGTGTCCGAATGGGGTGCACCAGTTGTGTTCGCAACCAAAGCAGATGGATCGTTGAGGTTGTGTGTGGATTATCGTGAGCTGAATAAGGTGACTAAGAAGAACAAGTATCCATTGCCAAGAATAGATGACTTGTTTGATCAGCTTCACGAAGCTAAGGTGTTTTCTCAGATGGATTTGGCAACGGGATTTCACCAGTTGAGAGTGGCTAAGGATAGTGTGCCGAAGACTGCTTTTCGGACACCATCCGGTTTCTTTGAGTGGCTGGTAATGCCGTTTGGATTGACTAATGCGCCAGCATATTTTGTGGATCTTATGAATAGAGTGTTCAGAGATCAGTTGAGCAAGTTCGTACTAGTGTTCGTGGATGATATTCTGATTTATTCCAGAACTGAAGAAGAGCACAAGATGCACTTGCGTATTGTTTTGGAAATCTTACGGAAACATCAGCTGAAGGCTAAGTTTTCGAAGTGTCACTTCTGGAAGAGTGAAGTGAGGTTCTTAGGCCATATTATTTCTGGAAATGGAATAGCGGTTGATTCCGCCAAGGTAGCAGCAATCCAGGATTGGGGTAGACCTAAGAATGCATCTGATGTGAGAAGTTTTCTTGGATTAGCAGGATATTATCGTCGATTTATCAAAGACTTTTCCAAGGTGGCTGCACCATTAACAGGATTGACGAAAAAGAACCAAGTATTCGGATGGGATGATAAGTGTGAGCAAGCTTTCAGAATCCTGAAAGAGCGACTAACAAGTGCTCCTATTTTGACTATTCCAAGTGGGAATGATGAGATGGTGGTTTACACCGACGCTTGTGGTACTGGACTTGGAGCAGTACTGATGCAGAGGGATAAAGTTGTTGCGTATGCAAGTCGACAACTGAAGCCGCATGAAAGGAATTATCCGACTCATGATTTGGAGTTAGCGGCGATTGTATTTGCTCTAAAGATGTGGAGACATTATCTATTGGGAGTTCGATTCGAGTTGTTTACAGATCATAAGTCATTGAAGTATCTTTTCTCCCAAAAGGATTTGAATCTTCGGCAGCAACGATGGCTAGAGTTTTTAGCATCATATGATTTTGGTATAGATTATACTCCGGGAAAGGGTAACGCAGTGGCAGATGCGTTAAGTCGAAGACATGCAGGATTGGGAGCCATGTTTTCAGAATGGAAGAATCTCGAGTACTTAGCTGGATTTGACTTTAGGCCCAGATGTGAATTGGAACCTGAGATGTTGGCAAACTTATCGATAAGACCGACTCTTGTGGAAAGAATTGGCGAGAGCCAAAAGCGAGACGATAAGCTTGTCAAGATTATCCATGATTTGGAATCTAGATTGGACCCAGAAAAGGATAAAGGATTCGAGGTCGATCGAGAAGGTTGGCTTTGGAAGCAAGGACGACTAGTTGTTCCCGATATAGATGAATTGAGAAGTGAAGTTCTAAAGGAAAGTCATCACTCGAAGCTGACAATTCATCCAGGTGGAAATAAGATGTATCGGGATATGAAGAGAACCTATCACTGGGAAGGTATGAAGAAGGATGTTGGAAATTTTATTTCCAAGTGCATGAACTGCCAGTTGGTAAAAGCTGAACAGAAGAAGCCAAGTGGACTGCTTCAGCCATTAGAAGTTCCTACATGGAAGTGGGAGCAAGTATCGATGGATTTTATCGATGGGTTACCTAGAACCAGAATGGGAAATGAAGGGATTTGGGTCATCGTAGATCGTTTGACTAAGAGTGCAAGATTTATTCCTGTTCGATCGACTAGGACTGCATCAAAGTTGGCTGAGCTGTATGTTAAGTGGATAGTTCGATTCCATGGTATTCCAAAGAGTATAGTGAGCGATCGAGACCCATTGTTCACTAGTGGATTTTGGAAGAGCTTCCAGGAAGTTTTGGGAACCGAGTTGTGTTTGAGTACATCTTATCACCCCCAAACAGATGGTCAGACCGAGAGAGTCAACCGAGTTTTGGAAGATCTCCTTAGAGCATGTGTTTTGGATTTTGGAGGATCATGGGAAGATCATCTTCATTTGGTGGAATTTTCGTATAATAACAGTTACCAGTCAAGCATTGGTATGGCACCGTATGAGGCATTGTATGGAAGACCGTGTAACTCTCCGACATGTTGGTTAGAGACAGGAGAAAAGCTGATACTTGGGCCAGAGATGATTCGACAGACTTCGGATTGCATAGAGATCATTCGGCAACGAATGAAGACAGCCCAAGACCGACAGAAAAGTTATCCCGATAAGCGTCGTAAGGATTTGGAATTCGACGTAGGTGATATGGTTTTTGTGAAGATTTCTCCACTGAAGAATGTTATTCGATTCGGGAAGAAAGGAAAATTGACTCCGAGATTTGTTGGACCATTCCCGATCATCGAGCGAATTGGAAAGCTCGCCTACAGATTGGAGTTACCAGAGAAGATGTCGGGTGTGCACAATGTTTTTCATGTATCGTATCTACGGAAGTATGTGCACGACTCGAATACAGTGGTTTCTGTTGATAGCTGTGAAGATTTTGAGGTAGATCCAGTTGTTGAGAGACCTCGTAGGCCGCTTCGTGTTGTGGAAACTGACACGAAACAGCTTAGGAGGAAGGTAGTTAGGTTGCTCAAGGTACAATGGAGTGATGATGTTAACGACTGTACATGGGAGGTGGAAGAGAGGATGAAGGCAGCTCATCCTAAACTCTTCAAGGTATGGCCATAAGGTGTCGTGGCATCTCCCGACATTGTAACTTGTTCTAGTTCTAGAATTCTGCATGCTAGGCTAGAATTGGACGCATGGTTTGTTGATTGCTATGGATGGTAGGCATGCAGAATAGTTTTTGATTGCTTGTGTCTGCTTGGAATTTCGGGGGCGAAATTCCTAAGGGGGAGAGAATGTAACGACCCGTATTTTTACGGATCGAAACATCGTAAAACTGTTGTCATTAGATTGATGGTATTGTTAAGTCATTCGTAGAGTAAGTCGTGTGGTAGTTAGGTCGTGATGGGACTTAGGTCATAAAGGAAGTTAGGTCGTGGAGCGACTTAAGGGGTTTACCGACCTATAGGATTTGACCGACCTAAGGAAGTTGGCGACTTAGGAGTTAACGAGTTAAGTTAGTTAGCGACTTAAGGATATAGTAGTTAGCGAGTTAACGACCTAAGTAATTGGCGACTTAAGGGAAGCGGCGACTTAAGAGTTAGTGACTCAGGGGAGTTAACGACCTATGGGGTTAAGCGGGTTAATGACTTAAGAATTATGGGATAAGTCGTTGAAGTTTAGGTCGTAAGACCCTATGTGTGTAGTTAAGTCGTGGACGAGTTAAGGTGTTAGGTCGTTGAGTTGCTATGGCGTGTTTAGTTAGGTCGTTAGACGACCTAAGAGTGTTAGGTCGTGAGTCGTTAAGTCGCATCTCTGTTGAGTCGTAAGTTGTTAAGTCGTCTAAATGACTTAAGGAGTAACGCGCATGTGTGTTAGGTCGCGACTGTTGATAAGTCGTTAGGTCGCGCATATGTGTTAAGTCGCGCAAGGTTAAGTCGTAGGATTGTTGAGTCGTTGAGTCCTGGTTCGCGCGCGCATGTGTTATGGCTTAAGTAGTAGGGTTCGTTAAGTCGTAGGTCGGAGATAGTTAAGTCGTAGGGTTTTCTTAAGTCGTGGACGACTTAAGGAGCAGACGACTTAAGGAATTTCCAGCCTATAAATACACGTCCATTTCTTCACTTTTTGGGATCCGGATTTTGAAGCGACGAAGTGCTGCTATTTTGAGAGCTCGAGTTCTACACTTCTTCACTTCTTTTCTCCACTTTGATTTAGTACTTCCTTCCATCCAAGATCGAAGATCCAAGAGCTTAGATTGAAGATCTACATCCATCAAAGAGAGATTTCATCGTTTGAAGCGGATTTGTGATAGATCGAGTTTGATCCTTCGCTGTCCAGATCTGAAGTGGGTTGTTTTTGAGGTGTTTAGGTGGTTTGGTGAGTGGTGATTATCTCTCACACGGATCCAAAGGAGTATATCGGATCGTTGGTTTGATTTTGTGTAAAGTAGTGATTTTCATGCATTTTTGTAAACTTAAGTATAGATCCATTGTTCATGATGATTTGACATCCATTTTACTACATGTTAACCTATGCAAGTTCATTCATTAGAGATATTACTCATGTTTTCATGCTTGTTAGACTTTAGACTCTTTATTTAAAAAATTGCCATTATTGTTATAATTGTTCATTAGATCATATTTGAATGCTTGATTACTTGGATTAATGTTTGACTTGATTGATTGCTATGAATTAGATGATTGATGATTTGATTTAGACAAGATGGTTGAAGATGATTCAAAAACTAAGTGAAAGGCTCTTGAATTGGGAAAGCTGCTCGTGGCATATGTAGCGGATGATGAAGCTCATATGGATAGATTTGATGATGATGATGTTAAGATGAGGCTTTGCTAGGATGTGATGAAGCGAGGCATGATATGAGATAGTCTTGGTCTAATCCAGGCGGGATCATTCCAAGCATGTTGATAACTCGGTGAAATGGTTCGAGTTTGAGGATAATGGTTTGCTCGAGAGGCGCTTGAGCTAGTATGGAAATAGTCGTCGAGGAGGATGACTAGAAGGCTGAGATCTCATCGTTGTTGAAGGTTCTAGCATGCTCAAAGCAAGAGTACGTTGGGCAGATTCGATAGTCCCTGAAGGCTACTGATTGGTAGTCGAGTACTCTGGGCAGATTCGATAGTCCTAGGCACGTGCTGCGACGACGCGTGGAGTTATGTCTAGAACCGGGGTTTCCATTAGCCCTTGACGGACGGATGAAAGAATGAGCCGGTCATTCAATTAACGATGATATCGAAGCAATGATAACAGTGATAGCCAGAGTCATGGATGTTTGGTTGTATCGTCATTCGGTCTCAAGAGCGGTATTTTCTGGGTGCTTATCTGATCTTGGTTTAGGCCTTGGGGGTTTGTACTTGGAAAGCATCGCCCTTGACTCGAGTGATAACTGCTTTACTTTAAATTGTATGCTTTGCTATGTTGCTTCTGCTTAGTGTGTGTCTGGGGGCTATCACTGTAGAAAGAGGTGGAGTGGGAGGGTTGGATTCCTATTCCTTTTTCCTTTATGCTCTTTTGGTATGTTGTTAGTTAATTTACCGCTCACTAAGACTGTTGTCTGACTCAAGGCTTTATGTTTTTAACTCTTATTGCCTTGGGCTATTCGTCCATTTTGGGACGGGCAGACTAGGTAGCAGGTGACAGGTGTTGTTCTTGCTTTCCACGATGCTGATGACGAAGACGAGCTGGAGGATTGCATATTGTTTTCTTACTATATGTACTGGATGTTCCGCTGCTTGTATATTCTCTGAGTGTTATGTAGTGAGGCTTGATGTATTGACTATTCAGATGTTTGTATTCAACTATTATGAAGTTTTATTGATGAGATTCTATTATGTGAAGCTTCACTATATATATATTCTATTGTATTTTGTCCATGTGCTGTGAGTAATACGATAGATTCTGCTGTTTTAATTTACCTTGATAATCGTCCATGGCTGTCTGGCACACTTTACAGCGCACTATCTCTAGGTTCAGTGCAGGGGTCATGGGCGGTCGTCACACCATTCTTTTGCCCTCTTTGCGGGCTACATCCTTCAGCGCTTCAACTTTGGAGAGCTCCTCATCAAGCTTTGCTTTTAAGAGTCATGTGGAGACAATCTCGTCACAATATCGCTGTGACTCTTCTTGGGCTGCAGTTTTTTCTTCTTTTTCTTTAAGGAGTAGCTCCTCCAATTCTTTAACTCGCTGAGCGAGAGCATTCTTTTCTTTTTGGATGGAATCCTTCTCTAAGGCAAAAGCGCCACAACATTGAACCGCCTCGTCAATTTCCTTTTTGTGTGCCACTTCTAGACGATCAACTGCTTCGGCTGTGTCTTTTGCGATTTTTTGAGCAGCTTCAAGCTGAGATTTATACGAGGAAAGCTCTTCATCCTGTGCTTTGATAATGTCTTTGTCGTGGATAGCTTCGAGTTTCAAGCGATCGATTTCATGATGACGTTCCACCGAAACTTCTGAAACTTTTTCCACCAAGTGAACGAATGCGTCGTGCTGGACGTAGACATCGTTATTACAAGCTATGGCACTTTGTTTAACATGCCCCGGGATATGATGGATCGCCGGAAGAAATTTTAGTCCATCAAAGCATATTTTTGGAAATGTGGTTTTAAGCTCAGCTAGCTTTTCTGCTATCGAAGGATCATGTGCAGGGCTGGAGGAAGTTTGTTCTGAAACTTTTTCCACCAAGTGAACGAATGCGTCGTGCTGGACGTAGACATCGTTATTACAAGCTATGGCACTTTGTTTAACATGCCCCGGGATATGATGGATCGCCGGAAGAAATTTTAGTCCATCAAAGCATATTTTTGGAAATGTGGTTTTAAGCTCAGCTAGCTTTTCTGCTATCGAAGGATCATGTGCAGGGCTGGAGGAAGTTTGTTTAGTCGAAACTATAGATTTTTTGTGAAGCTCACGGGACTGCCTAGTGCTTGATGAGTCGAAAACTTTCGAAGTGACTCATTGGAAATTATGACTTTGATCTCCCGGTCCTCTACGGGAGTAGCACGAATGGCCTCGACGGCCTTAGAATACCTCGCACCTTCGGGACGTGGGCTTATGCCTGCAAAAGATCGAAGGAAGTTTAGAAAAAATGCACTTCATGCCTCAGGTAAATAACGAATCCGGAAATGGAACTTACTCCCTTCCAACCATCTTCTCGCAAATCCAGGGGGCAGCGCACGTAGAACCACTCCTTCTTATATTGGGAAAATTAACTCCATGCCCCCGTTAGGATCTGACACTTAGAGTGCGACTCGAGGATTATGAAAGAGGGGCTGTCAGATCGCCTTTTGAACCGATAAATGTAGCGAATATCCTCAAGAGTGGGGAGCCTGGATAAGATGCTCATAAAGAGAATGCAAGTGCCATGGATAAATGCGTGACTGTTAGGGTGAAGCTGTGCCGTAGCGATCCCGATGTATTGTAGCACCTCTCGAAGAAATGAATTGAACGGTGGCACACTCCCGACCCAGCACATAAATTTGCTACAAGTTGTATATCCAGCTGGGGGCAGGTGGGGACGATCTTGTCCCGATGGGATTAATACGTCGTCAAAAGGGATGCTGTGGATTGAATATAGCCGGCGAAGGATTATTTCATTGATTCTTGAAACTTGAGAATCGGTTGGGTTGTCCAGGATGATTGCTCCATCTATAGCATCGGGTGTTGGGCCAATAATTACAGCGGATGGATCCAGAATACCCTGCGTGGAGGTCGTCGGTGGGTCCGAAGTACCTACTACCTCCCGCTTATCGGAAACTGTAGCAGAGCTCGACTTTCTGGACATCTTTAAAGAGCAATGAATGTTGAAAAAGTCCTGTTTGAACTATACTTGAAAGACAATCGATGTTAGAAATAACGACAAAAATATTCCCTCCATGTGGTGTGTGGACTAGTGCAATCGTTCAGACATGAGTATAAAAGAATTAAAGCTTTATAAAAACTGATGGAGTGTGGTTGAGCGCTAATCTATTGTCTTCGAAGACCGTCATCGCTGACCGTCCCTGAGGGCTTGTCCTATGATCGGTAGTAGGGATCCTGGAATTGGGCATTGACATCATACGTTGAAGGCTGTTATTTACTTTGGCTAAGTTGAATACATGTTTACATTTTGTTAAAACCGTGAAGTTGTTAGTCCAAATCGGCTATATATGCTCATGTGCTTAAGTTCTCACCATTGTTCGTTGTTCTAAGGTTAGGCGTGGGAGTATGCAATCTTGACATATGCTGTGTTCAAGTGGAGATGGTCTCGAATTATCAATGCTGAACCCAAGGACTAAGGCCGATCGTATCTCTAAGCCCACATACCGAACGGCTTATCTACAAGCTACCGAGCGGCCTCCCTACCGAACCTCTATCCTTAACAACCGAATGGCCCCACTCTAACTTTGACCGACCCATTTTCCTAATTCCTTACCGTCCTGTGCTCTCCCTCAGGGCCGAACGACATTCTGGACTAGAGACACCGACCCACTCGCCCACCTCCATCTCACATCCTCAAATCACTTAAACACTATCCTAGGTACCCACCGAACGACACTCTCATTCGTACACTACCCCCACTAGAGACCTAGCGGCTAGAAGGCTTTGACCTAACCTATTGACTCGGTATTGGTGCTTAACTTACACTTTGTAAACTTACTAACTCCTGCTGACCAACTTCTACTTCCTTCTCCCTCGTTCCCTATTAGCCGAGCTACATCGTACCAGATCAGCGAACCAACTCTACTTCAATAACCTAACAACCACACTCCCAAACTCGGTGGCCCAACAGGAGCCTACGTCCTAGAGACCACCGACATCCTTTTCCTTTCTCCTCTCCATCTCACCGGCCTCAAAATCAGTCAAAACTGTATCGAGTTCTAACCCTAAGGCATGTTTTAACCTCAGATTCATCTTCCTCATCTACACGACTCCCATCGTCCGTAATCTGAAGAAAATTCGTGAATTCGAATCTCGTACAAAACCCCTAATTTGGGAAAGTCGATTGAGTGAGAAATTCATACCTAAGAGAATGAATCGAAGCTTAGGGAACTGCTTGATTTGGGATTGAAATTCGTTTAGACTCGTTATCGAGGGAAGTTATGGAGCAAACGTACGGGATCCAGGAAGAGAGAGGAAGATTGAGGAGGTAGCAGAAGTTCGAGGGAAGGCAAGTTAAAAAGTCCTGTAGAGTTGAAATGAAAGTAAAGGGAAGAAGAGGAGAAGTGTTGGCTTTTATATGGAGAAGGGGAGGTGAACAGGCATTAGCCAGTGGACCCGGTCAAAGTATCTCACTAGGTCGGTGAACAATCACACCGAGCGATAATGAGTATGCCGAATGAGTGGTCTGACGTGTGTACGTCAACCGAACCGCACCAAAGATGATAGCGCAATGGAGAATCAGATCCCACCTGATAGTATAAGAAGAGTGGGGGGCATGGATTGCTTATGGTTCAAAGCGCATCATGATGACTCTCATAATATGCTTTGGGGGGCAAATGTTACCTGGACGCTTGGCCCGGCTACAAGATACTGGTTATAGAAGTCAATTTGGATGGTTCGGCCTACGCACACAGGTCGGCCTGTAGACATGGCTCGGCCGAAGTAAAGGGGTTGTACATCGTTCGGCCAACGTCACTCGGTAGAGAGAAAAATGATGATAGGAACTCAACGCCATCGTTCGGCTAACACCGCTCGGCTAAAGGAAAGAAGTTAAAGGAGCACAGTACATGTCGCTCAGCAAGGGTGGCTCGGCATTGGGGTGTTCGGCATGAATGCCTTAGTCACATGCCGCTTGGCCATAAAGGGAAGGCTACGTGGCTCGGTGACTCCTCGATCGGCCTTGAAGGGAAGATTTAGTGGCTCGGCTGTGGGGCGTTCGGCATGGCGCCTTGTTCATTCCAGCAAGGCCAGCATCCATCGGCAAGAGTCACATTGCAAGCACCGTTCGGCAAGGCCTCACTCAGCAAGAGTCGCTCGGCAACTGCCGTTCGGTATGCCTGGTTTTCTATACAGAAGTTGTCTATTGTGGGCTGAGTCATTTTTATTCCTAGGCTTGAGAAGGAAGTCCAGCCTATCTTCGCCTATAAATAGAGAGGCATGGATGCAGTGAAGGGGGACCTTTTTTCGAGAACTCCAGGGAGACTCTGTCATTTCGAAGACTCATCTATTTACGATCCAAACTTGTAATCAAGTCGTTAGTGTATGGATTGTATCTGTATTCAATAGTTCGAAGAAGCAATAAAGATTAAACTCAAAGTGGATGTAGGCAGTTACGCCGAACCACTATAATTCTGGTGTTTTTTGTTTCTGCAGTTAATTTTGCATACATTCCTCTATTTTAATTTTCTATCTTCATTAATCTCTCTACACAAATCCTTCCTTGGTTGTTAGTGACCAATTTTGGTGCTAACATAATTAATTAAAGGTTAAAAATGTTGAATAATTATAATTAAGTGAAGATTAGTTATTAATTAATTATCTTTTAAAGTAAAGATTTATTTTAATTAATTATTATTTAAGTTAATTAAGTATTAATTAAGTACGGGTTAAGTAAATTTTTTATGTTTAATTTATCATTAATTAAATATAGGATTAATTATTAATTAATTATTATTCAAGGGTTTAATTATTTGATTAAAGATTTAATTTATAATAAATTATTTATTAAAGGTTTAATTTATTATTATGTTTAATTAAATATTAATTAATTAATTAATTGAGATTAATTAACATTTAATTATTAATAAAGGTTTTATTAATTATTTAACAATTAATAAGGATTAATTTGGGTTTAATTAATAGTTAATTATTGTTTAATTAAATTAAGTTAAGATTCAATTAAAATTAATTATGATTTAAATAAGGATTTAAATTTTAATTAATTATTTTTAAAATGGTTTAAAAGTTTTAAATCCTTTGGTTTTCAAAAGTAAAATTATTCAAAGGTACTTATTTTCTTTGAATACAAGTGATTCAAGTGTTGATACCATTAAGAAACCATATAACTGTGAATAAGTTAAAATGTAGATTGTTGGGTTGTTTGGATATGTGTTAGCAGAATAAATCCATGTTTTGCTATAATTGATTGTTTATTTGTTTGGTTATGTGGACATGTATTTGCAGAATAAATCCCCTTTCTGCTATAAATTGATTGTTTGTTGGTTTGTTTGTGTGGACATGTGTTAGTAGAATAAATCCCCGTTCTGCTATGAATTGGTTGAATTCTTTGGACATTTGTTTAGCGGGACAAATCACCACCCTGCTATTATGTTATTTGGATATGTATATGATAGTTAGTTCATATTGACATGATATTCCTTGATTTGGATATGAGTTGTATTTACATATATGCTGACCTATGTAAATAACTATTAAGTGAATTGAAATTTAAACTGAATGGTAACTTATATTAGCACCATTGGCATTGCTAAGCCTCTTTTCGAATTACTAAAGTATGTTTTTGAATTAACTATAATTCTTTAATCAATTTGGGTTTAAAGGTTATAAATGATTTTTAAATTTTATTATTATTTTATAAAGTTATTTTTACATAATATCTTTTTTTTAAAAGGGGTTTATTAAATAAAAGGTTTTAGCTAAAGTGATTTACAAATGATATCTTGAAAATGATATTTTATAAAGGAGATTCTATAAAGGAGATTCTATAAAGGAATTATGAAGGAGGATTTTTAAATAGTTTTAAAAATAGAAAGAGATTTTATAAATAAATTTAGATATTTTTGAAGGAATTTTTAAATCTAGTTTGAAAACTTTTAAAGGGCTTGAAATGTGAAGGGAACTTATAAAAAGAATTTTTATAAGGGATACGTAAATGTGTTTTATAGGAGGTGATGTTTTTGAAAGGGAATTGTTTGGCCATTTAATATAGAATTTTGGGGAAAGGGAATTTCCATAATGTTTTGGTAAATACTTATATTGTTTTTTTCAAGTATCAAGGAATGTTAAGGGTTTGGGAAAGTATTTTGGAAGGAACTTTTGGTCAAGTTTATAAGTGTTTTTATTAATAAAAGATTAATTAATAAAGGCTTGGTACATCTCATATGGAGTTGAATCAACGTTGAATGATTGCCTATTTGATAGTTAAATAACCGACTGTCAAAATCTGGACCTAAACGTAACTTTGGAAATATATAGGAGAAACACGTGAGTTATATGGCACAGTCATACCCAAGGATCATGTACCATGCGTATAAACCTCGTTTCGTTCTTCTAGGATAAATGATAAGGAAATTCGTCCACAATCAGTTAGGAGGTGAACTCCGCTCTTATCTTTATCTGTTTATTTCCTAAAGAATCGTGGCTGAGTCCATCGAAAATTATAGAAAGTTGTTTCGAAGAGACCGGGATCGAATATTTCACTTCGATCCAACTTAATCATTTCGAAATAAAGATATCTTGAAGCAAGGGATCGAAGACGGAGCTATTGAAGTGCAAAGGCTGCTTGCTACTAATCCTAAGGGTGATTCCAAAATGGTTGTAGTAGAAGTAGTGCCTTCAGTTTGTCCTTATCCTGGAAAACTTGTATGGATGAATGCTAGCATTGCATTGATGCTTGGAGGGCAGTGTTAGCATTCCAAGTGGGATTGCTAAAACGTACCCTCAAGCCTCATTAACCGGGAATGACTAAAGTCAGAGGAGATGCAGCAAGGCTATGTGGGTCGCACCCATTAGGGTATGTTGTCACCCTTCTAGATACATCTACGTATTTATGAATTGGTTGTGCATGAGATCTCTATATAAAGGGTTGCAAAGCAATCAGGGTGATGACATATTTGGTACTATCCAGTAAGGGGTAGACCAGTCTTGTGTTAGCAGGGGATCCCGGCAAGGTCCTCGGTACATTTTCTAGACGTGTACCATGATAGGTGGCACCCCGATGCCTTGTCAGAGTATGGAATCCATTCTCCAATAAGCGTTGTACGGTTTTGATTGTGTCCAACTATGTTGAAATGTGAGATGCAAGCATTTCAGCTATTTTCATATTTTACTTTGACCTTTAGACATTATTATAATATCAGTGGATTTTCTATAAAAAGTGTTTTGGTTATCGTAAGGTAAAAATCCATCCGTGTTTATGTGCGGCGTGGTCTTATGAGGCACCTTTGATTTTAAAAGGGTTTTAAAACATAACAATTCAATTGTTTGAGTTTACTCATACCAGACCCATGAATGACTCGGAGTTTTATTTTCTTTGCCTAAAATTCTTACGTGCTCAAATTTTTATGGGCAGCCAAGTAGTTCAGGTTTTTCCCATGGATGCATTTTGGAGGAGCTTGGAGCAGGAGGCTTCATCGATAACTACTTATTGTCTTGTTTTCGCTGTATTATATTTATATATATATCTTGTATTAGTTAGGTAGGGACATGCTGTTATAACTGTCCTAGGGTAGAATTTGTATTTGTATGACTCTGATGTATCATTTTTGAAATGACTTTGTAAAATATTACGTTGATTAATATATGTTATTCCGTTGCGTTGTGAGATTCTATTATTGTTTAGTTTCTTCTATCTTCTATCTCCTTTCTTTCGCCTAACAATCTATCTTTCCGACACTTAGTTGTTCGGCACGTGAATACTGTGGATGTATTAGCGTCGACTTCTGAGGTTCAAAAAGGCGGGACGTTACACTGAAGCTTCCAATAGCTCCTCCAATGCATCAGATCAGGACATTGGTCAAAGATCCACTCTTCTAAACTAAACCAACCACGAAACCCTAGAAAACTCACTCAAAACAATTATCAACCCCCAAATAACCCTTATCACCATCCAACTCGATGAAAACAATTACCTACTATGGAAATTTCAAGTGGAGACTGCCATAAAGGTGTATGGTCTTCAAAATTTCATTCATGCTACATCTCTAATTCCTCTAAGATTTATTACAGATCCAGAAGGAAAGCTCATCAACACTCAAGATTTCACAACATATCAAAGACAAGATCATCTCCTATCTTTATGGCTGTTATCCTTCATCAATCCGAATCTCCTACCTCAACTAGTAGGTTACAACTCATCACATGAAATATGGGTAAATATTCAGCAAGCTTTCAATTCACAATCTGCAGCAAAGATAATGTACTATAAGAGGCAAATGCATGACATGAAGAAGAACAACATGTCAATGAGAGATTACTTAACAAAAGACAATATGCAATACATTAGGTGCAGCCAAACACCCCATATCAGAAACTGAGCAAGTCTTGACGATCTTGAATGGTATGAAGCAGTTGTTGCAGTGATTTCATCTTAAGAAGTAACACCATCCCTCTAACATGTCCACTCCACATTATTGTCGGTTGAAGGAAGACGGGAACAAAAGGCCGTGACAACATCCTATCTATCCATTAACTACCTCTCAAACTCCAAGAATCAAGGCAACAAATCCAAAAACAGCGTAAACAATGAAAGAGGACATTTCACAAATAGAATAAAGGGACATTATTCAAGAGGAAGAGGAAGATATGACAAATGGAGTAATAATAATACAAGGCCTAGATGTTAAATTTGTGAAAAGATTGGTCACATTGCAATAAGATGTTATTTCAGATTTGATGCTCAATTTTTTGTCCCTCAACTACCCAACACATCCAAGAAACAATGCCATTAATGCCCACTTAACTCAACTTAATCAAGAAGAAGAATTAATCAAGGAGTAAATCTTGTAGCATATCAAGAATGCACAAAATCAGAAGGCATTGCTAATGAAAGATGGTATCCAATTTCAGGAGCTACAAATCATGTGACTAACAACCTTCAGAATCTAAATCTAGGCAATAGTGAATAAAGAGGTAAAAATTCTATGCGTGTTGGGAATGGAACCTCACTCAACATTACTCCTATTGGCAATACTAGCATTATTCCTTAAAAAAATAGAAAATATTCGGGCTTACCTAAATCCTTTATAGAGAACTTATGACCAAGATGTTGAATAATCTTGGCTATTTCAATATTGTCATTCCTAGTGATAATGAAGTCATCAACATATACATGTATATAAATAATAGCGGTTTCAATAATTTTGGTTAATACCGAGTTGTCAGATTTTTTTGCTACATAGCCAGGTTCACTGAGAGTGTGTTTGAGTTTCTCAAACCATACTCTAGGGGCTTGATTCAATTCATATATAGCTTTATTCAATTTGCACACCATTTCACTTCTTTTTCCTTGCCCAAATCCTTCAGGCTTAGTCATATAAACTTCCTCTATTAGATCCCCATTCAGGAAAGCATTATTCACATCTAATTGATTTAGTTTCTAGTTTCTATATAGTGCTATGGTGTGTATTATTCTGATAGAGGTAGGAAGCACCAAGAAACTCAAACACAGTATAACACTATATAGAAACTAGAAACTGAAGCAATTAGATGTGAATAATGCTTTCCTGAATGATGATTTAATGGAGGAAGTCTATATGACTCAGCCTGAAGAATTTGAGTAAGGAAAAAGAAGTGAAATGGTGTGAAAATTGAATAAAGCTATATATGGATTGAAGCCAGCCCCTAGATTATGGTTTGAGAAACTCAAACACACTCTCACTGAACTTGGCTATGCAACAACAAAATCTAACAACTCGATATTCACTAAAATTACTGAACCACTACTACTTATATACTTGTATATGTTGTTATCACTGGGAATGACAATACTGAAATAGCCAAGATTACTCAACATCTTTATTATAAGTTCTATATAAAGGATTTAGGTGAGCCCAAATACATTTTGGGAATTGAAGTGTATTAAGGAAGAATAATGGGACTAAAATATACTTAAGCCAAAAGAAGAACATAAAAGAAATTCTATACAAAGCAAAAATGGACAATGCTAAATCCCTGCCTACACCTACGGTAAGCAACCTACACCTCTCAAAGGATGTTAGAGATCCAATTGACAACTCATAACGATAGAAATTTCCTTTAGTATAAACAAGGTATCACAGTTTATGCAAAAACTATTCACCGAGCATTGTAAAGCCATCAAAAAAATATTGAGATATCTAAATGGAACTCTGGACTGCTGTCTGAAAATTAGTGTAAGCAGATCCCTCAACTTGCAGGCCTATGTAGATGCTGATTGGGCCATTGATATAGATGACGGAAGATCAACTTCAAGCTTCTGCATATTCTTAGAAGATAATCTGATTTCATGGAGCTCAAAGAAACAAGCAACAATATCTAGATCATCTACTGAAGCTGAGTATAGGAGCATTGCCTCCATTACTACTGAACTAATGTGGATTCAATCTCTGCTGACTAAATTAAGAGTGGAACTAGTAAATAGGCCTGTCATCTGGTGTGATAATATGAGTGTTGTTGCCTTGTCATCTAACCTTATTCTTCACTTAAGAACAAAGCACATGAACTAGACATATATTTTGTCAGAGAACAAATTGCAAGAGGAAAGCTATGTATCAATCATGTGCCAGCTACACACCAAAAGACAGACATACTAACAAAGCCTTTGAGTCAACAATATTTCACAAAATTAAGAAGTGTTCTAATCGTGTGCACTACTAAAGGTAGTGAAAAAGGCAAAGGCAAAGTAATGATGATGAAAAAAGAAGGATAAAAGAAGTAAAATTGAGGGGAGTTAAGGAGCATAAGAGAGCCAGTGAAGAGGTAGAGAAGTCTAAATTGAAGGGGAATGTTAAAGCATGCAAATACTTAGCCTAAAATCGATTAAGTTAGATTCATGATTAGTTAATTAACTATAACTAATTTTCCGTTTCCAGCATTTAAAGCATGTGCATGTGTATCTCTATATATACAAGCCTATGTAACACATTTTGTATTATTCTCTTCAAACCTAATACAAGAATTAGTTCAGTATTTTTGCTTTCTAACTTTCAGTTATCTCTAGACTCTTACATTGAAGGAATCAATTTTGCATAGTATGCTAAAAACAAAATTATCCCAATTTATTTTGGAAAAACAAAATAAAAATCAATATTGAAGATATAAATTAACTAAATATGAAAAATATATTTTTGAGCAAGAATGTTCGTATTTTGGTAATAATTGATATCTTATTGTAAGATTTCAAAGCAAAAAAGTACAGAAATCCATTAAATAACCGAGATATACCTATGTAAGTAGCACAAGAGGCAAATACATCCCTAGCGTAGAAAACTAAGAGGCGGGGTGATGCTTAGACATGGAGAAAAACGTCGTCAATGAGAAATAAATTTTGCAACAAAACTAAACCCTACATTCTAAACTTAAGTTAAAACAAATAAAATCACAAAAATAATTGTCACTACAACATAAACTGTTTATACTATCTCTAACTATTTTAGCATAATTCTACTATATTTGCCTCCCCACATCATAAACCATAATAAAATATTATATAAAACAAAATTGACCACTCCAAAACAGACAATATTATTAAGCAATTACCTATCACCACACATATATATAAGCAATAAACATGGCATGTCTAATATACATATCTAATATCAAAACAAATAACATATACATTTCGTATATCATAAAGTGAAGTCCAATATCTAGTCCAACATATCCCAATAATACACAAATATACACATAGCCAACATCAAGTTCAATAGCCCGTATAAATAATTACATCAAGTCCACATGTCCCAGATAATAACTTAATTATGAAGGTTCACTTCCCTTTGCACCACGTTGCCGCTGCATGAACTCCTTCATCATCCTCACCTCCTTTTGGATTCCTGATTTGGCTCTGAAATTGTTAAATCGTAGTTTCATGGGCATTTAACTCATTCAAAAGCCTCATTCTCTCATCTAATTTGGCAGACTTCATACTGAAGGAATTATCCATGTACGGTTGTGTATATAGTTAAAGTATTGTTCAGTCATCTATACAATTAAGTAAAATTTAACTAATTAACACAAAATAGGTTTAATTAATTTTTTATAATTATCATAGGATCATTGCTAAAGCTTACATGTCCTTCTCGTATTCGAGCTCGTACATTCGAATCGATGAGATCTCCAAAGAAATGTTTCGCTTCATCCTAACATACCTCATTCTTATTATTTTGTAATTCGGCTATCTCTGTTGTTGCAAATATTTTATATTCGGTATCATATACATTATATATATTAGAAATTCCTATTGGTGCCAAAATATTTATAAATGACTTACAAAAAATTCAACTGGCCATCCATTAACCTAGTTGCTTCTAAAATTATTTACTAAATTGATATTGTGCATCCACATATGTACTTCCATGAATGTCGACTCTCGGCCTAGCTCCACCATTTGAAAAATGATCAATAAAATATCCTAAACTTCTTATGGATTGTTATATATTGTTAAATAATTTAAAGAATTACCAAGTCATTTTAGTAACGACTCGGAATTTTATCATTTTATTTTTGAATATTTAATTTATTTTAAATACTTGATTTATGGTTTTAATAATTAAATAATCCTCTTTTAACTTATAACTAATATTAGAAAATTCATTTTTGAACTCTGTTTACATAAATAGGTAGTTCGATGGAAAACAAAAAATGTGACTGAAACCCCTTTTCGGATTTTCGACTTTTTATCGAACGACAAGTTATATGAAATTGTTTATGTTAGTTCCTAAGATGATGGTTTTGATGACAACAACCTTAGCACTTGTTATAAAACATAAATACTAATATCTTTGTCTAGATATATATGTATATGCAGGATATATATGTAGGTACTGAGAATGAAGACTGTACAGTATAAAATTCTGGTGTGTTCTTTCCTTTACGACTTTTATTTACTATTTGCATCTATGTCTGGTTCTGTGATTGTCTCTGTGTTTGTGAATTGCATCTTTCTGGGTTTAATTTGAAAAGATTTCAGAAAGATTCATAAAATTAATTAAACACTTTTCACCCCCCCTCTAGTGTTAATTCTGCCTTAAGATCCGTAATCCGCATTTCAACATTTGGTACCAGAGCATTGGTTTTCAAAGTTATCATAATCTGAATTTTGAAAAAGTTTAAAATGGCAATTTTTGGAGATTCTGTTAACACTAGTTCAAAACTGTCCAAATCATCATTGTCTCATAAGTTTGCATATTGTTATTATAGAAAATCAAGTTATCTACCGAATTGGTGTGTTGTGCAAGAACAGATGTGTTATATGGCTTTTGAAGAATCAACACTCAATGGAAAAATGGTGCAAATCAAGAAAAACAAATGGATACTTGATAGTGGATGTTCAAGACACATGACTGGTAATCTGGAGATACTAAATGACATAATTTATGAAGATGGAGGAATGGTCAACTTTGGAGACAATTCAAAAGGATATGTGATTGGCATCGGCAATGTCGGTAATTCTAAAACTCCTACTATTTCTGATGTTCTGTTAGTTAGGAATCTAAAACACAACTTACTTAGCATAAGTCAACTATGTGACAAGGGCTACAAAATTAAATTTGAAAAGGACAAGTGTCACATCGAAGATAATAAATCAAATATTATCTTTGAAGGAATTAGGAAGAAAAATATTTATATTCTCAGTATGAAAATCTCAAATGATAAGCTATCTCTTTTGGCTAATACAAGTGACCCTTGGATTTGGCATAAAAGATTTGGGCATCTGAATTTCAAACTCTTATCTAGACTTTCAAAACTTGATCTAGTAAGAGGTCTTCCTAAAATGGATTTTAAAGTAGTTGGTATATGTGATGCTTGTCAATTAGGAAAACTTAGGAAGAGTTCATTCAAATTGAAATATATGATTTCAACTTCAAAACCTCTTGAGTTACTTCATTTAGATCTGTTTGGTCCATCTCTAATTTAGTCAATAAATGACAGTAAATATGTTTTTGTAATTGTAGATGATTATTCTAGATTTACATGGACAATTTTTCTGAAACATAAAAGTGATGCTTTTGATTTATTTAAAACTTTTGCAAAACGAATTCAAAATCAACTTTCTTTAAAAATCAAAACTATTCGTAGTGATCACGGTGGAGAATTTGAAAATGAAAATTTTGAGAATTTCTGTAATAAAAAAGGAATAACTCATAATTTTTCTTTTCCAAGAACTCCGCAACAAAACGGAGTGGTAGAGCGTAAAAATAGGACGATTCAAGAGTGTGCAAGAACTATGCTTTCAGATAGTAAATTACCAAGAAATTTTTGGGCTGAAGCAGTCACTACAGCTTGTTACATTTTGAATAGGATTTTAATTAGACCTCTAACCAATAAAACACCATATGAACTTCTTTTCAATAAGAAACCAAAGGTATCTTATTTTAAAGTTTTTGGAAGTAAATGTTTTATTCTAAATACAAAGGACAATTTGGATAAGTTTGATCCTAAATTCAACAAAGGAATCTTTATCGGATATTCTAATAGAAGTAAAGCATACAGAGTTTTCAATTTAAAAACTAACACAATTGAAGAAACAATGCATGTATCTTTTGATGAAAATTTCAAAGATTTTGTTCAAATAAATGATGAAGATGATTTTGTTACTTTAAATAATGAATCAAATGAAACAAATTGTGAAACTGTTCATCCTAATAAAAGGATCAGGCTTTTAAAAGATCATCCTATAGAAAATATACTAGGAAATATTGAATCTGTTGTTAGAACTAGAAATCAACTAAACAAGATGAGTAATGTAGCTTTTATATCAACTATTGAACCCAAAAATCCAAAGGAAGCATCATCTGATGATTCATGGATTCTTGCTATGCAAGAAGAACTGAATCAATTCACCAGAAATGATGTATGGGAACTTGTTCTTAGACCCGAGGACAAAACTATAAAAGGAACTAAATTGGTTTATAAAAATAAAATGAATGAACAAGGTGAGGTTGTTAGAAATAAAGCTCGGGTAGTCGCGCCAGGTTATTGTCAAGAAGAAGGAATAGACTTTGATGAAACCTTTGCACCCGTAGCAAGATTAGAAGCCATTAGAATTCTACTTGCTTTCGCAAACCACAACAATTTCAAATTATTTCAAATGGACGTCAAAAGTGCCTTTTTAAATGGTTTTGTTAAAAAGGATGTTTATGTTGAACAACCTCCACTTTTTGAAGAAGAAGAGTTTCTGAATCATGTTTACAAATTAAAGAAAGCTTTATGGTCTAAAACTAGCTCCTAGAGCCTGGTATGACAGACTAAGATCTTACCTATTACAATCAAATTTTGAAATTTGTAGAGTAGATAATACTCTTTTTATTAAAAGAAACAAAAATGATATCCAATTAGTACAAATTTATGTAGATGATATCATTTTTGGATCAACAAACAATGAAATGAACAAAGAGTTTTCTGAAATAACGACAAAAGAGTTTGAGATGAGTCATATGGGTGAACTTACTTTCTTTTTAGGATTGCAAATAACACAATTAGATAGTGGTATTTTCATTAGTCAAGAAAAGTATGCTAGGGATCTAGTTAGTAAGTTTGGTAAGACCACTGCAAGTGAAAAACCCACTCCTATGGTAACCAATGAAGCCTTGAATAAAGAAGACATGTCAAAAGATGTTGATCAAAAACTATACAGGGGAATAATTGGATCGCTACTCTATATAACTGCGAGTAGGCCTGATATCATGCATAGTGTCTATCTCTGTGCAAGATACCAATCTCAACCCAAAGAAACCCATTTAAAAGCTGTTAAACGTATCCTAAGATATGTTAAACACACTTTAGACTATGGCCTATTTTACCCTAAAAATGATTCATTTGATTTAATCTCGTATTGTGATGCTGATTATTCTGCTTGTAAATCAGACCGAAAAAGTACAAGTGGAACTTGTCACTTTTTAGGACATTCTCTGGTTTCCTGGTTTAGTAAAAATCAAAACATTGTCCCACTATTAACAACTGAAGCATAATATATCTCTGTTGCTTTGGCTTGTTCTCAAGTTATCTATATGCAATAGACTCTAAAGGAATTTGGATTAAATATATCAAAATCGCCAATTTATTGTGACAATACAAGTGAAATAAATTTATCCAAAAATCCTACTCATCATGCCAGGACCAAACATATTGATATCGGACATCATTTTCTCAGAGATAATATAAGTAAAGATATTATTTCTCTTGAATTTATCAACACTGAGAATCAAATAGCTGATATTCTGACCAAACCCTTGAATCAATCAACCTTTACTAAATTAAGAAGAGAACTAGGTATTTGTTCTATAACTGAGATATGGAATATAGATATAGCAACATATATATTTAAATAAATAGAAAAAAGCAAAATTGTCAAAATTTTCAAATGGATGTCGACATGCCCCTACCCCTTATGTCGACATACAACGGTCATATTTGAAAATTTGATTTTCCCTCTAAAATCAGTTTGGTGGTTATATAACCACAATATTTCGAATTCATCTGTCTTCTCACTTCATTTTCTTTGTAATAAACTTCTGAAAATACAAAGTAATGGCCTCCTCTTCTAAATCAAACCAAAATGCAAGCATTTCCTTCCCTTCTCCTAATTCTGGTCCATTCCAATGTACTACATTGGCTCGAGTAATGAAGATTGAGGAAATTATGAAGGATTCTCTGCAAATGCTGACTGAATTACAAGTCATGCAAATAAGGATGGCAAAGGAACAAGAGAAACAAGGCAAGATTCTTAGAAATTTGCAAAAATTTCTAATGGATAATCATGCAGACCCTATTGTGATTGAAGATGATTCCTCTAACATACGTATTCATAATCCATTAGAGGACAATGAAGAAGAAGAAGAAGGCGAAGAAGCGCAAATGGACGAGAACGATATTGTTGTTTGCGTTGGAGAAGTCTGTTTTGACAAAAATAGTAATTTGGTCGAACAACATGGAAACCTTTTCTCCATTACCCTAATTGTTCGATTCACAAGTCACCAGTTGTCAAAGACTCTCATTTGATTGTTATTATATTAATGTTTTTATATTTTGTGTACTTGTATATATTTGTGTCTATGTTTCATATATATATATATATATATGTGTGTGTGTGTGTGTGTGTGTGTGTAATGTAACATCATATATAATAAAATTAGATTTATGTTTCGCTTATTATACTTCGTTATTAGCATTTAGTTCCATAGTATTAGTTTAAGGGGGATTTATATAGTTTAGGCTTAGTTTTTGTTGATGACAAAGGGAGAGAATTATAAAATAGGATAGTTAGGCTGTTAGTTCGGCTTAGATTAAGGGGGAGTTAGTAGATTAAGGGGAAGTTGTTGGAATAAGGGGGAGTCAGAGTAGAATCAGAGTTTGGTGGAGTATATTTTATAAACATAGGTTGTCATCATCAAAAAGGGGGAGATTGTTAGTTCCTAAGATGATGGTTTTGATGAAAACAACCTTAGGACTTGTTATTAAACATAAATACTAATATCTTTGTCTAGATATATATGTATATGCAGGATATATATATGCAGGTACTGAGAATGAAGACTATACAGTATAAAATTCTAGTGTGTTCTTTCCTTTCACTACGCCATAAATGATCTTCTACAACATTTTTGCAAGGTGTTGCCAGCTAAAATGTTGCGATAGATATAAAATTTTGGTCCTACTGCAACGTTGTATTTATGGTGTTACCTTAGCCATAAAAATGTGTTGATCTAGCTAAACAAGTGTAACACGATGCAACATTTTTATATAGTGTTGCTATAGATGTATTCAGATTAAAAAATTAATAAAATTAGCAATCCGCGTGAATACGATCCAACGGTCTACATTTAATCTGATTGTTAAACTGGATCACCGCTACAATTTGACACAAATTTTCGTTTTCCCGCTTTACTTTTCATATCATTTTCGTTCTCACCCCCCATTTCCGAAATCCCTAATTTCCAAATCATATTTTCGTTTCTTTTTTTTCTTCCAAAAATCCCTAATTCCCAAATCCTACCAACCGCAGCCCCCAACAAAACTCCACTACCCCACCACCGTTTCTACAGCCTGATTCCGATGGTCATCGAGCACATATCCCGTGGCGATGGAGTTCGGATTTAGTGATGGAAATTGGCGATTGGTGGTTATAATTGGGTTCGCTGCTGCTATTAATTTGCAGAGGAAGTCAAAGTTTGAAGTAGGTCGTTGGTTGGGTTGCGATGCTGCCGATTGAGGGTCAATTGATGGTTGTTGGCAGTTGACTGGTTGAGTATTGTGGTGGTATGGCTGCAGTTACTGGAAATGGCAGCTGTGTATAATGTTCTGTTGATTGAAGCTGGTTCGAAGTGTTGTCGAAGTAGTGTTGAAGTTTGATGGGCAAGTGGTAATTGAGGCTGACAATGGTAATTGAGCGTGCCAGGTGATGTTTTGTTATATTTATGGAAAAGTTGTGAACTTTAACATTGGATTTACATTTACCGACGAATAGGCTTACATGTTTTTGTTGATTGGTAATTGTGGTGATATGCTAGTTCAGCACGAGTTGCCACTTTGTCCTCCTCTTGGCTTATGACTAATTATGTGAACATACTGCTGCTATGATTAGCTCTTTGGTTACATTCAGTTCCAATCTCAGTATAGATTGCACGTGCTTATACTAGAAAGTAGCCAACTAGATTGCAGGCTGCAATTTCATATCCTGATTCAAAATGTACCAACTGTTGTTAAGGGCTGTAGGGGATGTAAGTTGCAGCAGTTTGGGGAGTGGATGGTGGCAGTGTAGAGGTTGAAGTTTGGTAGTATTCAAGGAGAAGGAGTTGATGTCTAGTAGGATGTTTAGATGAGTGAACTGTGGTAATGTATTACTTATTAACACGCAACATGTTCGATGAAATGTCAATTTTTATTTATCATGGTTTCAGGTCTTTTACCAAGGCAGAGCTAAAAGTAAGGTCGGATGATTCAGAAGAAGCCACGAAAGAGTTGCAAAAGTCAATCATCGAGGAGGTGTTCAAATTCGCAGGAGGTGTTCATTTCTGCATCATTTTACGTCGTTTCAAAGAAGGCTCGATCTTCCGAAATCGGATGAATCGGACTGCGGTGCCCCGGACCCCCGCCGGCGCTGCGCCCGGACCCGCTTCTCGCCTCGCCTTCGGCTCGGCACTCGGCTCGCCTTCGGCTCGGCACTCGGCTCGCCTTCGGCTCGGCATTCGGCTCGTCATATATTTGTCAGTGTCGGTGTCTGTATAAATTGAAACTGCATATGTAATGAGTGAACCGAGTGATGTAGTGAGGAATATCTGTATATGTGAATATCAGTGTTATATATCATTGAATTGTAAAATAGTGAAGTCGAGAATTTGTACTATTTCAAATGTTGAAATAAAATATTTATTTAAATAAATTACTGTTTAAATATCAAATTCTACGCAAAAGCATTTTATTAAATAAATATTTATTTCTATTAAAAAATCAAATATGCTCTACATTGTGGGCCCCACAAATTCAGAAAGTTAATATCTATGGCAACATTTTGGAATGTTGCTACAGATACCTATGGGTGTTGCCATAGACCCAAATAGGGTTCTATTGCAACAATATTACTTATGTTGCCTTAGATAGTCAAAATGTTGCCTTTGAGGTCTAAGGCAACGGCAAAAATTGCATCACCCTAAAAGTGTTGCCATAGACCTATGGCAACATTTTTCGGGCCTGAGCCAACATTTTTTTTGTGTTGCAGTAGGCCATTTATGGCGTAGTGTTTACTGCTTTTATTTAATATTTGCATCTATGTTTGGTTCTGTGATTGTCTCTGTGTTTGTGAATTGCATATGTTTGGGTTTAATTTGAAAAGATTTCAAAAAGATTCATAAAATTAATTAAACACTATTCACCCCCCTCTAGTGTTAATTCTACCTTAAAATCCGTAATCCGCATTTCTAACAGTTTAACCTTTGTGTACATTTTAATCAATAATGAAATGTTTAAACATTTTATTTTGAAAAGATAAGATAAGTAAATAATAATGATAATGGAATAAAATATATTTTATTTTATATTTAAATTTGAAATATGAGGTGATGGATGAGGTTTGAAATTGAAAATATGGCTTAAATGTTAAATTGGACCAAGTCACATAAACCCTTCCTATTATCCATCATGCTTCCAAGTGGTTTAGTCTTTGGGTTGTCTTGTGAACTTTGATTTGCATTTTGATTTGAGAGGAAGGTTAGCTTTCATTTGGATCTTTCACTTGGTTTCCACCAATCTCCTTCTTTCTCTTCTCTCTCATATTTCAAACTCGGTAAAAAAATGGCCATTAGTTATAAAAATCAAAATCAAAGAAATTACTCCATAAAAATGCAAAACTTGATTGGTTGAGTTTGTTTTTGCTTGGGCTTCGATTTGGTATGGGTGGTGAGTGGTGCGATGAGGGTTGGCGATGTTCGACATATTGAGGTCGACATTAGGGTTTCGGTTATCAAGAGTTGTAGGCGGCAGTGAGTTTTGGGAAGTGTTGCAGTGTGTTTCTCGAAGCAAGGAGCAGCTTTGGTGGAACTTTAGGGTAGCGCAGCTCAAAAATATGGATCACGACATCCATTGTCGGAAATGGAAGAGCTCCAGGTCGCATTTTAATTTGTGATGCTGTGCTTGAATTTAAAGTGTGCACCATGATGAGGAAGAGGAGAGGGATTTGTCGGTGGTGTTGGTTGATCGATCGGGGGTCGGGACCGCCGTGTCGTAAGTGTGCATGTGCACAAGTGGGTTGCAGGCGGAAGTTCCAAACATGTGGGAAGAAGGAGTTTCGAGTCGGGTTAGAGATGGATGCGGGTTGGGCTGTTGGTATGAGGTGAGGATACTAATATTTTTTGTTTATGAATACTAATAAAGTGTATTAAATTTGAAAACATGATATCTTACTCGTTTTAAATCCCTTTAATCTACGGATTTTTGCATTAGACTCGAATTTACGAGCACAACATTATAGCATAACTTGTTGACAGATTTGGCAATGTATAAATTTATGAGATAATAATAAGGACTGGATTTAATTACATTATTTTAAAATAATAACGTTATTAAGTTAATTATACCTTATTGGTGATATCTATCTGGCTAAATAAAACACCATTCAGTTAAGTTAAATTGAATAGATTGTTGATGAAACCTATTGAGCAAAATAAATCCCCATTCTGTGCTTGCCAAGTAAAATGATGATTAGTTCAATTAATTAATATATGGATTAATTAATATTGAATAAATGGTGAATCAACTATTGATTGGTAATTGTTGAATGCCTGAAGCTTGGTAGCCTGGCCGTATTGAATATGATATTGACTTATGTTAAAAAGTTGAACCCCTTTGAGATATGGAAAACAAATGGTAGCTTGACTAAGCACAATTATGGTCGCTAAGCCTCTTTCTAAATTCGATAAGTTAATTAATTTTTTATTAATGTTATTGAAAGTTAATTATAATTTTGTTTAACAATGTTATAAAAGTTAATTACTTATTTATTTAATAATGTTTTAAAAGTTATTTATTTATTTAATAATGTCTTAAAGGTTAATTACTTATTTATTTATGATGTTTAAGTTATTTAATTATTTTATTAATGATATTTTAAGGAAATTAATTATTTAATTAATAGTATTTCAATTTAATTAATTGATGTGATTAATGGTATTTAAAGGGCAATTAATTGATTTAGTTAATTGTGTGCGAATAATAAACTGATTTATTAAAGGGGTTTAAATAAATAGGGTTATATAAGAAATTTTAGAGATTATAAATGATATTTTTGAAGGAGAGATTTATAAATGGCAATTTATAAAATAAAAAGACTGGATTTATAAGTGATATTTTAAGAGATAATAAAGATTTGTGTTAAACATATATAAGATTTATAAAAATATGTTTTTGGTTTATAAAAAAACTTTTATAAAGGATTTTACAAAAAGATTTTGTATAAAGGAGTTTATAAAGGGAGATTTATAAAAGAGTTTAGAATTAGAACCAATTTTATAAATGGAAGGGATTTCATAAATCATTTTTTAGATTTATAAAAGAAGTTTTATAAATTAATTTGGAGATATATAAAAAGAATGGGTAAATATGAAATGGGCTTATAGAAAGGGAATTTTATAAAAAGGGATGGGATTTGGTTTGAAAATTTATCCTTCTTGATTATGGTGGTATGGAAACATTATTTTCATACTTAACACCGAAGGATAGTTGGTTTGGTTTGTAGTAAACATTGGCATAAATAATAATTGTTTATGGTCCATTTAAATATGATTTGGAAATAAGAAAATCTTCCTTAAAGTTTTGTTAATATACTTATATAGTTGAGATAAGTATATGGATATATTTTCTAAGTATTGGAAGTAAAATGTTTCTAATATACTTATACGGGTGAGATAAATCTATGTATGTTTCTTTAGTATTGTAAAGAGTATAAGGGGTTTATGAATAGATCCTTTGTGAAGGAATTTTGAATCAAGTAATTGAAATGTTTTAATTAATGAGGATTAATAAATGGAGGCTTAGTGGATTCCACATGGAATTAAATCTATGTTTGATTGCTTGTTTATTTGATAGTAAATAACCGACTATCAAATCTTAGCCAAAATATAACTCTGGAAATATCTAGGAGAAACAAGGGGGTTATATGGCACAGTCATCTTCGATGGTGTAACACTGTGCTTATAAATCTCGTTTTGTTCTCCTAGAACAAATGATAAGGAAATCCGTCCACTTAAACGGTTAGGAGGTGATCTCCGCTCTTACATATTATCTAATTATTTCCAAAAGAACCGAAGTTGAGTTTACTTGAAATATCGATTGGTTTTGGAGCGATCGATAAGTGGGGGAGTGTACTTATATGAGATCGCTCGAACCATAATCACTCTAAAACCATATACGTGTTTGATGCTTTAGAAGATGTTCAAGACTGGTTCGAGATGATCGAAGATGGCGTTCTTTGAAGTGCAAGGGCTACTTGCTACTAATTCTGAGGATGATTCCAAAATGGATGTAGTAGAAGTAATGCCTTTGGTTTGTTCTTATCCTGAACAACTTGTATGGATGAATGCTGGCATTGCATTGATGCCTGGAAGGCAGTATTAGCATTCTAAGTGGGATTTTCTAAGAGAGGAAAAAGGTAATCGTGACCTCACAAGCCTCGCATCCCGGTAATGACTAAAAAAGGGGATATGCAGCAAAGGTACGTTGTTCACTACCATTAAGAGCACTCATTCCTCGATCTAGAATCGATATTTATGGATTTGGTATGCGCGTGGAAGTGGGGCCATGGTTGGGGCACATTGTTTTAGGGCGTTGGTCCTGGGGAATGATGTAATCTGGCTGTCATGTTAAAGGGGCAGCCGCCTCTGTATTGGCGGGGGGTCCATGTGTGGCCCTCGATTCATTTCTAGAGCTGTACTATGGCAAGCGGTACCCCAGTAGCCTTGTCATTGATGAAAATCCAATCTCTAATACATGCCCCTATGGATTCAATTTTTAAACCTATTACGCTGCAATTTAATTAATGTAATAATTTTGGCTATGCTTAATATTTATTTTACCCTAGACATTATTATAATATCAGAAGATTTCATACGAAATGATTTGGTTATCATAAGGTAAAAACCCGTCCTTGTTTATGTGCGACGTGGTCTTACGAGATACTTTTATTTTGAGAGGTTTTATAAAACATTAAGAATCCATTTGATTGTGTTTCTCATGCTGGTTTTACCAGACTGATCCGAATGTTATTTTTTTATAATGCTTGGGTCAGCCCGAGCATATTTTTCAGATTTAAATGGACACTTTAGAGCTTTAGGAGATGGGCTGGATCCTCCAAGATGTACTTCCGTACTTTCTTTTGTCTTCTGCTATTTTGTTCTTGTTGCATTTATCAGCAATTGTAAGGACTGATTGTTATAATTATCCAGGGCTGGTGATAGATCAGTTTTGTTCTAATTTTATGTATGTATATTAAAGTTTAGTTTTCATTTGTAAAGACCATCGTTATATTATATATTACCCATCATGTTGTGAGATTCTATTCTATCTTTTCTTTTTTCACCCAAATGATCTGTCTTTTCGATGCTTGGATGTTTGGCATGTGAATACCGTGGATGTATTGGTGTCAATTTCTAAGGGTCGAAAAGGCAGATTGTTACAATTTCTATATTGTGCGGTCAGTTATAACCAATGACATGAAACCTAGGATTTTGTTGGCAGTGCTTGGAGTTTCTTACCACAAGTGCTTAGACATCTTCGTGTTTCTAGTATTTCATAGACTGATTCCATAACTCTTGAGATACAACCTAATCTTTGTCGACATCACTTCATATATGAGATGATCTGCCAGTATTTGCTCTTCCATAGCTATTTGACAAGACCGCATCAAGTGTCACCTACCCAATTGAAATGTTCATGTATGTGTAATTAAATATACTATCAATAGACTAAAATTTTAAATATTTAACAAAGTTTAACACAATTACTAAATTATTTTATCATAAATTCATTGAAACACACATCCTTTGTAGGGTCATGAACGAAAGATAAATTATACCATAACACTATGATATTAAGTCGGGTCAGTATTGAGAAAAACTGTACTTGTTGATGCAGATATGTGATTATCAGTTTTTATTCTTACAACTTAAATTTCAATCCAATCGCAAAAATGATTAGACGTTCTATATTTGAACAATTAACCGAACATATGATTGTTATAGAAAATGTTCGCTAATCTGAAGTTTAAAATAACACATGTTAGTGTCTAGTACATATTTTGTAGATGTAAAATTACTTAACATATCATCATTACATATTTTCTAAACCACTCTTCAATTTTTTTACTAAGTTTACCGTTGGTGTAACATATCTCATTTTGAGACCTAAGTGAAAACTAGAGTGTTGTAGTCACTCTAATCTTATATTTAAGCAATGACATAAGATCCACTTTTTTCCATCTGTTAGTGAGATTTTTTTTATCTCACAACGCCAATTAAATTACAAAGCATTACGGTGCTGGATGCTTTCATAATTGGGAATCAACAAACTTAATTGATATTAAATTTTCCTTTAAATGTAGTAATTATGTAGCTTAATGCTTACACAATTAATTTAATGCACTTTAATTATTTATTAAAATGTCAGTTTCAATTTAGCAGTTAAATCGAGTAAAATTTGAACAAAGTCAAGTGCTGAAAATGAGAAAATAAAATGCAGGAAAGTAAAGGACACAAAGATTTACATGGTTCAGATGTTAAATAATCCTACGTTCATGGGTCAATGCTTTTTATTATATTCTTCTTAGTACAAGCTTTTTTAATTGAAAAAAGAGTACAAGTAATTTTAGTATGTAATTCAGAGAAACCGTCAAAAGTATTTTTCTCTGCTACAGCGTCCTTCTGTTTATAGTAATGATGACATCATGCGGATTACTGATGGCACAGCCCCATATTTATTTTACCATCAAATCTTTCCATGTGGTCATAAGCACATGCAATTACTTTGGACAGGAAAATTTGGCTGTAGGTGGGAATATTAAATTTTATATTGGGTGGGAAATTTGAATTTTGGTATGTGAAACTCTAGAGTTAAACTTGTGAGTTGTGCCTGACTTGTGGACAGTTCAACATTTGTTTTCTTCACTTCTTCCGCGCTTGCTTATTTCACTACTTCTGCATGGTTCGTATGTGATATTGTAGTTAATGCTGGATGCTATCATACTGACGTAGTTTGGCCAATCGCTATGAGGCAATTTCTCTTCAATAGATAGGCGCAGCTTGGCCAATTGTAGTTAGGAAGTTTGTTTTCAATAGGTGGGCACAGCTTTGATAATGACAATGGAAAAGTTTATCTTTAATGTGATGGCATAGTTTGCTTTTGAGATGATGTGGCAGTTTGCTTTTAGGGTGATGGAACGGTTTGCTTTTGTCGTGACGGCGCAGTTTACTTTTGAGATGATGGAGCAATTTGTTTTCATATATGAATTGTGGAATATCTCTAGACTTTTGATCGACTATGGAGTTCAATATTGAAGTTGTCCCTTGTCTGTCTAGGTTGCATTAATCTATTATTGGTGTAGTTTATTTTGTAGGGACATGCTAACCTTTGCTTAACTCTCGCCTGGTGCTTTTGTTTGAGTTTGTAACTTGTGTGATCTCATGCAGACGTTTTCCTTGGGGATTGAATTACTAGATCTGAGAACTTACAGAGATTCTTTTTAATGTGGAGGTGGCCTACTTGGCTTGTCTTTGATTCTCGGTCTCCTGCTAACTTTGCCTTCGTGATTCTGCGCTCAAAAATATTATGAAAGCAAAAATTGGATGTAACGCTTTCCTTGAAAGTCTGAGCTAAAGCACATTAGGGTAGACTTGCTATTTCATATCCATTTTTCCTAATTGATCTTGTCAGTTGTCTTTCATATGTAATGTTCCTTACATGCGGCATGATGAGATTGGATCCTTTTCTATTGTTGTCAAATGAGTCATTTCGTGATTTACAAAATTCCCTTCGTTTTTGTACATATTTTTGTTTGTAATTATTAATATCCAGTAGCTTAGAATTTGTTATGTCATTTGAATTTAGCAGTTTTGATTGTTCCCAGTTAATTATATATTTTCAGTCTTTCTTTTTGTCTCTCTATTACCATATCTTTAGTTTATTTTCCTTACTGTATATCGTTTCTATCAAGGTCATTTACTGCTTTTCCAACACTTCTAATTCTATCTTCCCTTGGGGATCTTACTATTTCTTGTAAGAAATTCCTCTATTTATATTTTTATTTGTGTTTTTGTGTATGGAATTTTCTTTCCTTTTTGTTGCTTTTATATGTGCACACGTACACTCTCAAGTCATTTGATCAAATGTTTGCGGTGATTTTTCTTGCTTTATTACCTCATTGATTTAATGAGTTTTCATTGCATTTGTTCTTTTCGGTCTTATAATTGTGGCACACATACATTCCTTTTGTTTTAGTTGATTATGGAAGCTGACGATCCTCCTTGCTCCTCCGACCAAGAATCTTCTTCTTTCCATGAACCCATATCTGCTATTTATAACAATAGTCAAGCTGAATTTATCATTGCACAATACATGGTTACTAATTTTGACTAGGATATCGACCCCTTCTGGGTGCATACATCAACCACCGCAAGGGTATATTTCCCTAATGTCAAAGCATATTAGATGCGCTTTGTACTTTCCCCCTCATCCCTTTATCAAGGAATGGTTGGATGTCGTTGGTGCTTCTTCGATTCAGCTTCTCCCCAATTTCTTACTTTCTCTTAATCAGCACATACATACTATATGTTGAATATCTTAATTCTCCTCCTTCCTGCCACGAATTGGTTTTTCTTTATTCCGTTTGCAAGAATACTTCCCCAGGTGGTGATGGGTTCCATTTTGTCTAGGCAACGAAATCCCTCTTTTCTATTTCTCCTTGTAAGACTCAAAAGTGAGCTGACTAATATTTCTATGTTTCCAATTTGGACGGCCTTGTTCCTACATTTAAAGAACCTAGTACTGCCCTTATCGTTCTTTCTTTCATTCATTTTATTTCATTCATTTTATTAGAGGTGAAAGATTCTTTTTTGACTTACATTGTCCTTCTTCTTCAGTTGATTGTCCCAACTATTCAAAAAATGATAGAGAGTTATTTACCGCTTGAAGGGAAACTGCCCTAGTGCTTGACAAAGATGTTCGAAAGGGGTCCCGTCTATTTAATGAACCTTCTCTGTGCAAAAGTGGATTTTAGTGCCCTTAACATCACTTTTCTCATTCCATCTTTGTTTATGTTTTTGATCTTACTGCACCCACGCATATATTTTCAGCCAATTAAGTTAATTTATTTTAGCTAACTGTTGAACTTTCAAGCTAATGTTTCAATTATTGTTTATTTAATCATTTCAATTGTTGTCTATGGGTGGTGACATCACCAGTTATGGATTTACGGGTTTCTCCTCCTGCATTGCTCTTATTTTCCTTTCGATTCTCATTTGGATTTCCATCTTTAAGTCTGAAATCAACACTGCTCCTGTTTTAATTAAGAGTGTTATGAGAGAAAAATGAGGGTGAACTTATGTTCCTGTTTTAATTTCCTTTTGGCATATTTTGTAAAAGAGTTTCCATCTTCATATTTTACCCATTTATATTAGGGCCCTTTACGGTGTCATATAAAGTTCCTTATCAGACTGTTCAATTTAGAAGCTGTAAAGAACACACAATATATAAAAAATTCACCTGATATGTTCACTCATGAAAGGTTCAAAACTAGTGAGTTGACATAAATATTATGATAACAAGTAGAAGAGTCAATATAGCAAGAATAAGATTCTCAAGGTCCTTACAATGTATAATATGTTATATAACGGCGTATGAGTTGACACACACTTATATAACAAAAAGAATCTCTAATGTTACATGTCTATCAATTCATATTTATACACCATTTCTTCAAATTATTTAGTGATGTGAGTCTATTCCAATTTCAAACCATCATTCCTATTTGCCACATGCAAGACAACTGTAACGACCCGTAAATTTCAACTGTTTTAATAACGTAATTAGTTGAAATTTTATGAAATTTTAAACGATAAAATTTTGAAATAAAAATTTAATATTTGGAATACGTCTAATTAAACATAGCAACTGGTAAATTTTCGTCAGAAAATACGAAAGTTTATTTCGCGCGTAAATTCACTTCAATTTAATCAGTTAAAAAGCGTTGAAATAAACCGTTTTCAAAACCAAAATATTTTTACATAGAAAAATTCTAAACCATCTTCTGAGCAAAATGTTAGTTTGTCGTTTTTCCAAATTCGGACATCTTTGGCTCCGTCGATCTTATTTTTCAGTGTTTTTCTTGCATTTTCCGCTATTAGAAAATTCGAATTTTTATAATTTAATCGAATCACTGATATCTGTATATCGTTTGATCGCCTCGTCGTGCTTAGCACTGCGGCACATTCATCTCGGTATTTTGAAGTCAGATACACAGCGGAATCCGTGAAACGGTTAACCGTGATGGTCCCTTTTTTTTTATCTCCTTGAGACCATTCACTTTCCACCGTTCAGAAGCCAATGGACAGCAGGTTTAATTATTTCTGGGATTTCGCGTATGACCTTTGGCTATTCCCTATATTACTTTTTCTAGATTCTAACCAGTGTTGCCTTTTCATTTTTCTTTTTCATTGATATCGAAAGAAAAAAAAGTTATGTAGAATCCACATCTCTCACCTTCCACCGAGTTGCAGTCTGCTCATATACCTCCCACCGTAATCTCCTACCTTCCCTCCCGCGAAGCAATAACCCGGCTACAACTGCTAAGACCGATCTTCCTCTCCCATTCTCTTCGCCGAGCACCTCTGCCCCTCTCCACCACGCTCGGCAGTCTCGTCTTCCACCTGCGCGGCCGCAAGCTCACCTCCCCTCTGTTTACCCATCACCTACTTTATCCACGTCGTTCTTGCCGCGTTCCTCACGCCCGGCCTGATCTCGCCTTCATTTACCAAACCGGCCGAGCACTACTCGTGCCGCCTTCCGGCGAGCCACCCTCTGCCTTGACCCACTTGCCTCCAAGCCAGGTAGCCTCCCTTTCGTTTGTGTAAGTTTTGTATATGAATACTTTATGTTGATATCTCAGGCTACTTATTTACTAACATATGTATATATGCTCTGTTTTCCAAACTATGGTCTGCATGCTTATGGTAGTACACATATAGTTATAGTTTAATTTTTATACTAGTTATATAAAGATTTTTAAGTTGTTATTTTAATATTGAATGTTATATAATTTCATATAAAAGCATAAAGGTTGGCTTGCTTTTAGAAAGTTGGTAGAGAAGTATTTATATAGTTTGATTATAAATAGTATTATGTACTTTGTTTATTTGCTGTGTATATATTTATATAAGTTGTTTCTCCACTGAGTATAAGTGCTTTCTTACATGTTATATTGGACAGTGAAATAAAAACTGCATATATTTTATTTTGGGACTTGGTTTTAAGACTTGTTTATTTTATAATATTATGTCTAGCTGTACATAGATATTAAAGTATTTGATTACAGTGCATGCCTATATAGTATTGCTATTTTCGAAACTGTATATACTAATTCACTTTGATTTGTTTATACGTTCATTTTGATTATATAATAACCATAGATTTGTTTATATTGCTGATATACTACTTAATTGCGTAAAGTTTAGATTTATGTATATGTATTAATATATATTATTATAGCCTACATTAGTTTAAAAGCCTTTGATATAATAGTTTATAAAAGTTTTCAAAAACTATAATTTATACAAGTTATGTGTTAGCTACAGTTTATATAGAGTTTATATAATAGTATATATATTATATAATTGAAGGATATAAAATATGTTTTACAATTTATAAAGGTTGTAAAGTTGTAGATTTTATCGGCTGTCAGTTGTTATATGTTTCATACATTTGGTTATATATATACTTCCAGTTGATAGGCATATTTAATTTTATATATAGATTGGATATAGAGGTAGCCCACGTTAGTGGTATCCACGTATCTTAGTTTATAAGAATCATGATCTGTTTGCTATTGAATATAAGTTTTAGTGTATAAATATTCAATTAGCAGTTTCGTTTTATTGTAGTGATATACTTGGATGGTTGTTCGTATATATGTATTTTATGTTTATATCCATCCTGTTTTATATATATTGTTATAAAAGTTTCATATATATTATATATAGGTTTTTTTTGTGTCTCTTTTAAATTTCCAAATAATAGCATATAAATGATTTTGGATATGTAAAATGATTTGAAATAAAATATATATAATTTAAATTGAATATTGGTTTAAGAAAATAATATATCTATTGTTTCGATTCTATCAACATCGACCCAGTTCTGATTTGATTCCATCTATTTCTTATCTATCAGTTGTCCGTCGAATTCGTACCAATCTAGCTTGCTTCAGAATTCGTGCTTGGGATTGCAACTCAATTTTGTGTCATATTTTGTATTCTCTAGCCTCGAAAGGTGAGCAATCACTCACGATTAACGTTCTTTTATTTATAAAATTTGATTTCAATTGAAACGACAATTGAAATATGCTGCTGTTAGTTAATTACACTGTTATATATGCTATTGCCTGTATCAGTTCATCTGTGACATCTGACACCATTATTTGTTAATTATTTATGCGTTGATAATACAGTTTGGCTGATAATTGATTGATTGTTGATGTTTATATTGGACGTTAAATTGTAAATGTTAAAATGATAAATAGTATGAAATTGAACTTGATATAAGATAATTAAATGTTAAAATTGATCAACGGACATTTGTATAATATGACCCCTTTAACTATTGAAGTTATTGACACGTAGGATCTGTTTAATTACATCTTGAACCACTGAATGTATGTTGTTAAATTGATGATGTATGAAATTGTAATAGATGACAAGTGAAAAACTGTAATGTGATAATCTTTAATCTACATGAAATGATAGTGTAGATTCTAGAAATAATTATATTAATTCGTACAAATAACAATGCGGATTAATACGGTTATTTCGGGATTATTTGAATTGATTATTGGATTGATATTGATTGTTGTTATTGCTTGTTTACTTACTTTGACACCATCCCAGCTATCACACTGCAAGTTCCCTTTATTATGCTTTGATTTTGAATTGAATTGGAATCGGGTTGAAATGATAAATACCCAAATTGAACTTTGACCTAGGATAGGAAATTAAATAAAACCCGATTGGTCAATAATTTGATTTAAAATAAAACGAAGATTTTATTGGAATAAATAATATGGTTTTGAAACGAATTTGAAATTTGAATTTTAATGAAAGGAAAATGGTAATATTTAATAATCTGAAACAAAAGATTAACAATGTAATCAATGAAAGAATGTTGCTTAATTGAGAAATGATTGAATTAAGTTTGAAATGATTTAATAATTAAGTTTGAAATTATAATTACGTTTGAAATTATTAAACTTTGAAATGATTTAATAATTAAGTTTGAAATTATAATTAAGTTTGAAATTATTACACTTTGAAATTATTTAATAATTAAGTTTTGAATTATTTAATAATGAATTATTAAATGATTAAATTGAATTGAAATTCTTTAATAAGAAAAATTGAACTTTTGAATAAGTGGATTTTACTTCGTAATAATTGAAATTGAGTTTTCTTTATTAAGTGAGTTTGGAAAATTATTTAAGTAAGTAAATAAGTGAAATGGAATTTCTTTAACAAGAAATGAAAATGTGATATTTTGGAATTAATGTAAGACTTGTAATTGAAAGAATTGATTTGACGAATTGAATTTAATTCAAAATTTTAAGTTTGTTTTAATGAAGTTGAACTTAAGAATTGATTAAATGAATTGGAAATTTAATAGAAATTGTTTTGAATGATAAAGTAACTTAACGAATATTGAATGAAATCGATAAATGAGTTTAAATTGATTTGAATGTTAAATTAAATTTATTTAAATGATTTCGGAATGAAACTTATATATGAACTTGAATCAATATTTGAATTGTTTTAAATAGAAATTGAAATTGAATTATAAGATTTTGAAACGGAAAATTGGAAGTTTTGAAACGAAAATTTGGAAATTGTTTTAGAAAGACAAATGAAATGTTGATTTACGAATTATATTTGAAATTGAAATTGATTTGGTTTTTGAAATATATAAACGACCAATCGGTGTAATAATTACGAAAGTTATTAAAGAGACCGGGATCGGTAATGGATATACTCTCTATCTGAACCGAAACCACTTTAATAACTATACGCGGAGTGTTGATCCAGAACGAAGTGGATGGTTTTGATGAACGCGTTGACTGAAGAAAGAGAACGATTTTGGATGACCCTTGACATGACTAAAACAGGAGCCGCGCCGGGCCATTGAGGATCGCCATCTCTAGCGGACACACTTCTTCGATACCATATCTATTACTTTTGTGATTCGATTTGGGTGCACCCCTCGATTATGGGAGTGTTGTTTCGCGGTGTTGGGGTAGTAGCTGCTATGCCCAACATCAGTCCGGATCAGGCAACTACTAGTATCCTAGTTGGTATCGCCTCATGTACCTTGTCATACTTGTATTCCATTTATGCGCGACCACTACGATTTTGATTTGTACCTTGAGTATATGGATTGCCCTCTGGTGACTTCCGGTTTTGGGGAAACTACGGTCTTGTATATGCTTGTGGGAATAAAAATGTGTTAAGGGTGGAATGGGCCATGACTTAACGCTATTTTGATATCTTCTTATATTACTGATAGACATTATCTACTTATCCTACATTACTACATAGTAGATAGTTTAACGGATCCTTAAAGGATGGTTATTCCAAACATCCTTTGAGTTACTTGTATTTCAATTGCTATTTCACTTGAGTTGGATTTATTAATATAAGAATGTTAATCCTGACTCGAGTGTTTTGTGTTTTTGCTTTACGCTCGGGTCAGACTGAGTGGTTCAGCTTTCGAGACTCACCTTTGGAGTTGGAGCTTCGCTTGGAGATCCAGCTATCTATCCAGCTTTCAGATATTCGATGATTCCAGTGATGTATTCTGCTTTGTATCTGATGTATCATATTACTCTTCCGTTGTATCTGGTTTAACTCTGATGTAACTTATATATTTATAAAGTAGCTTCATGAACTACTATCTCTTTTATTTCCGCTGCACTTATTACTCTGTGTCTGTGATCTGTGATTTTATTTATTTACTGTGTATGTTCAGTTTTGCCAATTTAAATTAACAACGCGGTATTTTGAGCAATTCAACTCCGGCATGAGTGTCTACCTATACACTTATAATGGATGCGAATGGTCCAAAATGTCGGGTCGTTACAGTTGGTATCAGAGCTTTGGTAGCTCTAGGCAAAAACTTAACATATAGGGTAAATGTATTTACAGAATCACTTTCATTTCGAGTTTCAATCTCTTCCGTTTTGATTCGATTCTTTTGAATTTTGAAACGTTCCCTCGGTTTCGAAATTCATTCGTGTCCTTCACTATTCGTCTTCTTTCAATCATGGAGCACCCTACAACTCCATTCTGAATGTTATCTATAATAGATCGGCGGTCCCGCCAATCTTCGAATGATTCGTAAAGGAGCAAAACTCCTTTATAATTGGCATCGATTTACCGGAGATTTCTGTATCCTCGGTTTACGATGCTATCTATTCCATGCTATACCTAAATTCCATCTCTTGAGATCGAGTGTTAATTTACCTCAGAATTCTACACCGATCTTATTTTTCAAGTTACGGTCGACCCGGTTAAGGTTGCCCGTGAATTAAATAAACTCATCCATCTTTCGATTGTGGTAATTGAATTATCTTATCTTCTGTTTCAAACTTATTTTCGAATCAAAATTTCTCTTTGATTTAAGTCCATCAAATTTGAATTCCTATCCTTATTTTGAAAATCCATTCCTGTATCGTCGAGCAAAGAAATGTATTTCTAAATTTATATTAAAATGTTGTTTTCAAATTTGATAAACAAAATAGTTTTGAATGATTATATTATATATAAATATAAGTTTTCTGAAATTAAATTGTTAATGAATTTGTTGTTAGAAATAATAATATTTGATTTTCAATTATTGTTCTGTAAACAATTGACTATTGCAATATAAGTAAATGAATTTATAAACTTGGTTATAAATTGATTGAAATTTGAAATGAATTTAATTTAGAAATTTGAGAATTCAGTTTCCGGTGATTTCGAACTTTGATTTTATAATTTTAAGGTATATATTATTGGAAGTATTTTCGAATAGAAATCGTTTCCAAAGAATTTTAAATGTTGAAATCAGTGCTCTTCTCTTTGTCGCTGGAAAATAATTTCGGTGATGGCGGCCGCATCATCGACGTTCATTTTCGAGTTTCGAAGTGGAGATACTATTCTGTAGCTTTGCTACGGTTTGTTTTGAAAAATATTTTGATTTGAATTTCTTCAGTATAATTTGATTTATATATATAGGTATCTTATTTTAAAATTTAATTTGATTTGATATAAATATATTATATATATCTCTAAATTGTTTAAAGTTAATCGGAAATCTAATTCTTAAAATTTTGTTAACAGATGATTTTAATTATAAATAAAACAAAAATTTGGAATAAATATTTAAACTTGAATAATTGAATTGGGAAATTTTAATTGTATATTGTTCAACTGCATTCTCATACAACTTACCTAAGTCATTCAGAAGTTGAATATGTAACTGGAAAATATATAAGATAAATTGAATTTATAAATAAATTTGAGTGTTTATAACAAATGTTATACACTAAATTTTGATTATAAAGATGTTAATAGAGTTAGATAGGATAATAAGTAAAACCCTGTTAATAATTAATAAAATTTGTTTTGAAAGAATTAACAAATTGAAATTTGATCAACTTATGAAAATACCTTGAATTTGGAAGCAATTAGTAAATATAAATTAATTTAAATCGAAACTTTATGGTTTAAATTAATTTATATGGGTTAAATATATATGATTAGATATATTAAGTAGAATAAATTTAACAATAATTTGGAATAAAGAAGAATTTAAATTGTTGAAAATAAATATGATTATAATTAAAGACTATTCAAATTTATGGTTTTAAAAAAATTGTAAATTGAAGATAATTGGATAATAAGATAATGAATTTAGAAATATTTGAGATTGATTTTGGTGAAATCAAATGGATTAAATCAATTATTGAATATCAATTAATTTAAATTTGAATTTATATGGTTTAAATTAATTGTTATTTTGTATTTCAAATCTATTTTCTTTCTGGTTGTTTCTATTCTCCTACCTCATTCCTTTTCGGGGACGAAAAGTTTTGAGTGGGGGAGAATGTAACGACCCGTAAATTTCAACTGTTTTAATAACGTAATTAGTTGAAATTTTGTGAAATTTTAAACGATAAAATTTTGAAATAAAAATTTAATATTTGGAATACGTCTAATTAAACATAGCAACTGGTAAATTTTCGTCAGAAAATACGAAAGTTTATTTCGCGCGTAAATTCACTTCAATTTAATCAGTTAAAAAGCGTTGAAATAAACCGTTTTCAAAACCAAAATATTTTTACATAGAAAAATTCTAAACCATCTTCTGAGCAAAATGTTAGTTTGTCGTTTTTCCAAATTTGGACATCTTTGGCTCCGTCGATCTTATTTTTCAGTGTTTTTCTTGCATTTTCCGCTATTAGAAAATTCGAATTTTTATAATTTAATCGAATCACTGATATCTGTATATCGTTTTGATCGTCTCGTCGTGCTTAGCACTGCGGCACATTCATCTCGGTATTTTGAAGTCAGATACACAGCGGAATCCGTGAAACGGTTAACCGTGATGGTCCGTTTTTTTTATCTCCTTGAGACCATTCACTTTCCACCGTTCAGAAGCCAATGGACAGCAGGTTTAATTATTTTTGGGATTTCGCGTATGACCTTTGGCTATTCCCTATATTACTTTTTCTAGATTCTAACCAGTGTTGCCTTTTCATTTTTCTTTTTCATTGATATCGAAAGAAAAAAAAAGTTATGTAGAATCCACATCTCTCACCTTCCACCGAGTTGCAGTCTGCTCATATACCTCCCACCGTAATCTCCTACCTTCCCTCCCGCGAAGCAATAACCCGGCTACAACTGCTAAGACCGATCTTCCTCTCCCATTCTCTTCGCCGAGCACCTCTGCCCCTCTCCACCACGCTCGGCAGTCTCGTCTTCCACCTGCGCGGCCGCAAGCTCACCTCCCCTCTGTTTACCCATCACCTACTTTATCCACGTCGTTCTTGCCGCGTTCCTCTCGCCCGGCCTGATCTCGCCTTCATTTACCAAACCTGCCGAGCACTACTCGTGCCGCCTTCCGGCGAGCCACCCTCTGCCTTGACCCACTTGCCTCCAAGCCAGGTAGCCTCCCTTTCGTTTGTGTAAGTTTTGTATATGAATACTTTATGTTGATATCTCAGGCTACTTATTTACTAACATATGTATATATGCTCTGTTTTCCAAACTATGGTCTGCATGCTTATGTTAGTACACATATAGTTATAGTTTAATTTTTATACTAGTTATATAAAGATTTTTAAGTTGTTATTTTAATATTGAATGTTATATAATTTCATATAAAAGCATAAAGGTTGGCTTGCTTTTAGAAAGTTGGCAGAGAAGTATTTATATAGTTTGATTATAAATAGTATTATGTACTTTGTTTATTTGCTGTGTATATATTTATATAAGTTGTTTCTCCACTGAGTATAAGTGCTTTCTTACATGTTATATTGGACACTGAAATAAAAACTGCATATATTTTATTTTGGGACTTGGTTTTAAGACTTGTTTATTTTATAATATTATGTCTAGCTGTACATAGATATTAAAGTATTTGATTACAGTGCATGCCTATATAGTGTTGCTATTTTCGAAACTGTATATACTAATTCACTTTGATTTGTTTATACGTTCATTTTGATTATATAATAACCATAGATTTGTTTATATTGCTGATATACTACTTAATTGCGTAAAGTTTAGATTTATGTATATGTATTAATATATATTATTATAGCCTACATTAGTTTAAAAGCCTTTGATATAATAGTTTATAAAAGTTTTCAAAAACTGTAATTTATACAAGTTATGTGTTAGCTACAGTTTATATAGAGTTTATATAATAGTATATATATTATATAATTGAAGGATATAAAATATGTTTTACAATTTATAAAGGTTGTAAAGTTGTAGATTTTATTGGCTGTCAGTTGTTATATGTTTCATACATTTGGTTATATATATACTTCCAGTTGATAGGCATATTTAATTTTATATATAGATTGGATATAGAGGTAGCCCACGTTAGTGGTATCCACGTATCTTAGTTTATAAGAATCATGATCTGTTTGCTATTGAATATAAGTTTTAGTGTATAAATATTCAATTAGCAGTTTCGTTTTATTGTAGTGATATACTTGGATGGTTGTTCGTATATATGTATTTTATGTTTATATCCATCCTGTTTTATATATATTGTTATAAAAGTTTCATATATATTATATATAGGTTTTTTTTGTGTGTCTCTTTTAAATTTCCAAATAATAGCATATAAATGATTTTGGATATGTAAAATGATTTGAAATAAAATATATATAATTTAAATTGAATATTGGTTTAAGAAAATAATATATCTATTGTTTCGATTCTATCAACATCGACCCAGTTCTGATTTGATTCCATCTATTTCTTATCTATCAGTTGTCCGTCGAATTCGTACCAATCTAGCTTGCTTCAGAATTCGTGCTTGGGATTGCAACTCAATTTTGTGTCATATTTTGTATTCTCTAGCCTCGAAAGGTGAGCAATCACTCACGATTAACGTTCTTTTATTTATAAAATTTGATTTCAATTGAAACGACAATTGAAATATGCTGCTGTTAGTTAATTACACTGTTATATATGCTATTGCCTGTATCAGTTCATCTGTGACATCTGACACCATTATCTGTTAATTATTTATGTGATGATAATACAGTTTGGCTGATAATTGATTGATTGTTGATGTTTATATTGGACGTTAAATTGTAAATGTTAAAATGATAAATAGTATGAAATTGAACTTGATATAAGATAATTAAATGTTAAAATTGATCAACGGACATTTGTATAATATGACCCCTTTAACTATTGAAGTTATTGACACGTAGGATCTGTTTAATTACATCTTGAACCACTGAATGTATGTTGTTAAATTGATGATGTATGAAATTGTAATAGATGACAAGTGAAAAACTGTAATGTGATAATCTTTAATCTACATGAAATGATAGTGTAGATTCTAGAAATAATTATATTAATTCGTACAAATAACAATGCGGATTAATACGGTTATTTCGGGATTATTTGAATTGATTATTGGATTGATATTGATTGTTGTTATTGCTTGTTTATTTACTTTGACACCATCCCAGCTATCACACTGCAAGTTCCCTTTATTATGCTTTGATTTTGAATTGAATTGGAATCGGGTTGAAATGATAAATACCCAAATTGAACTTTGACCTAGGATAGGAAATTAAATAAAACCCGATTGGTCAATAATTTGATTTAAAATAAAACGAAGATTTTATTGGAATAAATAATATGGTTTTGAAACGAATTTGAAATTTGAATTTTAATGAAAGGAAAATGGTAATATTTAATAATCTGAAACAAAAGATTAACAATGTAATCAATGAAAGAATGTTGCTTAATTGAGAAATGATTGAATTAAGTTTGAAATGATTTAATAATTAAGTTTGAAATTATAATTACGTTTGAAATTATTAAACTTTGAAATGATTTAATAATTAAGTTTGAAATTATAATTAAGTTTGAAATTATTACACTTTGAAATTATTTAATAATTAAGTTTTGAATTATTTAATAATGAATTATTAAATGATTAAATTGAATTGAAATTCTTTAATAAGAAAAATTGAACTTTTGAATAAGTGGATTTTACTTCGTAATAATTGAAATTGAGTTTTCTTTATTAAGTGAGTTTGGAAAATTATTTAAGTAAGTAAATAAGTGAAATGGAATTTCTTTAACAAGAAATGAAAATGTGATATTTTGGAATTAATGTAAGACTTGTAATTGAAAGAATTGATTTGACGAATTGAATTTAATTCAAAATTTTAAGTTTGTTTTAATGAAGTTGAACTTAAGAATTGATTAAATGAATTGGAAATTTAATAGAAATTGTTTTGAATGATAAAGTAACTTAACGAATATTGAATGAAATCGATAAATGAGTTTAAATTGATTTGAATGTTAAATTAAATTTATTTAAATGATTTCGGAATGAAACTTATATACGAACTTGAATCAATATTTGAATTGTTTTAAATAGAAATTGAAATTGAATTATAAGATTTTGAAACGGAAAATTGGAAGTTTTGAAACGAAAATTTGGAAATTGTTTTAGAAAGACAAATGAAATGTTGATTTACGAATTCTATTTGAAATTGAAATTGATTTGGTTTTTGAAATATATAAACGACCAATCGGTGTAATAATTACGAAAGTTATTAAAGAGACCGGGATCGGTAATGGATATACTCTCTATCTGAACCGAAACCACTTTAATAACTATACGCGGAGTGTTGATCCAGAACGAAGTGGATGGTTTTGATGAACGCGTTGACTGAAGAAAGAGAACGATTTTGGATGACCCTTGACATGACTAAAACAGGAGCCGCGCCGGGCCATTGAGGATCGCCATCTCTAGCGGACACACTTCTTCGATACCATATCTATTACTTTTGTGATTCGATTTGGGTGCACCCCTCGATTATGGGAGTGTTGTTTCGCGGTGTTGGGGTAGTAGCTGCTATGCCCAACATCAGTCCGGATCAGGCAACTACTAGTATCCTAGTTGGTATCGCCTCATGTACCTTGTCATACTTGTATTCCATTTATGCGCGACCACTACGATTTTGATTTGTACCTTGAGTATATGGATTGCCCTCTGGTGACTTCCGGTTTTGGGGAAACTACGGTCTTGTATATGCTTGTGGGAATAAAAATGTGTTAAGGGTGGAATGGGCCATGACTTAACGCTATTTTGATATCTTCTTATATTACTGATAGACATTATCTACTTATCGTACATTACTACATAGTAGATAGTTTAACGGATCCTTAAAGGATGGTTATTCCAAACATCCTTTGAGTTACTTGTATTTCAATTGCTATTTCACTTGAGTTGGATTTATTAATATAAGAATGTTAATCCTGACTCGAGTGTTTTGTGTTTTTGCTTTACGCTCGGGTCAGACTGAGTGGTTCAGCTTTCGAGACTCACCTTTGGAGTTGGAGCTTCGCTTGGAGATCCAGCTATCTATCCAGCTTTCAGATATTCGATGATTCCAGTGATGTATTCTGCTTTGTATCTGATGTATCATATTACTCTTCCGTTGTATCTGGTTTAACTCTGATGTAACTTATATATTTATATAGTAGCTTCATGAACTACTATCTCTTTTATTTCCGCTGCACTTATTACTCTGTGTCTGTGATCTGTGATTTTATTTATTTACTGTGTATGTTCAGTTTTGCCAATTTAAATTAACAACGCGGTATTTTGAGCAATTCAACTCCGGCATGAGTGTCTACCTATACACTTATAATGGATGCGAATGGTCCAAAATGTCGGGTCGTTACAACAACCCTAACATAATATTCAGTCATGATCTTACTATCATTGCTTCATAGTTGACATGAAGTTTTGATGACTAAGCATTCATGTTTCATTTAAAAGTTGTGAAAATGATATATTGTTGTTGTTATATTGATTTTAGCTCTAGCGGTTCTTTTCTCAATTAGAATGTGAATATCATAAAATGACAATAAACACTTGTTGCTTCCAAAAAATCTTTTCAAAACTGATATAGGCTTGTTTTTACAAACATAAACATATAGTCGTATCATATTTTCTAAAACATAATTAAATAATAAGATATTAGAGAAAACTACATAATTCATAAGAATAACTAATATAAAAATAATATTAATATTTAAAGTGATAAAAAAACAAGATACGATTTGTAAAGATGTCAATAAGAGAAATCTAGTATTCTTGGATTTATTTTGTTTCTTATGCTACTACTTCACCCATTAATCTAATGAATGATATTATATTATCTATATATTATAAAATATTTGTTTTACTATTATTTTTAGTAAAAAAATTTAATTTTTACTAGAAATATTTTTTTAAATTACCAAATTATACGGTAATCTTTTAAAAGCATTATTATCCTACCCTTTTTATTACAATGTAATATGTTTAGGTTGGACTAAATTATCATATACCATATTGTAGGTAACATAACATGACATTTTAACCTTTTGTTTTATGAGAAATCACAATGTATCGCTACATTTAACAAAAAAATTTCATTCCTCTATAACAAATTTTTTAATATCAATATGTTTATTAAAAAAACAATATAGGTTATTTATCTTCCTTTCCTAGTTTAATTTCAAGTGTAAAATTAAGAATCATCTAGGCTATTTAACAAACTAACCTAATACCGAGACTAAGAAATTAAACATACATGATATTTTATAAAGTTAATAGGCTATTGACAACTAATATAACATTTCTCTCAAAAAACAATGTAAAGTCCGAGCTTACTATAAGAACCTTCTTTGTCTTAACAATTAAAAGGCGGGTTTCTTCATTGAATGAGACATTATAACTTTTCGTTCTTTCATCAACTATAAGAGGACAATGTTGTGCTTTTAAATTAACATGAAGAAAACAATTATATATCTCCGTTCAAACAAACCTAACATCTCGAAGCATAATTATAATTTCCTCTCCATCATCTACACACCCATCCCTCTCAAGTTGATCAAACACGACTCTCACTATTCTTATTGTAAGGACCCGATTCTTCGGCTTCCGAATATCGACATCAATACGTCCACTGTATCAACTGTCGAGCCATCGAATGCCGGAAAACCGAATTCTTAGGGTTTAAAAGAAGAGGTAGAAGAAAAGATAGAAGAAAAAGAAAAGAAGAACAACAGAACAACATCAGAACAGAAACAATATCAGAATCTCACATATCGCAGCGGAACAATATATAATAGATAATTGCATAATCTTTAAAACAAAGAATTATATCTGTTATTACATTACATCACATCATATCATCAGAGTCAATAAACAACAATGGACAGTTATATAAACTTGTCCTCATACAGAATACACAGCGGAATAAATACTATCAGATACAAATACTACGTCTCGTCATCCAGCTTGCTTCCAAAGCTCCAGAATATCCAGAATATCCTGATAACCTAACTCTAGACTGCCCGTGTGGAAATTGGTGGGCACCCAGAGTTTAGAAGGGAACAATAAACTCCGAGTCAGTCATGGTGACTGGTGTGAGATCGTAAAACAATTATTTTTCACAAAGAAAATAAAACAAATTCGCAATGCTTTTGGAAAATGAAACTACCATAAGGCCTCCCGCACACACACACAATGCAAATGCAGAATCGGAGGAGATTTCTCCTTATGATAGTCAAAGATGCTTACTACGCAAAATCATTGGATTTATTATTATTAGTGCATAGTGCAGAAAAACATTTCGAAAGTATAATATTAATCTTAGCCAACATACGACCAGTATCGTATGCCTACTATAGCTACTATGTTCAATAGCAGGTTACCGCCACATTCCATAGCAGGTAATACAACTAAAACCGTACCAGGTTCGTATTGTTTCTTTGGATTTTCCAACAAATGGTCAGGCTAAGGAACTTCCTTTCCTCCTGCCGAATGGGATCGCCTCTGGCTGGACGTCCCGAGAGACAAACTGCTCTCTGCCAAACAAGGCCGGGTTACTCCTGTAACAAGTAACTCACGAATATGTCATCACCCGGTCCTTTGGGACCTTTATCCGAGCGCTCGATATCCAACATCACACATCATAAAGGGCTCCATACCATGATACCACCCCTTTCCAGAAGGAAATGACATACCCTAAAGGGCGCGACCCTCATAACCTTGCCGCAACATTCCTGTTTCGACCATTTCCGGGTTGTTGAGGCCCTGACGAAGTCTCGTCCACAAAGCTACGCTTTTTCAAAAAGCCACGCTTTGGGTCAACAGATGATCAACCTATGATCACAAAGATAAATGATCAAACAAATGATCATATCACAAATGATCAAACACTGATCATCACACAGCAACACTCAGCATGCCACATTACCAAATTGGGATATATCGCTGATAAATTTCAACTACATAACCTCTGAGCTCGTACGTCTCAGAGAAGGGTGTTAAGCTAAGAGAATAAATTCTCCGCCACCAACAGATATGTATTTGAAAGAAATCAGCTTTATATCTCAAAGTGTAATGTCAGACATACAATCCATATAAGTCTGTTCCGGGATCGAACAGAACCGAAGGCACTTCTCACGAAGCCCTTGCATATCCGGATAAATTTCTAATCACGTCCGGACTTCCCGTCACTAAGGGTGATAAAACCTCTAAATCGGAGATCAGCCGATGTAGAGTAACTCGACGGTAATCCTTCCGTTTTCAAAAATATCCGGTCTTCAACACCGGTCTTCAAATGCAATTCATAACGACGTATCACATATTCGGAATGGGTTATACGACCCATGGTCCTTTCCCGGCTAACCCGAATAGTGAGCGCTTATTTAAAAATAAGTGTGGCATTCAAATTCATCCAATTCACAACAAATACCTACTCAAGGTAATTATTGATAGTCGGTTATTTAACTATCAATAAAGATGCGCAACATCATCAGATTCCAAATAATTTTCCAAATTATTTATCTTCAAAAATATCTTTGCTAGATATAAAATTTCCACACTTAACCGTTTGAAAACAATTTCAAATCAATTTCCACATTTCATTTTATCTTTGAAGATAAAATCTCAAAATAGTTCATTTCATATTAAAAAAACATTTCCACACTTATTTAATAATAAGTATTTCACAAAACATTTATTTTCAACATTTGAAAATATTCTATATACTTAAATCAAAATCAAGTATATGTTTCATTCTTTAAGGAAATCATTCTCTTTCATAAATTTTATTTGAGTCAAAACGAATGTTACGTAAAACATCGTTACGACAACTCAAAATCACTAGTATAGGGATTCGAAATTTAGATAGATATATAAATCCCCATACTATACAAAAATATTTCCTTTCGGAAACCATTTACTATAACGACAGTGTTATAGTCTATCATTTCCTTATTTCTCGAAAACGTCTATTTCAACAATAAATGTTGAAATCTATGATTTCGATAGTTCACACGTTTTAAAACATCTTTTAAAACAATTAACTTCATTTATAATATCGCTTTCCCAAACATACTATCTTTTTCAATAATATATTCACTGTCCAAAATCGTGAATATACTTCAATAACCAAGTTTCAATCCCTTTTTACATATTTATTTCAAGAATTATCCACTTTCTAAAATCGTGGATAAAATTCCCTTAATAATCTCTATATTTAAAATCAATCAAATTTGATTTATTTTCGAATTTATAAAAAACCACGTTTATAAATTCTATTTCCATTTTATAACAACTTCGATTTATACATCTTCTTTAATGACCCATTCAATTTATAAGTTAATATAACTTATAATTCATTTACTTTAAAAGAAATCGTTCTTTTAAACTTCACAAAATTTAAAACTTTCAGATTTCATTAACTTATGAAATCCCATTTACACTTCATTTTAACCCTTATAGAAACTTGTCTTATACTCCCAATATTTCAAATTCATAAATATCCAATTTTGTACATCTTTTAAATAAACCGTTTATAATACTAGAAATCCCAATTTAAACCATTTCATAAATTTCTTAACTTTTATTTCAAAAATCACACCTTGATTTTATTTCACAAAAATCTTAACTTTTATAACTTTAAAATTTTAGACGTTTATTTATTTGAAATAAACCAATTCAAAAACTCAATAAAACGTCTACTTTCAAAAATCACTTTAAAATCCTTTTTAAAGTAAAAGATGTATATTTTAAAACTTCAAAACTGAATCCGATGATGCAACGCATCAATTTGTCCATCACAACAGTCAATATCATATATCAATATGATAACAGAATATATATCAATATCTGTAAATAAATAACTACTGGTGAGGAATCCAGTTGGATCCCTCCAACCTGTTTCCCTGCATCCAAAGACGTTAGCACAATACCAATTCCGCTCCAGTACGGAATTATCGCGGTATATGGGTTTTATAAAAATATCCGCTTACTAACGGCGCAATAGGGTCTCATCCGCTATACGAGGCGGGAAATCAATCAATCCAATATATACATATGCCAATATGTATATATTGCTATATATAGATATATATCCTACTATATCTAATATCACATACAAACAGTCAATCATCAATCAATAACTGTAAAAGAAAATCCACTTTCATTTGAGTGAGAAGATCTCACCTTGATTTCAATTCTGTTCCAGCTTTTTATTTCGAATAAAATTAAACGTGCGTTTAATTTTACCCGAAATTTTCACTGACTCCAATCGCTTCCAATCCAGTTTCATAGCGTAGTGCTCGACAAAACGATTGCAACGCAATTTGTTTCGTGCGTTTTTGACCTCGTAGCAAAAAGTTATAGCAGTTTAAACATCGTACAATTTTAATATAAAGTTTATTTACATTTTCTTTTTATATTTTCCAACCTATTTTCCTGGCCGTTGATTTCATTTCCAAGCAATCCAGGCCGCGTGCCTTTCTTCTTCGTTACCCAGTTCAATTCACGCATACAAACCCATCATCCCGCGGCAATCCCCGATCACCGCTCCTCCCCTAAGCCACCGGAGCTTGATCCAATGACGCTGCGACACGCGCCACACCCCAAGCCACCACCGGCCATGGCCCCTTGAAGCTCGGCATCACAAATCATGAGAAAAACCCGATTGAATGCGTGACGTTCAAATGCAATTTGACGTCGATTGGCTATGAGTTTTCCCATCATAACCGTTGAAGATCTTCGTCTCTTTGCCCTCTACAACTCTCGTTTAGAAAGTTTTGCGAATAGGTTGATGGAATTGAAGAAAATTGGAGGAGAAGGATCGAACAATATTGGCCATTGAAATGTTGTAAGTGGCGGCCGAGAGAAAGGATTAGGGTTTGCTGAAGAAACGTGTATTTATAAACAATTATAATTATTATTTTAATATTAAATCCACTTCTAAACTATTTTCTCAAACGATCTCCAAATCTGACGTGCCGCCTGGCGTTCGTAAGGTTTACCCCACATTCCGAACACAATGGAACGTGTTTCAGGAGCTAATTCAATCATTTGTGCGAGTTACAGAAATAAACAGTCAAATTTAAATTAAACCGATTTAAACCGATTTCAATGCGTTTCGAGCTGCCACGGTCAAACGGCAACTCCGATTGCTACGAAAATTGAAATCCGATAATAACAAACTATTACGGATCCAATGGAACTAGTTTCGTCCAATTCTGAGACTATCCCAAAAATGGCTAATTTCTCTAGTCCATTAAATATTAAAATATTCAATTTTCACAATTCAACTTTAAATTCAATTTTAAAAGTTCTATAACATCACTATAACTTCAATATGATTTAATATTACTTTATAAATCATTTTTTTTAATCCCATTAAATCCAAAATTCAATTATTTCTGGAATTTCACTATTTAATTTATCGATTTAATTTTCCAATTAAATCCAGATATTTGAATTTTTAATTAATATAAATTCTGGGTCGTTACACTTATACCCGTCTTCTTTCTACCCAGACAAACAAATGCTTTCATCAAACATTCTAATACTTTGTCCCTTTTCAACTCTCTTAAGTATCCCCAAGCCATGAACTCACATATGCTATAACTAAATTTGATTTTTTTGCATCAATGGTGCTTGCATGAAAACTCTCTTTTATGACTATCATCCTATTCTTGATATAAAATCCTAACATAGTAATCAATACTCTTGAATCTTATGTACTTGATAACGTTTCCCATTCTTAGTATATAATCTAGGCTTCTTTGACATTGTCTAGTTTTATAAGAGATGATATCATGCACTTGAAGTCTCGAACTCAACATCTGCTAAGTTTCCCAAACATTAGTATATTTTATCCCATAACCTATACATGTTCTCTCTATCTAAAATGCTAGCATGCAGACTAAAAAGAGAGCAGTACCCTGCTCTTTATTTTCTACTAACCCTTTTCACCATCTTCATTATAGTTTCTTTTGACTTTGCGAGGTTGTTTATTTTTATATAAATACTACTCAATGTGCCAAAGCTTACCCAGTCAGTCTCTAAGTTCCAATCCTATCTCTCCAAACAAATTTTCTGCATTTTCAACATCATTTGTACCGGCACGTGCTTTCAACTTCAAATTATAAGTAAACTCATCTGGTTTCAAATTTCTTTTCAATCTATCAACCATTTCCACCACTTTTTTTTATACTTTCCTATAGATACATAGAGATTCCAAATTTGATTATAAGGAAGTGTACATCGAATAAGGCCATGAATCGTCATTTGCTTCATTACTGCTTCAGCTTTGTCTGACATTTTGTTTTGCATATATGTTCATAAATGCGACGTTCAAGTAGAATGATCCTCCATTCTTCCAAAAATATCCCAGAAGAATTGCTCTGCGTTTGCCAAACTATGTATTTTGGCATCTGAGTCCAAATGAGTAGCATAATCACCAAGTAGCAGCTTGATGTCTGACTGTGTTCGCATCCATGTAAGCACATATCTACTCACATGCATGATAACCATGTAAGCACATATATATAAATTGATTTATTTACTTGCTGCTCCGCCGCGAGAATCATAAAGATGCAAATTTTCTCATTTTCATACATGCATTTTATCGAGCAAATAAAGAGCATCAATTATTTAGCATACAAATATGTTTTTTCTATGTGGAAATTTTCTTAAACGGATATATGCAGAAATATGTGTACCTCAAGAGAATGCTTATAGCGATGATGCTTGCATAGCTTGCAAACAACACGATTGAGTTGTTATTTATGCAATGTTTTTCTCACTTCTTTCCATTGATTAAGAACTACAATGATTTGTTTTGGGTTAATTAAGCTGAGTAATCTTCTTCTAAGACCGTCTCATTCTTTGATGAATTTGTTATTAACACTAGCGATAGATTTTGATCGAAATTTGAATGTGTTATGTATTGAAGATAACATATAGGAATCCATTAAATATCCCAGATATGTCTATGAAAGCAATACAAGAGGCAAATGCATCCCTAGCGTAGAAAACTAAGAGACAGGGTGATGCTTAGGCATGGTGGAAAAGGTTGTGAATGAGAAATTAAATTTGTAGAAATATTAAACCCTATATCCTAAACTTTAAGTTAGAACAAATAAAATTACAAAAATAGTTATCACTAGAACACAAACAGTTTGTACCATCTCCAACTTAACATTGGCCCGAAGTCTAGAAAAAGATTCTCAAAGCCAAGCCTAAGCTAAGGTGGAGATGGTATAAATAGCATTACAAATAATTCCAAACTCCTTATCCACCTAAGGCGTTGGAAAACTATTGACGTTAGGGCTAGACTAGCATTTCCCAACCCCATGCATATGCGCACATTTAGTGACACCATGCCCTCGAACTTTAACACAAATTTGAAACTATTTTCCTATGCCAATTTCGATGTCATGCGCATTCCATACGCTTTTTTCAGTCATTCTTGAATTGTGCAAAAGTGTCTTTGTTGATGCATAGTAATTCCTTATCGACATCAGCCTAACACTATTTTAGCATAATTCTACTACATTTGTCTCCCCACAACATAAACCATGACAGAGTATTATATAAAACCAAATTGACCATTCCAAACCAATAATATCATATATATGTATGTATGTATGTATGTATATAATCACAAGAAATTGCCTATCACCACACAAAAATCCTGGTCTATGTCGTTGCCTTGAAATCGAAATTGTATTGACTTTTCTATTTTAAAAGAAATATGTACAAGAAATTGTAGAACTGGGTGTAGGGTAACTCCGAACCAGTATAAAATCCTAGTGTGTTCTTTCCTTTTTTACTTTTACTGCATTTATATTTATCTGTGTTTGAATCTATGATTGTTAATTGCATTGTTTAAACTATAATCTTAAAAGAATTCAAAAAGATTTACAAAACTTAAAAAACACTATTCACCCCGACTAGTGTTGAATTAGCCATAAGATCCATCTTCCACAAAATAACATTTGGTATCAGAGCATTGGTTTTCAAAGTATTCCTAATTTTGATTTTTGAAAAGTTTTAATGGCTAACAACACTATTGGTAATACTTTTAGTAGCATAATCTACTTGTTAGTAATTTCTTTGTGGAAGGACAATATACTGCTAGACCCCCACTTTTTAATTACATTAATTACACATATTAGTCATGTAGGATGAAAATTTATTTATAGTCAATTGGTCTTGATATTTGGAATATCACACAAAATGAGTACACTGAGCCCAAGACTAACATTTCAACTTGAACTGCTGATCAAAAGGCAGTTGTACAAATAAACTCTAAAGGCATGAATGTTTTGTTTTGTTAAATGGATAGAAATGAATTTTGTAGAGTGTCTATCTTTAAGTCTGCATTTGATATATGGAGAAAATTGCAAGTTACACATGATAGCACTAATAAAGTCAAATAGACCAAAATTTCTATGTTAACTAACCAGTTTCAAATATTTAAAATGAATCCAAATGTGCCCATTTCTGATATGTATAGTAGATTTCAAGATATAGTTCATTCACTAATTGCACTTGGTAAAAGTTTTTCTGAAGAGGATTAAGTTAAAAAAAAATCCTCAATTCACTTATTCCTAAATGAGACCAAAAAACTCTTGCGATTGAAGATGCTAATGACATTAGCACTTTGAAAATTGAAGAGTTAATTGGCAATTTAATGTCATTTGAAGCATAAATGCAGGGCATGAGAGAAAGCAAGGCAATAGAGAAGAAATCCATCGTTTTCAACGCCATAACAAATGATCTGGATTCACACCATGATGATGATGAGGAAATCGCCATCATGACAAGAAATTTCAAAAAATTTCTGAAGCACGGAAACATGAATAATATCAGGAGATATGATAATAAAAATCTAGGAAGTGGAAATGGAAGTAGAAATAGTGTTAGATGTTTTAACTATGATGAACCTGGCCATATAAAAAGAGACTGTCCACATCCCGAGAAACCAAAAAACACACCAAATACTGATTTGTCCACAAAAAAAAGAAGGGCTTACACTGCAACACTAGACGATTCAGACACTTCCTCAAGTGATAACGAACTAGATATAGAGAATGCTAATATGTGCTTCGCAGCGATAATTAATGAGAAATTTGGAGAAACGAAACAAAAAATAGGTACGCATTTAAATAATTTTTTTGAAATTTTGTTGTTGATTTTTAGGAATAACCTATATTAATAATAATATTGGATGAATATTATGTGTATTTATTTTAAATATTTTATATTTTTTTAATATAAAATATATTTAAAATATTTTTGAAATTATTTAAGTTATATATTAAATAATTATTATAAGATAATTATAATTATAGATAAATAGGAATTATTCATTTAATTTCTCTTTTTAATTTTTTTAACCTATATATCTATATACCCCACATATATATGTCGACATATGCAGATAGATTTTGAATTTCAATTTCAAATTCAAAATTTGAATTTCCCTCCATCTTTTCACCAACCCCTATGTTCGGAAAAAATGTCTCTTAACTAGAGAATATGTCATTTGATTCTCTATTTATTTGCTCTATCTCTATCTATTCATTTCACTTTCATTTTCGAATTCAAAAATCATTAACTCTCTAATCTCTTCAAACTATTATTCATTGACATCCTAAGCAATACTCCATCAACCATGAGGTTTTCTAAGAAAACAAAAGTCTTTCTTTTTAATAACAAAGAAGCCATGCAAGCTTATATAGAGTATATGTTTTCGAAAAATTCTTTCCCTGAAGATTTACTGTTTTTGAAGATTTTCCTACTTATGATCTTTTCAGTCTTTGTTTGCAAAATGAAATTCTTGGTTAAATCGATGCTTCTCAAAATGATTTCGTTTGTTATCCAAATTTAGTAAAAATGTTTTATTCAAATTTGGAAGGAAAATTTATGATGGAAATGAAGGAGAAGTTTGAAATAGCATCAAAGGGACACAAATTGTTTTAAATTGTGAGATTTTAGGTTATATTCTCGATTGCAAATCTAGTGGAATGGACCTTTCAACTTTTCAAATTGGTTTTCAAAACCGTGAAGTGATTCACGATATTTTCGAAAGTGATGATGACTTTGAATTCAAAAAAAACTTGCATCCAAAAGCAAGAATTTTAAGCCTTCTTTTGTAATAAAGTATCACTCGTAGAATGGGTAATTATAATAACCCGACTCAAAAAGTTTTCAAAGCTCTTTTCGCCATTTAGGGTCAATACGACATAAATTGGTCTTAAGTCATTTTGGATAAATTTTTTTCCTAAAAATCTTTCTAAGCATGAAAACACACTATTTCATGGTGTGTATCTCACTAGAGTTTTTACTTACTTCGATGTTGACCTTAAGGAGAGGAAACCATTCCTAGAAAAATATTTGACAATGCCTGCATCTCAGGTATGCATATTTCACCTTTTTCGAGCCTTATGAAATGCTTGCGGAAAAGGAACAAAGATTGGCTTGGGAAGAAGAGCAAGATATAAGGGAAGAGGAGGAGGAGGAAGATGAAATGAAAGTCGATGAGGAAGAACCAGAAGAGGAGGAGGATACTTCCTTGGAAAGTATCAATATGCCATCTAATCCATCCAACAATGATCTTCTGAACAATTAAGAGAAGATCATTCACAATCAAAGGAAGCTTAAGTAATCATTTTCAAAGAAGTTTACTTCACTTTCCACCAAAACAGATAAATTCTTTGGAAAGGTCATCCGTAAACTTGGTGGTTCTTCTTCATCTCCATCCACATCTTTTTAGTTGTTTGTTTAAGTTATCAGTCTTTGTATTTGGATGTTCGAGTTTAAGTTTTTGTTAATCTTACGTATCTTTCTTCTATTTCTAATGTATTTCATGTACTCATCTTTATTATCAATGAAATTCTATTTCCTACTGTTTTTACATTGTTAATCATCTCTAGAAAGTCATACAAGCATAATAGTATAAGCCAAATATAATATAATAGTAAAATAAAGTAGTTTTGAAAATTATAGTGCATATATCGACATATAATGGCCAGTTTCAAAAAAAATTAAATTTAAAATAAAATAACTACCAAAAACATATTCATTTCAAATGACTTCTTACCTCTATATATACTTATTCACTCCAAAAAATCATCATTTTCCATCTCTTTCTTCCCTCTCTTTCATATATAAACTTATCTCTTCAATACTGGTTCTCCACATAAAAAGCTATGCGAAAATATTAACAAACACTTGAATCATTCAAGAATATTCTTACCTTCATTCTTAGAAATTAGAAACACTTAGAATTAAGTCAAATGAAGATGGTTAAAGAGCAAGAGAAGTACTTTGATGCCTGTTTGTGCCAAAATTGGTCACAAACCCCGAATGTTGTGAAAGCACCAGTTGATGAATATTAATCAACAATATTCACACACAAATCTCAAATCTTAAGCAAACAGAATATCACAATTCAGAAATAATGAACATAAACACGAGATTTATAGTGGTTCGGCGATCTTGCCTACGTCCACTCTGAAGTTGATGATTTTATTGATGTTCACTTGATGATTACAATTTCTTTTGATGTAATACAACTGATTATATGATTATAATCTGAATCTAAGGAAGCAGTGGTGATTTTGAGTAAATCTGGAAGAGTCTGGGTGCTCTTTAGCTCTTAAAATTGTCTGACCCCCTTTCTGAATGACCAGGGGCTCTATTTATAGGTGTAGGAGGCTGATATTTCGCCTAAATTGAGGGGAGACCAGTTCTGGCACGTGAGGGGGCCCACATGCCCGCTCTCTGGAAATCCGGGCCCACTTTGGGATCGATTCGACCCTTACTTCGAATCGATCAAGTTTTGCTCCGATTGAGATGAAATTTGGCATGAACATTCCTTAGGTTGCCAGTAAGCTACTGTGAAAATTTCATAGTATTTGGACTTGTAGATCTCAAGTTATGATCGATTCAAGATTGCATTTTCGGTGGACACGAGTGGTTCGAATCGATCCCTTCGAATCGATAGGGTCGAATCGATACTTGGCGCAAATGCATGGTGATGTGGCGTGCGTGCTTCTCGGGTAGATCCTTATTTTTCTCCGAGTTTACTGGGTCGAATCCATGATTCTAGCTGACCTGACTTAGTGGATTCGAGGTAGTGGATTCATAGATATGTTCGTTTCGAATCGATCATGGTATATCATGTTTGATCGATTCGAAGCTGCCTCAACAGGGTGGATTTGGAGCAATGGCCCAGGATGGATACGAGGCGATTAGTCTTCGTGGGTTCGAAGTACTTCGTCTCAGAGGGATTCGAAGGACTCTAACCTGAAGGTTATGAATTAGCGCAGCTTCATGGATTCGAAGCGACTCATCTGGACCGATACGAGCGAACGCTTGTTGATGGATGCGAACCGTGTGAAGTCGAAAAGATGGATTCGAACAGAGGAGTGCCCGATGGATTCGAAGCTAGGTTATGTCACATGGGTTCAAACCAATGCATGGCTTATGGATTCGATCGTAGGACTAATCTTATGGATTCGAACTTATGGCTACTTCCTCCACTTTTCATTAGCGATAACATGGGCATATGAACTCGGAATGTCTTGAAATTCGGAACGTTGGTTTTTATGGCTTTGCTTGATGTGTCCTATCAATTGTAGCCCGATCCGGACTAGAACAAAATTCATCGATATCCATGGTGAAACAGTGTATAACGAACTTTTACGAGGAATTGTCTTTAGTTTTCCAGCCAACTTTTTGGTGTCACGGCCTTGCCAAAAGGCGGGATAACATTTGCCCCCCAAAACATGCCTTGCGATTGGAAGGTGTGTTTTGTTGTTTCATAATCCGGATGTTCATATCCTGTCATTGACCTGCAAAGAAATTGATAGTTTTATCTTACCACGAATGACAATCGTTCGGGATCGCATGTCATTCGAGGCGATATGGGACCTTTCGAGGTCGGATTCCGTTTGCGGCAAATAGCGAAATGGGACCGTTCGCGGTCGGATGTCGTTCTAGATGAGTTGTGATCGTTCACGATCGGATGTCGTTCTAGACGAATTATGACCGTTCGCGGTCGGGTGACGTGGAAAGAAGAATGTGACCGTTTGCGATCGTGTGCCGTACGAGGCAAAAATGTGATCGTTCGCGATCGAATGTCATATTAGGTGAATTGTGACCGTTCGTGGTCGGGTGCCGTTCGAGGCAGAGTGTGACCGTTCGAGGTCGGTGCCGTACGAGGCAGATTGTGACCGTTCGAGGCTAATGGTGACCGTTCGAGGTCGGGTGCCGTTCGAGGCTAATGGTGACCGTTCGAGGTCGGTTGCCATTCAAGACGAATGAGTGTGCCCGGGGGGGACTTAGTATTATCAATGTCAGGTTCACGTTCGGGTGAACTTCTGAATCTGCGATCGTGGCGGTTCGTCGCCATACAAGGTATGCTTGTGGACCGTTCGCGATCCAAAGCATACGCAAGTAACTTCTTCTACAGAATTGCAAATATCAAATTAACGTTCACAGAAATATTCAAACAAACAAATTCTAAATGTTCAAATCAACATGAAACAAAAGCAAAGCACGGATGTCAAAGTGTAAATTCTCACTACGAGACAGTCAATAATCATTCAGAGCATGCCTGTGGATCGTTCGCGATCTCATACATGTGTAAATGGTTTGATGGTGTCAGTGAGAAGTTTACGACTTGTTCATCGTTATTTAAATCAATTGATAACCATTCGGTGCCTCGGCTCGGGGTCACCCCTAGCTGATGTAGACGGTGGTCGCTCTGGTTCCACCGTTGGAGCTCGCCTCCTCACATACTGAAGTAGCCTACCGTTCCTGATATGCCCTTCTACCTCATCCTTCAGGTGTCTACAGTCATTTGTGTTATGACCATTCAGCTCGTGGAATAAGCAATATTTGTCTGACTTTCTCTCGTCGGTAGTCGGATCCCGTCGTATTGGTCTACGATAGGAAACTTGCTCTCGGGTGTCTTGGTAGATTCGCTCCAAACCCTCATTGAGTTCTGAATAGGTGGTAAATCGCGGCTCCCTCCGTTGCCGCTTTGACCTGTCATCATTTTCTTCAGCCTTTCGGTTCCCTTTACCAGTCTCTGCACCCTTTCCAGGTGAATTACCGCCTCTAACTGTGTAAACATCCAGTTCTTCTTCTCTCTCTGTACGAGCATCCTATAATCGCAAAAACTTTTCGGCTTCATGATAAAATTCTCCCAGGTCCGTAGGAGGATCCTTAGTTAGTGAATTCTTGAACTCCGTGCCATCAGATATTCCAGATACAGCTGCCATCATGACCATAGATGGATCTGGTCGATCCACTGATGCTGCTGCAGCATTAAATCGCGTCAGAAAACTCCTCAAAGATTCCCCGGCCTTTTGTTTTAGAGTCGCCAAACTCATCACGTTCTTGGGTCTTGAAATATGAACCCTGAATTGTCTCATAAACCTTTCTGTCAAATCTGTCCAAGTCCCAATGGAGCCACTCTCCAGTTGTCTAAGCCATAGCGCTGCAAAGTCCGTCAAATACAATGGAAAGCACCGGGCCATGACTTCATGTGATGCCCCCAGCACTTCCATGTGCCTCATATACTTCGTTAGATGGACCGCTGGATCCGTCCGCCCACCATACATTTCCACCGATGGTAGCTTGAAGTCCGGTGGATTCCTGGCCTGCCTGATCGTAGGAGTAAAGGGACTCCTATGTACATCCTCCAGATCTCTATTGACTAGTCTGCCTCTCATGGCCCGTCTGACCATCTCTGCCAACCTGTCGTTGTTGTCATGCTGTGATCTTTGAGTGTCACCTTCGTTCTGCCCCCCTGGCTGAGCGTTCATCCCTCTATTGCCACCAGGTTTCTCGGATGTCCCTGAATCTCTTCCTGGGATTGGATCAACATGCTCTAAGTGTATGCCCCCCAGCTCCGGCGCTGCGCCAGATGGTCCTGCTCCGTTCTGGATTCTGGTTGTTCCTTGATTTTGCGCTCCAAGTTGTCCAATCTGTTGAAGCAAATTCTGGATCATCTCCTCCCGTCTCTTCATCATTGTCTCCATCTCATCCCTGGTGATGAAGATCGATGCTTGGTTTGCTCCTGAGGAAGCCTCTTGACTTCCTTCATGCTGACTTCGCTCTGGCTTCTGCCTTCTACTTGTTTGTCTTGTCATGATTTTTCGAATCTAAATCTCTTAGCCTTCTGATTCAACTTTCAAATGATAGAACTCCTAAGTTCAGCTCTCAGTGAAAGCACCAAAGTGTTTGTGCCAAAATTGGTCACAAACCCCGAATGTTGTGAAAGCACTAGTTGATGAATATTAATCAACAATATTCACACACAAATCTCAAATCTTAAGCAAACAGAATATCACAATTCAGAAATAATGAACATAAACACGAGATTTATAGTGGTTCGGCGATCTTGCCTACGTCCACTCTAAAGTTGATGATTTTATTGATGTTCACTTGATGATTACAATTTCTTTTGATGTAATACAACTGATTATATGATTATAATCTGAATCTAAGGAAGCAGTGGTGATTTTGAGTAAATCTGGAAGAGTCTGGGTGCTCTTTAGCTCTTAAAATTGTCTGACCCCCTTTCTGAATGACCAGGGGCTCTATTTATAGGTGTAGGAGGCTGATATTTCACCTAAATTGAGGGGAGACCAGTTCTGGCACGTGAGGGGGCCCACATGCCCGCTCTCTGGAAATCCGGGCCCACTTTGGGATCGATTCGACCCTTGCTTCGAATCGATCAAGTTTTTCTCCGATTGAGATGAAATTTGGCATGAACATTCCTTAGGTTGCCAGTAAGCTACTGTGAAAATTTCATAGTATTTGGACTTGTAGATCTCAAGTTATGATCGATTCAAGATTGCATTTCCGGTGGACACGAGTGGTTCGAATCGATCCCTTCGAATCGATAGGGTCGAATCGATACTTGGCGCAAGTGCGTGGTGATGTGGCGCGCGTGCTTCTCGGGTAGATCCTTCTTTTTCTCCGAGTTTACTGGGTCGAATCCATGATTCTAGCTGACCTGACTTAGTGGATTCGAGGTAGTGGATTCATAGATATGTTCGTTTCGAATCGATCATGGTATATCATGTTTGATCGATTCGAAGCTGCCTCAACAGGGTGGATTTGGAGCAATGGCCCTGGATGGATACGAGGCGATTAGTCTTCGTGGGTTCGAAGTACTTCGTCTCAGAGGGATTCGAAGGACTCTAACCTGAAGGTTATGAATTAGCGCAGCTTCATGGATTCGAAGCGACTCATCTGGACCGATACGAGCGAACGCTTGTTGATGGATGCGAACCGTGTGAAGTCGAAAAGATGGATTCGAACAGAGGAGTGCCCGATGGATTCGAAGCTAGGTTATGTCACATGGGTTCAAACCAATGCATGGCTTATGGATTCGATCGTAGGACTAATCTTATGGATTCGAACTTATGGCTACTTCCTCCACTTTTCATTAGCGATAACATGGGCATATGAACTCGGAATGTCTTGAAATTCGGAACGTTGGTTTTTATGGCTTTGCTTGATGTGTCCTATCAATTGTAGCCCGATCCGGACTAGAACAAAATTCATCGATATCCATGGTGAAACAGTGTATAACGAACTTTTACGAGGAATTGTCTTTAGTTTTCCAGCCAACTTTTTGGTGTCACGGCCTTGCCAAAAGGCGGGATAACAACGCCATTCGATGAATGATCTCTTCTCTTATCAAAGATGAACCAACCAACAATCTTGAAACTACCCTCAACAAAGGTGATGAAGATTGGAATGCTATCAAAGCGGATCCAATTTTCGGATCCGATGGATAGGTAGAAGTTCCTAGGGAAGTCTAAAGATGGATTGGTTTGGATTTAAATAAGTATGTATATTAATATATTACAGTATTGATTTGTGTGGATTAGATTGACTTTGTGTGTATTAACTGGATTTGATTTGTTGAATTATTGATTGGATTGATTTACTTGTTTTATCTAACTTATCAAATGTATTGATTAATGTGAGTAACACAAGTTATTTATGTTATCACTCTTATATTACTATCATTTCCTTTTCTAATTGCTTTTATATCTCAGTATTATATATATTATGTAGTACCTTAGTTAAGGGGAGTTTTCTTGTTAGATTTTTGTTGATGAAAAAGGGGGCGAAATATATAAAATGTAGGCATAAAATAAGGGGGAATTTTGTAACTCAGGGTGGGTTATAACATATTTTATATACATGGTTGTCATCATCAAAAAGGGGAAGACTGTTAGTACCTTAGGAATTTATTTTGATTACACAACCATATGGCAATGTATAAAATGTAGATACTAATGTTTTTATTAAGATATATTGTAACAACCCCCACTTGGAGGCCCAAAACTGATGGCTACGGATGCTGCAGTCATTCATAGTTATTAATCCTCGGCGACCAAATACGGTAATGTTAGATACGTTGATATAACAGAAACACATGGATATGGAAATTTTTTAAAATTAAAAAACAACTTTCTCATTCCATTTCAAAGCATTTCAAATTCATTACATAATCCTATAATCGTTAACCATGTTCAGAGAAAATATAACGATTACAACATACGCCAAGAGTGACATATAAAGATGCCCCCTTGGATGATCAGGGTATATGTAGGCAATTAAACAACTCTGCCTTTACAACACAAACAACACAATGGAATCAAAAATAAAAAAGAACTCTAAATAGCTATCATGCCATTTACATGTCTCTGGAAGCTTATTCGACTAAAGCGGTACTTGAAAACCTCAACTCTCAAACTACACAAAATCAATTGAGCACCCGAGAGTTTAAGGGGAAAATATAAACTTCGAGTCAGACATAAAGCCTGGTATAAATAATAACATCAATACGTTGACTGTATAGCATACCGAACAATCGAGTGCTGGAAAGACAGATTGTTAGGGGAAAAGAAAGAAGGTAGAAGAAAGAAAAAACTAAACAAATACAGAATCTCACAACGGACTGAATAATATATAATATCAATAGCTCTTTACACAAATCAAAACTGTAATATACATATCTCAAATCAGAGTACACAAATCAATAATTACCAGCCTGGACAGTTATAACAGCCTATCTTCACAATTGCTGATAATTTCAAACAAACACTGCAGCAGAATAAACAAGTACGAGAATACATCTCAGTCTCCAGCTCGTCTCTTGGGCTCCAAAGCAATCCAAATCTATATCTGCAATACACTCGGTCTGACCCGAGCATTATTATAAAATAATAACATAGGGAACATATGACTAAGCATAACCTATTTGTTTTGAATAACATAGGCTATCAAACTCAATATAAAATACAAAATCACATAAACATCAATATGTAATTAAGCACAAAAAGAGATCATAAATTAGCAAATATGTTGAATCTACATGATTAAGAGAGATTCACTACCCCTAAATTAAAGGGGTTTAGCTTCTCATATTTGTTCAACGCATATAAATGTCAACATTAAAAAGCAAGAAAAGTAAGAAGTGTGCTAATTAAAATAAAATAAAAGCTAATCTACTTGCATAAAATAAAGACATCTACACTACTAGCATAAAAGAAACAAAAAAGAAAAGAACATGTATTAAAATTACATAAAAATAAATAACATAAGCAAAGGCTAAGAAGCCATTAAAGAAAGAGAGTTTATGTTTACATGCTACAACTAAAATAAAGAGAAGGTGGTAAGAGCTTCATTACATGAAACATAAAAGGTATTTATACAAGCTTAAAACTCTAATCCATATTTTAGGGGACTACCCAAAATACCCTTTAGGAGGTGTGGCCTCCAAGTTATCATTAGCATGAGATTAATCCTCCATTAAATATGCATGTGCTTTTAATCTCCATTAACATTTGCATTAGCTCCTAATTGTAGATCATGGTAAGTGGGTAGGTGGGGTCCTCCATGATTTCATGAATTCAATTATTTCCATCTTCATTTGCCTTCTAACTCTTGTGCATGCATATTTTCATGAAGGCTTCTTCCATTTTCCATCCAAATTCCTACAAATAAAACTAAAATGTGCAAATAAATAGTCTCAAAATTAATACATGAACAAAATTACCATTTTTCCCCTAACTGAAGATGAATGAATGATGATTTGATGACATTTGGATTTTGCTAAAAACATGTAAAAATACCCAATTATGACATTTATTTAAATAAAAATAGATTAAATATGGTAGTAAATATATGCACATTTACATGCACATCAAATACCCCCACACTTATCTTTTTATTCGTCATTGAATAAAGAAAAACTGAGTAAATCCATTTTCATAGGAAGCACGATTGCATTGAACGTATGCAACAAGCCGTTAAACCTCTAAGTGTTCCTAGTAGGACGAGTGTTGTCTCGTGAGGGTTTTCAGTGGATACTACCCACAAAATCCAAGTACAACATGAAAAATTCTTAAATGCAAGATTTATTTACATAGAGATGAATGTAAGTTTTTGAAGATATTTACAAATGAATAATTTACTTTTAAATTAACACAAATAAGTTAAATATAATTTCTGGTCATTATCAAGAATTTTAAGTCCTTTTACTCATCAAAACTTTCAACAAAAATTAAGTTATCATCACAATTAGACTCTAGTTTGGCTAGTTGTTTCAGTTGATAACATAGTGCAACTATGAAATGGATCCTTAGTTGATTATCAAAGTTTTTCAAAGTGGTATTTTTATTTCTTTTGAATAACAAGTTGAATCAAATAAGTGAAGATAGTGCTTGGATTTTGTAACGACCTGGAATTTCACTTCTTTGATTAGTGAATATTTAATTAATTTTAAATATTGAATATATATGTTTTATTATGAAAATAAAATCATTTTTATTAATTAATAATGATGGTAAAATCATTTTCAAAATTTGTTTACCAAACTAAAAAGTACGTAGAAAAACAGAAAGTGTGACCGAAGATGTTTTCCGAAATTTCGACCTTTCGACGTCGGGAAGTTGTCGAGAATGTTGTTCGTCTTTGTGCACTATATGTACATATATATAAGAGTTAATTAACTAGATAATAATAAGTTAGAAATAAATTATCTTATGTTAATTTGGATTAGTAAGTGATGTAACAAGACATAGTTTTAAAAATAATAAACATTTTATATAAATATATATACTAAGTATTGTCACATCTTAGATTTGTAATCATTAACCATAATTATCTATTGTCACATCTTAGTTAATTAATAACTAAACTTAAATATATAAATGTGATATGACTGAACATAATAATTATATATTTATATATAAATAAAGTGATGTGACTAAACAACATAATTATATATATAAGAAAGTGATGTGACTAAACAACATAATTACATCACTAAATAATAATTGTAGATATATATATATATAAGAGTGATGTGATTAAACATAATTTTATATATATATATATATATATATTATAAAAGATTTTTGATGTGACTTGACAAAGTGATTAGGTGTGAAATCTTGCTTATAAATAGCCCATATGTTTCTTCATTTGTCCTCCTCTTTCCACCAACCCTTTCTTCCTAATTACAAACTCAAATGGAGTTTTTCTTTTTTTAAAACCGTGTGAAATTTTAATGGCTACAACATTCTAGTTGACCATTTTTTCAAATTTCTGTCATAGCTATGACGAAATACCTAATCTTTGCAAAGCAATTTTTCACCTTGAATTTCAAATCCGAAAATTACCCTTCTTCTTTTGATCGTAACTTCTTCAAAACAAATAAAAAATGAGTGATTTTTCTTTGAGATGATAGAGAAAATAAATTCCAATAACTTTCTCTTTGAGTGCTTTTTGAAATTCCGAAAGTAGGTAGCCCAAATATCAGTTGCATAATGACCTATTTTCGGGTTTATTATTGAGAATTCGATGTTTATCCAAAGTCGCACCACCTTACCAAAACAAGTCTCGCTTCCTCTTCTCTTCAAGGCCTAACCTACCTAGTGCATTTAGGGTTCAAGACTCCATCTTGTTGCTTAGGAACGGAGGTGCTATTCCATACTCTAATTTAGCAAGAGTTTGGATAGCTTTCGGTGAGTAAATTCCTAATCTTTTGGCAAGAACTTTCCTTTATATGTTGTGTTGATCCTTAGCTATATTTATGTTATATATATGTTGGATCTTGGCATGTTTAAAATGTGATGATAAGTGTTAATGTATGGGTTAGTGTAAGCACTTGAATGGATGTGTTATTACAAAGTTAGTAATTGTATATATATTGGTATATGTATACAATTTGTTGTATGAATGTGATGTGTGAATATAAAGGGTTGCTGATGAACTTGACTACAGTCATGATGGGTTGAAAACAAAGTTGAACTTTGTATGTAGTCACGATGGATTTGAGGTCGGATTTGAAATCAAACTGGTTTCAAGAGTTTAAAGTTTAGATTATGGTTAAAGTTTGCGTAATTGGTTTTAAAGTGTGAAAATTTACTAAGGTATGTTTCAATTATGAAATAGTATGGTTTTAGTAAAGTGGCTTCGCTTAAAGGTGGGTTAGAGCAAACCGCACTCTTAGCGATAGTCGCTATGGATGCAGTTCGACAAAGGTTTGAATTTCTATTTCAAATTTGTTTTATTTTGAAATTAGTTTACTAAGTGTTTCAAACTTAATTAGTAATATTAAAAAGTAATTAAGTTGTAATATATTTAATTAATTAATTGGTTAATCAAAAGGTAATTAGCACCTAATTGGTAATTAAGAATGTGATTAGAGGTTAATCATCACTTAAGTTAAATTAATGAGTATTAATTGATTTATAAAGTTTTAATTAGTAATTAATGGGGTTAAGAAGTAATTAAGCGATTAATAATTATTTAATTAGGATTAATAGTTAATTAATTATTTAATTAATGAGTTATTTAATTAATTAGGGTTTACCTCTTAAATAATTTGGTTTAACCTTAACCAAGTTGCATTAAGAAGTTATTAGTACTTAATCAAGTTGGTTAAGCCTAATTAGAGTTTAATTATGATTTAATCTTGATTTAAATTGGATTAATTAAGATTTAGTTAGGGCTTAAGCTAATTAAATATACTTTTAACTTTTCAAGGTGATTTTAAACTAAACTGAATGTGTTTTAATCAATTTTCTTTTTCAAAGTAAATCAGTTCCATATCAAAGGATCTCTTGTCCGGACCCTTAAGTAACCCATATGATTAAGAGAATTAAATTACATCCGTTAGTAGAACAAAACACCGTTCTGCTATAGTGTAAGTGTGTTGATTGTGTGGACATGTGTTAAGCAGAATTAATCTCCGTTCTACTATAAATTGATTGCATTATTTGGACATCTATTTAGCAGGATAAATCACCATCCTGTTGTTATGTTAGTTGGACTTGTAAATGCCAATTATTTATTGATATGTTATTCCCTGATTGGATATGAAATGTATTTACATATATGTTAGCTTATGTAAATAATCATTATGTGATTTGGGAATCGAATTGAAATTAAATAGTAACTAAAATTAGTATCATTGGGACTGCTAAGCCTCATTTGGAATTTATAAAGTATGGTTTGAATTTACTTTAATTCTTTAATCTATTTGAGGCTAAGGGTTTATAAATGGTTTTTCAAGTTATATAATTCTTATAAAGGTATTTATAAATGATAACTTGTTTATAGAAAAGGGTTTTTCTAACGAAAAGGGTTATTAAGGTGTTTTACAAATGATGTTTTGTAAATGATATTTATAAAGGATATTTTATAAAGGAGTATAGAAAGGTTTATATAAAGAGTTTTAAAAATAGGAAAAAGGTTTATAAATCATTTCATAGATTTGGAAAGAGGTTTATAAATTAACTTAAAGGTTTATAAAAATGGGTTATAACTTTATTTTGAAAGTTATAAGTTAATTGAAATATGAGATAAGCTTTTAAAAAGTGAATTTTTGATAAACAATAAGCGGAATGTTTTATTTGGAAAAAATGTTTGGATTTAGGGAGATGGAAACTTTGAATAATTTGTAAATATACTTATACAGATAAAATAATTATATGATTTTGTTCCAAGGCTTGAAAAGTAAAATGTTTTGATAATATACTTATACCATTGAGATAAGTATATAAAGGTTTCAAAGTATAAAGGAAATGTAAGGGGTTTGGGAATAATGTTTTGAAAAGATCTTTTGATCAGATTTTATAGAGTGGTTTTATTAATTAAAGAGAATTAATAAAGGCTTAGTGGATCCCATATGGAAAGTAAACCATGATTGGTTGTTTGTTTATTTGATACTTAAATGACTGATTATCAAAGCTGGACCCAAAACGTAACTTTGGAAATATCTAGGAGAAACACGAGAATTATATGGTACAGTTACCATCGAAGGTGCTATACTATACATATAAACTCGTTTCGTTCTTCTAGGATGAATGATAAGGAAATCCATCCACAAACGGTTTGGAAGTGAACTCCGCTCTTGTTATTTGCATGTTTATTTCCTAACGAACTAGGGTTGAGTTTGCCGAAAAATATCGAAAGTTGTTTCGGAGAGACTGGGATTAGATATGTTATCCGGAAATCACTTCGATCCAACCCAAGCGTTTCGTAATGAAGACATTTTGAAGCATGTGATCGAAGACGGGGCCACTGAAGTACAAGGGCTGCTTGCTACTAATCCTGAGGTCAAAATGGATGTAGTAGAAGTAGTGCCTTCGGTTTGTCCTTATCCTGGATGACTTGTATGGATGAATGTTGGCACTGCATTATTACTGGGACTGCAGTGTTAGCATTCCAAGAGGGACTGCTATTCAGAAAGGTAAAATGTAGCCTCAAGCCTCATCAACAAGGAATGACAAAAACATGAGATATGCAACAGGGCTATGTGGGTCGCACCCATTAGGGTATATCATCACCCTTCTAGATATATATACACATCATCAATGAATTCCTGTATGTGGGAGCACTCGGTTAAAGGTTGCAAAGCAACCGGGGTGACGATATATTCGGTACTATCCAGCAAGGGGTAGGCCGGTTTTGTGTTGGCAGGGGTCGTTAAGTACGACCTCGGTACATTTTTCTAGAGGTGTACTGTGGCGGGCGGCACCCCAGTAGCCCAGTCATTAGTTGGAATCCATTCTCCAATATGTGCCTTACGTTTTCGATTGTAGAGCCTAGTATGTTGGAATGTGAGATGCAAGCATTTCAGCTATTTTATCTATTTACTTTAAACCTAGACACTATGATAATATCACTAAATTTTGATATAAAATGTTTTGGTTATTGTAAGGTAAAACCCATCCATTTTTATGCGCAGTATGGAATTATGAGATACCCTTTGTTTGAAAGGTTTTCAAATGTAGAAATTAGTTTGGTTGTTACTTGTTATCGAGTTTTACTCATGGTGGTTTACCAAACCGACCTGGGCGTTATTCCATGTAATGCTCGGATCAGACCGAGCATGTTTTCCCAGGTTTAGCTGGATACTTTGGAGTTTAAGAGGATCCGGATAGTCAATACGTATTCACGTATATTATTCTTCCGCTGTATTATAGAGCCTGTATGTTTGTCAATGTAAGGACATGTTTCTATAACTGTCCAAATTTAGGATAAGCTTAGTGTACTCTGATATTATATGAATAAAGATGTTTCCTTTTTGTAAAGATCATTGTTGTATTATATATTATTCGCCCCGTTATGAGATTCTGTGTTGTTTAGTTTTCTCCTATCTTCGCCTTCTTCTTTCACGCTAACAAATCGGTATTTCCGGCACTTGAATGTTCGCATGTGATACAATGGACGTATTAGTGTCGATTTTCGAAGGTTGAAAATCTGGTTCGTTACATTTTGTATCAGAGTTGAAGGTTAAGCGAGAACCTTTGCCCTAATAGGGTATACTCATTTGAGATAGGGTAAATGAGACTCTAGAATGAGTTTGAGTGTATATTATATAAGAAGGCATATTTGTTAGTGCTATAAAAAGGGTTTATATTGTGTTATTTGAGCTGTTGAGTGGCTTAAGAATTCTGGTCGATGCGTCTGGCCAACGTTATCGATAGGGATTTCCTAAACACTGGAACAAGTTCAATTGACATAATACTGTTTTGAAATTGGGTAAATGAAATAAATTTACCTAGAATATATTTTATATACAAAAAGAATGATTTTCACAAATAGTGTAGTATAGTTGGTTGGGGTGTTAGGAGATAATAATATGTTATTATTATTATTATCATTTAGTGTTTGTTTAGTCATGCTTGTTTAGCTGAGCATTGACTATTGTTAGTATGTTTCCTTTTTATGATATGGGTTGGGTAGATAAGGATTGGAAAAAATATGGCAACGAACACCTTGGGAATTAAGTTTCACAGTTTGACTATAGGGCGTTCGATGTTAATGTTGAGGTAGAATTTGATTTAAAAGTTATAATATTTTGGGATAAATATTTAAAATGGTTTAATGAAGTGATTTATAAAATGGGTTTATAAAAATGTATCATTTAAGTTGGAAGAATTTAGGTTGAAAACTTGAGAACCTAAATCCCGGTGCTTTTGGAAAAATGATTTTCAAGGTTTTGTAAAAATAATAATAATAATATTTGAAACCAATTTGGTTTAAGTAAATATTTTTGGGAATAAAAGTGTAAGTAAGAAGTGTTATCTTTGGATTGGTATGGGGAACAAGTCTTGATTGTTTTCTGATGATCAAAATAATCTGCTAAGTGACGATTGGATGTTTGCCTAGGCGAACGTGGTAATGCACTTAGTAATTATTCTCTTTATCATTGTACGATCGAAACAAGTTCAACCCGCGCAAACCCAAAGTGAGTTGGTGATAAATGTTGTTGGAAAATGTAAAGTATTGTTTCAAAAATGAGAATTTGGAAATAAAAGGAATATTTTTAAGTTAACTAGTTCGAGTGGCTCGAAAATGACTTAAAATTGGGAAAGGGATGTGTTCAGATGGTAAACACTTCACTTGAGTATTACTCTTCTTTGTAAGAGAAAGTATAACACTGTTTGGTAGTATCCAGTCCCTCAGTATCATTTTGGAGTTACTCGGGCTACATCTATACATTTGTATGATTTAAAGTATATGGTTCCATCTAAAAAAGCTTTTGAAAATAAAAGCTGGGTATTTGGATCTTGAATTTCCTTAGGGAAGTAAATGAAAAATGAAATAGTGGAATCAAATAGAGGTATATACTCTTAGGCTGTGGTGGAGTATTATCCAAGTTGAACCAGTGTAGTTCATGAAATATTTTCATAAATGATTTAGTGGAAATTGAATTGGTATTATGGTGAACTAATTAGTAAGTGTGTAGGATGGATGTAGATCATTTCTCCTTTTCATATAGTTTTGGTCCAAGATTCGAGTACATGACTCTAAGGTGTTTGCATCGTTACGAATAAGGATCTATTGCTCGACTTTTGACGGCGAGCACTTGATGAGGGTTCTTGATGTGAGACCAAAGTTTTCTATCATAGTTACAACTATGTAAGGAGAATAGAGGTTCCAAATCAGGGAGCCTGATCGAAGTCCACACTAGAGAATCGAGAGAGCGATACTAGTTCGGAAGGAAAGTTATGTATTCGAGTTGAGATCGAATCATATTTTTCATAAGAATGATCTACATATATCATACGAGCTGATGTATAGTGTTAAATGTTTTATGGGATAGGTCGAGGTGTAATTTCGAGGACGAAATTCTTTTAAGGGGGGAAGAATGCAACGACTCAGAATTTCACTGCTTTGATTAGTGAATATTTAATTAATTTTAAATATTCAATATATAGGTTTTATAATGAAAATAAACTCACTTTTATTAATTAATAATGATGGTAAAATTGTTTTCAAAATTTGTTTACCAAATTAAATAGTTCGTAGAAAAACAGAAAGTGTGACTGAAGATGTTTTCTGAAATTTCGACCTTTCGACACCGAGAAGTTGTCGAGAATGTTATTCCTCTTTGTGCACTATATGTACACATATATAAGAGTTAATTAACTAGATATAATATGCTTAAAAATAAATTATCTTATGTTAATTTGGATTACTAACTAATGTGACAAGACATAGTTTTAAAAAATAATAAACATTATATATATATATATATATATATTAAGTATTGTCATATCTTTTAGGTTTGTAATCATTAACCATAATTATCTCATGTCATATCTTATTTATTTAATAATTAAAATTATATATATATATATATATATAAAAGTGATGTGACTAAACATAGTAATTATATATATATATATAAAGAAAGTGATGCGACTAAACAACATAATTATATATATATAAGAAAGTGATGTGACTAAACAACATTATTATATATATATAAGAAAGTGATGTGACTAAATATAATTATATATATATATATATAAAAGAGTGATGTGATTAAACATAATTATATATATACATATATTATAAAAGATTTGCGATGTGACTTGACAAAGTGATTAAGTGTGAAATCTTGCTTTTAAATAGCCCATATGTTTCTTCATTTTTTCTCCTCTTTCCACCAACCTTTTCTTCTTCATTTCAAACTCAAATGGAGTTTTTCTCTTTTTGAAACTATGTAAAATTTTAATGGCTCCAACATTCTAGTTGACCACTTTTTCAAATTTCTATCATAGCTATGTCAAAATACCCAATATTTGCATAGCAATTTTTCACCTAGAATTTCAAGTCCGAAAATTACCCTTCTTCTTTTGATCATAACTTCTTAAAACCAAATTTAAAATGAGTGATTTATTTTCGAAATGATAGAGAAAGGAAATTCCAATAACTTTCCCTTTGAGTGCGTTTTGAAATTCCGAGAGTAGGTAGCCAAAAAATCAGTTGCATAATGACCTATTTTCGGGTTTATTATTGAGAATTCGATGTTTATCCGAAGTCGCTCCACCTTACCAAAAAAAGTCTCACTTCCTCTTTCCTTCAAGGCCGAGCCTACCTAGTGCATTTAGGGTTCAAGACTCCATCTTGTTGCATAGGAATGGAAGTGCTATGTCATACTCTAATTTAGCGAGAGTTTGGATAGCTTTCGGTGAATAAATTTCTAATCTTTTGGAAAGAATTTTCCTTTATATGTTGTGTTGATCCTTAGCTATATGTATGTTATATATATATATATATGTTGGATCTTAGCATATTTGAAATGTGATGATAAGTGTTAATGTATGGATTAGTGTTAGCACTCGAATGGATGTGTTATTGCAAAGTTAGTAATTGTATATATATTGGTATATATATACAATTTGTTGTATGAATGTGATATGTGAATATAAAGGGTTGATGATGAACTTGACTATAGTAATGATGGGTTGAAAACAAAGTTCAAACTTTGTACGTAGTCGCGACAGATTTGAGGTCGGATTTGCAATCAAACTGGTTTCAAGAGTTTAAAGTTTACGTAATTGGTTTTAAAGTGTGAAAATTTACTAAGGTATGTTTCAATTATGAAATAGTACGGTTTTTGTAAAGTGGCTTCGCTTAAAGGTTGGTTAGAGCAAACCGCACTCATAGCGATAGTCGCTATGGATGCAGTTCGACAAAGGTTTGATTTCTATTTCAAATTTGTTTTATTTTGAAATTAGTTTACTAATTTTTTCAAACTTAATTAGTAATATTAAAAAGTAATTAAGTTTTAATATAATTAATTAATTAATTAATTGGTTAATCAAAAGGTAATTAGCACCTAATTGGTAATTAAGAATGTGATTAGAGGTTAATCATCACTTAAGTTAAGTTAATGACTATTAATTGATTTATAAAGTTTTAATTAGTGATTAATGGGTTTAAGAAGTAATTGAGTGATTAATAATTATTTAATTAAGAATAATAATTAATTATTTAATTAATATTTAATTACTTAGGGTTTAACTCTTAAATAATTTGGTTTAACCTTAACCAAGTTGCATTAAGAAGTTAATTAGTACTAAATCAAGTTGGTTAAGCCTAATTAGAGTTTAATATTGATTTAATCTTGATTTAAATTGGATTAATTAGGATTTAGTTAGGGTTTAAGCTAATTAAATATACTTTTAACTTTTCAAAGGTGATTTTAAACTAAACAGAATGTGTTTTAGTCAATTTTCTTTTTCAAAGTAAATCGATTCCATATCAAAGGATCTCTTGTTCGGACCTTTAAGTAACACATATGATTAGGAGAATTAAATGACATCCGTTAGCAGAACAAAACACCGTTCTGCTATAGTGTAAGTGATTTGATTGTGTGGACATGTGTTAAGCAGAATTAATCTCCGTTCTACTATAAATTGATTGAATTGTTTGGACATCTATTTAGCAGGATAAATCACTATCCTGTTGTTATGTTAGTTGGACTTGTATATGCTAATTACTTATTGACATGTTATTCCCTGATTGGATATGAAATGTATTTTGATAACTTGTTTATAGAAAGGGGTTTTTCTAACGAAAAGGGTTATTAAGGTGTTTTACAAATGATGTTTTGTAAATGATATTTATAAAGGATATTTTATAAAGGAGTATAGAAAGGTTTATATAAAGAGTTTTAAAAATAGGAAAAAGGTTTATAAATCATTTCAGAGATTTGGAAGGAGGTTTATAAATTAACTTAAAGGTTTATAAAAGTGGGTTATAACTTTATTTTGAAAGTTATAAGTTAACTGAAATATGAGATGAGCTTTTAAAAAGGGAATTTTTGATAAAGGATAAGCAGAATGTTTTATTTGGAAGACATGTTTGGATTTGGGAAGAAGGAAACTTTGGAAAGTTTGTAAATATACTTATAATAATAAAATAAGTATATGATTTTGTATCAAGGAATGAAAAGTAAAATATTTTGGTAATATACTTCGATCCAACCCAAGCGTTTTGTAATGAAGACATCTTGAAGCATGGGATCGAAGACGGGGCCGTTGAAGTACAAGAGCTGCTTGCAACTAACCCTGAGGGTGATTCCAAAATGGATGTAGTAGTAGTGCCTTTGGCTTGTCCTTATCCTGCACAACTTGGATGGATGAATGTCGGCACTACATTACTGCCGGGAGGGGAGTGTTAGCATTCCAAGAGGGACTGCTATTCAGAAAGGTAAAACGTAGTCTCAAGCTTCATCAACCGGGAATGACTAAAATATGGGATATGCAGCAGGGCTATGTGGGTCACACCCATTAGGGTATATCATCACCATTCTAGATATATACACAATCATCAATGAATTCGTGTATGTGGGAGCGCTCGGTTAAAGGTTGCGAAGCAACCGGGGTGATGATATATTCGGTACTATCCAGCAAGGTGTAGGCCGATTCTGTGTTGTCAAGGGTCGTTAGGTATGACCTCGGTACATTTTTATAGAGGAGTATTGTGGTGGGCGGTACCCCAGTCATTAGTTGGAATCCATTCTCCAATACGTGCCTTACATTTTCGATTGTAGATCCTAGTATGTTGGAATGTGAGATGCAAGTATTTCAGCTATTTTATCTATTTACTTTAAATCTAGACACTATGATAATATCGCTAAATTTTGATATAAATGTCTTGGTTATCATAAGGTAAAAACCCATCCATTTTTATGTGTGGTGTGGTCTTACAAGATACCCTTTGTTTGAAAGGTTTTCAAATGTAGAAATCAGTTTGGTTGTTACTTATTATCGAGTTTTACTCACGCTGGTTTACCAGACTTACCTTGGCATTATTCCATGTAATGCTCGGGTCATACCGAGCATGTTTTCCCAGGTTTAGCTGGATACTTTAGAGTTGAAGAGGAGCTGGATGGTCAAGATGTATTCACGTATATTTTTCTTCCGCTGTATTATAGAGCCTGTATGTTTATCAATGTGAGAACAGGTTTCTATAACTGTCCAAATTTAGGATAAGCCTAGTGTACTCTGATATTATATGAATAAAGATGTTTCCTTTTTTAAAGATCATTGTTGTATTATATATTATTCGCCCCGTTGTGAGATTCTGTGTTGTTAAGTTTTCTTCTATCTTCGCCTTCTTCTTTCACGCTAACAAATCGGTATTTCCGGCACTTGAATGTTCGGCATGTGATACAATGGACGTATTAGTGTCGATTTTTGAAGGTTGAAAATCCGATTCATTACAGATTTCAATTGCTTACTCTCTCTTTATTTGAAAATTTTATTGATATTAACAATATTTACATATGTCTAACTCAGAAAACCAAGGCCAGATATACCACTCATGCACTATCTTGCGGACTTACGTGACGGGAATACAGAGCATGGCGAGTGTACACATGTGCACCTATCGACTGTAGGCATTATTAATGAAAGAATTTTTATATAGATATACCGATCATGCACTACCTTTCGGTCTTACGTGAGAATGTTACAGAGCATGGCGAGTGTACACACTTGCGTGTGAACACCTAACTCTAGGTGTTTCTTTTTTTTATAAAAACCATTTTTTGTTTTTTTTATGTTTTTTTAGAAGAGAGAGTTTTGCAACATCATCATAGCACTACTTAACTTAGAAGATCAAAAATGCTATAGCTTTTACTTTAAATCAACCACTCTTTTAAACAAAGATTTTAATTAGGATGTACTTCATAATTTTCACCCATGAACCTTCTTATATACTAGTTAAACCATAGTTACTTGTAATCAAACTTTATTTTCATTTTTGTTGAGACAAATAATTTTTCAGAAATTTCAATTTAATAACCAAAAACATATACTTATCACATAGTGTTTTTTTTTCAAAAGTAAATCAATATGCTAAAAAGAAAATTTGTTTTGAAATTTGTTTTTGATTTTTTTTTATTTTGAGTTTTGGAAGGAAAATGCAAAAAATAAACCATGAAAAATCAAAAATAAACATTAGATTCCCTCTCCACAGTTAATTTTGACTGTGTCCCCACAGTCAACCCAAGTGAAAGGAGAAAAATAAAATAAAAATATAACCTATATTTACCTGAAAATGAAACGATTATTATTTACACAACATCGGAAAATATACCGTTAAAGAGTAAATGAAATGGTCTTCCAAAGATCAATTCATTTGTCTCGTCAAGTATGAGAGACATAGCTTAAGCAAAGAAAACCAAACCATAAAAGATTTCAAAGTTGAATATTAATTTGGAAAAACGAATGTCGTTTTAAAAATTATATGAGTTGTTTTATTTTTGATGATTTTTGGGGTAGATAAAACAATTGGTTGAAGTTTATTTTCACCAAATTGAAATTCGAACTTATCATTGACAAACTCTTCAAAATTACTGATTTTAAAATCAAAATGGAGATTTAAATCTACCCCTTCAGGATTCAACAACTCATCTTTGAAAAGTCCAAAAAATTTGTGTTCATTAATGTCAGCTTCCTTTACTGAATTGTCAACAACTTCATTGCATGTATCAATTTCAAAATCTAAAGTTGTTGCATTGAATTTTTCAAAATCGAAAAAAGGAAGATCAAATTTTAAATTTGGTTCCACACTCTCAAAAGAATTTAAATCCAACTCAATTTTCGCATTTTCAACAACTTCATTAAGTTTGTCATTTTCAATTTCAAAAGTTGTTATTTGAAAATCGTCAATTTTGGTAAAAGGTCGATTATTATTTGACTTGTCACACGTTGGGACATGATTTTGTTTCTCACGTTGTTTCATGTATGTTTCAAACAACAAATCCGTGTGATTTTTGTGAATTTCGTCCATTTGCTCAACAAAATCAAATTTATAGTTATTAATTTGAGAATTTTCAATTTGAACTTGTTGAAAACGAAAATTGTCCATTGCACCATAATTGAAATTATTCTTATTGCCAAAATCATTTAAAAAGTGGTTCACATTTTTTTGACTTTGAAATTCATTTTGGAATTCGAAGTTGTATTGGCATGAGTTATAATCGAAATCATTTGAATTTTGAAGTGAATTCAAGCTTTGATTATTTTGAAAACTTTGACTTGAGTTATTGCACAAATATGAATTACACATATAATTTATCCTTTGATTTTTGTGTGTAGAGAGTTCAAGTAAAGATTCAGTTCTCTTTTCAAGAGTTGAGGGTTGGTCATTATTTTGAAAACTTTATGGTGCAAAATTCGAATTGTTTGTACAATAGTTGTTATTAAAATATTCGTAAGAATTTGGTGTGAAATTATATGGACTATATTGATTTTCACAACTATTGTAAAATTCTTGGGAGTAGGGAAATTCCGACATTTTCAAAAGTGTTTTTTTATTTTGGATTTTTGAATTCTTTTTTTAATGTTTTTTTAGTTTTTTGAAAAGATTATATATTTTTATTTTTCTAAAAAAAACTAACTCAATTTTTTTATTTTGGATTTTTGATTTTGATTGAAATTTTTAGAGGAAAGGATTTAAAAAGCTTATTATTATTTTTTGGATTTTGAGTTAAACAAGAACTAAGTAAAATGTACAATTGTTTTAGTTTTGGAGTTTGAGATTTTTTTTTAAATATGCATGAACTAATGTAACTAAATGAATGCAAGGACTTAATTACATATTTTTTGTCCCTAGTAGCTCCTAACCCAAAATTGTGTAATCACACTTTGTCTTAATTCAACAAAATATTTCTTAGCCAGGTAACGGGCAGGAGTTATCGGTGCACCACGAATCACCGTAGCAATGCAACCGAATGTTTAAGTACTTTCAGAGAAACAGCCACTATAATATTTACGAATCATCGTAATATTTATAAATGATTATTGCTCTACCGTAGCTTAGACACCAAGAAAATAAATTGTTCAAAGAAGACAACTTGTCAAGATACAACTAAGCCCTAGGTGAGCTCGCGACTCCCTTAAGTCTAAAGTCTAACCATTATTATTAGCAAATTCTATGATGAAATGCAATTTGTGGGCCAAGGAAAGGGTGATGAAATCCCCCACCTTATGTGGATTGGGGTGTTTCCCTTTGAAAAGAAAATAAGATGAAGTTAATGCAAAACAGAAATTAAACGTGATTCTAACGATGCAACTACAAATGAGATTTGACTTTATTTGTTTTTTTTTTGAATTTTTTTTTAAAATGCAAGCAACCAACAATGCAAAACAAATAAAAACAAGGGATAAGGGCACGATACCAGAGCGTGTAGAATTATTAGCAAATTATTTTAAAGTAGCAATATTATTTTAGCGCAATTAGCAAGCAAAGTAGAGCAATTATTTAGCAAGCAAATCCTCTCCTTTTCTGCTTTGGCAACCTAAAAAGGAGTAGACAACGAATATATATATTATTTAAAAGCAAGTTATATATATATAACTTGCTTTTAAACTAAGATTACAAAAACAATTGAACTCAACCAAGATTACAAAAACAATTTTTTTTTAATTTTTAAAATAAGATGGAAAAACATAAAGGAAACAAAACAATTTGCAAAAGAAACAACTCTAAATCCTATTATACCTATTATACCTACCCATCCTAAACAACTCTAAATCCTATTATACTTCCCCGTCCTTTGTTTTAATTAAAAAAAATCGAAATTGAAGAAAACAAAAGAGGCTAATTTCAAAAAAGAAAAGAAAATTGAAATCAAAATTGAATTTCGGAGTTTGCGTTTTGGATTTGTGAAGTCACGGGGAAGTCGAATTGCAGTGGAGTTGATTTTGATAGGAGGTTGGTTCGGGTGTGTGGTTTGATTCTCGAATGTTCGTGGATAGAAGGCACGGTCGATTTAGGGATGAGGCGGTTGGGTTAGCGATTTGAGGAGTTTGGGGTGGTTGCAGGCGAGTTCGGTTGTGGTGGCGTGGGTCGAAGGGCAATTTCGATGGGTTGCTTTGGCCGAGCAAGGGAATCGAAGGTCGTGGCAATGGGGTTGGTATCTGAATTGAAGGGCTGTGTTCGAGGTTTAACTGTTGCGGTGAGGATATGCGAAGGCGATGGGGTTGCGGTGGGGTTGAGATAGAGGATTTCAGTGAGTTGATTTGGTTGTGAGGCGGAATTTGCACTATGATGTTGTTGGCGAGGAGGTTGAAATGGTTCGGTAGAAGATGAAGTGGTGGGAGAAGAGGGATGATGATGGATGTTAATGGTGGAAATATAAGGAGGGGAAGTTTGCGGTAAGGTATGGTATTCAAGTTGATTAACCGGAGATTGTGCATTGAAGTTGGTGCAGTTTGGAGGGGGATATGCACATAGAAGTTGAAGTTTTGTGCACAGAGAAGATTTGTATGCAGTGTAATGTTGTAGTTGATAGTAGAGGTAGCAGTTTTGAGGATGAGGTTGCTGGGAAGTTGTGATGGGTTTGCTATGCTGATGGTTGAGTGGAGATTGAAGTAGTGTAGTGTGATGGTGTGATGAAGGGTTTGAACTGACGGCAGTGGGATGGTGAAAGAATTGTAGGTTATTGGGAATGTTGATGTAGAATGACAATTGTTTGGCCGTTGAGGGAGTGCAGGTAGGGTGATAGTATGTGCACAGAAGTAATGAGGAAGGCAGTGGAATGACCTGTTATGGATGGAGCAGATTATATAGGGATGTTGCGCAGGGTTGTGGATAGAATTATGTAGCAGAAGTGTGGCTTATGAAGTGGAGGCACAATAGTTTATAAAGGAGAGTTTGTGCACTAGTGGGAGAATAGTGGGAGGAATTTTGTGGAGGAGCAGGCAGTAGGAAGAAGTTGATGTATTTGATGGAAGGAGTAGGGTAGGTGGTATGGAATGAAGTGCACAAAGAAGGGTGGAGTTTGTGAGGTTGCTGTAGGTGTTGGTGAGTGGTGGTTGAAGGATTATGGATCGTGGCAGTTGTGTTTTGACAGTTTGTGTTGTGGTGATGTTGTGAGGCTGGTGGCAGTATGGTTGCTGCAAAGGAGTGGCAGAGGGGTGGTAGTTTGGAGGAGGAATTTGGAGAAGTTTGTGAAGTTGGAGTATGTGTGCAATGGACCAGTGGCAAGGTGGATGTGGTTGTTTGGCACTGTGCTGTAATATGGTTTGGTCAGTGAATTGTAGTGTGTAAGGGGAGATTGGTCAGCAAGTAGAGTGCAGCAGTGGTGATGTTGGTTGAATGTGCACTGAAGAGAAGTAGTAGACAACAGTGGTTTGAGTTGATGGCAGGGTGGAGAATGACAATAGTGGCGTTTATGGTGATTGATGAAGTGGATGACTAATGAATAACAGCTGTGATATGCACAAAATTATGCACAGAAATGGAAGAACTGTTATGTAAATGAAAAACAATGTAAAACTGTTATGTAAATGAAAATGAAATAAAATACATTTTTTAAAAATTGTGGATGTTTTTAACTAGAAATGCAAAAGTAACTAGAAAAACAACAAGCACACAATCAAAATGCAAACAAAAATCACACAAATACAAAAAAAATTCTTTTTTTTTTTAAATGCAAATTAACACACAAACACAAAAAAATTCTTTTTAAAAAAAATGCAAATTAACACACAAAATGAAAACACACAAAAATCAAACAAAAAATAATTCGACGAGTAAAAATTAAAATCAAATCGATTCCCCGACAACGGCGCCAAAAAGTTGTTTGACGGCTAATTTTCTATCGAATTAGAAAACCGCCGTAAAATATTGTGATAAAAATAACAGCATGCGCATGTCGTACAATTTTAGTACGTGGCGAGTACGGGTCGATCCGTAGGGAATTGAATTGATTTAAAATTCTACTCAATCAAATTAACCCAAAATTGCAAGTTTGTTTTAAAACTAAGAAAATTAGCAAAAATTAAACTAGACAAAAGTGAATAAAAATATGAGTTTAAATGACAATTTAGAGGCAAATCCACTCTCATACTTTCACGTAAATCAACACAAAATTAATCTATGATCTCTCATTTCAATCTAAGTAGAATTAGTGATGCATTTATCATAAGTATGGCCTAATTGTGTTATTAATTAACACACTTAAACCATCAAACCCTAATGCAACCTCTAACCCACTTACTAACTATAATGAAAATGTCATGAAATTAAAAGTAGAATATATTTTAAGCATGACTTATGTACTATTTAATTAGTAACATAAACCATCAAACTTTGATTCTAATCATATTTTCATTACCATAATCATATGTAGATAAAGAGGTAACTAGTGATTCATATGACTAAGCCTAACCTATGTGTTTTGAACAATATAGGCTATCAAACTCAATATTAAACAAAAATCATATAAACATCAATATGTAATTAAGCACAAAAAGAGATCATAAATTAGAAAATAAGTTGAATCTACATGATTAAGAGAGCCTCATTACCCCTAAATTAAAGGGGTTTAGCTTCTCATATTTGTTATCATTTTAACACATGTAAATGTCAACATTAAAAGCAAGCAAAGTAAGAAGAGAGCTAATTAAAATAAACTAAAAGCTAATCTATTTGCATAAAATAAAGAGATCTACACTACTAACATAAAAGAAACAACAAAGAAAAGAATATGTATTAAAATTGCATAAAAGTAAATAGCATAAGCAAAGGCTAAGAAGCCATTAAAGAAAGAGAGTTTATGTTTACATGCTACAACTAAACTAAAGAGAAGATGGTAAGAGTTTCATTATATGAAACATAAGGGGTATTTATACATGCTTAAAACCCCTAATCCATATTTTAAGGGACTACCCAAAATGCCCTTTAGGATGTGGCCTTCAAGTTATCATTAACATAAGATTAATCCTCCAATAAATGTGCATGTGCTTTTAATCTCCACTAACATGTGCATTAGCTCCTAATTGTAGATCATGGTAAGTATGTAGGTGGGGTCCTCCATGATTTCATTTATTTCCATCTTCATTTGCCTTCTAACTCTTGTGCATGCATATTTTCATGAAGGCTTCTTCCATTTCCCATTCAAATTCCTACAAATATTACTAAAATGTGCAAATAAATATTCTCAAAATTAATACATGCACAAAATTACCATTTTGCTCCTAAATGAAGATGAATAAATAATGATTTGATGACATTTGGATTTTGGTAAAAACATATAAAAATACCCAATTATGATATTTATTTAAATAAAAGTAGATTAAATATGGAAGTAAAAATATGCACATTTACATGCACATCAGTTCACTACAAACCTATTGGCCCATGCCAATAACTCTTTCTAATCATAGTTTTCATGGGTTTACTATGAACCTATTGGTCCCGCCAATAACTTTTTCTATACATAGTTTCCATGAGTTTACTATGAACCTGTCTAACTGACAACTTCTTTAGTCAGTGTTTAGGCATCCTATATCCTGGTCTATCTGACCTCTTGATGCAATTCTACTCATTCAGGAGTTAACTCAATTTATATCCACTACTGGGATAACCTAGTTGGTTATTCTGCCATTTTTCCTCAAAATACAGTTATGGCTCCATATTAAAGTGAATATGTATATTAGAAGAAGCAAACATAATAACATAATAACACCAACATCTGTGGTTTAATATCCTTGAAATCATTTTCATATAAAACATGGTTAATCCCTTTAACCTATTATTTTATTAAGGAAAGCTTCTTCAAAAACTTCATACTTAAAAGTTATTTCAAAACTCCTTTATTATGCCATGGTTTTTCCTTTTTAAAAATGAGATTAGGTTCTTTGCTTTGAAAACTAAGGCTTTCAAAACCTTAAAACTTTACTTTCGAAACCCTTGGATAACCTCATTCGAAAGCATTCAAATCTTTATTTTCAAAACACTAATCATAACCTTTCGAAACACTTTAAAACATCTCTTTCGATACCATCAAAACATACCTTTCTAAACATTAAAGCATTACTTATTAACTCTTGGAAACATAGCTTCAAAACCAATGAAAGTACCCCTTTCATAACCATTGGGTTTATCTTTTAAAAATATCTTTTAGGTCTAAGTGAATACATATGAAAGTACCCCTTTCGAAACCTTTGATCTTCATATAAAATTGTTTGGGGAAAATTGATGGCTTCAGAACCATCCATTCGAAAGCTCAAAACCTTTAAGTAAAAAATTTGAAGGATAGCATCGAAACCCTTTTCGAAGCCATTGCCTTCGAAACCCTTGAAACCTTTCGAAAGCTATAAGAAGTGGCTTAGTACAGGTTTAAAACAAAAGGAACCTTTCGAATTGGTTGACGACTTCAATCCATTCGAAAGGCATAGGGACGACAGAAGGGTTTCGACTTGGTCGAAATTACCCGTTTTGAAAGCATTGATTTTGAAACTAAGTAACTCATTCGGAAGCTACCATTTAAACAAAAGAAGGCAACCCCTTTGAAACCTATTTAAAATACCCCTTCGAAAGCTTATATTTCGACTCCTTTGAAAGCATTTAGTAAAACAGGCAAGCACATTTCTTTGGAAAATAAAAACAAAGGTTTCGACCCCATCGAAAGCAACGGTTTCGACACCATGCCTTCTGCCTTTCTCCAATCCACTATGTACCAACTTTGTATTACCTTGTGTATTAGTTCCGGCTTAGTTGGTTTCGACCTGGTAGGTTTCGACTTGATTGAAGGTGGAAGCATAGGGTCGAAAGGTGCGTCTAAAAGAGGTGGAACCTACTTTTCCGGGTAAAAACTGATTTAATGCCATATAAAGTAATTACTTTTTAACTAACCAGCCTATTTGTAAACATTTAATTGGTTGCCATAACTTTTCAAATTCTTTACCAAAATAAAACTGCCGCATAATTTTTTATCTAAACAAGGATTAGTTTTAACAAATAAGCCGATCCATTAAGCAAAACAATTAAACCATTTAAGTCCTCCTTCTAAAATATTTAATTCCTATAGTAAATTACATAAGAAAAATCCCTAAAAATTACAGAAAATCACTTTTAATATGTTATCTAACATATATAAATTTCAAACCCAAATTCTTCATATAATTACCAAAATTAATCTCTAAACCCAATTATTCATATTTTCCTTTGAAAATTCATAATAAATTTTCAATGGCTTGGAAAATTATAAAAATTAAAACCTACCTCCAAAATCATGTTTTACATAAATATAATTTCCTCATGGCATTCGAAACTCATTATAATCGATTTTACCCTTAAAACCATATAGAACTATATTCAAATAATCTTGTTTAAATCAAACATGTTATAAAATCAAGCATATCATCATCAAAACCATCATTATAATGGATTTAGTCTTAAACCCGAAAATCAAATGATCATAAAACAAAGTAGAGATGATTTAGATTATTCACCTTGATTAGGATAAGGACTTTGAGATTTTATTGAGATTAATCTTCCTTGCTTTAATTCCTTAGCTTTAGATTGATTTTCTTTTCTTTTCTCCTAAGTAGTGGTCAACTCCTCTTTTGGTTTACGTTTGTTTGTGTTTTATAAAATGAACGTGAATAGGAATGAAATGAGAGTATAAGATAATGGTGTGGAAATTTCCTAATAAGCCCTTGCGTTAATTGTTTCCTTGTTAATTAACAATTAAAACCACTTATAAGCCTATTTATATCATTAAGCTCGGCCTCTAATTTATGTTCAAATCTCAATCCCCTTAGCACTCTGATATTTACATTATTCTATTTAATTTATCTAATCAAATCTCCTGAATAATGTTATCAAAAATTAGGGGTGTTACATATATATAGTATATAGTGCAGTATATTAGACAGAATAAATACCCGTTTCTTCGACCCATGAAAATCGACAGTAATACATCCTCGGTATTCACGTGCCGCAAATCCAAATGCCGGAGAGGCGGTTCTTTACAATTAAGAATGAAATAAAGGCAGAATAAAATCTTACACGAATGGAATATCATATATTATTTCAATATATAATCTTTACAGCAGAAAATTTTAAAATACATTTATCGGAGTATAACTTAATATTAACAGGACAGCTATAAATATCTGTCCTTACAAATGAGGAATACAATAGTACATGAGTGTGGTGGAAATGGATAACAATCTTCAGAAGAAACTTCTAACTCCATGCTCCGAGCTCTTCCAAAATGCTTTAAACAAAACCTGACTACTAGGCTGCCTAGAAAAATAGGGCACCCAGAGTTTAAGGGAAAGAAAATAAACTCCGGATCAGTCATGGGATTGGTGTGAGAAACTTAAAATACGAATATTTCGAAAACAAAGGGTATTTCATAAGACCACGTCACATATAAACACGGAACGGGTTTTTACGTCATGATAACCAAAACATTTGCTACACAAAATCAGGGGCATTATCTTTAATGACATTCTCTGAAAATCCTTTTAAATATCATATTAATCTTAGCTGGAATTGTTACATTTGTGAAATTCGACACATAATAGGTTTACAACTATAACCGTAAAGGCTCGTATTGGAGAATGGATTCCATACAATGACAAGGTAAGGGACTACCTTTAGACAGTATACCTCTAGAAAAATGCATATGAGGCTCCAACCTCTACCAACACAGAATGGACCTACCTTTACCAAAGATAGTACCGAATATGACATCACCCCGCTTGTTCCCGACCTATTCGAGAGCTCTCATAGCATACACAACATAACCGATACATAGGGGATAATCTAAAAAGATGATGATCATATCCTAATGGGAGCAACCCATTTAGCCCTGTCCCATCTACCCTGTTTTTGTCATTCCCAAGTGATGAGGCTAAAGGTAACGATTTTCTTCCTCATAGCATATTCACTTTGAATTCCATATTACCAATTCCATCACACACTATTGATTCCCATAAATGTATAACCTCTGAGCTCGTACGTCTTAGAGAATGGCGTTAAGTGTTAGAGAGTTACTTCCTACACCACCAAACAGATGTACATTTGTAAAAATCAATGTATGCATTTTAAAAATGCAATGTCTGACATTCGTCCATACAAGTTGTCCAGGAACATGATACACCGAAGGAACTCTCCTACCCTATCCTAGCGGGAATCATCCCTAGGATTAGTAGCGAGCATCCCTTGCATCAAAGATCAAATGAAGATACTACTACCACATATATATGACATGGGAAATTTTTCCTCGAGGGTCAGTGACAAGTAGCTAGGGATGGCAATGAGTCGGGTCTAAGGTCTAAACCTTGTAGACGCGCCCCTATTTTGACCCGTCTGGACCCACCCCATTGGGTAATCGGGGCGGGTAGACCCATGCCCCGTTCATAAGAGCTCCGGGTCTAGGGTCGGGTTGGGGCTTGGCTGACCCGCCCCAATCCGACCTGCATTGCCAAGATCTCATAGAAACGCTTTATTACTATAACAATTATATATTAATTCTTCTACACATAAGTGGTTAACCATGGATATTCTAATATTCCATTCAATAAGTTATACGATTTTTATGGCATTAAGTTGTATCACTAATAATTATATAATAACATATGCATGTTTTTCTTGAACCGTTATCATATACCTCATTTTTATTACCTTACCTATCATTGTAAACACATTGATATCTATATTTATTATATCATTTAGTGAAAATCCCACTTACAAATAT